>CM057846.1:110421983-110456791 GCA_030068395.1 Apalone spinifera | reverse complement strand
TTTGCATCCCTTTTCCGGAAAAGGGTGCCTGTGTAGACGTAGCCTTAAAGTTTATGGATAATACACTGCACTTCTACTAGTACCATCCAGTCACACATCTCAGAGAACTTTTAAAACATTAATAAGTTTCAGCCAACCTTGTGAGATAGGTAAATATTTTCTCCATTTTACTGATGAGGAAACTAAGGCAAAAGAGATTGTGAGATATTTTTGTTGTGTGTTTATACAGCACCCAGCAAAGGGGATCCTGCTTTGCATTGGAGTTCCTAGGTGCTATTGCAATATGAATAAATAATAATATGGTAAAATAGTAATTATGTCTGAGGCTGATTCCCACACTTGTTTTAGCCACCCAGACAATCCTTCCTATCATGTGACGTATTTTACATAGCAACAGCCATACTAGGTCAGATCAATGGTTCATCTAGATCCAGTGGCCAGTGCCAGATGCTTCAGAGAGAGAGTAACCATAGCCGGCTATTATCAAGTGATCAAGCTCTCGTCATCAAGTCTCAGCATCTGGCAGTCAGAGGCTTAGGTGCACCCAGAGCATGGAGTTGCACATCCCTGACCATCTTAGCTAATAGCCGCCGATGGAATGCTTCACCATGAAACTATCGCTAATGCTCTTTTGACCCCAGTTATACTTTTAGCCTTCACAACATTCCCTGGCAATGAATTGCCCAGTATTGCGTGAAGAAGTACTTCCTTATGTTTGTTTTAAACCTACTGCCTATTGATTTCATAGGTTGACCCCGATTCTTGTGTTGCACAAGATAAATAATAAGTCTCTTATTCACTTTCTCTGTACCAGTCATGATTTTATATATCACTATCATATCCTACTTTAGTTCTTTCTTTTCCAAGCTGAACAGTCTATCTTTTTTTTTAATTCTCTCCTCATACGGAAGCTGTTCCATATCCCATAGGATATTTATTGCCCTTCTCTGTACCTTTTTCAATTCTATTTTTTTTTCTGAATTTTGTCCAAGGAGAATAAAGTGACAAGGTAAATGAAGACAAAAATAAAAATGTACTAGAGAAAAAATTGTCATCAGCACCACCTCATGATGAAAGAATGGTACTACACAGGCCCTTTGTCCTCCATCACCATTGTGCCACATCCTCTAGTACCATGTTGGCAGATCCATTTTTTTAAATAAAGGTGTATTTTGGTTTTATGAAATCTTACAGTATACAAGCTTCAAAAAAGCTACAATGTAACAATACACTCTGCCTGTTGTAAGGGGCAGTGCACTGTTGTGCTGGTCCTGGAGGAACCCTGGGAGAAATACACTGCACTGGGTCTGTACCTGACACAGCGTATGTTCTCCAGCATGTCAGCAGACAGACTTACTGGCTTGTGGAAGAACCCACTCAGTCCCCATCTCCTCCAATCATCTCCCACCCTGTGGCACAGGAGAGGCCAGGAATGTAGTGCTTCAGTGGACTCTGCTTGCTGTATGTTAACTGCTCCACGTACAAAGCCATTTGCAGCACACACCAACAAGTTGCATTTGCCCTACAAACACCAGGAATTATGCTGCATAGCTTTGAGCTCTATCTATAACTATCTGTCTGAAACGTAACTGTTTTATAGACCATTCTTGTAACACTGTGGCAAGGATAACTTTCATAAAGGAGTAGAAATTTCCTTACTCCCATGCATGCCCTGGCAAGCCAAACCATGATTTGTTCCATAGCAGAACCTGCAGAAGGACAATTGGCCCATGCCAGCAGAGGGCCTGACCCACTAATACTATGTGAAAACATAACAATGAATTGAAAATATCAAAGGGAAATATTTAAATTTACAGTGCAGCCCCTGGTGGCTGTTATGTAGATGAAAGAGCATTTAATTTGCAAAGGTAGGGTATCCCCTTATTAGAAATTAGGGTAATGAAAATCACTAAACATCTTATTGATTTGTCTGAACTGAAAATAACAAGAGGAAAAAGAGAAATGACGAAGAGAATGAGACACTGGAAGGAAATGAGAGAGGAACAGAAAGAAGAGCAAGGGGGGAAGAGGAAACCAAAGAACCACTAGCCTATGAAATGTGGGACTGTCAGTAAGGAGTGATCCTAATGGGGCTTTTATGGCACTGATATATTGTGGAATCTCCCAGGATGTGGGAGGACAGGATGAGGTTCCATATTTTTGACAGGGTGATCTTTTCCCCATCACAAGTATAGATGCTAAATCTGACTTCCACTTTGAGTTGGGGGAGGATGCAATTTTACTGTATGTGTATGACTTGTCACTTACTTGTCAATTGCCCTTGACAGTCAGAAATAAAATCTGCAGACACTTGATGTTACAGTGAAAAGCTTACATTTTCCCCACCTGAGTGCAGAATTTTCCCTTTTAAATAAAATGAGCCCTAACTCAGTTAGCTGAAAGACTCTTTGATCTTCCATTACAGAATCCTTCATCATATCGTAATGAAAATGCATTATGAAAAATTCACACACATCCCTTCCTGACCCACAAATCTGCTTGACTTGTGGTTGCATTAGACAGCAAGCTGTTGAGTATCAGAAGACAATAAAGCAAAAGAAAACTGAAGAAGTGAACTTTCATCAGCCTAGAACTAACCAATAGGTGTGCTAGCTGCATAACATTTTGAAAGGACAAAAGTATACATTTAATGTATGCATAGCTATTCCGATACTGATACACAGAAAATCATGATAGTGTTACATAACATTCCATCAACCAGTTGTTAGTGGAAATGTGTTGTTTCCATAGTGCTTACAGTAAGAATAAAAAGAAATAATATTTTGTACCTCTGAATTCTTCCCATATGAAAAATAAATAAATTGTGCAGCTCCATGCATTATCAGATCTTTCTTTAAATCTCTGATTGAGTTTTTTTGCTGTTGTAACTCCTCAGAGGCATAATGTAGTTCATCATGTATTAGGAATGCCTCCGTGCTGTGGCTGATTTATCTAAAATAATCTGCAAATAAATGCAAGACTTTCTTTTGTTTATTTTACTGACAGTTTATTTGCATATATTGGTATTTCTCTCCATCTTCCTCCCAACATGTATGTTTAAGGGTACAGTGGAATATACATATATTCATTAACCTTCTAACTTGTCAGTTACTCACAGTTTGAAGGGCTTAAAATCCTGAAACATGACATATACACATCAGTAATTTCATTAAATAAATGTAAAAATGAGTTTGATGTTGTCTGCTTAATTCATAGTAGGTTATGATCCATAAATCAGAATCACCACCAATTCCACATAATTAGCAGTTCCTGATCAAAAGAGACCCAGGCTTATGTAAACTGAGACACAGAAATGCCAGTCTAGCTTATTAAAAACAAACTTCTAGGTCAGGGTTAATGGCATAATTAGAATACATTTGTAACTGCACTGATCTTGTATGTATTTTTGCTTGGCTATGAAAAAATAAAATTAGTATTTTATCAAGACACTGTGTTCTCTATTATCGTTGTATTGAGTTTAACCTCCTGCTGTACAAACTACTTAATATGTATAGAGACTTGGGACATATTTTGAAATACTAAATATGAATATACTGAAGGAAGCCTTAGTGTGATGGCTGTGCTACATTCAGAAAAGCTCAAAAATTGGATACAAAAGAGTTCTCTATTGTTCCCAGATACTGTGCCACATGTAGGACTAAATCCTGGAAGTTTTGCTAGAGTAAGGAGCATGATCAGAGTGTCCCACTACACTAAAGCCCCAGCTGAGCAGTCTATTTAAGCATATGCCTAACTGTAAGCATGAGGTAGGGTGGGAAACAAAGGCTTAAATCTAAGCACATGCTTAAGATTCTTGCTGAACCTGGGCCATTTTACTATCACTGGAATAAAAAAGGGAGTTTCTGTTCTGTGTAAAATTCCAATTTTTGAAATTCCAAATCATAATGAAAGGTCAAAATTTTCTGTGTGCTGGAAATTCTGAATCTATAAGAGAAGTAAACTTCATCAGCCATTTTCCTGGCACAACTTACTTCCCTTAACACGCTGGCTCAACTAAGGCTCTGCGCACTCACTCCATACCTCTACCCACTCCACTGCAAAGGAAATACCACTGTGGTTGCTCTCCTTTGGATTGTGGTGACCTGTGATACAAGTATCCCACAAAGGAGCATAAGACCTTTTCACTCACATGCATAAGTATATAGGCTGGCTCATGACTGAGCCCAGAGCAAGAGCAGAATGTGATATGAATGGAGTTTTTCCTGACACATCTTTGTTATGTGGCGATTTTATTTCAACAAGAGATGGATCTGAGCAACAACATTTGGATCTAGATGTCAGAACTCTCTCACAAGCCTCAGGGACATTCATCTCCAAGGTTTAGATTGAGCTCAGTATAAAAAAAAGAGAAAGAGGCTAGGTAAGAAATTCAAATCCATATTCAGATTCTTAATGCCCCCAAAGTTCAGTGGTGTTCAAATCCATCTCTATTGCCAAGGAAATAAGTTGGATTAGCTTTTAATGTACTAGATCTTACATTTGCATAGCATTTGCCAAGGAATGAACCATCAACTATACTGATCTTTGTATCTTTTCTGGGTTATTTTTTTAACCAGTACATTTGGGGAAGGCTGGATTTATAATGGGAAAGTCAATCCAGTCTTAAAATAAATGAATGTCATATCTTTCAAAATACAGACTCCACATTTCTCATTAAAAGGCAAACCTTTGATGCTTCTCAGAAGTCTATAAATCCTACAGTAAATCATTTATTCAGTGATAATGCCCCACCCTCTAAATCAAACCCTCCAATATGTCATTATCTGACTCTGTGTGTGAATATATCAAGATGCCAAAGTCTTCATTGAAAACAAAAAGGCAGCTAATTTTCTAGGTATTTGATGACTAGTCTTAGGAAACAGTTTAAAACCAGAAATTAAAGTAAAGGCCTTTTTCTAACCAGGGGCTCTGTATTTTCAGATATTCCGTGGATCGGCATACTGATATGGACAGAGTGTTCAACATCAATTCTGGAAATGGTTCAATATTTACTTCAAAACCCCTTGACCGGGAAACATTGCTATGGCACAACATTACAGTAATAGCAGCAGAGATCAGTAAGTCAAACCTAAATACCACCACTGTCCCTGATGTAATGAATTTAGCCTTCTAGCTGAGTGTGTGTAAACTACTGCTGGGAAGATGTCAGGCTGTATGGATGGGTTCGCTCAATACTAATCAAGCAAGGGGAAAGGCTGAAGATGATGCTCTGTACTTCCTTTTGTTTTTCCTAGGGCTACAGCTTGTGAAGAGACCACTTTTGTACCTGAACAGGCAGAAAGTTAATGCTTCTATATTTCTGAATCAACCTCACTGGAAAAATGCTCATAGCCATTCTTTAATTACAATAGGATTTGCTGACTTCTGAAAAGTTGTATGCAGCAAAGAAGTTTAGTGGGAAATACAGTGTGGCCAAAATCAGTTCTGTAGCACTGCCAGGGAGTTTTCATGTGAGTCAAAAGGTGCCCAAATCCAACTCCCATAGAAACCTTTGAAATTCCGATCCATAGATACTAACCCATTCCATTATTTCAGGCCCAGATTTAGAGAGTCTGTCTCTCTGGTGACACCATGGCTGTGTCTAGACTGGCAAGATTTTGTGCAAAAGCAGTTGCTTTTGCGCAAAAACTTGCTAGCTGTCTACACTGGCCGCTTGAATTTGCACAAGAGCACTGACTTTGTAATGTACAAAATCAATGCTTCTTGCGCAAATACAATGACGCTCCCGCTCGGGCAAAAGCCCTCTTGTGCAAATGCTTTTGCGCAAGAGGCCCAGTGTAGACAATCCAGAACCGTTTTGCACAAAAAAGCCCCGATGGCTAAAATGGCGATCAGGGCTTTCTTGTGCAAAACCGCGTCTAGATTGGCACGGACACTTTTCTGCAAAAAGTGCTTTTGTGCAAAAGCGTCCGTGCCAATCTGGACGCTCTTTTCCGCAAATGCTTTTAACGGAAAAACTTTTCTGTTAAATGCATTTGCGGAAATCATGCCAGTCTAGACGTACCCCACGTGTGTTGTTTTGCAAGCTAGAAAGCCAGAGAAGCTTACCAGCTCTGGGTGGGAGAGGCAATCTCAATAGAAACATACTTTTGGTACTAATATTTTAATTACATGTCTCCTTTCCTCCTGAGGCATGCTGCTAACACTGGCATCAGTGGGTGCAAGCCTGTTCATTTCTATGGAGTAGAATCCCCTTACACTAGGGCTGGATTTGATTGAAGCATGATGAAATGGATGGATCACTGGCTGTAGAAATGTTCAAAAGTTTGGATGCCACTGGCAAGCTTCAAGGCATTCATTTTTAACTCGGCACAAAGCAACTATAGGCCCTACTTTCTCATATGTTGTACATATGTAGATACATAGCTGAAAAGAATCTCTGTCCAGGCTCCAAGGCACGGCCAGCTCTTTCAAAGGCGGCAAGCTTTACAACTCCTCAACCCAGTCCCCACTAAAGCAAATCAGCAATTGGTGCTAGTGAGAGACTATTCCATCAAATTGCTAATGCATTTCATTGAGCTAAACTAAAAGAAATATTGAGACAAATTAGTGTAAGCAAGTACATTCCCACTGAAGTGTACTCCCTTCACATCAATTACCAGTCCATTTGTAAACCAATAGAGAAAAACACTTTACAATGGATAGTATAGTTATCCGCATTTTACAGGGGGAGGGGAGGGAGACAACCATAGAGGTCCAGAATGATTATGGACAATATTTTCTAAAATATCCGATAAGTTTGGGTGTGTCAATTTTGGAGTAGTCCCCTGAAAACACTCTCACCCGGACAGTCAAAGAAATTGAGGCACCTAATTCTCATTGAAATCAATGGAAGTTAGGTACATAAATATTGAGGATCTGGGCCTTTGGACCTGTTGTTTACAGATGAATAGCATCTCCAGCTCTAGGATTTCAGTCTGTGGATTGCCTGAAGCTACATCCAGAACTAAGGAGATGTGTTAACATTATGCAATACAGTAACACTGTTTACTGGACAGTCTAATACCAAGTAAGTGATTGTCAACAAGTAGCTACACCTCTTATTCATTAATGTAAAAGGGTTTGGAAGGAGAAAAGAAAGCAGTGAGACGTGAAGATTGCATAAATATGTTGGATCTGCATACCTGTTATGTATTTCTGAAGAAAATGTGTGTGCTTTTGAATGATATACTTTTCATGGAACTTTTTCTATTTCCTGTATTGTTATTTTGAATTATTTTTTATTCAGAGACAACTAGAAACAAAAAAAAAAGTGTAGTTATTTATACAATGTAGCATGCCAAATAATATAATTAAGCTTGCTAGGAAAACCCTTACATATATTTGAGTGAATTCCAAGAAAATACATGTTAGTGTTCAACCTTCATAGCCATGCAAATTAAAAATAGGAGCTGGGATTTTGCCAATTATAACATTTGTATCTACATTTTAGTGTGGATTTCAGCTTAGTCTATATTCTCAGTCTCTGTGTGTTATTTTACATGTGGGATGAATTTAGTCCAATGGTCTAAATTTTAAAAAAGTGTTACATCCAATTTAATCATATTAACTTCACTGCAACTGTAGAGGTTTAAAGCACGTTTGGCCTAAATCACTAAGTTTAATACAATACAGAGCAAGCAGTTCTAATGTTATGAATATAAAGTAATAAAATAGCAAGTGACTATTAAAATCAAATTCTACCAGAATCACTCTAGTGCATGCTTTTAGATATACAAAAGGTCCAATAATTGCTGTACTTTATTCATCTGGTTTATTAGAATATTTTTGCATTTGAGCCTTGTTTCAGATTCATTAATAGTCTCTATGGTCACTATTATGCATAGTGCAGTTCTTTGGAAACCAATTCAGGAAATGGAGAAATCTCAATAAAATAAATGATAACCTATAGTTGCAGATTTTTATTTTGGTTGTGATGATGCTTTCATTAAAGCAAAATATTTTATTTATTATTATTTTAAAACTAGCAGAGCCGAATTCATTGCTCGCTCTTCTTTTTTATCATTTAAGTGGATTTGGATGCATAAGAATTTTCCAAATTGCTTCTTTTTTATGAAGTAAACAGTATTCCTGTAAATATTTTAAACTCAAGAATTTTTAAGAGTATATTTCAGTCTAACACTTTTGCTGCTTTCTTCAGCTCCTATGAGAGCAGTAAGCAATCTACTGCATAAGGCTTAGGTTCCTCAGCTGATGTTTTTTAGTACAAACTTTGGAATAGCAGCAAACAAAGATAAATCCACAAAAGATCAGAAACCTCTTGTCATAAGAATATTTGGTGTTTATATAGCACTTTATTTGAAAGCACTTCATAAACAAACACGAGGCCCATTTCTACACCTCCACTACTCACCAAACTAATCTATCCAATAGGTCCTAATACCATGGACCTATTTACACATAATATTCACATGCATAAAGATATAAGGAGTGACCTCACCTTTAGTCCCACTGATGCCAACAGATTGCATGAACATGAATAACATTGCCCTGTATGAGTAAGGATTTAGTCTTTTTTCTTCCTAGCAATGAGTCTTATGCACACTATACAATGTCCCCTTTTTTTCTGTTTTTATCATTGCAGACAACCCAAAACAAAGCAGTCGTGTCCCTGTGTTCATTAAGGTTCTGGATGTAAACGACAATGCCCCAGAATTTGCTATGTTTTACGAAACCTTTGTCTGTGAAAATGCAAAGGCAGAACAGGTGTGTTGATTCTTTGCATTCCACAATATAAAACCTATTAAAATAAATTCTGTTTAGGCATTACTTGTGCATCACCTCGTCAGGAGGTGTACTTTATGTTGCCATGAACTGTCACCGTGCAAAATTAAATTAAACAGCGACTGTGTCATATCTGATTATATTTAGCATTCTTGTATCTGAAGTGCCAGTGTGTTTTACATAGTTAAATGTGGTTGCTTCTTGTAGTGCGTCATGCTAGCTACAAATTCAGTTCCCCCTCTCTTCCCTTGAATATGGGATTCTGCAACTGTTTGTGATGGTGCTTCCATCATCTCTCTTGAAGAACGGTTACAGGTCTGGACAAAAGTCCTGCCTTTTAAAAAAGCTCCAGGCTGCCACATTGGTCTAGTTCTCAGCTGCAAGACCAGTTGCTTGATTCAGAGGATTCAGCCGTTTAACTCCTGATTAAAATTAATAGGATTTGTATTGCTAAATAGCGTAATCAGCTTTGCTGTCTCAGCCGTCATTTCTGCAGCTTGTTGCCACTGGGGATTTTCCATCCCTTTGAGAGGGCAACAATCCATGTAGTCCCTAGAACTCTGCAGAATTTTTGTGCCACTGCCCAAGTCCTCTGAGCTGCAGTACAATAGCATGGTGATACATTCAGATGCCCAGTTTTCATTCATGGAAGGCCCCTCTGGCAGCCTCAGGGGCCTTAAAGTGGAAGAAAACTATATCTACCCCCATTGTAAGACCACTTAAAAGTTCTGGAGCGTGCCGCTTCAATGTAAATGAGAATCAGGCCCACAGTCACTGTACGGTAATTTTGCTGTTATCATTTCAGCTGATACAGACCCTAAGCGCGGTTGATAAGGATGACTCTTTCAATGGACATCAGTTTTCATTCTCCTTGGCACCCGAGGCAACCAGTGGTTCAAACTTTACAGTCCAGGACAACAGAGGTGAATTCCTAGGATGACTTTATTTAGTTATTTATTCTTTGTTTTTTTTCAGCACTCAGTTGAGATCTCCTGTATCATTTGCTTTGTGTTTTCAGACAACACGGCAGGGATCTTCACCAGAAAAACCAGATATAACCGACATGAAATTAGTACTTATCTCCTGCCTGTGGTGATATCGGACAGTGACTACCCAGTCCAGAGCAGTACGGAAACAGTGACAATCCGAGTGTGCGCCTGTGACCATCGGGGGAAGATGCAGTCTTGTAATGCAGAAGCCTTGATCCATCCAACTGGCCTTAGCACTGGGGCTTTGATTGCCATTCTTCTCTGCATCATTATATTGCTAGGTAATAGAATTGTTGAGGCTGCTGGGAGGCAGAGGGAGCATTACACATTAAAGACGCGTTGAGGAGATCTCTCCTGAATTATTCTGTAAAAAAGAAAAGCCTATAAAATCAGTGCCCAGTAGATGGAAGGCAATCCCAGATCTCAGTCCTTCACTTGCATAGGCAGTAGCATTTTATACCAACTTTGGGCAGATGCGAATGCCTAACAAGGTGCACTGCAATGCGGTATATACAATTCAAAGCCCTCGGGTATATCATGCTGCCTTTACAGTACTGTGCTGTAGATTCTGAGGCATGCTAAAGTAGACACCTGTGGGGGCGCTAGAGAAACATTGAGTGGGGGGCAATTACAATACCCTTTAAAATGACACAACCTGTTCTCCTTCCAGCACTAGTAGATACAAATGAGGCGGAGGGGGAGTCCCTAGCTGGCTTTTGGGGCATGCAACCGTCAGGCCAGTGCCCCTTTCCCTTCCATTCTGGGTAGATGAGGACTGAAATTCTGGCTATCCCCTGCAAAACAGTAGTGCTGAAAGAAAAAAAACCTCCTCTTATAACTTTTCCTTTCTTTGTACAGTACACTCCTTGTACAGTACACTCCACACAAACCCAGGAACACTTTGTCCTTTAGGGTGTGTCTAGACTACAGGGTTTTTTCGAAAAAAGTGACTTTTTTTAAAAAAAACTTCCCCTGCATCTGGACTGCTGCCGCATTCTTTCGAAAGTAAATCGAAAGAACGCGCCAGTTTTTTCGACCGCAGAAAACCTCATTTTACGAGGAAGAATGCCTTTTTTCAAAAGTGCTCTTTCGAAAAAATCCGCTATGTAATGCAAACTGTGCTTTTTTGAAAGAGAGCATCCAGACTGCTTGGGGGCTCTCTTTCGAAAAAGCGGCTTGCTTTTTCGAAAAAAGAGGCTGCTGTCTAGACACTTTCTTTTGAAAGAGGCTTGTAGCCTAGACGTATCCTTAGCCTTTCACTGCCCTCTGTGCCAACCTCGGGAATATGAGGAATTTTGAAAATTAATGCAATTTTAAAACGTTGACTCTTAGGGAGACATTGTCAGATGTTCTACCTACCTGCAGGGAAGTAAACCCTCACTCGCATGGGAGAGGGTGGGAAAGAGGTCTGAAAATGGACAGGAGTGGGTGGGAAGTAGGTGGCACTAGTGCTCAGACCTGCCCCCTTCAAAAATGCTGGACAGCACAGTTGAATCACCTTAGCCAAGGAAGTAACCTGCAAATGTGTGCCTTCTAGAGCAGGAGGATGGGGAGGGAACCCACAGACCACATGGTAGATCTCCACATGATTTTCACAAATATGCACTACCCCTTATTCGGGTCAGATTATTAAATGACAGACTTGCCCTTAATTTGCTATTCAAGTTTTTCTTTTAAACTTGATGTCATTACTTTTAAGGGTGGAGTAATATCAACCTACTTGAACAGGAAAAAAATGCCCTATGCTACAAACCATTTTGCATGAGTTTGTTACAACTGCGTTCAGGAATATCAATCTGACATTAAACGATTTCCAGTTTAATGTCAATTGAAAATAATTGATTTCCTGCTCTCAGTAGCACTTTATGTCAATTATTGCGTATGCCATCATGCAGCATAAGCAGATTTTCAATTAACTAGACTCTATCATATTCTGTTTTCCATCTAGCTGCAGGGTTTGTATGTGCAAACATTACTTCATATGATGCAATGACCTGGGCAGATCCAAACCCCAGTTTCAAACATTTATATCTTAATCAAGGTGCCTCCACATTGGTGATTTTATTTGCAGCTTGAGAAAGCGCAGAGAACTTCCTAGAAGCTCCCAGCTAATGTTAAAATTGATTTGGATAGCTCGACTGCACTTTAATTTTAGCATCTAACTGTTCCTGAGGTTTTTATTTGTATTTTCAGCATAGAAGAAAATTCTTGGAGTGCCAAGCACCTGGTATTATTTCTTCTTAATGAATGTATCATTCTGCTATCCCTTTGTGTAATAATATTTTGTTACCAGATGCCCAATAATATTTATATATATAAACTACAAAGAATAAAGACAACATTATCCTTCTCCTCAGAAATTCCATTAGTCCCCATTTCAGAATCCCATTCAAAAACTGATCTCCTTGTTTTTCAAATCCTTCCTGGTTTTCCCTAGACCACCGCATTGCTTCTTTCATCACACATCACCTTCCACATAGTCTCGTAGGGTACATCTACACAGCAGTATTATTTTGGAATAACTGACATTATTCCGAAATAACAAAGAGCGCATCTACACGACAAGCCTTTACTTCAAAATAATGTTGAGATGTGTACTTCCTTCAACTTCCTGCAGTGTAGACAATGCCTAATGCCAAGTTACGCTATTTCGACT
The DNA here is from genome assembly GCA_030068395.1 of Apalone spinifera. Taxonomy (NCBI): domain Eukaryota; kingdom Metazoa; phylum Chordata; order Testudines; family Trionychidae; genus Apalone; species Apalone spinifera. The sequence goes on along the minus strand of CM057846.1, from coordinate 110,444,401 downwards.
TCAGCTGCGCAATTAACTTAGCTGAAGTTGCAAAACTTAATTTGACTTTAGCCCTGCTGTGTAGACATGCCTTTAGACTGCATCGTCTTTAGGACAGGAACTATCCCTAATGATACATTTCTGTGGCATCTACAGAGGTGCCCAGAGTGGATTAGGACCTCTAGGGGCTACCATAATATAAATAAGTCTTTGTCATCATCATGATATGTGAGAGTCTGCATTTCCTGACACTGAAACCAGCCTTCATCAATAACACTTCTCTCAGTTTCATAAGCTAACCCAGTTCTTTTTAAATCATGGTTGATACTATCCTCTGTTACCAACACCACTTAATAGTGAAGACATAAAACAGGGACTTTTTTTTTAATTGAGCCTGTACCTATATGGTGGATAGAGTTGCCACTGACTCTGATGGTAGTGTAGCACAAGGGCTGCAGAAATGGACTCTTGCATTATGTCCTTCAGATATGTAAAAAATCTTGGAATACAGCTGGCCTGAAAGATGATCCACACAATAAGGACTGGATCCCTGAAGTGCTTGCATACACTATAATGAGTCAATAAATGATTTCAGAGTCAGGCCCAGAAGGGTACATTATATAAAAGGTGGGTTTTTTTAAGTATGGCATAGTATTTAATAGAGCTGGGCAAAAATTTTCAACTGCATTTTTTTCAACTGATTGAATGACACCAAAATATTTCACAGATTCATGTTGATTTCATTGCACTTCGTTTTTTAAAAGGCAAAACTAAAAAATTGTAATGTTGTGTTCTAACATTTTCCAACTGATACATTTTGATTTTTCAATTTAGAATGATAGTTTACAGAATTCCTTTAATTCTGTTTTGTAAAAATGTAAACACTTTAAAAAAAAGCTTGAAAACATAAATTTTCATTTGGAGGTAAAATAAAACATTTGACTGAAATCATTTTTTTATTTTTTGTGGTTGAACAAAAATGGTTTATTCAACCACAAAGTATTTCCCAATTTTTCAGAAGTGCCAACTACCTGAAAAATCTGTGATTTGCCCACCTGTATTTTTGAACATGTATATATAAGCACTGAAGCAAGAACCATTTTTCTGTAACATGTTTGTAGAGCACCTAACACAATGGGGCCCTGATCCATGACAGCATCCTGGAATACAAGTAAGAATACAGTGTGAGATAGTTACTGTTGGTATGTATTCAGTGGTAAACATTTAAAAAAAAGAAAAGTAGAGTCCAGATAAATAACTGAAATTTGTCTTCAGAAGATAATAGAAATGTTTGTCTTAGGCTGCAGCACTGCAATTAGTGCTGTACTAATGGACCTTAATGCCACTGAAGAACTGCAATGATGCTAATGCGACTGTATGCAGGTTAAGGACTCTACCCACATAAAGAATTTTGCAGTATCGGCCTTAGGTACAAACAAAAAAATTATTCACCAAAGCTTTAAAAAGTGCACACGGAGTTTCAGAAATGTCATAGCATTTCTGGGGTGGTTAAATATTAATTTTAAAAAAATGTTCTTTGGGGACCTAGCCACAGTTCCATGAAGTCAAGAGAGCTATTACAATTTACACTAGCTGAGCATGTTCCCCGCGTTCTTCACTTCTTTCCAGGAAAAGAAAAAACTGTTGGGAAAAAAAAGTTTAGATATGTAGCTTTTATTAACCTTTCATCACATGGTACTAGGTACTGGTCCTGTCCTTCTAGCAAGTTTTGTAGCATTTTAGGTGCTCAGACTAATTTGCATTCTCTATTACAATATATTGTGTAAGGGGTTTGCCTTGAGACTAGGCTGGCAATTTCAAGTGAGCAAAGCTGCTATGTCATTAAGGAAAAATGCAACCACTAGAAAATATAACTCTTGTGCTAGCTTAAAATCCTCTTTCTTCTAATATTTATCCCACTCTCAGCTCCCAAAATGATCAGAGGCAGACAAGGCACCATCAGAAAATCCCCAAATTCTAATTTGCAGTACAACTTCTGAAAATTAAGAGTTCAAGCAGCACAATATTTCTTTCTTGATTTAATTGAGTGGCAAATTAACTCTCTCTCCCCCCCCCCAACTCCATCTCTCCATTTTTCCCCCAGTTACAGTGGTACTATTTGCAGCTCTGAGACGGCAGCGGAAGAAAGAACCTTTGATAATTTCCAAAGAAGACATCAGAGACAACATTGTCAGTTACAATGATGAAGGAGGTGGAGAGGAAGACACTCAAGCTTTTGATATTGGCACATTGAGAAATCCTGAAGCCATAGAAGACAATAAATTACGCAGAGACATTGTGCCAGAAGCACTTTTGGTGCCGCGCCGGACTCCTGCGGTACGAGATAACACCGATGTCAGAGATTTCATTAACCAAAGGTTAAAGGAAAATGATACAGATCCTACTGCTCCCCCATATGACTCGTTAGCGACCTACGCATATGAAGGTAATGGCTCTGTGGCAGAATCCCTCAGCTCCTTAGAGTCGGTGACTACAGACGGAGATCAGGACTACGATTACCTCAGTGACTGGGGCCCTCGGTTTAAAAAACTGGCGGATATGTATGGCAGCGTGGACAGTGATAAAGACTCTTAATATGTTGCCTTTGTTGATTTCCAGAAACAGCATTGAGATATGTGAAGTAGCTATTTCTTTCTATTTATCCATGGGGCTCTCTATTCTGTGATAGGGCTCTCTATTCTATCAGTTCCAGTTGTCTAATGACTGCAGTCTGTGTGGATCAAATGTCAGAAAACTTTTTTTCTAGTATAATTTTATGAGCTTCCAAGAGGCATTTTTTTCATTTTTTAATGCATCCAGTTTACCAAGCCAGTCTTACAGACACAGTGGTAGGGGAGGGCAACAGGAATGGTGGGAAGCAATATTTGTACTTGTTCTGCTTATATTGTAAATTGGAGTATATTACTGTTCCAGCTCACTTAATCTTCTTACTGTATTCAGATTATTCAACTCAGATGATGATTGCTCTGTCCATTTTGTATTGCACATCCTAATGTACTGAGGTATTATGGTTTAACCTAAATATTATAGTAAAAAGTAGTGGGGGAGGAATTTATTATAAAATTAATAGAATCAGCTGGCAAGGCTATAAGACAACATGAGAGTAAATTTTTTTTCATTAATTTAAAAAATGTCTAATTGCCATTTAACTATAAATATTTTTCTTGAACCTGTTATTGATCCCCAACACATAAAATCATACCAACACAATGTATAAAATTCCCTGTAGACACTCTCCCAGTATCCTTCTTACCCAGCATTCACAGAGCAATGTGTGCAGTCTGTTGCTCGGAGCACAGAATTGCTAAGTACTATCCAAGTTCTAACACTGACTCACTTTGTAGCGTTGGGCAAGTCACTAATCACTCTGGATTAGACTGTGGTTTTGAAACAAGACTTGATCAAGGACCAGAATGTAGTTGTGCCTAATCCTATTCTGACATAGATCTCTTTCGCCTGGCATACCAGCTCAGCTCTGTGTAGGGAGATAGAGTGAGACTCCACCCATTCTTCTGCTTCTGCGCACCCCACACATGGAAGGAGAGTAGCAGCATTAAGGAAGCAACCATCTTCCTTGTGACATTGGTAGCAAGGGCAAAGGAGAAAGGAGATACCTTGCACCCTTTACTCCCCTGCAAGTGTGGATAATATGGGTCACTATCTCAGTTTTGCCATCTGTACGATGGTAAAATAATGCCTACCTCACAGGGATGTTGCAAGGGTTAGAGAGAGTGAATTTGAACATTGCTTTGAAGAAGGACTGTGCTAAACTCTTATCACAGTAAGTTGTTCCTAATTTGGGGGGGTAGGTGAGTGTGGGGTGTATGTGTGTGATTTGAGTCCTAAATGCCCAGGTAAATTAGAAACTTTCATTATTCTGGTTGCTAGAACCAAAGGTTCCAGTTACACCAAGAGATGGCATTTTAAACATGGAACTTTTAGCTAGTTTTCTTAATTTCCTTGCCACATCTGCCGTTTTTGCCCAAGCCAAAACAGTGGTGCCATAGAACTCCGTACAGGCCAGCGACTCTTCTTTACAACTCACACACATGATGCACGAGTAATCAGCAGTGTATTATTTGTCTTATAGTGACAAAAGGAATATGTCTCTAATTATGTTTCAGATCAAGTAATTTGAAATAGATTATTTTGAAATAGAGTTAAAGCTTTCACAACCCAAATATAATTGATAGTGTTATGACACCTTATCAAGAAAGAGTGAAGTTTCTTCTTATACATCAAATACAGCCCATCTTATTCTATATAAGCAGTATGATTTGCATAGTAGAATGTTATGTAATCTGTTGCAATTGTTAGGTATTGGTGTTCTTTCCTTCAAACCATAAAGAAGTCAGTTTAAACACCAGTCCATAGCTCCAGCTTACCCTTTCCAATAATATACGGGCAAGACAAATATTAAATGGCAGCAAATGAAGTCATAAGTTGGTATCAGGAAGGCATCTCCTTCCCCTTGTCTAGCCCTGTACAATTGAGAATTAGGCAATTAGGCCCTTTTGAAAAATCCCGCCAGGTGCCTATCTGTATCTTTAAGCACCTTTATAGATCTGTCCCTTTATATCTTCCTTTAAATGGTATGGCATTGAGTGAGGCAGAGAACAAGCTATTTGTCTGTTCTGTTGTAGTGTGTTTCCTATTCTCTTAGGCTATGTCTAGACTGGCATGATTTTCCGCAAATGCTTTTAAAAGTTTTTCCGTTAAAAGCATTTGCAGAAAAGAGCGTCTAGATTGGCACGGACGCTTTTGCGCAAAAGCACTTTGCCAATTTAGACAGCGCGAGATCACTGTTTTCGCCATCAGGGCTTTTTTGTGCAAAACAGTCCTGAGCTGTATACACTGGCCCTCTTGCGCAAATACAAGTGGGAACGTCACTGTATTTGCACAAGAAGCACTGATTTTGTACATTACAAAGTCAGTGCTCCTTCGCAAATTCAAGCGGCCAGTGTAGACAGCTGGCAAGTTTTTGTGCAAAAGCGGTTGCTTTTGCTCAAAAACTTGCCAGTCTAAACACAGCCTTATTGTTTAAGATGTTTTTCTTAAATTGGTGATTCTTAGTAGCAGTTCAGACTAGAATTTTGCATTTTATTGACCAATGGCTTTATCTTGTCAGGAATATGACACAGTGTACAGAGAATGGGCCACACAAACGTGTGGTGTAAATATGTATAAAAATATGTAATCTACTGACACCAAAATGATGGTGACAAACTGAATAGCAAATGAATTCCTGTAAGAAATTCTCATGAGGCACGTGCATCATTGCTCATGTCTGAATTAGTTTATCCATCCAGCTTATAAGTGCTGAATTTTGCACAAATGAGACTCATTTACCATCACTCACACATAGCAAAGAAGGTTACAATTCAGTCTTGTCTTCTTCCTCTGTAGCACCACAAAGTGCAATTAAAAGAAAACAGGGCCATTTAAATTGCCATATTGCAGTAAATAAAATATTTGCATCTTGTGAGCTCTATTGGCAGAAGATGGAAACCACTGCACCACACAATTTTTACTGAATGACTGGGATGTTAAAATTGTCCATTATAGACAAAGAAATATCAGATTACAGACGGCAAAATGGGTTTCTGGACTGCATTAAGGAAGTAGACTGTGCCCCAACCACTAGGATACCTGTTCAAGTGGAAAGAACCCCTGAAATGATGCTAGGAGATGACACTGCACAAGATGAAGAGGAGCTACACAATCAGCTTTTAGTCTGGCTAGTGACAAGCTAGATGACCTGATAACAGGCAAGGTGTTGAATGGAATTGAATAGTTTAATGAGGTAAGTGGGAAAGGAAAGGAGGAATGTGGCATAGCAAGATCAGAAAAAATTACTGGAGAAATTATTCCAGCAGAAAGTAATTTTGATTCCAGAAGAGTGCCCACATGGGGAAACAAACAGGAATATCTATAGTAGAATAATTATTCTGCTACAGCTAGGAAGGAAATTTCCCAGGTGGACAAGCCCTAGGAGGAGACCAGTGCAAGATGAGCTCAGTGCAGGATGGATCACACTGACCAAATAGAACCCCATGGACTTCATCGCTAATGTATGCTGCCTGATCATGAGAAAGTCACGTGATTTTGGTCATTTCCATTTGCTTTTCTGCAAGCTATGAGGAATACTATTCACACCTCTTTAGAAAGTGTTTTGAGATCCCTGTTAAAAGGCCATCAATGCCAAAAGCAACATTTCCTAAATAAACTTTAAAAGGGGGGCAAACTTTTTTTGTTTGTTTGTTTGCTACCAGCTCTTTCCTGATTACATACACACACATTTCATATTTGTTAACCATGAAGACATTTAAAAAATCCATTTTCAGCTCTCCTAAATTGTCAAGTACCAGGCTACATCTTGAGACACAGGGTTGGCATCTATCTCTCATACTGATTTATGCAGAAAGAAAGAAATTGCGTGTTTACAGTTCTCATGGTTGTAGCAAATAATAAGCAACATATTAATAGGCAATTAGGTAGAATTGGGTATGGAAGCCTGTGTGTGTTTCTATGTGAGAGAGGGAAGAAATAACGAACATTTTAAAAAGAAGGCACATTTGTAAATTAGTTATTTCTATCTTCACTGAGGACAGTAATGAATGATTAGTTGATTTCTTGGAGTCCGAGTCCGATCTTACACTTTCAGAATTCCAATAGGAGTTCTGCATGTGCAAAGACCAAAACAGACTGTTTAAACTTCTGTAAGACAACATTTACTTTTTTTAAATTATGGTTTAATTTTAAACATCACCTCTGTCTCTGTAATCTCTTATCTGGATGCTGCCATGCTAACAGGTGGTCCAAAGACCCAATGGTCCATTGTGTTTAAATTAATACTGCAATCTGGGCTTCTTTATCAAATTATGAGACCTGACAGATTAATAGTTGCTGTGTTTATCCTGTCTGGTGAAAACTGTTTCATAAATGTTGAAAGGGAAATTTTCCTTTCAGCCCTTCAAGAATTATGGTGCAGCAGCTTCCTTCCGCTCCAATGAATACTGATGCCGCAACATTTTAAATTTCCTTTCAGTACTTAGAAACGGAAATTTTCTAAGAGGATTTTTCCATTTAAAAAAGGTAAAACAAAACCATATTTAATGTCTGTGGCTTCATGACTTACTCTATTAGGAGGGAAATACAGTAGCTAGCTCACTTGTTAAAAATTAATACAGCAAAGGATCTTAAAAATAAAGATTGGTTTATGGTCCCTCTCTTTTAAGTTTAATTTAGGCATAGCTAAGACAATCTTTAACCTGCGTACCATTTTGCAATACCAATAGCATGGTCTGGTCCTGCATTCTGTGTACATGCAAAACTCCTCGACGGCAGGGTTGAAGTCAAGAGGAGATTGACCGGCTCGTCAGAGAATTCAGCAACAGTTGGTCATGATGCATGTTTAGGGAGGTTGTTTTGTTTTTTAATGAGATGGAGAGTGGGGGAGCTGCAGGTGGGGTGGGAGAAAATGGGGAGAAAAATTAAGTAGTCAGTTACATGCTAAGCAGGACCATGGTGACACTAAAAGCAGAGCTACCACATTAAACATAGAGGCTGCGTCTAGACTGGCCAGTTTTTGCGGAAAATCATCTGCTTTTCCGCAAAAACTTGCCAGCTGTCTACACTGGCCGCTTGAATTTCCACAAAAGCACTGACGATCTGATGTAAGATTGTCAGTGCTTTTGCGGAAAAACTATGCTGCTCCGTTAAAAGCATTTTCAGAAAATCATGCCAGTCTAGACGTAGCCAGAGTTATTAGATTCCATATGAAGTTTTACAATAACTATAATTTTTGGCAAGTATTTATTTTAAAGGAGGACTGCAAACTTCAATTTCTCCTTCAACAGGTTTGATTAGACAAATAATGCATGAACCCAGCATTTAGGGAAATCTTTTCCACAGCCGTGGCCTGTTTAGCCTTTCCTACAAGACTGCACTATTGATGTAAATTCATCTGTAGACACTTTCTATAAGATTTTAGTTTTCTAAAAACTATTAGTTTACTGTTTAATAAAAAAACAAATTGTATAGACTTATTAGACATTTGGTGAACACAAGAACAACACAGCAAACATGACATTGTTCTTGTTTTTGACAAAAATATTCCCCAACCCTCTTCAAAACCACTGTACTATTTTATTTCTGTGATTACATTCATTGCTTTGCAAATTAAACTTTAAAAAATAGGCCTTATAATAAATGCTATGTGCATCCTAACTGTGCTGCCGAGCTAAGTCAATCTGGCTAACTCCTATTGTGATTTGTGATTTTTTTCAACCCCTAAAATAAACATTTTTCAGTATTGATTTTTTTTAATTAAAAATACTTCCAAGCATAAATTGAAATTGATGCCATTGCCCAGGAAGATTTACTAGCTGGAGTGCTCTAGTCATGCAGTTACTCTCAGTTGTCATTCCCTTGTTCTGCAGAGAGAGCGTGGAATCAGATGGAAGTAGTCACTGCTCAGCATAGAGGAACATTTGTGGGTGATAAGATTTTCATCATTTAAAAGTTTACATCTGGAAGGTTCTCTGTATTACAAAGAGCCCCATGCTGGAACAATTACTTTTATCTCAGCGTGGCTGGGCCATTTGTTACAGTCAGCTGGCAAATGTGCATTCTTTCCCCCCTTATATTTCTTATTCACTGTAATGGCTTTTTTTGTTGTTGTTAAGATTTAATGAGAAACCAATTTGAACAGCGATTTCTCACAGGAGGAATGAATTTGCCTTTTTGCAAATCAATTTTTGTAACAAGTTATTTATATGATACTAAATAAATTGGTTTTTTTTTCTAATGTGCCTTTTTTATTCTCTTAGTTTACAGTCTGTATTTACAAAGCTAACATAAAATAATAGTATCAACCTTCTAAAATAATTCTGTGTCCCCACCATCCTGATATTGCTGCCAGTTGCCTCAACCCATCAAATTTCATTGGAAAATGCCTGGCTTCTAACACACTGAGAGAGCAACTAGACTTTTCTTGTGATTGGTGGGCCCCAAGGAAGAATGATTTAATTGGATAAGGAGTCATTTTCCCTTAGGGACCCTCACTAGAAGAAGACAGGAATGACCATAATATGGTTAAAAGTATAAGGTTTGAAACAGCAACTTATGTTTATAGATGATTTCAGTTAGAAAAAGCTCTCATTGAAGTCAGTGGCAGTTTTGCTTCAGTAATGGGTGTGGAATGTCCCTCATCTGGAAGCATATGAAGATCATAGCAGAGCAGTCATATGTAATACACTTATACATGCTACTCCTTGGTTATTTCTCTTTCATTAGAAGACAGTCTCAGAGAATTTTGGCATAAGGCCTAGGATGACCATATATTGAAGATGAACCTCAACTGACACATTTTATACAAGCAGAATTTCCCTTAGAGGAAATATTTCATTATAACAGTTCAAAAGATGTACCGTGCCAGTTTCTTTTTTGTTGTGCACATGCTGCTATGTGCACAGAATCTTAGCTACAGGAGGTACACGTCATGGATGGGAGGGTGCGGCAGCCTGGACAATGCTGAAGTCCCTCTCTTCATGCTAGGCCTTTTCCCCCTGGCTGCTGAAACCACTGTGGCTCCTCTTTAGCACTGGGAACCACCCAGGAAGTGGGAAAAATCTGTCACCTACGAATCATGCTTATTAGCATGAAGAGGGGGCTCTGAGGTAGAGGGACTCCCTTGAGGGATCCAGGAAGCAGGATGGATGAGGCTTACCAGCAGAGAGGGGTAAGGAAAGCAGGATGGCTGCCTCCCCCATCCTGCTCCTTATCCCTCTCTCCTGGTAAAGCCTCTGGTTTGTCCCATTTTCAATCTGGTGGGGATAGGGTGGGAGTCATGGACCAGAGAGGTGAGGCTGCTGGTGCACCTAAGAGGAGAAAAGGATGTTCAGGCTGATGGTGGGTCACTATGCCAGCTAACAGTTGTTTCTATTAGCTCATACTTGGTTCCCATTCCATTAAACCTCACTTACCAGGGAACATCCCCATCACGAAGGAAACTCCTAACAGAAGGCATCCCAACAGTAAAATGCTCTGTTCCCAGACTTGCAGTCACCATTTTATCTGTGTAGAAACCAAACTCAAACCAAATCACACTCATGCCTCCTTGCACCCATCCAGGTTATCACAGGGACAAGTTAACTGAACAAAACTCTTCTACTTTCTGATTATTGGAGAGATACAGTAATTCAAAACAGCAATAGATTTCACACACGTTTTTAATCTCTATCTAAGACCTATCGTGCAGGTGACTAATGGAAGTAGCCAACATTTGACCCTATTCTTCAGGAGCTAGATTGACCACACACTGCTTTTTCTCACTTTCGTATTGATGAGGACATCTCTTTCCATCTCCTCCTTCTCACATTCTCAAATGTAGAGCAGTCGTATTTGCACATTAAATACAGCACTTTCAGCAAGAGCCAAACCTTTCTGGGGTTCTCTTGTAGACTCAGCATGAGCTCCCATTCTTTGGTAGATGTTTCAAACACTGGACAGACAGACTTTAAGGCTAAAAGGGACCATTGTGAAAATCTAGTTTGACATCTTGCACATTGCAGGCCCCAGACCTCACCAATCCTTTCTTGTAATAAACCCCAACCCAACCTCTGGCTGAGTTCCTGGGGTCTTCAAATCACGATTTAAAGACTTCAGATTACAAAGCTATTTACAAGTCATTGTATTAAACACCAACACCTCCATTTCACAAATTTCTTTTTTCTGACTGCTGCTAACCTGTGAAGAGAAGTTATAAATGTTTGGTGCTATTAGTGCTAACAGTAGGCACAGTGTACTTCAGAACATTTGGATTGGATGTAAAAACAATCATCATACATCTTTATCTGAAATCAATAGATGTTTTCTGTTTCACATTGCAATAGAAAGGAGGGAAAGAGGAGTTGGCATGGTTAGAGTGAGAGCAATTAGCTGCTTAGCACACATCCATCCCCTTAGTCTTCTTTACATTCCCCAACCTGATCCAAGTCAAGTAATTAGATACTCAACAGCTGACTGTCCACCTTTCAGCGCCCCGTTTTTTTCTGAAATCCCACCAAACCAAAGGTGGGCTTTAAGCAGGTCTAGTCTTGACTGCAGACTTCAAATCCCTTATCCTCCTTGTCAGAATTGTTCCAGCATACATTATGCACTTCTGACCTAAAGTAACACATAAATATTTGCAGATACTCACTATCTCAAAGTTCCCACTATGCATCTTGAAATGTATCAGCAAATGGAAAGAGACCTGTGGATACAGGGACAGAAAGAGGAAGAGTGTACACATGGGGGTACACTTATCTGAAACTTCCTAAGGGCCTGAGATGGCTTATTCCTTTATCTCTCATTAAAAATACCAACAGTAGCCTGTTCACAATTTTGTTTGAATTCCCTGCTGAAGCTTTTCCTTTTCTTAATTCAGAACTTTCTTGGCTGTCTGCTCATCCATGCATCTTAATTAATAAACAAACAAAAACATTCCCTCGCGATTCCTTTACATGTTTTTCTAAACATCTGTTTCTACCTATATCCTTACACAAAGCAGCTCTGTCTGCAGCTCAGCTGGGGAACTTCTTTCACTCAAGACACAATCCATTTTTTTTCATGCCAATTATCTTAATTGGTAACAAACTTAACCCATTTCCTAATTATGGCTCCAGTCTGTAAGAACAAACAAACCCTCAAACCTTCTCTAATAGAAATATATTTTTAAAAAACCTGTCTTTACTAGTCTTTCATGAAAGCATTCATTGAAAGAACCTTTGGAACCTAGGCTCTGATTCACAGAACCCTAGGCCCATCTTCCTAATGGATAGAATGAGACCTCCTGGCCCCAAACATCCCATCAGACTTTGTCATTCAGGTCTCTCTCTAAGAAAAGATAGAAGCGTAAATAGAAGATCCAGATACAAGAAGGCCACACTTGCTTTACTGTTCAATCCACTGATACGTTAGCCATGCCACAATCCATCGAGAGCAGGGTCCAGGCACTGCTCTCTAGTTTTGAAGACTGCTACGCTGTCTTCAGTCTTCAGATGCCTACTTACATATTTCCATCTTCTAAGGCCACAGGTGCTTCCACTGCTTAATGGTAGGTCAAGAGCATGACCAGTTTGCGGCCCTCCTGTTTGGCCTATCCATAGCTCCCAGGGTTTTCACCAAATCCATGTTGGTGCTGGCAGCTTACCTCAGGCTTCAGGATGTCCAGATCTTCCCCTACTTCGACTGGCTGGTCAAGGGAAGCTCCAGTTCCCAGGTGCAGAGTCACATCATGTGCCTGCTGTCCACTTGCCATGCTCAAGACCTATTAGTAAATGCCAAAAGTCCACATTGATACCAGTACAGGGAATAGAATTAATTGGAGTGGTATTCATGGCGAAGTTCAGAGCCCTAACAGACCTCATTAGTGAGGTCTCCAAGTTCCCCATGATGACAGCCAAGGTGTGGCTGCATATCTTAGAACACATGGTGGCATGCACTCATGTTCATGTCATTTACTATGCCAGACTTTGTATGCTTCCTCTACAAATGTGGCTGGCTTCAGTCTTTTCCCAGTCCAGAGATTGATTGGACAAGGTTCTCATGCTTCCTGCAACAGTACTTCTCTCTCTTTGTGGTGAGTCAATGCACTGAATACTCTTCAAGACATCCCATTCCAGAGTTGCCCTCCCCCTGCAGAGCTGGTGTTGGATGCATCAGACCTCAGAAGTCAAGACTGATAGCCTGTAGTCTCCAGAAGAGATGATGCTGCATATAAACATCAAGGAGCTCAGAGAAGTCCATCTTGTGTGCATGGCCTTCCTCTGTCTTCCAGCAGGCAAGGAGATAAGGGTATTTCTACATCACAGAATTTTGTCAGAAAAACAGTCATTTTTCCGACAAAACTTGAGGAATGTCCACACTACAATTGTATTCTTCCACAAGAAAATCAAAAGAACAGAGGGGTTTTCTGGCATTGGCATTTCTCTTTCGGGAAAAGGCCTGTATGGATGGAGAAGAGGGAGTTCTTTCGGAAGAAGAGGAAAGAGGAAAAAGCACAAGTGCCCTGATGGCCATTCTGTCCATAGCAATCACAGCTTACATGCAAGAGAGTGTCCGTTCAGTCTGGACACTCTCTTTCGAAAAAGCAGATCGCTGTTTTGATGCACTTTTGCAGTGTGGATGCTCTCTTTCGGAAGATCTCTTCCAAAAAAAGCTTCTTCCAAAGAAGCCTGGATTCTAGACATAGTGTTAGTGTCCTCGTGGACAACATGTCCTCAATGTTCTGCCTCAACAGGCAAGAGGAGCCCATTCTTCTGCTCTCTGGCTATGTCTAGACTACACGCTTTTTTTGAAAGAGGCTTTTTCGAAAGATACTTTCAAAAAAACCTCTTTCAAAAAACAGAGTCTAGACTACAATCAGTACTTTCAAACAAGCAAGCCACTTTTTTGAAAGAGAGCACCCAGGCAGTCAAAAGTGCTCTTTTGAAAATAGGCGTTCTTCCTCGTAAAATGAGGTTTTCCGCGGTCGAAAAAACTGCCACGTTCTTTCAATTTACTTTCGAAAGAACACTGTAGCAGTCTAGATGCAGGTAAAGATTTTTTTTTAAAAAGGCTACTTTTTTCAAAAAATCCCTGTAGTCTAGACACACCCTCTGTTTGGAGGCTCTCAAGCAATTATTAGCAATTATTTTTGAGAGGTTGGGGAGGCCATGAGAGATCCCAGAGGACTGGAAAAGGACGAATATCATACCTATCCATAAAAGGGGAATAAGGACAAACCAGAGAATTATACGTTAGTCAGTTTAACTTCAGTACCTGGAAAGATACTGGAAAAAATCATGAAAAAATAATTTCGATGCACCTTAAAGAAAATAAGGTGATAAAGAATAGCCAACATGCATTTGTCAAGAACAAATCACAACAACCCAACCTAATATCCTTCTTTGTCAGAGTAACATCCCTTGTGGATATGAAGGAATACTTTATCAACTCATCAACTTTTGATACCATCTCACTTGACCTTCTTATAAATAAAATAGAGAAATATACCTTAGATGAATGTGTATGCACAACTGGTTTGAAATTCATTATGATCTAGATAAACTAGAGAAATGGTCTGAACTAAATAAAATGAGATTAAATGAGGATGAATACAAAGTGCTCCACTTAGTAAAGAATATAAATACAATATTGAAAATGACTGCCTAAGAAGGAGTACTGGAGAAAAAGATCTGAGGGTTGTTGTAGATCACAAACTAAATGAACCAGCAGTGAAATGCTGTTGCAAAAAAGCGAACAGGATGTTTTAGGGTATGTCTACACTGCAGAGTTTTTTCAGAAAAACGGCCGTTTTTCCAAAAAAACTTCTCTGACGTCCACACTGCAATTGCATTATTTTGAAAAAAAAATCAAAAAAACAGAGGTTTTTTTCCCGACATTGGCAATGCTCGTTCTACGAGGAAGAAGCCTTTTTCTGAAAGAGCTCTTTTGGAAAAAGGCTTGTGTGGACAGGGAAAAGGGAGTTCTTTTGAAAGAAGAGGAAAGAGGAAAAATCACAGGTGCCTTGGTGGCCACTCCATCCATAGTAATCACAGCTTAAATGCGAGATTGTGTCCATTAAGTGTCAAAGCTATCTTTCGAAAAAGCAGATCGCTTTTTTGATGCGCTTTGGCAGTGTGGACACTCTTCCAGAAAACCTTCTTCCAAAAGAAGCCTGCAGTCTAGACATAGCCTTAGGGAGAGTGTTGTAAATAAGACAGTAAAAATTCCACTCCACTCAGCACTGATAAGACCTCAGCTGGAGAATAGTGCCCAGAAACTCCAGAGAAGATCAGCAAAAAATGATTAAAGCTCAAGAAAACATGACCTATGAGGAAAGATTGAAAAAGTTGGATTTGTTTAGTCTGGAACTGAGAGGCCTGAGGCTGGGACATCATAGTCTTCAAGTACACCAAAGGTTGTTATAAAGAGAAGAGTGATAAACTGTTCTCTTTAGCCACTAAGGGCAGGATAAGTAGTAATGGGTTTAAATTGCAGTAAGAGAGATTTAGATTTGCATATTTTTCCAAGCCTTAAAAGTAGTTAAGTACTGGGACAAATTACCTATGGAATCTCAGGCATTCAAGGTTTTTAAGAGCAGGTTAGACACCTACCTGTTAGGGTTGGTTTAGATAGTCTTGCCTCAGGTCATATAGTTCAGTCACCAGAACTATCAAGCTCCCTTGTAGTCCTATGTTTCCACTTGCTAGGTGCCACTGGACTACTGCCTCAGAGAACACAAAGACAAAGTCAGGAAGAATTACGAGCTTATTTAAGAAGTTAAAAAAAAAAAAAGACCAACAATTTCATATTATTGAAACACTTAAAACCCTATCTTGCAGATACTTCTGACATGACTTCTCATTCTCATACTGGATAAAGTTACTCACATATTTATTTGTTTGCCTGATCCGGGCTGTTTTCTGTTATAGATTAATCAGCAGCCAATAGCTGTTTTCTAAAAATGATGCCATTGATGTAAGAGACATTTTACATCTCATTTCCTTATAATTAATAGTTAATAGTGATAGTTATTAATATATAAACTTCTTGTTTCCTTATAATAAAGCTAACTACACACCAATGGGTCTCTGAAGAATAACAAATTCAGTTTATGAATAAGACCTGTTTATAGTTATACAGAGAATTTGTTCATGTTAATAATGAATATGTATGATTCATACTTCTCTAGCTGAGGCCATAGACTCCTCAGTTAATCTGATTTTTTTTTTTAAAGTTTAGTTACCTGAAAATACAATTCATCATGGAAACACTGCCATACCACTTCCACCACTCTAGTTAAAAAGTGCATCTGAAATGCGGTGCACATCATAGCAAAAGCTTGAGACAATAAACACAATACCTGCTCACATTCTATCATGTTAAAGAAATGCAATTTTCTTTATTCATGCCTCCTGAAGTAAGAAAAAAGGAAGAGGAGATGGATACAGCTCTTTGTGGTGCTACTAGTATATAAAGCTTAATCATAAAGCATATTGCTGTTTTGAAATGCTCTGAACGTAAAATTAGAGATGCGTTTAGAGCAGGCTCATAAATGGACCATTCTAGCTGAAATGCTGAGAAATGAATTCCTCACTCTATTTCATTTTACTAAGAAAGAAAAGTGATCTTCTGAGGTAGGCTCTTTAAAGATTTTTGAGATTTATGTGGCAGAAAGAGCTCACAGAGACAAATCAATATAATTAAGTACAGTGCTCTCACACAGTTCCCCGATCAAAAACACTGGCTGAATCATCTCAGGGCTGTCATTTAGTCACTCTCATTGTGTGGCGATGCCTAGGGTGTCTCAACATTGAAACAATATAGCAGCCAGTAACAGTTGGAGGACAATAAGGAGATGATTTGAAATGACTGTCATCCCAGAAACCAGCAGGATTACTTTCCATAGAGTCCCTCAGTTACTTTACACATTTGGACAATTCAGTTCTCATTGACTTCATAATCTGCCCCCTGAATTCCCAATTACAAATGCATTAATCCATGCCGAAACAACAAAGAGTCCTGTAACTCCTTAAAGATTAAGAGATTTATTTTGTCAGATGCAATATAAGGGTTTTGTCCACGAAAGCTGATACTCAAATAAATCTGTTAGTCTCTAAGGTGCCACTGGACTCCTTGTTGTTTTTGTGGATACAGACTAATATGGCGACCCCTCTGATACCTGAAGATGCAGAGATATTGGTAATTTACAGTTGTGTCATTGTTAGAAAAAATTTATTAGTGGCTGAATCTGCAACTAGAATTTCCAGGGAAAAATGACTCACTCACACACCTTTGAAACTCCACCAGATCTTTTTGTATTTGTTGTTTTGTGGTTCTCTTTCAGAGCAGACATATTTTGCATCAGTCAGCTGGGAAAGAAACTTAGCAGATTCTTAGCAGATTACTGTCATTGCTAAGACTGAACATCTTTTAACTCAAGCCCATTTCTAGGGCAGAGAAGTATAATACTGGTGAAAAGACTAGTCAGAAAACTCTGGTACTTCACCTGTTTAAAATCTGTTAAATTAAAAATATATAATTTCCTTTGGTCACCTCAGTTCACATGGACTTCTTCTTTCCTTCCCCTCCCCTGTCTACTAAGTCTTTTTTTTCTCTCTCTCTCATTTTCCCAGAAGAATTGATTGAGGCACAAGGAGCACAAGCAAATTGTCCAGAATCAAGCAGCTGAATTATCAACTCATTTTCAATTATAACTAACACTTCTGGAACTAGGGATGCTGCTGCACCCACTAGCTTGAAGTGATTCCATTATATACAAGGGATACAGTTTGGTTCAATGGCTCTCCGTACCCTCACTGTACAAAGTGCTCTACCACCCCTGATTATAACTAGGGTATTTTCGTCTCAGTCCATTTTTTTCTCTCATCAGTAGCATAAATGTCTTTCAAGAGGGCTTTTAGTTTTATCAAATGGCTCTTTTCTAACACCACTGTGATCCTTATCATATAGTCTTACAGGAATCTTTCCTGTTTTGTATTGCTGTTATCCAACATTTGTGTGGCAGAAGTGCCTAGAGGCCAGAGAAGTGGCAGAAGTGACTAGAAGCTTAGAGCGCTGTTGTGCTAGGCAGGGTACAGAGATATGACAAATGAGAGTGTCTACCCCACTCAGAATACAAAGGGCTAGAATCCCCAAGGAAATTAGAGGCCTAAAGATTAAATTAATGGGAGTAAGATACTTAATTCACCTGGGCACTTTTAAAATTCCCATTTGATGCCTATCTGCATCTTTAAAAATCTAAGTATCTTTTGGAATCTGGCCCACTTTCTTATGTGGCAAGAACACCGAATAGCAGCACAGGAAGTTATTATAAAGTTCAGTACTGGAGACCATATTCCCACTATCTAATATAAACCCTGACTACCTGCTTGGATGAAACTGCAATCAGAAGCAGAATGAATACACAGAGATAGAGAACCACACTGTATAAAAACTTAACAAGATTGAAAAAGATTGAAAAAGTGGGTTGCGTGGAAGCAGGACAAAATAAGTACCAATGTGGAATCAGAAGGAATTGGATATAAAATGCTACTGGAAAGCAGCAAAACTATGACTATCCTTAGGTGAACAATATCAAACAATATCAAAATTGTGATGATAAAAAAAGCCAAAGAAAATGTTATAGAAATATATTTCCATTGCTGAGTTAGCTCTAGGTATATCTGTCCTGGGAGGTGTAAGTGAGAGAGGGACGTGTAAAACTAGCTAAGTTATCAAGTCTGAATGGCAGCAGAAAAGCTAACGAGCATTACAGAGAAGAGATGAAATATGAAAATGAACTAGAGGAAGTAACACAGGAAAAGGGGCTGGGAAAGCTAAAGCTTTTTAATCTAGAAAAGAGATGACTCAGGAGAGAGATGATCATAGCTTAGTTTTAACTTCCTTCAAGGGAACTATATAAATGATGGACAAAAATTATTCCAAGACTCAGAAGTGACAAAAAGGAACAATGACTTGAAAGTATAGAAGAAAAAATTAGCTTTTTTTTCATATTTAGCCTCAAAATAATCAGTAATAGATTCAAAGGCAATTGAGGTGCAATTAAATCAAATATTTAAATGAGGTTAATGAGAATCATAATGGAGTTAGGTGTTCTGAGAAATTCAAGTGATCAGACTAAATTAATCAAAAGGATTTCTCTCTGGGGGTATGTCTACACTGCAGAGTTTTTCAGAAAAACAGCCATTTTCTGAAAAAACTTCACTTACATCCACACTGCAATCACATTCTTTTGAAAAAAAAATTGAAAGAACAGAGGGGTTTTTCTAGTAAACCTCTTTCTACTAGGAGGAAGCCTTTTTCTGAAAGAGCTCTTCTGCAAAAAGGCGTGTGTGGATGGGGAAGAGGGAGTGGGCTAGCTAACATTTTCCATGTGTTAATGACAGATGGCAGGTTTGTGCCTACCCCCCAAACAGCTTATAACCACAACCTAGTCTCACAATGTAACTTGTGTACAAGACTCTTCCCCATGATTCACCCACAAAGTTTTCAGTTGCCAGAGAAGTCTCATTTCACTTTGATTTTCCGTAGATTAACACAGCTAAAAGCAGAAACTTAAATAAGGAGCTTTTGATATTTGAAGTATCATTTAGCAAAACTTGTCACTCCCCCAAATCCACATCTCCCCTTCCCCAGAGGCAGCTGACTGAGATACCTTGAGAAGAGGGGTCAATTCAGCTCTTTTGGTATCTATTCCTCTGCCAGACAGCAACATCTACTATATATTGGAGAGAGTTTGTCTGTCCATCTGTCTAAGAAATCCTCCTAAATGTAAGAGCTAGGACCATCAAATTTGGTATGCAGATTCCTTTTATCATTACATAAAGGAAGGTAAGGGCTGTTTGTGCTAAGAAAATGGGATGTGCCCGGAATGGGATTGCTTATCAGAAAACCATACAAAAAAGGATCAGAATCAGTAGGCAGGTGAAAGGGGCTGGCTGGGAGCGCTCTCCCGCCTCCCCACCCCGCATCCAGAACTGCCTCAGCCCTGAGCCCTTCCCACTCCCAGGTGACCTTCAGTGGGGGGGGGGGAAGGGGCTGAAACTTCCACTATTTATACAGGAACATTGGAGCCAGGTGAAAGAGTACAATTTGTTGCTTTGCTCGCTGTGGGCTGGGGAGCTAAGGGGACAGACAAAACTCGACCTGGCCCTGCCAGGGGATATGCACCCCTCTCTTGGCTCCGCTCACTGGAGTGCTCCTTTCTCCCCCAGGCATCCTGTGTACTGACCCCCACCCTCATCCCCAGCCTCACCCCAGAGCAATGATTCAAATGATGTGAGTACATTGTCTTTTTATTTTCCAAAATACAAAAAATAATTAAGTACCCAAGCATCACCAGGTAAATCTTCTAGTTTAAAATAAAACAGAGGGAATGCAAACCTGACTTACTTTGAGCAGCTCTGTCTTTGGCCGGTGTGTCACATATGACAATGACTTGCTCGGTGTGCATGGGCTGGAGCTCGAATATAGTATTGCAGACCAGCTCCTGACATTTTGGCATTTTAAAAATATGTTTTTTGATTCCTCATTAGGTCCTTTTTAAAGCGAGACAGGCTGCTCTAATTTCTAGCTTCAAATTTGTCATTTGGGAAGCTGTCACTCTGCCCCCAGGCTTCCCTCCACTGTGATGTCTTGGAGAAAAGGCATGTTAGTATAAGTAACATGTGACTAGAAATCCACCTGAAACAGTAGAAGCCAATACAGCACATTTCTCTTCCAGCTTCCTGCTGGCAAAGCTCCCCACAGCTCTCTCAGGTCAGCAAGGCAGCCTACAACAAGCATACCACCTTCGTAGTCTGGCAGAAGTACCATGTTAATCAGCCAGTCTTGCCCTAATGTC
The DNA here is from genome assembly GCA_030068395.1 of Apalone spinifera. Classification (NCBI taxonomy): domain Eukaryota; kingdom Metazoa; phylum Chordata; order Testudines; family Trionychidae; genus Apalone; species Apalone spinifera. Next base: position 110,424,006 of record CM057846.1, on the reverse strand, counting down.
AGAGCAAAAGTCAGACCTAGTGGTTGGAACAGACATTGGGAACCAAAGACTAGAGTCAGGCTGGAGTCAGCAACCAAACAGTTTACTGGCCTCTCTATCCAATCAGCTGGTGCTGTGGCCATTCAAGCAACTTGCTGTAGGCCAGCTGCACTGATAAGGCTTTCTGAAGATGAGGTCTGCTGTGGATCCGATTCCTGACATGAAGCTGCCTGAAGATGAGGTCAGCAAAGCAAGCAGCATTTTTTTTAATTCTGGGATGTTCCCTCCTCACGCAGCTGGTGGGAAAACTACCATATAGGTGTGGCCAGAACTCCAGAGCACCAAATTGTAAGGAAGGAGGGGTGTGCTGGTCTCTGCAGAGTTAGAAGCGCAAACAAGTATTTGAAAAGACTAAGGGCATGTCTACACCAAGAAATTATTTTGAAATAGCTAAATTCAAAATAAAAACTCCCAGAATAATTATTTTGAAATAAGTTTATTCCCTGAGGAAAGCAGAAGTACAGATTTCAAAATAACCAGCCCATTATTTTGAAATAATGGGCTTAGTAGTGTGGACACTCTGCTTAATATTTTGAAAGAAGGGGGGTTATTTTGAAATAGCTGCTGTCAGGGCTGTCCCCCAATCTGGCACTCTGAGTGCAGAAGTTGGGGGCCTGCAGGAGACTTCCATAGGCTCTGCTTACAAAAACTCTCCAGAGTCACAGATTCACTGACTTTGGGGAGGTAGCTGCTACCACCAAGTGAAAGAAAACCCCTTTTTTCTTGAAGCCAGGAAGAAGCATTTGGACTTCTTCCAAAGGAGTGCCCCCAAGCTCCTTTACCACAAAAGAGCTTGAAAAACAAAGAGAAAACAAACTGCAGTCTCTGGTAGCTGACCTTTTAGTCTTAGGCTTGCACACGCACACAGAGACCTCCTGTTTCTTTCCAGGACACAGGAATCCAATCATCTCCTTAAAAAGATGATTTTATTAACTAGAAAAGATATACTTGATAAAGCATATTTGGTTGCTAGATGTTACAGAGAAACTGAGTAAAACAAATTAAAACACAGAGAACATCTCTGGGTATACTCTTAGATAGCGAATGGGAGAGGGAAGGCATAGATTCACACAGAGGCTGTGTCTAGACAGGCCCCTTTTGCCGGAAAAGTCATGCAAAGGAGGCCATTCGGAATTGCAAATGCAGCGGGGATTTGCATTTTCCCCGCTTCATTTGCATTAACATGGCTGCAGCTTTTTTCCGTCTTTGAGCTTTGACGGAAAAAAGCGCCAGTCTAGACAGGCTCTTGCGGAAAACTCAGGGAATAAGAGATCTTGCGGAAAAGGCTTTATTTTCCACAAGAGCCCTGTCTAGACTGGCGCTTTTTTCCGTCAAAGCTCAAAGACGGAAAAAAGCGGCAGCCATGTTAATTCAAATGAAGCAGGGAAAATGCAAATCCCCGCTGCATTTGCAATTCCGACTGGCCTCCTTTGCATGACTTTTCCGGCAAAGGGGGCCTGTCTAGACACAGCCAGAGAGTTTAACCAACCAAACAAAACAAAACAAAGAAAAATGACTAAATAAACGTTTTCCCTCTACTCATGATCCATGTTGATCCATACTTCAAGACCCAGTTCAATCCCACGTCCAATGTTCCTTGGTAATTAGGCATGGTAATTCTGAGTACTTCATCTGCTCCCTCCAGCCCTTCTTAGAATTCACACAAAAGAAGAGCTGACCAGGTAGTTATATCCAATTCAAATTTCAACACCGTATCTCATTGGTTCTTCTGGCCCCCTGCCAACACTCTTGCTAGCTATCTGAGTTTAATCTGTTAGTCACTGAGGGTACATCTAGATTACATGCCTCTGCTGACAGAGGCAGGTAAAATAGGCTACCCGACATAGTCAATGAAGTGGGGATTTAAATATCCCCGGTTTCACTAAAATAAAAATGGTCACCGTGCTGTGCCAGCTCAGCTGATTGTCGGCACAGCGCGCAAGTCAAGATGCGGATTGGTTGACAAGGGAAGCCTTTGTCGACC
>CM057846.1:110354723-110404469 GCA_030068395.1 Apalone spinifera | reverse complement strand
CTCCCTAGGCAATTTATTCCAGTGTTTAACCACCCTGACAGTTAGAAAGTTTTTGCTAATGTCCAGCCTAAACCTCCCTTGCCGCAGTTTAAGCCCGTTGCTTCTTGTCCTATGCTCAGCGGCCAAAGAGAACAATTTTTCTCCCTCTTCCTTGTGACACCCTTTTAGATACCCCAAAACCGCTATCATGTCCCCTCTCAGTCTTCTCCCTTCCAAACTAAACAAGTCCAATTCTTTAAGTCTTCCTTCATAGGTCATGTTCTCTAGACTTTTAATCATTCTTGTTGCTCCTCTCTGGACCTTCTCCTATTTCTCTACATCTTTCTTGAAATGTGGTGCCCAGAACTGCACACAATACTCCAATGAAAGATGAAACCTCACCCACCTTGTGTGTCTAATATCCTGGGATTGAATGGCTGCAAGAACACTGCTAATCAACATTTAAGGCCTCTTAGAGCAATTATATTGCCTTTTTATGTATGTTGTAAAGCACGGTGTCCAAGGGCAGTCAGTATAGCTAGGTCTGGGGGAGACAGGCCCCTAGCCCCACCTACAACTCGAGGGGAAGAGGCACACACCCCCAGCCTCACCAGCCTGGAACATCAGAGAGGGGGACAGCATGTGGCCCAAGCCTCCCTGCCCTAGAGCACAGGGAGGGTGGGTGCTGAGAATAATGCTTCGTCCCCAGAATGCCTACAGCAGGTATTCTGGGGGCAGAGTGTGGGATGGGCCATGTCTGGTGGTTTGGGAAAGCTGTGCCCCCTACGCTAGCGGATGACCATGACAGTGTTCACTTCTGGCATTCTATACATTCCATGCCCTTCGCAGATGGGCATGGATGTACTGATGTGACAGCACCAGAAAGACCTACCCAGCATGACTTTGGACAACTAGTGTACAGAAATGCAATGTAGTTTTGATTTAGTTATATTTTCTTCTCCTGCATTTCTTTATGCTTTCCCTAGAGTTCTTCCATCGATGCAAAAAAGAAGAAAAAAAAGAAACCAAATAAAAAAACCCACCACATTTCCGAGGCGAGTTCTTTGATACTTTTTTCAAATTTCCTGCAACCCAATCTTTTTAATACATTTGGAACTGAACATGAAAAGTGGCCACTTCTCACATCTGTGTCCTAAAACGTACATTATGTACTTGTGAGAGAGGATCAAGGGTCTGTCAATAATTTGTTATTTTAAGATAAAAATTTAAAAAGTTCAATCTCTTTCTTGGGGAGGAGGAGCTTGCAGAAGTGATTAGATAATGGTCCTGTGGCCTTCCCCCTAAACAAAACTCCTAATCAGTCTTTTGTGTAAATGCTAATGAAATCTCACTTTGATGGATTAAATGGATGCTTATAACTGAAAGACACAGACAGCAAGAAGCAGGATGTATAGTTATGTAAATGGATGGGTAGATCAGTTGAAAACTAGGAATGGGGACAGGAGATTTTCTATTTAGACTGCACAATACTGACAAGCTAATCAAAGTTTGGCAGGAGGGGGGAGAGGAGCGCACACACACAAAAGAAGGTGAATGGAGTGTTTTCAAAGAATGAAACCAATTCATTATTTTCTCCATAACTAAAGCTGAAGATAACTTATGCACTTTAGCTTATGAGAACAGTAAATTCAGGTAGGAGCAGCAAATTGTTTCTTTTTTCATTCTATTTTTTTCCAAAGATTGTTGGGCAGGTAATTTCAGGCAGACCTCAAAGAGCTGGAGAATCCTGGAACTTCTAAGGAGAGGCGCTGAATGGTACAGTCTGGAACCTACATATTGCTGTCAGTCTCAGGCCAGGCCTACACTGTGGGGGGAAGGTTGGCTTAAAATACAAATTCCAGCTAAGTAAATAATGTAGCTGGAGCTGACAAATCTTAAGCTGAGCTTGGCACTGTCTCCATAGTGGGATGTCGATGGGAGAAATGCTGACAGGGGAGCCCTCAGCGTTTGACTTAGTGGTCCTTACTAGACCCCCTAAATCAAACCCAAGAGCATGAATCCTTTGGTAAGGGGAGATATGGCCTCAGTCAAGAGACTTAAAAGGAGTCTGCACTCAGAGTTGTGTTGCCATTGGGTGGTGACAGGTAAACAAGCAGAAGCAACTAAGGGGATGTAAGTTGGGGGTGATGCTGGTCAAATATCACACACAGTGGGTTGCTCAATTCAGACAGAGGGTATACAACTGCAACTCCCCCTCTCCATTTCCAAAAAGGTTCCTGTGCACTAGTGAAGGAGGGGAGACGCTTGACAGGGGCTCCATTTTGGTGGTGGTGGGGGGGGCAAGCTGTGCATGCTATGATGGGGGTGGGAGACTGAAAACAAGGGAGGGGGTAAAGACCACCTCCTCCTGGGTCCACCAGTCCAGAGAGCACAGAATGTTGGGAGGAACCATCAGCACTCTGTCCTAAGAGTGGAAGGACAGGTTGTGAGCCCGCGCAAGCCATATCTTTAGCGGACGCATGCAAAGTTGAATAATGTGGCCATTAGTCCCAGGAGGTGCATGCAAGACCTGGCCATGGTCACCAGGAATGACTGCTTGCCTTGCATGGCCACTTTGATCACCAGGAAATGGGACCTGGGAAGGAAAGCTCTGGACAGTACAGGGGGTGTCTAGACAGGATACTTCTGGTATCCCAAAATAGCATTTTCTGCATCTTGACAGCGCTCCCATTATTTTGAAATAGCTTTTGTAATAATGGGCACACTATTCTGATGTCCCCATAAATCTCGTTCTACAAAGATTAAGGAATGTTTCAGAATAGTGTTCTATTTAAAAATTTGGCACTGTGTTGACAGTGCCAAATTTCGAAATAAGCTATTTTGAAATACACTCAAAATAAGCTACATATTCTGCATAGCTCAAATTTACATAGTTTATTCTGAGCCTTGGGTGTAGTGCAAATGCATCCAGAGAGTCCAGGTGAGCACCCACAAACTCTAAATTTAAAACCTGGGAGGGGCCAGCGTCGACTTGGTCAGATTCAGAAGCAGCTCCCAAAAAAGGTCTTATACTAGAGCAATGTGGGCCAGCACTTGGTCTGAAGAAGGGTCTTGGAGAAGGCAGTCGTCCAGATAGGGGAACACCTGGACACCCTGCTTTCTCAAGGCGGCAGCAACGATGGCCATGCACTTTGTGAACACTCGAAGGGCAGTAAAAAGGCCAAAAGGGAGGGCTTTAAACTAACAGTGGTCCTGGCCCACCATAAAGTGGAGGAACTGCCTGTGGTATGGTGCAATAGAAATACAGAAGTAGGCACCTTTTAGATCAAGAGCAGCATATCAGTCTTCGGGAGTTAAGGAGAGGAAGATAAGACATCAGAGTCACCATCTTGAACTTGGCTTTGGCAATGAAGGTATTGAGTTCCCTGAAATCTAGGATAGGTTGGAACCATCCTTTGGCCTTGGGAACCAGGAACTACCAGGTGTAGAAGGCCCAAGAACCGCTTAGAGAATGCTTCAGCCACCCCTAGGGTTTGGAGCTGCTGAACCTCCTCCCAGAAGAGATGCTTGCGAGAGGGGTCCCTGAAGAGGAATGGGCCGGGGGGTTGGCAGGGAGGGGTTGAAAGGAAGGGGATGGGGTACCCCATTCCTACCATTTCCAGGATCCAACAGTCTGAGGTAACAGATTCCCAGGCCTGGCAAAAAGTGAATAGGTGCTCCCTAAACAGGAAAGATGAGGCTGGTACATTTTCCTCAGGCATACCCTCAAAAACCTTGGCAAGGACCTAAGACCTAAGGGCTTGTTGGATGGGCCCTGGTCCAGGGTCAGTCAGGAACGGCTTCTTCCATTCCTCCTGTTAGCATTTCAAGGCTGCAGGCAGTGCCACACCCGGGACTGGCGTCAAAGTTACTAGCAGCAAGGCGGGGTGGTGGGGCCCTCTTGCTTCCGGGTTTGGGGCACTAGGTGCCAAGGCTGAGAGGTGGTGCCATCTGGACTCACGCTCCTTGGCCGGTGCAGATGTCGGGGAAGAGGTCAGCTCAGTCAAGTCTCTTGCTGCCTCAAATGTATCTGGAGTGGAGGGCTCCGGGAAGTCCCCCACTGGGCTGGAGTCTCGGTGCTGACCTGACTGTGAGGGGCCTGGTGCAGTGCTCACCGGTGCCACATGCCCCACCTGAGAGAGCACGGAGTGCACGTGCCTCGAGGGAAACCTGCCCCTGCCAGGTCTCCTCTTCTTCTGGGACACCGCGGTCTGCAAACGGTGCTGAGGACTATGTAGTGCTGGGGCGGCGCACGAGTGGCTGGGTGCCTCTTGCACCAAAGCTGGTGAACTCTGGGTTGCCAGTGCTGGATTGGATGCCGCTGCCGGGCGAAAAGCTGTCTCCATAAGGGTAATCTTCAAGCGGGACTCTCCTGATTGGTATGCAGCTTGAAGGCCTTTACTGATTTTACAGGCCTCAGACAAGTAGGCCTCTCTAATGGGCCCCTCTCAAGGCAAATGTTTCTAGCACTTCTTGCAGGGCTTAAAGCCTTGGGGCCCAGGCATGCCCCACTGGACGCAGCAGGGATGCAAAGCGAGCCCCTGTGCCTGAGTGCATAACACTAAGTACAACACTTTACTAAAAACCTAGATAACAACAACAAACTGTGAAACTTAAACTAACTACTAGAATGGGAGAGTACTGCTAAGAAGCACTTGCAGAACAAGAGCAAAGGCACGTTCCAACGACCATCATTAGCAGTAAGAAGGAACTGAGGGAGTGGAGGGGAGGGCCAGCAGAGGTATATATTAGCCAATATAGTGGCGCCACTCCAGGGTGTCCTCTGCTGGCCCAACGGGTACTGCTAAGGGAAAAGCTTCCAACGACACATGCATGCATGCAGTGCATGCACACCTCCATGGAAAAGACATGAGCAATCACTTGAAGAAGATTGTATTTTTCCATGTGCATTACTTTGCACTTATCAACACAGAATTCCATCTGCCCTGGTGTTGCCCAATCACCCTGTTTTATGAGATCCCTTTGTAACTCTTTGCAGTCAGTTTTGGATTAATCACTGTTCACCCCTTTTTCAAGAACATGTATAAGTTTAACAGCAGTCATCCTAGCAGTACAACATTCATTCCTACTCTTTTCCCCCCCTATCTTTTAAGTGGAGTACCCAGCAATATTGTCATGATGATCCAAGGATCTTTCAATTACTGGAATGTCCAGCCTTTTATTATTCTTAATCACCTGCCTCCCTTTTTTTTTTTTTAAAACAAACTCCCTGCCCCAGAGGCAATGCTGCAAGAAGCTCAAACTCTGTTGCATTTAAGAGCTGGCTCTGGAATCAGGGCACTTAGGTTTAAGCAGACCTCAAGTATGAAATCCAGGGGGTTCAAATTCGGGGATGGGGCTACTGGCCCCCTAACCCCCAATAGATGGTGTCCTCACCAGGTGAACCCAGGAAGCATTTGCAGCACTGACCTACCCTGTGGGTTCACTTGCGTTGGCAGCTTGAAAGGGCAACAAGGGCTCCACCTGCTGAATCCATGTAAACCTCAGGTGCATTGGTAACCACACTCAAGCAGCAGTGCCAATTGCTTGGGCAGACAGGCCAGCTCCAGGCACTCTGGCAGAGGAGGGATTGTGGGTGATGTTGCCAGGTGGGCTCTTTCAGTTGATGAACCCCTGGAAAAATGGGAATCTTTCAGATCTGAGTCATGCTCATTATTTTTAATGGGAACATGTGTGTTAGGATTTGCGGTGAAATCAAAGTTGTTTGACAGGGTTAACAGAAGTATCATATAAATGTGCAACTAAATTAATTAAATTAATGCCTGTAAAGGGTGTTGGGATTTACAGATGAGACACACAATACCAAAGCAAAGACTTTTTTAGCATTTTGTGAAGTTGCTAAGGAGCTGCATTCACTTCTCAGAAGTCACAGTGCGGCAGCAGCTGACAGAGATCACTACCTTGCCTTCCTATGCCAATTTCACAATATCATTATATCATAAATATCATATATTTAGCATTGGTACACAGCAATAGGCATTATCAAATAGGGAGAGGGGCAGAACAATTTGGGGGTCAGACTTTCAGAAACATACTTCTGGTTGTGTATGCATGGTAGGTGGCATACATACAAAAACATGCTTCTGAAAATATGGACTTTGATTAGCTCACAAGTGCAACTATGGGGTGAAGCTTCTATTGTCTGAACTTTTCAGCTATCCTATGGTCTACTTTTAATCCATTTTTATAATGATGATCTGCTCTGGGTATTCTTGTCATATACATTCAACAGAAACTAGAAATACCTTGCTGAATCAGCACTATAAAATACTTGTCATACTGGGATGGATTATGTGAAAGAAACATCTTTTTTAAAACTCTCAAAGTTCTCTATGTGAAGCTAAATATGGCTCTGATTATGGAATTATTTGACGTATCATGCACCAGGTATGCATAATCACATTTGGAGAAGGTGCAGAATAAAGCCACAAAAAATTTCAAAGGGTGGAGAAAATAATTTACTTAAAGAGCTCAGTCTGTTTAGCTTATCAAAAAGAAGACTGAGAGGTGATCTGATTACTGTATATAATGACTTTGCACATGAGAAAATGCTAGGTACAAAAAAGGTCTTCAGTCCAGCAGAGAAATGTATAACAATATTTAATAACTAGAATATAAAACCAGACAAATTCACATTAGAAATTAGGCATACATTTGTAGTAATGAAGATCATTAACTATTGAAAAATATTACCAAAGGGAGTGGGGGTGTTCCCATCTCTCGATGTCTTCAAATTAAGACATGTTGCCTTTCCGGAAGGTATGCTTTAGCCAAATACAAGTTATTGGACTCAGTACAGGGGTAACTAGGGATGTTAGATATCGGCTCATAGAACAGTCATGTAACCACATGAAATTCTTATTGGTTACACCACTGTTCTACAGTCCCCAAGGGTGAGGCCAGTAGTCAGTGTGTTCTGGCCCCACTCCCAGGGAGTCCCTGTCACCTTGTGCTTCTGCCTCTGTATTAGCGCAGACCAGCTGCCTGCCACCCTGCCCTGCTCCCTCTGATACAGAGTGGCAGCAGCCCATCTGTGCAGGGTCCGAGATCCCCACAGACAGAAGCTGCTCCGTGGGTCTGCAGGGAGCTCAGGCTTGCCGTGGACAGAGGTTGCTTCATGACAACCTCCCTTCTTCCCCTGATCCCCGCCGCTGCTGCCTCCGGTACTCTGCAGCACCAGCTCCTTAAACTCTCCCCAGTACCAACTCTTTTTCCCTCCATCTGCTCCTGGCCAGCCAGCTACATAGTTACCATAGGCAAAAGAAAGATTCTATAGTGCCTCCTTCATAGAGCCTGTTGAACAAGGTCAGGCTCTGGCAGGCCAGCACCTGAAGCTGGCAGGCCAGCACCTGCTCAGGGGCTGGGAGCAGAGCTGGAGTACAGGAAGCCCAACCAGGTCCTGTAGCGGAACCCAGTGGCTGGGGCCGGCAATGGGTCAGTGGCTGAGGGGAAGCCCCCGGGAAGAGCCCAGAGGCCAGTTGCAAAGGAGCCAGAATTGACCATCTCTGGTCTGGCAAATTTCGTCATTTGGGATAAGTTAGGTCCCGAAGGTGCTGGACCAGGGAGGGCCAACCTTTATCGTGACGAATAAAATATGCAGAATTTTAAAATATTGTGTGCAAAAGTTTTAATTTTGTGGCATAGAATTCCCTCAGGAGTAAATAACAAATATTCCCATGATAAATTGCTATATATTTACTGTACTTATGATGGACCAAAAACTTATTAAAGTCCAAATTTCAGCAGATCACTGAAGCATGAATTTAACTTTATGCACACACTTACATTTAAGAGCCAGTTCAAGTCTCTGCACTATCAGGGCCACGAAAGTTTCTTTTTTCCTCTTCAACACTGAGTGAGTGTGATAGTGTTTGCAGGTCTTTGGCGCAGAAGCATTCAAACACAGGAGGCACTAATTAAACCATGCTTTTTTTTCTTGGAGTGATTCTGAAATTAACACTTTATTGTTTCATACAAGACAAAATTTAAAACAAACAAACAAACAACACTGACACAATTTTTCATAAAAGCTAAAAGGGTTTTTTGTTTTTTATTTTTGTTTTATTTTTTTAAAAAACCCTTAGGAAAAAGTCCCCACGACTTTACAGCTAAAACAGAATAAAATAAACTTTTTTTTAAAAAAAGAGCATGATTCCGTATTTGCTGTCAGCAGGCACACTTCATTCATCATCTGCATGAAACTAGGTTGAGTCTCCATAGGCCATAGAGTTATTAAGTAAGTAAATATGCCATTGGTTCCATGCCCTCCTTTTATTTCCTTACTTCTTCGGTCTCTTCTGGGGCTCTCTCTTGATGCTCTCTTTCCCACCTCATTTCTTTCAACTCTTGTCTGTATTTCCGTTCAATGAACCGTTTTTGATGGGCCATTTGGGGAAAGTTATCTGACACAGGGAGAAATATTTTACATTAATAAAGGGCAGCTGGTAGCACAGAGAATGCTTCAATTTTTTATTTATTTTTCTTTTAGCAGATGATAGAAAGAAAGCTATGCTGTTATGTTGCCTCATTCATTTCTAATGCTCAGTAGAAAACTGGAGATCCAGCATGAGACCACTCTCGTTTCAAGACGATTTCAACATTTGTTTCTCACGCTCTGGAGCTTAGCCAATTCTTATATACTCAGAAATAGAGACTATCAAAATGCTGACATAGTAACATGTCCAAATAATACTTGGGTTTCACATTTTGTTCCCTTGGCAACAGATTGAAAAAGTGAAGTGAGAATATAATCAACACAGCAGAATGAGAGCAACTAAAATATCCGACATAGTAAGAGCAACTGGTTCTGAGTGTTGTACCGATGTTACCATTATTACTGTTTTTTATGTTAGCATGCAAAAAATGTTAGCATGCCTGATACCCAGCATAATGGCAATGTTCTGACTAGGAAAATGATAGCTGAGTTCTGAGTTAACATAAAATCTTAGCTCTGGAAGGGATCTTGAGAGGTCTTCTAGTCCGGGCCCTCGCACTCATAGCAGGACCAAGTATTATCTAGGCCATTCCTGACAGATGTCTGTCTAACTTGCTCTTAAAAATTTCTAATAATGGTGATTCCATAATCACCCTAGGCAATTTATTCCAGTGCTTAACCACCCTGATAGGAAGTTTTTCCTAATGTCCAACTCAAACCTCCCTGGCAATTTAAGGCCATTGCTTCTTGTTCTATCATCAAAGGATTATTTTTCTCCCTCCTTTTTGTAACAACCTTTTGGGTGTCCCCTTCAACCCCAATCTTTTCTTCTCCAGAGTAAATAAACCCAACTTTTTCCATCTTCTCTCCTGGGTCATGTTTTTTAGCTATTTAATCATTTTTGCTGTTTGTCTCTGCACTTTTTTCAATTTGTCCACATCTTTCCTGAAATATAGGGTCCATTACTTCAGTTGAGGCCTTATCAGTGCAGTGTTCTGCAGAAAAATGACTTCTTGTGTCTTTCTTACAACACTCCTGTTAATGCATCCAGGAATGATGTTTGCTTTTTCTGCAACAGGTTTACACTAATGACTCATTCTTAGCTTATGATCCTTTGACCTCCAAATCCCTTTCTGCAGTACTCCTTCCCATTTTGTATGTGACTGCATTTGTCCTGAAATGAATTTCATCCTATTTACTTCAGACCATTTCTAACTCTATTCTCAAAAGCAACAATTTAGTTACTCCCAAACAAATAGGCTTAGCAGAATTCAATTTTCATTTTCTTATTTCAATGGATAATATAAATGTTCATGTTATGTTCAAGCTTTTAAAAAATATATATTTATTTAATTTTTCATAGTTGCAGGAAGTTATGGAGAGGGTCAGGCAATTAGTAAACGACAGCAGATGCTGAGATTTAAAAGTTAAAGCAAAACCCATTAACATGCTAATTGTCAATGTCACATCAAAATATACAAATAAAACCTGTTTGTCGTATTTGTCTGTTTGTCTATTTATGACAAGTCTAATTTAAAAGTGTAAATCGCTGATTTTACTTTAATAAATTCTCAAGCACCATTTTTCTTATTTTGCCTATCTATAAATATTAGCACTGATAAAAATATTTTTGCATTGGTTACTGTGTGCATTGTGAAGTCAATGTTCATCAACTTTTATCAATGAAAATGTTAATAATTTCAGACTAAAAATAAATATTCATTTAGAAAAATACCAGAGCTTATTTGAGCAGTATCTGGCTTAAGACAAGTCTGAGGTGGTGATAGCGGGTTTGGGCCAATACCTGAAGGAGATGACAGAGATAAGAACATAAAAACATAATGGCCATACTGGATTAGATCAATAGTCCGTCTAACCCAGTATCCTGTCTTTGACATTGGCCAGTGCCAGATGCTTCAGAAGGAATAAACAAACATGGTGAGTGATTTGTCCCACCTCATCTAGTGCCATCATTTGGCAGAAGAAGCATGGAGCTACATCCTCGATCATCTTGACTAATAGCTGTTGATGGAGCTATACTTATACTTCTGGTCTTGGGGGGAATTGGCAGCAGGGAAAATTCAGCTCTGTTTGAGAGCACAAGTAGCACAAGAGCACACTGATAGAAGTATTAATCACCCCTCCCCCCCCAAGTCCCATAAGAGTAACTTAATAAATGAGCATATTCCAGAGTAATGGACAAATCTGGTAACACTCTGGCAAGAAGTTCCACAGGTTGACTGTGTGAAGAAATCCTTCCTTATGATTGTTTTAAGTCTCCTGTCTATTCATTTCATTGTGTGACCTCTGGTTTAAGACCAAAGAGGAAGAGGCTTAGTTCATGTAAATTGTTTTAGCTCCAATGACTTTAGTGGAGTTATAACAACTTACATTACATCTGAGGAACTAGGCTTTTAACACTGTTCCATAGCCTGGTCCTAGAAGTGACCTATTCTGTTCACATTATCAAACATTCTAGAAGATGGATACGCCTAATCACAGAAGACAACCATGAAATGTGGATTCACCCTTATCACATAAAAGTTTACCATTCTGTTCCACATTAAAGAAGGGAAAACTTGAAGTGATTAAGGAACTAAGTATAATAAGGGACAACTGCAGTCTTTGTGGCTTATTGAATATTTCCCTTTGAACAATATAGGCATGTCTACATCACACAGAAGATTGATGCTGCTGTGGTCGATGTTCCGGGGTTCGATTTAGCAGGGGTGGTATAGACCCGTTAGACCAAACTCAAAGAGTGCCTCCGTCAGTGCTGGTACTCCTGCTTCTCATGAGGAGTAAGGGAAGCCAACCAGACTATTTGCTTCCCATTGGCTTTCTGCTGTGTAATTTATGTAGCTGGAGTTGTGTATCTTTCTTCAACCTTCCCATTTAGTGTAGACCACGACCACGTGTCATATGTACTATTTGACTTTGTGAAAAGTTTTATGGAAACTATTAATAATCAAAGTTCAAAAGTTCATAGCATTTTGTGTACATTCTTTGGACTATTTTTCTCCCCCACATAAAACATGCATTGTCCGCCCTCCTTCTTTCCCCCCAAGAAAACCCAATTGAGTAAATTACAATAATTTTCCTATTTCCCAAGAAAACTGCTTACATTTTTCAAGTGCATCCATAGCGGCTCCCATCTCTGCTTGTTGAATACTGTCAAAACCAAACAAATATATGGTAAATGTATCTATGCTTCACTGGGTAAACTATAGGTTCTCAAATCTGGGGTTCATATTACTCTATTTTGATCAACTCTTCAAACAATCATTGGTCAGTCAGTCCCATAACAATGGATGAATCAAGTTTTCTGCAAATGTATACATAATAGTGCCATAGTTCCTATAATTTTTTTTTTAAAATTAGATGAATAAGGTTATTAGAATGTTGTTTTGTAATTCATTTGTGAAATGGATGTTTTAATTTAAAAAAATAAATAAAGACAGAGGAGTGAACAGCAAAAATCAAATGACATTTGGATAGCACAAAAATTTTGTGCCACAAAGTGAAAATTATGTACTTATGGTTCTGTTCTAATAATCTTAAAGGTTTTAAATCATTACAAAAATGACTAATTTTTTTATGTCAAAAAATAATGAGGGCTGGAAGTTGCCAGTAAAAAAGAAATACATAAATAAAAAGGCAAAAGACACAGTGATCCTAAATTGCTAGTTTCAATTTGTCCATGGTCAGCAGAGACCTAAAGTCATTGCCATCTGGAAACTGTTTAGCAGTATCAATGAATAAATATCACTAACTACACCTGCTTGTTGGCAGCGTTGGCAGAGAATTGAAGGACTAATTGGACATAGAGACTGAATTATCTCCAGCCACTATGATATGGCCCCATTAATGTAAGGTTAAGGCAGAGAAGCAAAGTAGTGTGGAGAAAGTAGCACAGTTGTGGTTCGAGTTTCTTTACCTTTTCCTCAACTAATCATCAGATATTCATCTCCTTAGCTGTCATTTCAGAGTCTTTCACAATCAGATTTGCTTATTAAAATCGTTTCATACATTTCCACTTTACCTTGGGCCTTTACCACATCCTATTCTTTCCCCTTTGAAATACACAGCAACCGTATATGTCCTGGCATGAGAAGGTCCTACTGTCTGCAAGGTCCTGAGATAAGAAAGACATAATTTGTTCAAGCAGAAAGAACGAAACAATAATTGATCAGTGTCATATATATCACCAAGCTTTCAGTCCATTTAACAAGATTAGCACAGTCAGAGGGTAGATTTCTAGCTGTATATATTACTTTAGCCAGAACATGCCCAAACTATGGTTGCTAAAACAAAGCATGTACATAAAATTTGTCTTTGTATATTCAGATTTATTTAACACTGCTGGGCTTACATATAGGGCCAATTAAAAAAGTAAATGGATGATCTGTAGGCAAAAATGCTTCCATGCTCATTCAATTGCTGCAACTCTGTGGACCCAGTTTTAATTTCACGCCAAAAGTAGTTATGCAATTGGACACACACTTTTAATCATACGAGTCAGCCCATGTGCACTGAAATTTTGGCCTATAAACTGTAAAGAGTTAACAAGGTTTAAAAGGGAGTAGATATTTGATATGCTGCTCCTCTACATGACAAATTCACAGAATAAATACATTGCTCCATCAGAAAAAAGTAATCGTTTCTGTCACTTACCAGGCCACCTTTCCATTTCAGTGAGAATCTATGATATGCATTAAGAACTGTCTCAAGGAAAAAGAGGTAATTCCCTAGCCACACAATGAATTTGCTTTTCCTTTTATCTCTTCGCTCAGACCCAACTCTCCCCACTGCCACGATGAGTTCTGTCCACCTCCTCGTTTTTCAACAGAAGGAGCAGCAAAAGTTCATATAATTTTTTGAAATATCTAACCCAAACTACTCTGCATCTAATGAGCTGTGTGCAAACCCAAATGTATATACAAACAAAACACACCCTAGATTTTAAGAAAAAAACTACTGGTTGTAAATGCAGTGAAACAAATAACTCCAAGGCAGGAAAATCAAACAAGACAATAGGAAGATAACAGCATATGTAGACTAACTCTGAGCTGTACTATCCAAATCAATTTATCATAAAAAACTGAACAAACATACTGTACTTATACTCAGTGTGTTTGACAAAAAACAGAAATTAATTTCATTTGTATCTATCTCCATGAAGATAAGGAAGTAAGCTCTCAGATATTAAGACCTGAGAAATCAGATCTGCAAAGTATCACTTTTCAATCATACTTCTGAAGCAAACCAATTTTCACTGGAGCACACTGCAGTTCATATGAAACTTTACTTCAGTAAACATGAGAAATATACCTGGCTGTTATTTCTGGATATAATAAATACTGATAATTAAAGCCTGGCACTTTGTGTAGGTATAATCACTATATTACAACTGGGGAAATAGAGGCACAAAGGTCACATGGCACTGGTGGGAACAGAATTTAGGTTCACGACTCACAGACAATGATTATATCCAAATGACAATCTTCCTCACTCATTGTACTAGGCATTCTGAATATTCCTTTCACTTTTAATTTTTTCATCCTTTAAGGAATGACTCATTTAAAAATTACCTGTAAACCTAGAAAAATATATTCACTGGGGCCTTATGTAACATAAAAAGCAGAAGTCTTCTTAATTCAACTTTACAGTGATTAAAACACACAGATCTCAAAACTTGGCTCAACAATTTCTATTCCCAAACAAAACAAGACTGCTTTTAATATCTTTTGTTTGGAAGCAGACACATTATTTCTTTAAATAACAGGCAGAACAATTTAACACCTACTCATGATCAAATGGAGTCTTAAAATAAAGACAAAGTAGAAGAAAGATGTTCAGAATCTGAACATACCTTGTACTGGGTAAAACAAAGACTGATAATTAGTTTGTATAAAAAAAAAGTAAAAAATTACAGGGGTCCTTACTTGTACAAAGGAATGTCTGGCTCTTTTCCTTCCGTCCTAAGAGTCAGACAGCATTGCTGAAGCTGGGATTTTGGGTCATTCCAATCCTGATTTAAAATGAATTCCTATAATAAATCCACAATGATAGTTTGAGAGTTTGCAGTAACACCTCAAATTGCAATGAAATAGAAAATATGAAGCCAACAGACTGTACCTTTAATCGTGGAAAGAAGCAGACGTTCATAAAAGTGTGAACATACTCCAAGTCCTTATCAATGTAAAGTGCTGCAATAAAAGCTGAGAAACAAAATATTTAGGTATTACCACACATGCAAGAAGCGTGTAGTGCTTTGCACTTTTATAGCACTATTAGAGTAATTTAGAGCACTTTAAAAACATCAATAAATTAAGCTGCACAATACTGCTGTGATGTGGATATTTGTGTCATCACTGTTTTGTAGGAGAAGAAACTGAGTCAGGAACAGGTTACACAAAATACCCAAGTTCACACACAAAGTCATTTACAGTCAAGAACAGACCCTATCTCCTAATCCTGTGATTTAACCAGAAGGCCAGGATTTCTTAGAAATAAATCACTATTGGGTACACTATAAATGCTTAGGTATAAATCACGATTGTTTGTGAACAGTTTTGATTTACTAAAAGGATTTGGCAAGAGACAACAGATTTAAACTTCTCATACAATGTATTAAAATGCTCTGGGAAGAGATTACTTTCTTGGCACAATATTTATTGTCATTTCACTTTGGCTTGGACGGAGAATGGCAAAACTTTCATAAATGGATTGAGAGGCTTGCTCTATGTGTCTATGAACTAGGGTTGTAATAGTATAACCGTTTAAACAATTAACAGATAACCCTAGGCTTCAGTTACATGCAAGCTCCCAGTTAGACACAGGGCTTCTGGCCCTGCTCCCTAGCTGTGCTGCAGGCTCTGCAGTATAAGCTTTATGCTGCAGAGCCCTCAGCGTGTAATCGCTGAGATTTTCAGTGGTTAAAGTTACATAATTAACCACTTTTTAACATCCCTACCCTGTACTCTCTGTGAAAATGTTATTTTGAAACTTCCAACTGGAGTTCAGGGAAGCACAGACATATCCTTACATTATGTTTTTCAAGTATCAGAGAGTTATCCTTACTCTTCATTGGAACTCTTTTCTTATGCCTGTATATTTATACCTGCCTCTGGAATTTCCACTACATGCATCTGACGAAGTGAATCTTTGCCCACGAAAGCTTATGCTCCAATAAATCTGTTAGTCTACAAGGTGACACAGGACTCCTCGTTATGTTTTTCATCTCTTGCTCTATGTAACAAGAGCATGTCAGAATTGCAACCTCTGATTTGACAGAACTCCTGCCCTCCTGATTCAAACGCCAATAAAGCCTTACTCTTGGGGACAAATTTTTGATGTCACCTGTACCAACTCTCCATTTCTGAGCCCACAATTTTGCACGTCCAGTTCTTTGCAGGCTACAATTCAGGTCATGTCAACAAATAAATTCTTGATTGCATCTGAAAATCAGGTACTTAAACACCTAAATCACCTTCTTTGTGTCTGCTTGTGGAAGATGCAAAGACAGAGGCTAGTATTTCAAAATTAGGCCCTTGAAAGTGGAGTTTACTCACTGTAACTGGAGGTTCTTCAAGAGGCATGGTTCTTATCTATATTTCACACATGGGTCTGCATGCATGCCATGCACCTAAGTCCGGAAATTCTTCAAAGCAATGTCTGTTGGTCCATGAGTGTACAATAGCTCTTCTCTTGCACTCCTAGTGTAGGTTGACACCTCTCCAATTACTTTGAATCAGAGAACTACTCTATAGGTAAAAATGAGCCGTCCTGTGGCTCCTTAGAGATTAACAAATTTACCCATGCAAGCTCATGACCTAATAAGTTTGTTAGTCTCTAATGTGCCACAGGACTGCTTATTATTTTTACAGTTACAAACTAACATGGCTACTATCTGAGACTGTTTACACTATAGATAGTGTCAGGTAATAGGGCAGTCCTTCTGAATGGCTGGAGATGACATGATTCTCAGGTTACTGATGTAGACTCCTCCTCCAGAGTAAGAACATATACCCCCTGTGTGCCCTGGTATCTGAGGAGTTCCCATAGTTAAGTTTGACAAATCCAGTGCCTCTGCAGCTACTGGAGAATCTTTAGATGGACGAGGCAGTACCAACAAAGGGGTCAGACCTGTACTTCTAGCCAGAACAAGTAAACATCTGTCTTTGCACTTTAGTACGTAGGTGACTAGTGGATTTTCCTTTTTAATGAACTTTGCCCTCTAATATGGGGGTCTTCATTGGAGCCAGTTCATTAGGGTTTCATTCATGACGTCTCACCTGATGTGGACTGCCTTGGGGGAAGAAGCTTGTTTCTTATCGACAGTCTTCAACGACGATCTGTTTTGGCATCCATGATAGTGTCCTTGACTCTCATGGGGAACCCTGAAAGAAGAATCCCTGTGCTTACATGTTGAAGGCTCCAAGGCATTTGCTTGGAGAGGGACTGCTAGGCAGTTGAGGACAACGTTCAGGGAAGTCTCCCTGACCCAGATTAGAGAGGGGACTCAGTCTTCTGTATCAAGTGCTTTCATAGGCGACGCTCCCAGGCTTCTTGAGTTGTGAGATGGAACAAGAAACAGACATTGCACTTTGCAGAGATATGGCCTGACCCAGACAGTTCAGGCAATGTTGATATTCTTCACTGATGGAGAAGGATCAAGGGCAAGAGACACAATTCTTGAATCTTGGAAATCTGGTATAATATGGGAGCCAGAGAAGGGTCCTCCAATCAGGGAGAAATGCTCTATACTATAAACTTCTTAAGTAGCAACTACTAATCTAAAAATATAACTGTTTGCAAATGTTTTCTTGATAGGTAATAAAATGACATGAAGGAAGTCACAATTCTAACTCAGGCTATGCAGCAGTAAGGAGGAACTGGAGATGCGTTGACTCATACTGCCTATTATACCTTCATTTGGGAGTACAAAGAGAACTACTGGGCATGTGCAGGCCAACAGACACTGTTTGGAAAAATGTCTAGACTTGGGTGTATGGTATGCATGTGTACCCATGTGTGAAACATGCATAAGGACCATCCCTCAAAGAAGTACAGATCTAAAAATAGAACCATCCAACCAAAAACCTGAGTTAAAACATGCATTTTAAAATAATACTTCTTTTTAAAGTACTATTAAACAATGTGCCCCTCCCCCAATCCTTATAGAATAAGGTCCTTTTATCTTCATACAATATACTTATTCAACAGAGTCACAAAGAAGCTTCCCCTATTTTTTCCACATGTTTTGACTTTTTAAGTATTAAATACTGAATTAAGTATATAAGTCTTCTATTGACAGTCTGATTATGATCCCACAATGGCACTCACACTCCAAGAGATCAGCCAGAGTCTTAGTCCGAAGAGCCACAGGTCTCTTGGTCTTGTCGTTAGTGATGGCAAATTCCTGCATACCCAGCTCTTCGGCTACTTTGGCCTGTGTCCTATTATTCACCAATGAGCTTCGCAGCAACTGAAACCACAAAGAGTCCCATCCCGTTTTAGAATAAATGTTAAATTATTAGAGTAAAGCAGCTTGTTAGGGTCTTGTCTCCTTTCTCATTTGCTCCATGAGTTTATTGCATTTCTCAGCACATTCTGATTTCTGCTCGTGTTTTTACACCCAGTCTATCACAGAGTCTCCTTTTCTTTCACTCTCTCTGACCCAAGTTTCATTTCATTGTCTTTCTTTTCTACTGTCCATCTCCCTTGTTCCATTCCAGCGGACGGCAAGGAAGAGGATGATTAGGAAACTGAACTATTACAGTGAGGCTTCAAAGGTGTTACCAGAAATAACTAACAAATAAGTAAGGTGCTCCAGTACCACTAGCAGGAGCAGCAGCATGAAACTGACTTGGACTGTTTACATCAGTCAATTCTGGTGCCCAGGCTATACAGCTACGCACAAAGAAGTGCATAATCATGGTGATGGAGACCCTCCTGCTTGGAAAGAAGGTGCAGTTTCCACATAAACCTGCATTACCTTAAAATGTGGTGGTGTTCCTCTTTAAAAACAATACCCTCTCTCCACCACTCCATTTGATTTTGCTGGAAATATACATCCTAAACATGTTTTGCTATAGTAAATTCAAACAAGCACAATATCCGGAAATCCATACAAACACAGAAAATCCAAAGTGCAAGAATATCTGTATCCATGTTTAAAATGTGTCCATTAAAGATTACTACTACTACATAACTAGAAAACTTGGTTCAAAACTCCATTAGATTGGAGGTACGAGGGAAAGGAAGGGTAAGGGATGGATATTCCAGGCCAGGGATCCAGTTGGTGTACAACATAGCTCTAATGTCAATGGAGCCAAGCTGATTTATGCCAGATGAGGGATCTGGCTCTGATCATTACAGTATCTGAACGCTGGGTTGTAATCAAATGAGGAGACAACAGTATTGTAACTGAGTCTCATGGCTTGGTTATAACAGAAATGTAGGTATGGTAAGCATGGAGCTCCACAGAGCATATGGTTCCATAAAAACTACACAGACATCTTAAACACGTAGATGGTACCATGAGCTTTTGTGGGCACAGCCCACTTCATCAGATGTGTCCATGAAAGCTCATGATACTATCTATATGTTTTGTTAGTCTATAAAGTGCTACCAGACTATTTGTTGTTTTTTAAGTTTATCCTGTACAGACTAACGTGGCTACCTACCCCCTTAAGAATCTTAAACATGATTTGGGGTTTTCATTCAACTTGAGTATCTCCTGATTACTGAAGTTAAGAGGGTTCAAATGTGAGTAAAAAGAGCATGGACTTTTCCTGGAAAACTTCAGGTACTATGTCAGAGGTTGGAGGTCAATTTCAGGAGTGGGTAGGCGAGGTTTTGTGGCCTGCAATGCACAGGATGTAGGACTAAATTATCACAACGGTCCCTCTGAGTAAAGAGTCACTTTATTAAACCAAGAAACAAAACAAACACACTAAGCCACCCAATACACAGAGACTGCATACGCACACACTGCTCCGTTTTTGAGTTCCTTGTCACATTTGCTCAGCTTATTAGACACAAGCTTTATGCTGCCTGGCCTCAGTGTGTCAACTGATCTTATGAAAAACAAGATTTATTCTCAGTACTTGATATTTCATCTCTGACAATAGATAAATAAAGAACAGCATGGTCATGATTTTTTTTGGCAATGATGTATGAAGTAGACATTCGCAACTTGATCTTTATAAAGTAGACTGACTGCAAAATGAGCGTATCACTTCCACCTTCTCTCCTTTCCACCTACTCATCTGCTTTCAAAGCCCCCAAACAAAATAAAATCTTACCTAACTGCACCATAAAACCCATGCCACGTAAACTGCTACCTGCTACGACATTGTAAGCCTTTTAGAGCAGGGATCATCTTATTGCACCTAGCACAATGGAATACTGATCCATGAATGGAGCTCCTAGGAGCTACAGTAATTACAAATAACATAAACATGTGCTTTGAAGATGGAAAGAACCAGTTGTCCATTTAGTTCACTTTTTCCATATAAGGACCCACCTCCCATTTAGAGTCAGGATCTAAGGAGGACACTGATACACTTTAGCAATATAGGAATAACAGAGTCATTGAAACATCTCAAATTCCACCCATTAGGTTTGTAGCCTGCAAGTCACAATCTGTTCCATTTCAGAAGGCATCTCTCATACTTTAGCAACTACAGTCAACTGGAATTAATTCCAAATACAGAGTACTGGCATGTAGTACTGTTATGGATAAAAAGCCTTTCTTAAACTTCAGTTACATGATTACACCCCTCTCATGTCAGTAGAAAATACTTTGTCCATGTTAACTATTTGAAAGTATTCATAAAATTTCTTCTCGCTATCCCTTTGCTCAAGATATATGTGATTGAGTGCAGGCCTGCACTATGGTATAATGTTGACCTAAGGTACACAACTTCAGCTATGTGAATAGTATAGCTGCAGTTGATATACCTTAGGTCGAGTTGCTGCTGGGCCTCCAACATGGGGGATCGACGGGAAAAACTTTCCCATCAACTTCCCTTCTGTGCCTCATTCTGGTTGAGTACCAGAGTCAACAAGAGAGTGATTAGCAGTTGATTTAGTGGATCTTTACTAGACCCGCTAAATCTACCCCAGGAAATTGATTGCTGTAGCACCAACCTCCTAGTAAGTGTAGACCTGCCCTAATTACTTGTATCAGAAATGTGGCTCTAAATAAGGATAGATGGATAGCTATAGATAAATAGCTCAGTGTTTGCTAATCCTAAGTTACTCACCACCACTGCAATTAGCTCTCAAATATCAAATTTAAATTCTTGAAAAGACAATTATCTTAATTGTTCATATCCTAGTTTTGTATCTTCATCTACAAACTCAGACAACATGTAACTAGTTCCACTTTTCAAGTCACTTATGATTAAGCTAAACAATACATGCTGCTCATTGTCCTGAGGCTTTAAAGCCTTTATTTTTAACACTCTATACCAGTGATCCTTGACCTGCAGCTTGCAGATGACTTGTGGCCCAGTCAGCACACAGCTGAAGCCCATGTGACATCTTCAGAGCCATAGAGGTTGTATCTATGTATTAATGGATGTGGCCCACATAACACACAGAGAGCTACTTATGCAGCTCACAATGGTCAATAGATAGAGCACCACTGCTCTATACCCTTCCTGCCAAACAGTTCTTTTAAAGATGATCTGCAAAGGGAAAAAAAATCTTGTCGCCCTCTTTCCCCACACTTTCTTTTATTTTTTATGTCTAAAACTAGCCTGAAATACTATTTTTCTATTTTTTCCTCACATTAGAATTCCTGCCTTATTAAATCAGAACTTCCTGGATGAATGTATAGATGACAAGTTTTTACATGAAACTTGATAAATTAATAAAAACAATTTTTATTTAAACTGTACTTCTGGGGCACAGGGCGGTTTTCTGTAAACATCTGTAACTCAAATGCCTGAGAAACATAACAAAAACCTTTTTTAATAAAGATTCAGCATCTCCCTTTCCTCCATAAAAGTGTAAGAAAACTCATCTTAACATCTATGAAATCTCTAACCAATCCTCTTGCTAAACAGGAAATGTTAGACTTAGCAGTCCTAATAATTTGCAGTGTTCTTTTTTATTGTGTACTGTATATCAATTACTGTTTGAGAGTCTCAAAAAATTCTGCAGTATAATTTTCTCAAGTATTCTACCAATCTGCAGGGCTGACTGTTTGTCTGCCGATCTATCTGTCTATCGAAACATTGCCAACCAAAGTGCACTTAAAATGCTGTAAGGTGCTCAAAGGCCCCAAACCTGAGTTCCTACACTATGAGAATCAATAATAAATTGTTACAACTATTTTTAAAATTTAATCCAAAACTGTTATGGCAGCTCTAGGCTGAGAATAATGGACAGACCAGGATAAAATAAATTGCAATGCCCGGGGGGAAAAAAAAAATCACATCTTGAAGTGACAACAATATTAAAGTGAAAAAAGTTGACTCAGAAGTCCAGTAGACATGAATAAAAACTCATGTGAGACGCCTGTCTCATAAATAACCTTTCAAATACCCATATTAAACAAGCACTACATGAGTCTCAGATATACCATGGTCACCAGTGTGATTATGACCACCACTGAGCCATTTTACAGAGGGATAAATATTATTGCACTGGCTTCCCAAATTGACATTTCCTGTCCATTGACAGAGTCGTATATTTGAATTAACAAAGATTTATTCAGAACAGAGGGCCTGAATTATTAATCAAATCCAGAATAGCTCACTAACTAGCTTCACATTTTTTGGTTCTGCCCCACACTCCTCTCCTTGACAGCATGAGCAATAGCATTCTCACCGTTAAGTGCCCTTCATGATGATCAGGGAAATGTATGAATAAGTACTCAGTGGCTACCAATTGCATGATGGAGTCACCCAGGAATTCCATCCTCTGATTGTGGCCTCTGAAAAATGAAATATCAATGTGGCAAGATCAATAAGCTGTCAGGAGAAAAACATACAAATTAAAAATATATAGTAATTTAAAAGCAAGTGTAGTTCATCTTTAAACACATTTATCACACTTTCCTGGTATTAACTAGATGAAAATAATTCTTTTTTGCTGTACGTTGACTTTCTGTAGAAAGCAAATGAGGTAGCTGCGGTTGAACAAAATTACTCCAGGCGGGATCTCCCTGGTCTGGGGCCCTCAGGACCTGAGCAGTACTGAACCACAGAGTTGCCAGACCAGGGGAGGCCAAGGCTCCCCTCCCAGTCCTGCTCCAACCACCAGCCTTGCTGCTCCCACCCCTGCTGGGACTGTGCTCCAGACCACTGGTAGCACCAGTCTGGCTGCCTTCCTAGCCTCTGGCCAGGCTGAGGCTCCACTTCCTGCTGTGCTGGTCCAGGTGGGGCTGTACTCCCGGGCACCAGCCCTGCTTCCTCCAGCCCAGGCGGAGTTATGCTCCCTGCCCCTGTTGGCTGAGGCTGCGCTACTGCGCACCAGCTCCACTGCTTTCAGTATGGGTGGGTCTGCACTTCCCTCTGTGCCTGCTGGCTACGGCTGTGCTTCTAGCCCTCACTGGGTGGTGCTGCTCTTCCAGGCGCTAGCCCTACTGCCTTTGTCTCGAGTGGGACTGTGATCTCCGCCACCAGCCCCAGCCAAGGTTATGCTCCCCACCATGCCGGCCTCACAGCCACCGGGGCTGAGCTCCCCACCACCAGCCGAGCCCCTGAACTTAGCCTGCCGGGGCTCTCTGGTCCACCACAGATGTTGCCAGACCAAAGAGTCCAGGGGTATGTCTCGACTACATGCCTCTGCCAACAGAGGCATGTAAAATAGGCTACCCAATATAATCAATGAAGCGGGGATTTAAATATCCCCGGCGTCATTAAAATAAAAATGGCCGCCGTGCTGTGCTGGCTCAGCTGATTGTTCCACGAGACATAAGGGAGCGGTCGACAAAGGCTTCCCCGTCGACCGATCCGCGTCTTGACTGCTGTGCCGACAATCAGCTGAGCCAGCACAGCATGGCGGCCATTTTTATTTTAATGACGCCAAGGATATTTAAATCCCCACTTCATTGACTATGTCGGGTAGCCTATTTTACATGCCTCTGCCGACAGAGGCATGTAGTCTAGACATACTCCAGGATTTTAGAGGTTTAACCTGTAGACCACAGATGTGGAAATAATTGGGGAGTATAGGCTGGTGCTAAATTTATCAGAAATAAAGTCCCAATACTGCAATTTCTTGCATGAAATAAACTGCTGTGCCTATTGATTTCAATGGATCAAAAGTCTGTCCATACAGGACTCGTTAAAGGATCTGGGTCTAACTCAACTTTAGGTTCAGGATTGGGTGTCACCAGGTCTGAATATATTTTTTGTCTTGTGGATGCACCTACGAACCTCATACATGGACCTGTACTCTATTATGCTAGTCCCTGTACAAACACAAAACAAAAAGCCAGTCCTCATTCCCAAAAGCATGGGTTCACCTTTTCCACCTCAAATCCATGTGAACATATTGCATTAGTGCATCAAGGATGAAGAACCCATATAGTATTTTGAGCTGTGACATTCCTCTAGCAATTTATGAACCCCTCATATCTCTCTCAAATTCTTCCTCTATATGCAAACCATGCTGTCACATGATGATGTAAAAGTGGGGCAGTAAGAAAGAATGACATTTTGCAGCAATTCCAGGCTTTCTAATGATCTCAGGATGCACTATGCGATCATGACCTTCATTGGACCTTCATAGGTTGTTTCTTTTTTAAATATGAGCAATTAAGGAAATCAGAATTAAGATTAGAATAGTTCAATGTGGGATTCTGCTTTAGACTCACAGAGTGAGGTGGTTAAATCCCACAGTTCTCAAGGTGAAGGCCCGGGCCAGAAGCCGAACATGAGTAAAAATGACTCCAATTGCTTCCTCAAACTCTGTCAGTTTCTGAAGAACTGGGGAAGTCTCAATAAGTTGCCGATCAGTGTTGGACTCTTGTAGCTGTAAATAATAACAGATGCAAATTAACAAGAGAAGACCGCTATACATTTCAAAGAAAAAAAAAAGATTCTTTTTTGAGAACCGAAAGCCAAACAGAATTGTGCACTATGTCCACACAAACACATCCCCCTGACAATTGGGACAGACATTGGATAAGAAAGTGCTGATCAAAAAGCTAACCAAAACAAACTATCATGCCCAGCCTCCTTTCTTTATAAACAAAAAGGAATAACAATGCTTAAAATACTTCATTTAAAAGGACCATGGGAAGATAATTTCTAATAATATTTGCAATGGTATTTTTCAGGACGCCTCTGCCCAAGAGCCTAGAAAAATCAATGCCATATTGGATTCTAGTCCAAACAGGGAATGAAATCTTCAGTCCAAACAAGGGGAAGGGAGAGAAAAAGAAATCACTTGTCTTAACATATGATCAATAAATGGATGGAGCTAGCTCCAAAATACATTGTGCGTATGCAGAAACACAGAACGAATAAACCAAAACCAATTAATATGATGAAGTGGGGTTTTCCCACAAAATTCTATATATTTTGGTTAGTTTCTAAGGTGCCACAGGATGACTTGTTTTTAAAGTTACTAAGTAATACGGCTACCCCTCTGAAACCAAAACTCTTAAAATGAGGCAATCCTCTCTCAGCAGCTGGCACTGCCACCTTGGAACTAGAACTGAAATCTATTTCCATTAAACAGAGGAAAACTGAGTTGTGGGATTTGAAGGACTGACAGTTACCAGTGCCCACAGTTGGAGCTGAAGTGATCCCTGTCAAGTTTTTTAACATGTGTGTAGCTTCTTTTATTATTTTGTCTGGAAAACTTTCATATGAAAAATGAATATTCTTGCTTAAGAAGAGTTGTGTGGTAATTTATTACTGGAGACCATTATGTGTTATAGCTTCTGTGGAGAAAGCAAAGCTCTGTGGGACTTGTTGGGAGTATTGTACTGTAGATAGAGAGCTGTGCAGCCTGGAAAAGCCCTGATCAGGTGGGAGAAGAGAGGTCTCTTCCCAAGAGAGGTGATGGCTGAGTAGTCAGACGGGTAGACTTGATGCCCGTTGGTGAACTACAGATCCAGTTGCCTTGAACCACAATCATGTTTATCATGGCAGAGTTTCTCAAATTGGTCCGCAAATCCACTTCGAAAAAGCTGCTAACTGGCTGTGCTGGTGTGTTTCCCATGGTTCCCCTTGGCTGCAAATGGTGAACCGGAGCCAATGGGAGCTGTGAGGCTCTGTGACGGTGGAGCCGGTAAATAAACACACTGGTGTGGCCAGTTAGCAACTTTCTCAAAGTGGTTTCATGAAGCACTTTGAGAAACACTTATCTCTGGTACTTGTATTGCTCCTATCACTATAGCATCTGAGCACTTGACAATCGTTAATATATTTATCACAACACCCCTTTGAGGTCAGTTATATTATTTCCCATTTTATAAATAGAGAACTGAGGCACAGGGAGCTTAAGTGACTTGCCCAAAGCCACACAAGAGGTCTGTGGCAGAGCAGGGGCTTCAATCTAAGGGCCACGTCTATTCTAAACAGAGAATCGATGCTGCAGAGGTTGATCTTCTGCTGTTCGATTTAGCAGGTCACAAAAAGTAAGGGAAGTTTCTCCTATCAAGCTCCCACTGTGGGGACGCTGGAGAAATTCGGATTAAGGTAAGTCAACTCTGAGTTGAGTATCTTAAGTCAATCTTCCAATTTAGTATAGATCTGGCCTAAGTCTCCTTCATTCTAGACTAGAACCATAATCACTTAGGGACTAGGTGAGAAAAGAGACTGATTAATGTTATTGGAATCACTGTTAAAAAATAGCCATGCTAAGTTGGAACCAAAACTTAGCAATATGTTTGTAAGCAGTTTGATTCAACCCCTTGACCTCCCATGATTAAGTTAAGATCCAAATGCTGAGGACAATAAAATATGCATACAGTCTGTTTTTGTACCCGGTTTTCTAAATTCAAGAGATAAACAGGAGGAAGACAAAGATACTTCTCACTATATTTATCTTGCTATAGATCTCTTCATATATTAAACAGAAGCCATGAGGCAGAAGCTCGTTATTTACAAAAACCTCACAACAGCAAATATGGCTATTTGATAGTACATATTCCAGTATATCACTACAGTTGAACGCCACTGAAAAGCATTCTTAGAACTAAAATAAAGCTATGAAATGTATGATAGATGGCGAGCACACTTACTTGGAGAGGGTGTAGTGGATAATTAAGCCATACTTCCTGTAGGTCCTGCAAACATTGAAAGATGCCATTAGTGCTCCAGGGAGTAATTTAACAAATTCCACAGTACTACATAAGATGGCATCACTTGAAATACTGAGCTGTTTCCAATGCTGACACTGCTTATTGCAAATTCAATAGTGTTGGCAATCTCATTTTAAAAATAGGGTATTCACTACTCAAACTGCCTGTAGTTCTCCCAATTAGTTTGTGTCGAAGAGGCAGAAAAAGCCTTGAACCAAATAAAAATGGTTTAAAAAATGAAAATAAAAAAAACCCCAAAAAGAACTCTTAATGGTCAAACTTTATTTTCCGCTGCCTACTCAGAAGCAAGTTTAAAGTTGACCAAAAGCCAAGACCACAACTGTAGGTCATGTAGGCTTCATTCTTTACACCATTTAGAAGCATATACATACTGAGATACAATATGCTACAAAATACTTTTAGGTCTCAAACATTATTTGTCATTCTACAGACTCTGAATCTTTAAAGAAGAAAAATATTTAATTCATAATCTGTCCATTTTGTTAGTGCTCTCTTAAGTAGCATAAATATAATTATGTGTACTAGTGTCCTAAGTGCCCCAACATCCACATACTAAGTACTTTCTGAATGTGTAAGATGACTCAGTCCTTACTCCAAAAGTTACAAGCCAGCTTTACAAAAACCACAAGTGTGAACACCAAACATTGGGAAGTAGAAGGAAGGTAGCAGTAATAAGAATGTGTGGTTACATATACTAGTGATGTGTTCAGTTCCATGGTCCTGTATAAAACATCTTCAAAAACATAAATGAACAACAACAACAAAAAATCAGCAAACATCAGTTCTCAGTGGCCTTCTCCATAGCCATTATGGAATATATTTTAACTGTATAATTGGACTGATGGTTATTGAAACACCTAGCTTTAACAACTGGTGATCTATACAAATAGTACAAACATGATATATTCTGAATACATTATGGTATTATGTGGTTTCAAAGCTTTATCAGAATTAATTTGCCATAGCTCATTTAGGATGGTATCATTCATTCCCCGGCTGCTTGTGAATTGCAAAAAATATACTTTTAATGTAGTTGAAAAAAAATGTAATTTCCTAATTAAAAATACAGAAATTCTATCATTTAGAAACATATTCAGAACCACTAAGACCAGACTATTTGTAATAACTGTTCAAATGCAATTTAATAAAATCCAGGCATTATTTGTTCTTCAGATAAACAAATGAGCAAACAAAATCAAATTAATAAGTGATTCTGTTTCCATCAGGATTAATAAAGCTCGGTATCACAAAACACTTTTTTCACTACCTTTAAACTAACCTCCCCCCCATATGTAGTATACCCTTCACTGTCAAATATGAAACTTGTGTGTTTTTAAATGAACTGACATAATTAACATGTAAATGAATACAAAAATGTTTAGAAAGTAGCTCAGCCAACAGGAAAATAAATACCTTGTCATTAAAGAGCAAACGTCCAAATAACTGTTTGGCTTCTTCTAGGCTTCCCTCCAGATAAACAGCTCCTATATGGAAGGAACAATATACCATAGAGTAAAAATGTACTAGTATTCAGAAAAGTACAAAATAGAAACTACAAATCCCTGGCACCTCCTCCATCCCCTCCAAGGAAATGGCAATTGTGGTAAGGAAACCACAAGTCTCTCTTTCTTGCTCTCTTTTTGTAATTAAAACTCAAAATGAAATTTTCTGAGAAATGTAAAGAGTATCCAGCTTCATCATAAAAAAAATCGACAGTGTAAAACATGGAGAAAAAAAAGATGTTCTTAGAATCCTAACAAGTTACCTCAATGATACAAATTGATATGCCAGAACAATGAACTTTAATTGCATTAGGCTAGAAGCAATCCTGTTTTTATAAGTGTTTTCATGTATCAAGCTACCTAAAATCCCTTCCTACACTTGATATGTGAACATTTATAATCACAAAATAACTTACAGTAGTCAGGGAAAAATGGCATTTATTTTGCCCCTTTGGCATTCTGACATCCTGCATATAAATCTTTATCACCACTATTCCCAACATTCCAAACCCATCAATTTTTCCCCTCACCTAATAATATCACAATAATATATTTTCCCCAACTGAGATAAGTGTGGAGTCTGCTTTTATTATGTGTTAGGGTTAATAGTATGTTGAATACTGCTTTTTAAAAATGGAATTACTTGTGTCACAGTTCTGAATATTGGTATTGTTAGGACCTTAGAGGAATGAAGTTTAACTGATATATTGGGACCTTTAGTGGTTTTAGATGGAAGAAACCCTGTTAATTTGGGATCATAAGGAAATCTTTCTAATTATATATGGTGCTTTCTTTCTTCATATTCACGTATCAGGCTGCCGTTCATTTCTATTCACACACTACGCGTGCATGGCCTACACTTTACCTCATCTTCTATTCTGGGCTTAGCTTGTCCTTTGTAAAAAGTACAAGGGTGTTCCCCTTTATGCCAGAGAGGACAGACTTCCTGTCTCTAGAATACTGATTCATTTATCTTTTCAAATTCACTAAGAAATGAGGCAAGTTATTTATGTCAAGATTCTTTCCCCCAGGTTTGTAGGATACATAATTAAGTCTTGGTTCTTGTTACCACTATTTTCCCACAGCCTTTACCCCTTGTCTTTTGGTGACAATCCTGACGTTTTAAGAGTTTTTCTAGTGGCTAACCAAAATGGATGCCTGAACTGGAGATCTTCACAGATATGCAAGTGTTAGTTCCTTATTGGAAAAGTCATTGCCATCTTGAAACTGGGGAAAGCAGCTGCTGATCCAGAAAAACTACCTGATGATATTACTATGCATAACACACAAGCTCTTCAAAAAGATTTGCACTCATCTTTGAGAATTACATCTTTGAGATAGATGAAACACCTGTAATTAGACAATCACACTGATGACTCACCTCATAGCCAGCTATCAACTCAGCAGCAGATGTTCTGGGCTCAAAACAGCAGTAGCCATTGTGAACTTTACATACAATGTTTGCTGAGATAGCTTGCTTCTGAAAGTGTCAAAAATAGTGCCCTGAAGAACAACACTGCCTACTGACAGCCATGTTCACCAGTCACAATTTCACATATACCTAATGAAACAGATTAGCTGACGTTGGCTACTCAAGAGCAGACTCCCTAAGAGATCTGACATGGCACGCTCACTCTTTAAGAATTACATCAACCGAGTACCATTGAGCCAGTGTGACAGAACATACCACGTTTACACTGTACACATAATGTGATAATGTCTGTACAAGATATGTCTTGAGAGCTATCATTTCAAATCTCACTTTGCTGATCAATAATATCAAGGCAAAGTGCATACAGTAGCATTATATGAGAATTAAAAAAAATAAGCTTAGATGATGACACACGTAGGTTTTCCAGATAAGCCTGAGAAGTTCCCAAACTAGTTCCTAAGACACAAAGAGCAAGCTGATGCCTCAGCCAGGTATAAACAAGGTGATAGATATAAATCGCCTAAATGGGCAGGGGGAAGGGGGAAATCCACATTTTAGCAAAGAAACATCATGAGTTTCTTTCTACACAGACTGCCTGTTGCCTTGCTTGCTTCTCAAAGAGGGGACAGGACTATAAAAAGAAGGGGGCAGACACACTAAGAGATCCCGTGCTCCCCCGACCATCATATTCTCCTCACCTGAAAAGACAAAGGAAGCAGCTTTTGCATACTGAATGAAGTGTCCAGACCTAAAGGGTTTGGACAGTAAGATTGCTGGAAGCATGTGGAGAATTTTTTTTTCTTTGAATCTAATGTAGATTAAGTTAGGCATCAATAAGTGTTTTATCTTTATTTTCTTGTAACCATTTCTGACTTCACTGCCTCATTATTGTACTCGCTTAAAAATCTCTCTTTGTGGTTAATAAAATTTATTTTATTATTTTATCTAACTCAGTACATTCAAGTTGAAGCATCTGGATAACTAGTTGTGTGCATATTTCCTTCAAGGAATAACGGGATTAAATTTATTTTAATATGTAGCTGGATGGTTGCAGCACACAGAGACATAGTTGGGAGTGAATGACATATTAAAGGAGTCCAGGAAGCAACATGGCATTGTAAAGGGCAACCTAGATTATAAAACAGATGGGTACACAGCTACTCATTGGTTTGGATTATACCCTAGTATGGCACAGCCAGTCATGGAACTTTGGATATGTGGATGACATTGTGCTCCCCAACAGGGATGTTAAATATTGGGTAACTGAAAAGTCGAGTAACCTGATTAATTCTTATTGGTTACTTGACTATTCTATACTCTCTAGGGGCGGGGCCAGCAGCCAGTGCACTCCAGCCCAGCTCCCGAGGAGCTCCCTGCCACTCTGTGCTGCTGCCTCTGATACAGTCAGTGTGGAATGCCAGGCAGAAGCTGGTCCGTGAGGGGAGCCAGTTTAAAAACCAGCTAGTTTTGTGGACTGGCTGCCTGTCGCCCTGCGCTGCTGTCTCTTATACAAAGACAGCAGCAGGAGGTGACAGCTGCCCCTGTCCTGGAGGGACTGAGCTCCCGGAGCTGGTGTGAGCCGGAAGTGAGCCGGGCTGTCTACTCACCTGGCTCCTAATACACTTTAAATGCAGAACCACAGCGGGGTTAGGTCCCGGATCCAGCACAAGACAGGACTGAGCCGGGTGACTGGCCAGCCTAAAAAATGTGTGTGTGGGAAAATGCATGTAGTCTATAGCATTAACGTATAAGCTTTTGCTCATTGGTTAATCAATTACACTCTTACATCCCTACTCCCCAAGCAGAACACGTCCTCCCAGATCCGAAAAAGCTGGCTGGGTGTTATAGGTTATGGTGCTCACACCAAACCCTTGGAAAAACAGCTATGTTCATTTTTTCCACCTGAAGAACCAACGTGAATGTCACCTTCTGGAACATCAAACACAAGCACAAAGATTTCATAAAGTATCTTGGTGTGATTCTGGATCACAGCCTCACATACCATCCACCTCAGACAAAGAGCACTGCCAAAATAAAAACAGGAGCAATATATTTCACAGACTAGCTGGGATCAGTCGCAGACCCTCAGGCCTAGCTGAAAGTCACCTTGACCCTGGGTTTTTCCCAGGGTCAAGGTGAATGGTGCATGCCCGTATTGGCAGGCAAGGTATATACAAAACCAATCAACATGCAATTGAACACCTATGTCTACAAAAGTCTGGGTTCTTGTTCTCACATGTCTATCTTACCGTCCTTCCTTTGGAGAGATGCAGTCATAATAAGAAAATATAATAATACACCCAGAGTACAGGAAAATGACCAGGTAATAGTACAGCTAATAATCATAGTAGCAATTTGTATTATGGTGATACCCAAGAGTCCCAACAAGAATGGTGACTCCATTTTGCTAAGTGGTCTCCAAACACACAAGAAATTGTATGGTTCCCCAGCTCCTTGACTGGGTAGAGACACTGAAATCAGACAACTGGTTATCATTGCTTCCCATTCCATGTTTTTTCCCCGCCGGCTCCCTCCTTGCCCAGCTGGTCACAGTCTCGCCCACATCTCTTGTCTTTCCCTCCCATCTGGATTTTGCTTCCTTTGTATAAGAATCAGATGGCTTTCCCCTCCGTACTGCCTGTGTGCCAGTTTTAGTGACAGAGGTGTCATTGGGAGCACAGGACAGACAGATGCCATGCTCTCAGTTTCAGAGCCAAGCCCCACCCCAGATCATAGCAGCTGGGAAGAGCCATCACAGGGAAAGTCAGTTTTCCCCAGGACTTGAAGGACCAAGCTCAGGTGCTCTGTGGGGATTACGTACATGCAACTTGGTCATATGTATGAGCAATAAGAGGATATAGCATACTCATGCTCAGTTGCTCTGGAGGAATGGTGCATGTACAGTCCAGTCAGCATTAGAAGGTGTGAGAGGCTTGCAAGTGTTTAATAAAAGTGGAATCTATGGAATTTTTAGCTGCTAAATTTAAAGTCATCCCTATTGAGCATGTGTTAACTGTGACTAAAAAATTTTTTTGGTCAAATACAGGCCAGTTTTCCATAGGGATTGTCAGACCATCCAGAGTGGCTCTCAGCTGTGAGTGCCTATCTCAGAGCAGACTGTCAGAAGACAGGGGTAGCCAGTCTAAGCTGGTGGTGTGTTCTATAATGAGATTTCACCAAGCCAGTAACAAATGCGTGACCTCCTAGATCACTATACTTTTCTCATTGTGGAATCACAGACTGTCTCCTAACCTTTGTGATAAAAGATTATTTAATCCTAACAGCACACCATACTAGGTAGTCCCAAGAGACCAGTCATTCATCCCAGATCAATTGGTGTTCTATATCTTACACCAGAGACAGTGCTGGAAGACAATTTCTATAGTAAACCAATGGTTTATTAGCTAAGAAAAAAGAATGAATGCTAGTGAGAGGTTAGAACAGGTAAAACATAACAGGCAAATCACAGTTTATAACACCAAATGGCAGCAGTGACTTAATAAACTGACAGTTTCTCAAAAGACCTGCAGGGCTGCCCAGAATAACTCTGGGGATCTGTGCCTTCTCATTCAGCTATTCGGCCCTGTTAGAATCTAAGAAGTCCAGAGAGAAAGGATCATTTCTTGAATCCATCTCTCTTACTCCTTCACACAGAAAGCCAGCTAACGGTGCCTTTACCCATGTGGGCTTTTCCTTTGATGACGAGTGAGGCACTTAGAATTTTGACCTCTATCTATAGATATAAATAGGCACTTGCTGTGAAATTAGCATTTTCCGTTAATGTCCTTTTGAGTCTTTCATTATCATTTCACCAGATTTTTTTGATAGTTACACAAGTATGTACCATGCAAATGATTGCTATTACATTATAACAGGAATAGATGAGTGAACACAATACCAGTAACAAGCCACTCATTTTCAGGACTTTTAAACATGAGTACACGCGTATGCATCTAACCATTACTTTGCAGTGAACTGACCTGAATACACTCAGATTGACGGGGTCAACCAACATCACAGAGATGACACAAAAGCCAATCCATGGTACATTTTTAGTCCCTTCTCCAAACGTATGGGAAAAGTAAAGCTACTTAAAGAACTGGTCATCAAACTTTTTTTTTTTAAACATGGTCAAAATGGTGTATTTTCCTAAGCATCATTCTCAGAAACAGCCAAACAGTTTCGGATGAAATTTCCCCCCAAAATCAACCTGATGCAAATACCCAGGCTGGAAAAGGTCAGTCCAAACTGAGTTTGGTAAAATTATAAACAACTGAAAACAAGGTCTTGTCATGAGAACTTACCATAAATATGGTACACATATTTAAATACCTGAGTAAATAGATAAACAGCAATCTCTACTACCCCTCTATGTAGCCCTTTTTAATGTGGATTTTGCAATGTTGATACTAGCTGGTTACATGTTTTTAAACATGCTTATGCAGGCATTGTATCTTTTTAAACTATTAACACTTTGTTCCATGCTTCTTCACAAGGAAGACTTTGACATCCCTAGCCAATCATAGAAGAAACAACTGTGTACGTGAAAATGAGCTTAAAACAGCTGGTTGTGGGAAAAGGTGGAACAAGGGAGCCAATATTCCACATATGGGGAGAAGATATTTTCCCTTACTTTTCATATTTTAAAATATGGATGTTCTGAATGGGTCACTACTAGTCTTTAGAGTAGTTTGTAGAACAGCTGGACAGAAGCAAATTATGATATCATAATATTCCACATAAGTACCAGACTATTGTTAATATTTTGGCTTTTTTGTTTGTTTTAAAATGCACCTGACATTTTAAGTTTCCTAAAGGAGGCTCTAACATATATTATTTTAATTGTCTCCCCACAGTGTGCCACTTTTTAAATACAGGTCTTACAAAAACTTACTGTGCGTGTAGCTTTCTGCACTTCTGGTAAAAGAGTACGTCTGTTTACTTGGTAATCAAAATCCACAACAGTGATAACAACAAGAACAACAATCTCCTAGTGGGCTGAAATGTGTGAACTAAGCACAGGATACAAATCTAGTTCTCATTCTTCTGTTTCTTTTCTATTTTTAAATTAAAGATCAAAAGCACTCATGAAAAGCAAAGCAGAGTTAAAAGGACAACTTGATCAAATGAAATGCAATATGGCCCCAGGCAGAGCCCATATAGCGGTTGCCATCTAAGCAAGCTACAATATATCTTTCAAAGCAGGACAAAAAGCATTAGAAGCCCGTGTAATGCATAAAAAGCTGAACTGACAGGGCTGAAACAAGAGCCAATACTTTTTTCCCCCACTGCAAAACCAGTTGAATTTAACGCAACACAGTTCAACATAATCTCTTGCTCCTCTAATACGTAGCCCAAGGGTGGAGAACCTACAGTCCATGGGCCGAATTCAGCCCCCAGCTTAATTTGATCCAGACCATGGAAAGTCTCCGCGCCACTGGCCAGAAGCCCCAACCCAACCCTGCGGGACTGGAGCGTGAGTGCTAGCTTGTCCCGCTGCAGAGGGAAACCTTAAGCTTCAGCCTCCCTGTGAGGCTGAAGTATAGCGCATGCCGACCACAGACAAAGGTTCTCCGGATGCCAGAGCAGTGTCTGCCTGTAATATGCCAGGCCCGCTGTGGACAGTGGCTGCTCCAGCCTCCACTGGTTAACTGGAACCAATAACCAGTAACTGTATCCTTTTAGATCAAATATAAGCAACTTTGAAGATCCAGCAGATACAGGTCCAGTCCCTGCACCCGACCCCTGGAGGAGGTAATTACATTTACACTTGTGAAGCATCTTAAAAATTAAGCCAGAGTTACTACACTGATGTAGTTAGATGAGGGTACATTTTTCTAACACAGAGCCTCAAACAGTTTACTTTCTTTATTTACTGGGATCACTGCCAACACTGACCATTTATGATACTAGAAAGACAACACCTAGAGAACTCAACAGCTAGTGCCAGCAAGCATTAACTAAATATATTAAATTGAAAAATGAGGGGAGGATTCTGTTGGTCAAAAAACAGCCATATACTTTAATCAAAATAGTATTAGTATGGCTTAGTCATGACTGGAAATCAATGTAAGAGTCTCTTAAATACAGTGTTATCCAACAGACACAAGAAAATGTGCCTGAGGGGGGGCAAGTGCTGTTTTTAGTTTCATTTAGTTTTTTTAAAAATACCTGTCTATAGTCTTATCTTGTGAAAAAAAAGTTATTCCTGGGGACTCAAATCCCATGCCTCCAGGACTGGCACAGTACAGAGATTTAAGTTGCTTCCCATAAAGCATTAATTTATACTAGAAGATAAAAAAAAATAGCTGCCAGATTAAAGTCTAATTTGGGTAAATGCCTTCAGAGAGACAAAAAAAGGACATGAATACTAATCCCATAATATGACAACTCCCTCTCAAATCTTAGCAACATAGCATTTCTGTAATGTCCTCAATTACTGTATGAAATAATTTCTTTGGAGTTCACCCCACAAATTTTATTTCACTTCACAGCTTGGTCATTTTATTTTTAATGTACTCTATATCTTTTGTGTGAGAGGCATATATCATCACCTTTTATGGAGAAGTTAAAATGTATTATTGTACACAAAAATACACACACATACATATAAATGAATTTATATGAATATTTTGTTTATTCTGTCCAGAAATGAAGACAATTTAGTTAAAAAACCCCACTACATACAGTAAAGCTTGCCTATATCTTGGGATACAACGCACACCAATTTTCTCTGCCTGCCAACTTGTTTTCTGTGCTTTGTTTGATAACAGCAGATGACACTGGGGTCTTCTCTCTTCATTGACACTTGTTACCCTTTGCATGCATCAAACAGGATTTTAGTGCCGCCAGTTTCAGTTGGAAGAGTTTTGATAGCTTCCTACACCTTCCTACACTAGCCTGGTTGAATTGCCAAGGTTTGTCTTTGAAGAAAACAAACAAAAAAACTCCACCCAAATTGTCTTGGCAGATGTCTATGCTGGCTTATCCAAATCTCAGAAAGCAAATTAGCAGGCATGGGAAAATGTGTCTGACTTGGTTCAATTTGTCTGCAAAACCTGGATAGCAGTCAGCATATGTAAACACCGAGGAAAAGAGAGATGCTTACTAAAGAGTAGAGGAGGAAGCAAAACTGTTGTTATAGTGAACTTCTTTTTATAGTTAATTTATTCTTTGAACATTTTTTTCTTCCTTGTGAGGGGATTCCATGCTGTAGGTCCATGCACCTTCACACTGAAGACTTGAACTTCCACCTGTGTGTCTCTTTACAGAAGTCCAGTTTTACAAACTGGAATGCATATGGAATCAAGAGACAGAGCTTGCCTGGGCAATCACACAGACTTCCAAACTTTGCTTGATCTCCTTATCCCCAGTCCATGACTCCAGCCTGTCCCTGACCCTGACTCTTGCGTCCTGAACGAGGTTCCCTGTAAGGTGCGTGCCTGCGCAGGCACACATCAAGAATTTCAGTCCTGCCCATCCCCTCAGCAGAGCCACACAGCCGCAGCACCAGCTGCTCTCGGGAGTGGGACCACATAGTGGCTGGCTGCCCCATTCAAGGAACCCATGTGGAGGATGCTGGAGCTGGAGCCTGAACTGTGGTACTAAAAGTAGCACTGCGATCCTGGTGCCAGTCCTGGAATATGGGGCAGCACGCCCTGTGTGCTGGGACTCAAGCCAGGGCCATGGTGCTATTTTTAGTACTGCAGTCTCAGTCCCAGCAGCCACCATGCAGTCGCAGACCCTGTTGCTCCCAGGGGCAGTGCCACGTAGTAGGCCAGGGCTGAGGCCCCATTGGGGCGTGGCTGCTCTGGTTGCTACCGGGGCTGAGGCCACGTTGGGGGATGCCTGCTCTGGCTGCTGCCGGGGCCGAGGTTGTGTTGGGAGGCTGCTGCCATTGGGACCACATGGCGGGTGCCATTAGGGATTGGGGCCACAGGGCTGGGGGCAGCTACTGCCACCAGGGATTGCGGCTGTATGGCTGGTGAGCAGCTGGTGCCTTCAGGGATTTTTTGTTTTTTGGTCTGGCTCAGTGATTTATTGGCCTGGCCTCTGGCCAAAAAGACCTAAGCAACAGAAGGGTGGTGGTGGGAGGGATGAAGCGATTCTGTAGGGCCTAGAGAAGGCTGCGGGGCGAGACAGGGTGTTCAAACCCACTGGTGCATGTCAGTGCAGTCAATATTCCACTGTAGGGCCTATGCTCTTGTACATCTTTCCCAGGCAGCACCCCCAGGCATCTACCCCACGCAGCTTTGGCCAGGGGCTGTCATCCCTCGTGTGGAAAACCAAAGAACTGTCCCACACTGCAGTACAACCCCTCCTCCCCAAAGGAAGCGGGGCTTTCCTTACATAACAATTTAAATTTTTATATATATGTTAGTCATTGGTGGGTGCCATGGTGGCACACATCCAAACAAGTGCACTTGACATCAATATGGGTGCACAAGACAAAACTCACTCCACTCATAGATGGAAAATCTCCATTACTGCTCCTGAGTCCAGCCTATTACACCCTCTGCTCTCTAGTCTCTGACTCTGGCTTCTCTTTTTCTTTCAGGACTCAACTCTTGCAATTCCAGCAATTCTTGATCAGTGACTATTATCCTTGGTGCATAAACCTTAGCCCAACTGTGACCACTAGGCCACACTGCTTGCACCTTAGTCCCTTACAAAAAGAGGTGGAGTTGTAAGGCTCCAGGACTATATGTAAGTCTGAAAATGTCAACATTTAATTAAGAAGCTTACAATCTAATGATATTCGTATTCCTACTGCATTCTCCAAGTAATATTATGGACAATACATGACATGCACATATACATACACACAGAAGGTACATACTTTACCTATTAAGGCTTCAAAACAATTAGCCATTGCATGACGTAGATCTGATTCCCTGCAAAGATCAGGTCCATGAGCATAAAGCATAAACCGATCCAGCTCCAGCTTCTACAAATACCAACACAATATGTGAAAAGGACAGCTGAAACTGTATTTTATAGCACAAATGGTCAACAAACATTCAAGTTGTCATTTGTACAGCACTTTGGGGCATTATTAGTTCAGATACATTATTGTGGAACAGCCTGCTTTGAGGAAAAGTAGTGTTCCAGCTATCAATGGTGCATAATTAGGCCTGTATAAAGAATTGGAGTTGGATATTGAATTCCTGACACAGCTACCCAGGGTGGAGGAAAATAGTAAAACCAATGGTGGAACAATGATAATATGTTGACCAGTCTGGATGAGCTTAGTGGGGGGATAAGGGATGAGAATGAACCTAATTCTGTTACATAGTTGGATGCTGCCACCATAACATCATTTCATGATGTTCTTCCCTGAAGAAGTGAAGGAATTAAAGAGGGGGAGAAAGATTTCACCTAAGAGAAGAGGAATAAAGTTAGAGAGAAGTACAAACCTCACTGACTGGAATGCAATAAAAATCCAGCTCCTTTCTGAAGCAGGCCTACCATAGCAACAAGTCCACAATGCCACCAAACTTTCTTTTTCTTCCAGATATGCTCTATTCACATCCATCTGCGTGCTAATCTACAGCACCACTTGCCAGTTAATCACAGTTACTGAATCACATGCATTACGTGATATATAACAACTTTGGTATGAAAATGCATGTAAGAATTACTAAGTTTCCTTTTATGCAGTCATCTTTTTGACACAAAGCCTTTACAGGAATTTTTGAAGATGAGGGATTTGTGCATATTGCAAAAATGTGCATTAGAGTAGATTTTCCCCATACTGGTATAAATTTCTGCAGACCAAGTTCTCATTAATTTTCATCCGTATCCCCATAGATAGAGAGTATTCAATAGGTGAGGAAGGAGAACTGAAATATTTTAGTGACGTATGTCTAAAATGCATTTCAATTTTAAAAAACAGTGTTGCGTTTTCAACAGATAGAACATAATAATTTGCTGTACAATATACAAATTATGTTGCACTGAACTTTACACATTGATAGACTGAGGCAAATTACTTTGAAGAATAAACATCAAAATAACATTTTGTGGCTTATGTTGAATTTAAGCTTAATTGCTGCTATTAGTGTCAGCTCCAATTTTTCCAGCTGGCTTCATTCCTTTAATAAAATTTTCATTTCAGATTTGATCAAGGTAGGCTGCAAATATACTTTAAAAATCTTGCTCATATATTAATTTGGAAGTTACAGAAATTGGTACTTTAAATCCCCAAATTAGGCAAACTGGATGCACCAATACCTAGAATACAATTTGGCCTTTTAGAAAAAGTTGGTAGCTTAAAAGTTGGTGTATCTACAACAATCTGCCAAATACAAACAAACAAAAAGTGCACAACCAAGCAAAACAAACCTATCTGTGGCAAATCAAATGTGTCACACTTATCAATGGAGGAAGGAGACTCCTAAAATGAAAACTCAGTGCTCTATGTCTCTATATGTAGACACAGACCTCTAGAGAGTACGGGCCAGCTCAACCAGAAGAAATATTCCCACATACTGGATCCTTATAGAACTCCACAGAGGGCTAAGGAATACCATAACTCAAGAGAATTCTCCTTGTATTATTCAACCATGACCCTTCCACACAATTACAGAGCAACCTATATAAGGGATCTTATTTGTCTTCTTTGAATGAAAGAAAATTGAATGCAGTGTGAGGATGTAGAGGGATATTTCAACTGGGGGGGTGGGGTGGGAGTGGGAGAAAGTACAAAATGGAGACAAAGCAGTCTCCGGAAAACCAGGTAAATGTATATGTAATAAATAAAATATATTTAAATTTTAAAACATGCCATAAGATACATAAGCATCTTTCTCAAAAGATGCCATAAATGCCTTGATTGAAAGTGTTTCCTTTAATCTGTATCGTCCTGCTCACTATGTACTTAAAGAAGTCTTTTGGAAGAAAATTACTGTGTTCATTCTTTGCCCCTCCATTCCTGATAGGAAATGAAGAGCACAAGGCAGGAAGTTTAACTGCACAATCTTTGACAATAATTCAGGACTGGATAACACATTTTTAAATTAGTGGACTAAAAAGGGCATTTTGAAACCATAGGTGATATATTTAAAATATGAATTTTAGTTGGTGTAATCTTAGCAAGTCTTTAGTCTGCTACATCATTGTTGTTGTGGAAGAGAAGAAGCATATGTGTTTCTTTTAGATCAAATGTAGTAAGATTTTCACTTAACAAAAACAAATTTGAAGAGAATACAAACTATCGTGGAAATAGATTTAGTCGTGTTTCTGTATCATATTCTAATCTTACCATCAGACAGAACATTAAAAAAACAACAACAAATCATATCACTCACAGAATCTAATAACAAGCTTAACTTCATACAGCTTCTTATATTTTTCAGGAGGTATAATCTTATTTATCACAGAAAGCCCTTCTAATATCATTCTTTGCTAGAACACAGTGAATCTAAAAAGTGAACCTCCAAGCTGGATGGGTTTTTTTTCTTACTTTTCTCCGCCCATAGTTTTTTGCTACATGTTATACTATAGGTCAGGGGTTGGCAATAATTTTTGACAGGGGGGTCACTCCAAGATTTTGGAAAATGGTCGAGGAACGTACTCTTCCAGGATATTCATGGAGGAGTTGTGGGGTCTGAAATAGAGGCTGGGTGCAGAAGGGAGCCTGGGGTAAGGGATTGGGGTGCAGGGAGAGTGGGGTCTGGGAGGGAGTTTGGGTGAAGAAGGCAGTTGTGACCTAGGGCAGGGGATTGGGGTGCAGGAGTTTGGGTTGTGACCTAGGGTAGGAGGGGATTGTGATCTGGGGCAGGGAATTGGGGTGCCAGATCTGGGAGGGGGTAAGGGTGCAAGAGGGGGGCAGAAGGGTGGGGTATGTAGTTTGGGGGTGAAGAGGGTTGAAAAAGGAGGGACTGGGATGTCAGAGGCAGGCTCTGTCCAGGAGACTTACCAATCAGCATGCTGGAATTGAAAGTTTTATTATTTTTATATTCGTATTTTAGGATTAATAATGTAGCAATGTAAGGTAACATATTATCACATTTAATATTTTATTAAACTAAGCCCTTTAGTTAGCCCTTTTGTTTTAAAGTTTAGTGAGTAAGGAAATAGAGTTTTGGTATTGTGACTATGTTAATGAGACTAGAGAGATGTTGAAGGCTGAAGTTTTAATTGTTTGATTTACAATGCCTCTTACTTTGCCCAATATGAGATATTAATATTATGATTTTCTTCAAAAGGCCTTGTAAAAGATTGTTTGTGTGTGGAAGTGGTATGTATGTGTCGAGATAAAGGTGAGAAGGTCATCGTTAGAGCCAGATGGTCAAGAGAGAAGGGGGAGAATGCGGGGTAAAGACAAACTGTAAAAGACAGACTGCGA
The DNA here is from genome assembly GCA_030068395.1 of Apalone spinifera. Classification (NCBI taxonomy): domain Eukaryota; kingdom Metazoa; phylum Chordata; order Testudines; family Trionychidae; genus Apalone; species Apalone spinifera. The sequence continues at coordinate 110,362,451 of CM057846.1, read as the reverse complement.
AGAGACATATCGGCATCAAAGAAACCATCAGTGCATACCCACGGTCAAGAATTGAACAGATTGGCAGACTGACAGCTCTAAAGGTGAAGGCATTCTTAAAAACAATTGATTAACAATCCAGGACAGGATGAGCTTTTCAGAGATTTTTTTGGCAATGTCAACATCAAAAGATAACAGTAACCGGTCACAGACTGACACAGCAGAATCCATAGACTTCAACAGAGAAAAGGATTATAAAAGCAGGGTGCCTTTCTATGGAACTTTGGGTTCGTCTTGCCACCGACTCCAGAAGAACATCAGATTGATCGACAAAGGCCCTGGTCTCCCTCTGTGATCGATCTAACTGGCCACTAGATTGATACAGACTCCGGACTGGTAACTATAACATCGTCTGGCAGGACTGTGTGTGTATGGTGTTTGTGCATGAATGATTAAAAAGCATATGCAACTGTTGTATTCTCAATAAATGCGGCGTGCTGCCTTTTCCCCTATAAAAGATCTCGTGTGCTTCGTTTAAACATAACAAGCAGCCCAACCAAAGAGCTAAATGCTTGCAGAGCTTAAAAGGTTTCTCAGCCAGCCAGCCTGCCTACCCACCTACCTGCTCGTGCCTACCCAGGCTCAAGGGCCATGTGCTTGTGTGAATAACTGAGCTGGAGAGAAGGGGGGCATGGTGCTTTGTGTGATGCCTGCTAATCAAACAGGTAGCTTTCACTGGCCAGTTTCTGACTAGAAACTGGCCAATGGGATTATGCTGGAAGTGGGGGTAGCGCCTGAAGACTTTCCCCCCTTCCCCTCAAAGATCACAGTTTTGAAACAGAAATGGCCCCGCAGCCGCTTTTCTGAGCGGTGTGCAGGGCAAGCAGGGCAACCTGCCTGGGGCTCCCTATTGCATCTGTGGGCTGGATCTGGTGGCTTGAGAGGCTGGATTCAGCCCGTGGGCCGTATTTTGCACAGGCCTGCTATAGGCCCTCCGACAACTATCAAGTTTGTTCTTCAATTATCCATTCACTACCAACACTCACTATTAGTGCAGCAAACAGTTAAATATTAGGAGGCCTTAATGACAGGCTTCCTAGAAATCCATATCTCAGTTGAAGGATTGGCTCCTTTTGAATGTCTCCTGCTTACACCCATCAGATTGGAAATGTAAACTGATGTTTAAAACTAATGAGAGCTCCTAATGCCCAAATTCAAATTATACAATAAAATACTGATGTTAGGTAAACAGACCTGTAAGTAACCCACCCATTGCCAGACATGATAATTCAAAGAGAAACAGATAAAAATGCCTGTCCATACCTTGGCCAGCATAGCAAGATGCTGGTTCTGAACAATGGCAGTGCGATATGTAGCTAACCCTCCTTCCTCTAGACTCGGAAACAGGTAGTACAAATGGACACTGCAAAGAAAAAAGTCAACTGTCTCTACACTGTTACATTTATGTGCTGGTCTCTAAGATGTTGACATCTTAAATGAGTAACAAAGTCCCCTCCCCACCACAGAACTTCACCAGAACTAAGGTAAAAACTTGTTTTTTAAACAGTATTGTGTAGATAATCATTTTACTATAATATTTAGCATATAAACTGTTAACTACCTGAAGTCACCTTTTCTGCAGAATTCAGTGAGGGGTGGGACCTTTACAACAGAAGAATGCCATGGCAAAACATTCAGTAGGAGAAGGCATTCTCTAGCGTGGGGGAAAAGAGCTTGACTCCAGGGTGGCCAACATGAAATCTGACCCAAGACATAAGATTTTTAAACATTTTCTTACCAATACTTTTTAAAAAAAAATTCCACTGAAAAGTTCGGGGAGCTTGTTTTTAAAAGGTAAGTCTCTCCCTGAAGCCAGTGCAAACCAAACATTGCAACCATGTGTGGAAGAGCCTGATGATCATGAAAGTGAACTAGCTAGGCAAAAGTGAAATCTACTAGCATATTTTTACCCAAGGTGACACATCTGGAAAACGTAATTAACACCAAAACTTAATTAGGAACAACATAATGGACCTCCAAAAGGACTTTAATAAAGTATTTCATGAGGTACTTAAGGAATTAATTTAAGGAAATTAAGTAAACCATGGATTATAAATTGACTAAAAGTCAGTAAAAGAAGGCTGGCATTAAATCACCCAACCAACATTTTGAAAAGTCACTAGTGATTTTGGCAACCTTTGTTACAGGAGACCAATCTCAGAAGTCATGAGGAAGCAGGATCTTAGAGAAAGCATGCTCAGCATTCTCTGTAAAATTAATTATCTTTGAGCTATCCCAAGATGGTCATGCAAAAATTCAAGTGTGACACACAGTAAAGTATCTCAAAATAAAACCCCATATCTCTTATTTTCAATACAGTTATATAATATGCTTTTCACTGCTATCCTGTTGAATTGTATGTATCACCATTGTATGTGACACTATGAAATTTTGCATGTGTTTTTGAAATATACTATAAGTTAGGTAGACCAAGATGGGGTAATGTGCTTTATGGAGGAGTGATTTCTAAAACATTTTCACACATGGAACTTCAATTGGTCTGGAGACTCTGCTGATGCATGCTAAAGGATCTCTAGTGCACTCTAATGTAGAGTTGCTTCTAACAGCACTGTGTTACAGCACTAATGCACAAAATTGTAATACACGTTAGCAATCATAACCGCATAAAGCAGGATACACTACTGCATAGACAAGCTTTAAATGTACATTGAAATTTACATAAGTATCCAAATATACAGGCTTGTAAGTCTCAGAGAAGTATGAACTATTAAACCAAGCTTTTAAGTCGTACTGCTTTTGTGTTTCATAACCAAAAACATTTTGCCTCCTCTCTCCCTGTAAAAAAGACCACAGATTACTTCACCCCTAATCCAGAGTAGTTATTGTGTATCAATGGATGGTGCAATTTTGTTACCCATAACACCATGAGCTCTTATAAAAGCCTCCCTTTAAGCACGCTATTTCCCTCTTAAAAATAGACTGACAAGGGTTCTAGAAAAGGATTTAAAATCGTTCACACTGAATATTAATGTTGAATGATATTGTTGCTTGTCACAAACAACACTTTTCACCACACTTGCTACCACTTGCACTCAGCTCAGAATGGATAGTTTGAGTTGTTTTGTAATTTTCTAGTATTTACTACTTTCAGAAGATTCTGCTTGGCAAAATTGGGTATGATTTTTGATGAACTGTGAATTTTGTTTTGTGTTATTATTTTCAAATGGTTTATACATGAATGTAAATATATTCTTAAAAGACAAGATGTGCCCCTGAGGACTGAGGTTTAGAAAATAATCCCCCTAAAAAATTCTACACATTCAATACTGCTTGTAAACACTACTCTTCAGATTAGAGGGGAAGAGATCAAGAGAAGCCACGGAAACAAAATGACACATTTTAAAATAATCTCTCTCCTTTTTATAAATTGGTTATAAGCTCTAAAGTATTTGGTCCAAGACAAGTTGATCTCCTACAGTCATGAGTAACTTCAAATAGCATTTGACAGGACAGAGACACTAGCCTTTCATCTTGTAATCTTACCCTTCACAGCGCTAGCATTGTAAGGGGCTTGAAAAAGAAGTACATGCAGAAGCGCAGCTCTTAAAATCATTGCAGGGAAACATACAAACTATCTAAAACTACACATTTCAAAACATAATGCAATTGAACGTTAAGGAAAAAAACATATGAAATTTGATTAATGACAACACAATGTAGAACTCTGTAGAAAAACTCTACACTTACCTTGTTAAAAATTCCACCACGGCATCTCCCAAAAATTCTAAACGTTCATTATGGTTAATCCTGCAAAAGTTTTTAAAGACGTATTGTCAGTAATCCCACTGAATTTTGGTTATTTGCACAGTAAAGATTAATTTTTTTGGTGATTAAGAAGGCACATGTTTCTACTGCTTTCCTATTTTGATATTTTCCTCTTGATAGACAGCAATGAACATATGGGTTATCAAACTCAGAACTGATACCACAGGTCTTTGAATCATCATAGATTATTAATCCATGTTTAAAGGGAAAAGGAAGCAGTATTTCTAACTAGTGGTGCATAAAGGCATGCTAAGATCAGGCTATTTGTGCTTTACCATGGACATCAGGTGATTTAAAGTAAATCACCAATCTTAGCTCTATGCACTCCTGGGAAGTGTCTATGATAAATACAAATGTCTCCTGGGCCTGATGACTCTACAATGGATTTGTTGGTGCATTTCCAACTACATGACAGTATGGTTGTGCTTTTATTTTTCACGGTCCCTTTACGTCAAAGACAAGTGCCCTGTGCCCCATTTCCTATTATTTCTTTGAGGCTCGTTGAAGACTTAAGAAAACAGAAGACAATCCCTTCAAATATTCTATCAAACTAATAAGCACTATGTTCGCTCTCTTTTCCTCTTTTAGAGTTCTCTGCTTCCTTGCTCTCATTTTTTAAATTGCTTCTGAGAGTACTTTATCATTTTTTTTTTTTTTAGTTTCAAAATTCCTTTCTTTCAAGCCCCCTCCCACTAGCAGATTTATTAATAGGTAAGAAACAGAAAGCTAGGCAATAGCAGCTGAGTAAGAAAAGGACCAATTCCAGTACACGGTATCTCAAACTGCTGCAAACACTTAGGCATATATGCTTAACTTTTATCACGTCAGGCAGGCAGAGGATGGGGAATAGGGGAGCCCATTTTTAAGGGTTCCCAGAGCACAGGACACATTGGCCCAGTGGATGCGCATACAGTAAAATAAATCTAGCATTTCTTTGTCCATCATTTGAGCTGTCCAGACAGAAGCATTAGTGATTCTTCAAGTTCTTGGACTGAAGCAGATTTTCTTTAGAGACTCTCTTAAATGCCTTCTTCTCAGTATGCATTACCAAGCTGGTGATTGATGTACTCAAGTACATTAGATGGATGTACTCAAGATGTTCTGGGCAAATAGTGGCTTTGCAAGTTTTGAGTTACACCATCTTAAAATACTATTTCTATTCAACACTCTTGTTCTTCTTCTTTCAAAAAATCCACTTGGTTTTATTAAAAAAAACAAAACCAATATTTTTGTAGTGATTTTCTCTCTGTGCACATGCATAGGGGTACACATACATTTCCTTCAGTTAAAAATCGAGTTGTTCTATTGAAAAGGCTTTTAAGAATCTAGAGCTTAATTTTCATTTTTAGTTAACCTTCTAGGTCCAAGGAAAAACTGATCTGCACACATTAACATCTAAATAAAATGCTGTAAGCCAAGTGTTAGCAGCTTTCTTTACCTGGAAGGAGTAGGATCATCTTGCCCTAGGCGTGACATAATATTAATCAAGGTGTTTATTCCTGTAAAAATAAATAATACTAATAAGTTATTAAAAATCACCACCAATTTCAATGAAGTAATTTCTTCAAACATCATTTTGTATTTATTATGCAAAAATCTTATTCTGCATAAAAAAAACCCCATACAAACAAAAAATGTTATGGGGTCTTTCAGACAGCAGAAACACCACAGATTCAGAGTGAAATTCCAGAGGACTAATGGCTACCTAATTGCAGCGGACAGGAAACTGCTTTTACATGCATGGAGCCAGATATAAAATCACAGAAAGACCAGGTTCCAAATGAGACAGACTCCCCCACACTGATACCACCAAATATTGTATGAACACCTGGCAATTTGTATTACTGCATCTGCCTGTATGTATGAGAGAAAGAAATTGTGCAGCAGAGCCCACTCATTTGACAATTGCATTGCTTCTGAAATGTTCCAGCAAGGATTTCATAGCAGTGTTAATAAGATGTCATCATTTATTATAAAATATACTTCAGTATACTTACTATATTATGAAAACATCAATAGATACACTTGTCAAAAATAAAATAAATTACATTCTGTGATTTATTATTATTATTATTATTGCTTATTTTGTTTGCTACTTGTTGCTAATTGGCAAAATCTAATAATTCATAATAGATCTCCCAGTCATTTATTAATTCCTATTGCTCAAGAATTAGTACTTTCCACTAAAATTCCCTCATACAGCTAGTCTTCTCTGGAATGTTAGCTCAAGGTATAATTCTTGAGTGTTGCCCCTAATCTGATTCTCATGCACACACAAAAATCTCTAGCTCTGGGTAAGTGGCATTTTAAACTCAAGATTGCTGCCCCTCTGGGGCAGATGGGTGGGAGAGTGAGTATGTGTGTGTTAAAACACAACTGTTATTGAAACTCCATATAGTACAGTGGGCATGCAACTATTTTGTGCTACTAACACAATCACTCACTTTGACCACTGAAATTAGTGTAGTTGGAATAAACTTGAACTAACACTGTAAAGAAGATAAGCCTTTAAGAAGAATATAGGCTGACCAAGCATCAGTTAGGCAGTTTTTCCAGGAGGCTAAGGATGGTGAGCGAGAAAACAATAATGGTATAACTGCGTACCTTTTTTCCTCATGTGCATGTGATGGACTTTTCGGTCTCCATACTTGGGCTGTCGAATCCCACAGTTGGACAAGGAATTTCTTGCATGGTCCGGATTCATTCCAAAGTTTAAGTGATGGCTTGGATGAGTCATGGCAAGCTAAAATGCAGCATGTGCAAGACAAAAACTGGATTTATTTTTGTAAACACTACGAGCAATGTTAGATTGGTAGCTGCTAACAACAGCTATTTCACAGTTTGAAGACATGCTATGGCGTGCTGTTGGCAATTAGTAACTCTGGTTCAAGCAATTAAAATGTAGGATGTACTACTTCAGATATGTCAAGAAACACATCAGTTATACCTTACCATCACTTAAGCTAATTAACTTTCAAAAGCTTTAAACAAAATAAATCAGTTTTTGAAGGAAAAAAAATCTGGATTGTCAATTTGCCCTTAAATATTGTGCTTGCTAACTTGGCAATGTTAAACAATATGAAGATTTGTTTAGAACAAAAACATGAAATCTAATATTATTACCACATAAATATATCTTTACAATGCAATACCACTTCAAGCATTTGTAACTAAATGAAAATATGCAAAGTATCAATAAGGAACACCTTATATCTTTTGTTGGTAAAAGACAGATGATCACATTTTTGCCCACTAAAAGCCAGACTCTACTGCTGTTGCTCTCAAAGATTAGACCCATATTCTCATTGCCTTCGCTAGGACCCTTGTCAGAGCACTGTACGAGTGAAGGTGAATAGGAGTGGCAGACTTGAGAGTTATATTTAGTTTAAATTGTAAGAGCTACCACGCACTTGCATTTCTGCTGCTATCACTTTATAAATGGCAGAAATGGGAGGTGTCAATAGCAATTAATACAGCTTAGGCCCCACTACTGCACAGACAAGTATGAGAATAGTTAGCAGTCTCACTGAGTTAAATGATACAACTTACATGCAGAAAGTTATTCATGAAATATTTATAAGACTGGGGCCTTCGATGCTAAACAAAAAGCTTCTGAACGCTCCTTTGTCCTCATCATTCAAACAAAGCTTATTTTAACTATTGTCAGGGCAAACTGTTCCTTCAACTTATAACATTTTCCTCCAAATCCTTGTTAAATACCTAATCAGTACTAACTACAGCTTATCAAACCTGTACAACTCTTATTCCTCTAAAATAGAATATACTTAAGCTATGTCTAGACTATGCTGAAATGTTGAAAGGTGGCACTTCTTTTGATCTCACTTTCAAAAGGGAGCTTTTCCTCAAAAAATGAGGTTTATGCAGCGTTTCGAAAAGGGGGGG
>CM057846.1:110311349-110354713 GCA_030068395.1 Apalone spinifera | reverse complement strand
GGGGGGTGCCGAAAAAACCGCACAGACTACTTTCACTTTCGAAAGCTGTGCTTTCAAAAGCGAGATCGGAAGAAGATATGCAAATTCCAGTGGAATTTGCATATCCTCTTTCTACACTTTAGCATAGTCTAGATGAGCCCTAAAATTTATTAGAATAGTTAAAATAAAATACACATGAAAGACCCCTTAGTCTCTCTTCACTGTCAGGTCTTTATATATATACTGCATGATGAAACATAGACCATCACTGAGATCTTTATATTTGTATATTTGACTTCTATGCACACTTATTTAAACTGTGAAATATAAATCTCTCTCTCTCTCTCTCTTTCTCTCTCTCTCTGTAACAAATTCTTAGCTATTCAATAAGCATGCAGAAGGAACAAGCCTAGATAGTGCCTCTGGGCATTCAGTGTGATTTATGTTGGTGCACATTGTCTTATGCTTTCCCATATTATTGATAACTTATTTGCTTTTTGCCTCAAGTGTTCTGCGATGGCAGTCAGTAGGTTTTTCTGGCTGGTGTGGTGTGGTTTTTTTGTTTGTTTGTTTTTTTTTAAATCTTCAACTCTAACATCAAGGAAATTGGAGGGAAAACCCTTTTGAAAATGTGCTCATAATTAAGCATAAGACCCATCCCCTCCATTTTTCAAACAAATGTAGTTTGTACAAGGAGTATTTAAGAGGATTTTATTAATACATTTGAGAGTATTAATAAGTCTTAATTCATTACATGCACAAAAACAAAGCGAAACGTAAATTTCAGCATTTAAAACTGAAATGATATAAAATGCCCTTTTTGCACTAAAATGGGATAACACACATCTACTTACTTATTTTTGCCTTTTTATTTGGATCTGCAATAGACAGTTTTTGCTGAGAGAATCCCAGTGTGCAAAAATGCACTTGCACAACTGGTAGATCATGCAACACAGATGTATTAAAACCCCGAAAGTAACACAACCCTTCTCTTTCACTTTGTAACAGTGGACATTTCAACTAGGTCTGAAGAGATGTGTGTGTTCACAGCTTTGAACACAAAGAATCCTTTATGAAAAAATGAACAACAAAACAGTAAAAGGCAAAATTTACAGACACAGCTGCAGTATGACACTGGTTGTTCAGAAGTCAGCAAAAGGAAACTGATAAACAACAAAAATAATATCTTGTATTTGTACATAGTGCTTTTCATCCTGTAGGATTCCATGATTTACCAACCAAAGGCAGTGGGATCCCGATTTTACAGATTCTCACGGGACATATGAGGTGCAAATAACTAGGTGCATCTCAATATCAGAAATACATCTCATTTCTCCATGGTTAGTAAGTTCACATAAGCCTAACTATCTAAACTAGCTCTCCTTCCCCTTGCTTCACAGGAACAGCGCTTGAATCCTGCACAACTCAGATGGCAAAGTAGTATGTAATTGTCTTTGGCATTTCTTACCTGTAGCAAGCATCGATCTTGGAAAGTATAGCCTATCAACTTGTCCAAATGCATCAGACATTGATGATAACGAATATGGTGGGTGAGGACAGGAAGCATCATTGCATGCTAGGAAAGCATTTGTAAGGAGGAAAAATATTAATTTACAAAACACAGAGAACGCCACTGAATAACAAACATACAAAAAGGTTTAGCTCATTATGACAAAGTTTAGCTTTGTTTTGATTTATATAAGAAATACAATAAAATAATTATAGCCTTACACCTTGCAATGAATACAACCAAATTACAACCTATCCATAATCTATAATTAGCAAGAAAAAAGAAAACTATTGAAATACTTTGTTGGGTGAAACAAAGATTCTCCTGTTGCATATTGCCGAACGTTCAAGGCATACCAAAGTAAAGTCAAGCAACGACAGATCATCAGATTGGCCATTTGGCACCTCCTACAATATGCAGATCTTGATTAGTACAAAATGAAAAAAAAGCCTGAAGACCAGGTAAGACCTCTGACATCACTGTAAAATATAATATTTCATAAACTACTAAGAGGAGGAAAGGTCATTTTATACCACTTGACAGTTGGGGTAACCAGCATTTTACAAGTCACTAAGCACTTGTTTCAAGCCCTGGCAGGTAAGAAAACAATGCAGTGTAAAGTTACATTCTCTTTGCTACCTTGCTTTCACTAACTTCCGTATGAGAATTCAGTGGCCAATATTGTCAAACGTAATGATGGGCTGAACTCTAGAAGTCCTTGAGATACTGAGCACTAGAAAGAGTCAGAAAACCGGTACAAAGTTGCTATTTGGCCATTTGATAAAAATGTTCTGGGTAAGATTTTCAAAACTGAAATGGGAATAATTAGATTTCTAAATCCCAGTAGCTTTCAACAAGAGTTGAATTCCTAAGTGTACTTCATGACTTTGAAAAATGTCCCCATTTATGGACTTTTCTAAACATTGGTTCTAGACCAGAGATCTGATAATTGAACAACTAGCACTGTTTACACTGTTCTGTTACACCAAAATTAAAGTTCTTCTGGAAGAATGAGAAATGTAAGATGTATAGTAGCTAAACCATAATGACTATGTCTACACTGCCCGTTTTGCACAAAAAATATGCAAATGAGGTGAAGCGTGGACTATTGCCACGCCTCATTTGCATAATTAATGAGGCTCCATTTTTGCGCAAAAGGCTTTTGCACAAAAAAACCCTCTTGCACAAGAGCCATTCTTCTGCATTTTTTTCAGGATACCGTGCTGTCTCCCACAACAGAAAAAGTAGAAGTCAATGTGCAGAAACAAACCTTTTTGCTTGTCTGGAAGGTGGAGGTGAGAACTGACTGTTACACTGACAATGCAAACAAACTAAAACAGGGTCTGCTTTGTTCTGACCAGAGTGAAGCCCAGAAGCTGGGGGAGGGAGGAGGAAGGGGGAGAGAGAGAAAGAGAAAGGAAGGAAGATCCTGTAGCCATGGTTACACTTACGGGGCCACTGGGACCTTTAGAGGAGACTATAGAGCAATGAAATGTATATTCTGATGTTTGAGCTTTTTGTTATTGCAAATGACATTAAGGTGCCAATATTCTTAAGTGTTGTAGGGGTTAAGACCTACTCTCTGCTATGCAGTATACTGCACCCTGTTAAGCCAGAGACCAAATCTTACAGTGACACTTTGGAAATCCTGGGGTCACATTATGCTTCAAAACCAATGGTAATTGCCAAAAAGTATAAGTTCCACAACAGAGAATAAAAAGAAAGTGAAACAGTTGTATAATCTGTAGCAACTATGAAAAATCTTGTGGAACACTATGAATTTAAGGAGATGTTAAATGATGCCAAACATGACAAGTTAGTATGTAGCCTGCACAGTGAAGCTATATGGAAGTGTCTATTAACAGGGGCACGGCTCACCCTACAGAAGGCCATTGATATTGCGGTCTCCATGCAACTGGCCATACGGGAGGTACAATACCTCAGTGTACCCCCTAGGGTGCATAAAGTGTCCCAAGAACTTACCCACAAAACAGTGGGGAGCCAGGAATGTTGCCACTGTGGTATGCTGGGTCACCAGGCATCAGAATGCTGGTGTAAGGACCTAGTGTGTGGACAGTGTGGAAAAAAGGGACAATTGAATGTGCCTGCAAAACAAAAGAAAAAGAGGTCTGCAGTCTAGCGAACCAAAAAGGAAAATCTACATATCATTGAGCAGACTCATGATGATCAAAGTGACACCCTGTGCGAAGAAGTAGTGCCATGCTACGTTTTGTCTTTGGCAGTGGGCTCACATGAATACTGGGTAACTCCATTGTTGGACAGCAAACCTGTATACATGGAACTGGACACTGGTGCTGCAGTTTCACTGGTCTCAGAGACTGTATATAGGGAAAAGCTAAAGGCAAGAAATACTGTTCTGAAGACACATGTGGGAGAAGCAGTACCCTGTTCTGGGCACTGGTGATGTTAAGGTGGAACTCAATGGCAGACTGCTTAATTGCCACTGTTTGTGGTGAAAAGCCATTATGCAGCCTTCATGGGTAAATCATAGCATAGAAAGATCCAGCTGAACTGGGCAAAAGTGCAGTAGACCAAAGAAGAAACAGTTCTGACCGATGTATTAAAAAAACCATGCTGCTGTTTTTGGAGAGTATCTGGGAGGTATGAGGGGAATCACTGTGAAACTGAAAATTAAACCTGGCAGCCAACCAAAATATCTGAAGGCCAGGTTTGTGCCACTGACGAGAAGGCAAGAGCTTGTATTTCATCCCAGGGGGTGAGGAATACACCTCAGGTGGCATGTCTATATCCATGGAACTGGCCTGAAAAACCATGGCAACATATTCACATTGAGTTTGCTGGCTCATTTGAAGGAAGCATGTTCTTGATGATCGTAGAAGCCCATTCCAAATGGCCAGAAGTCTCTATAACGCTGTCTGTTATAACTGTCCAAAAACTGTGCAGAATCTTTGTAATTTTGGTCTGCCAGAACAACTTGTGAGCGACAATGGTCGGCAGTTCATCTCTCAGGAGTCTGGAAATTTTATGAAAGCAAATGGGATCCATCACATCACTTCAGAACTGTATCACCCCTCCACCAATGGATAAACTGAAAGGTTTGTGCAGACAATGAAACAAGCTGTAAAATTAGCTAGAGGCCATTCACTCATGCAAAAGCATCTGGACACTTTCTTTCTATCCTACAGAAACATACCTCAGGCTACAACCCAAATGTCTCGGCTTTTCTAATGATGGGATGTTAGCTGCATACTTGCTTTAATCTGCTGAAACCTTCAAAACTATGACAAATTGCGCAATATCAACAGCAAGGTCAAGTCATCAGATGTGCATCCAGAGCAAAAGACTAAACCTTTAGTCCTGGACAGCCGGTATTGGCTTGGAACTATGCTTCTGGAGCTAAATGGCTCCCTGCCACTGTCATTGTTCAAACAGAACTTGTTTCCCTCACTGTCTGAAGTGCATAGGATCTCATGTGGTAGTTGCATGCAGATCAGTCGTTGCCAGGTTCTGCTGGCCCCCAGGACACAAATCCAGCTGTGTTGTCTGACCTCACCACTACTGGTGAACTACTGAGTCAAGAGTCACCTATTCCTGACTCTCCTCCTCCATCACCGCCTGTGACAAACACAAGCCTCCTTCCTGAGCGGGATGATGTGACAGCCTCACCTGTTTGGGCTTCAAGTCCCGACCCCATTGTCAAGCCCACACCCCTAAAACCTTTGAGTGCAAGAACACCAGATGTCCATCATAACCCACCTAGAGAAAGAGGGCCTCTTCAACAGCTGACATTTTTTGTTTAGGTTAACCCATGGTTACGGGACAAAACAATCCCTGGGTTAGCCAAAAACTGAGGCAGTCTACCCCCATTCTCTAGTTTACTGTTTATTTTAGTAAGGGGATGTTCTTATTAAGGGGAGAGGAATATGTTGTGTATTGGATTGTTGTAGATATAGATCTTGTTGCTGTTACAGTAATTGAGTTAGGTCATTAGGGGTCAGTCCAGCTGGTTTTGGCTGGTTCTGCTTAGTTCTGTGTTATGGAATAAAATGGCAACTTGCAACCACTACAGCTCTCTGTTTCAAGAGATTTCTTCCCAAACTCTGTTACTCCAAATGATACAGCACTGGGAAGTGAAAACATTATTGATGAGTAGAATGAGAATTAAGCGAATTTCTGGATTTAAACTAAAACCTAATACACTAAAGTAGTTTCTCTCATAAAAATCTTCCGGGGGGGGGAGGGGGGAGGAGGGGGAGGGAGAACTATGTGTTCTATAATTGTGCTTCTTGTGCATCTTGATTCTTGACTGCTTTATCAAAATGAAATCATCTCAAGGACCAATGATACATGTCCACCAGTTAACAATTTCTCTGCATTTGTTGCCACTGTGGTAGCCTGCTAGACAACCAAAATAATTTAATGGGCAATCAGTAGTGCAGACAAGAGTTTTAATACTATTTGTACATAGCAAGCAATTTTTTGGCCCCAGTTTGCAGCACTGATATAACATAGAATCACAGAGCTGGAATAGACCTCAGAAGGTCATCAAGTCCAGCCCCCTACCCGAAGCAGGTCCAATCCCAACTAAATCAACTCAGCCAGGGCTTTGTCAAGCTGAGACTTAAAAACCTCTAAGGATGGAGATTCCACCACCTCCCTAAGTAACCCATTCCAGTGCTTCACCACCCTCCTGGGAAATAGTTTTTCCTAATGTCCAACCTAGTGAACAGTCTCTCTGCATCTTCTTTGGAACCTCCCTTCAGGAAATTGAAGACTGCTATCAAATCCCCTCTCACTCTTTTTCTTCTACAGTCTAAACAAACCCAGATCCCTCAGTATCTCCTCATACGTCATGCGCTCCAGCCCTCTAACCATTTTGGTCGCCCTCTGCTGGACTCTCTCCAATGAGTCCACATACTTTCTATAGTGGGGGGCCCAGAACTGGACACAATACTCCAAGTGTGGCCTCACTAGACCCGAATAAAGGGGAATAAACACTTCTCTAGATCTGCTGGCAATGCTCCTCCTAATGCAACCTAATATGCCAACCTAATGTAGCCTTCTTGGCTACAAGGGCACACTGTTGACTCATATCCAGCTTCTCATCCACTGTAATCCCCAGGTTCTTTTCTGCAGAACTGCTACCTAGCCAGTCGGTCCCCAGCCTGTAACAATGCTTGGGATTCTTCCATCCCAAGTGCAGGACTCTACACTTGTCCTTGTTGAAGCTCATCAGATTTCTTTTGGCCCAATCCTCTAATCTGTCTAGGTCACTCTGGACCCTATCGCTGCTCTCTAGGATATCTACCTCTCCCCTTAGCTTAGTGTCATCCGCAAACTTGCTGAGAGTGCAATCCATCCCCTCATTCAGGTCATTAATAAAGATGTTGAACAAAACTGGTTCTAGATCCGTGGGGTACTCCACTAGAAACTGACTGCCAACCTGACATGGAGCCATTGATCACTACCCGTTGGGCCTGACAGTCTAGCCAGATTTCTATCCATCTTACAGTTCATTTATCCAATCTATACTCTCTTAACTTGCTGGCAACAATATTGTGGGAGACCATATCAAAAGCTTTGCTAAAGTCAAGGTAAATCACATCCACTAACTTTCCCATATCTATAGAGCCAGTTACCTCAAAATAGAAGCTAATCAGGTTAGTCAGACATGACTTGCCCTTCATGAATCCATGTTGACTCTTCCTGATCACTTTCCCCTCTTCCAAGTGCCTCAAAATGGATTCCTTGAGGATCCCCTCCATGATTTTTCTGGGGACTGAGGTAAGGCTGACTGGTCTGTAGATCCCTTGATTGACCTTCTTCACTTTTTTAAAGATGGGCACTACATTTGCCTTTTTTCAATCATCCGGGATCTCTCCTAATCTCCATGAGTTTTCAAAGATAATAGCCAAAGTCTGCACAATGACATTTACCAACTCCCTCAGTGCCCTCAGATTCATTAAATCTGGACCCATGGATTTGTGCATGTCTAGCTTTTCTAAATAGTTCCTAACTTGTTCTTTCTCCACCAAGGGCTGCCACTTCCTTCCCCTTCTATGTTGTCTAGTGCATTAGTCTCAGAGCTGACCTTGACTGTGAAGACAGAGGGAAAGAACGCATTGAGTACTTCAGCTTTTCCCACATCATCTTCATTACCTTACCTCCCTCATCCAGTAAGGGCCCGCACCCTCTCTGATCATCCTCTTCTTGCTAACGTGCCTGTAGAAACCTTTCTTGTTACCCTTCACATCCCTAGCTAGCTGCAATTCCAGTTGCGCTTTCGCCTTTCTGATAACTCCCTTGCATTCTCGAGCAATATATTTATACTCCTCTCTAGTCATCTGCCTAAGTTTCCACTTCTTGTAAGCTTCCTTTTTGTGTTTAAGCTCACCAAGGATTTCTAGGGTAAACCCTAGAAGATTTACCCAGTGTTGCTTGGGCCCTAAACTCAATTTTTGTTTTTCTTCATTTAAATCATTCTGGGGTGGGCTGGGGATGAAGGGTTCAGTTTGCAGGTTACCCTGGGGAGAGAGGACTATATCAAAATTTTAGATTTTATACAAAAGTTCAGCTAGTAAGGAATTGATATATCACAGATGATAAATATGAGGTTCACACAATGTATTTAGACTCTTTTAATTATATTGACAAAGTGCTGTTTTCCTGACACCAACTTCTTGATTATTATTATCTGTCAGATAGGATGATGGCTATTTAACATTTTTAATTCTTTTTAGATGAACATCATCAACTATTCCCCCATAAAACAAACAAACAAACAAACAAAGTTTAAAAAGCTGCATTAGGCAAATTAATGAATACTGATGAAATATGGTATCTTCTGGAACGATTCCATTATAGGCAGCAGAGCCATTACATCAACTTATTAAAGCTATTTTGTGTATAAAAATACTATTTGTACATAATAACTAATAGCAGCGAAGCAGGTGTGCCCTATACCCGCCCAATAATTTTGAATTACTTACAAAACAGACCCATTTAATCAGAACACTTCACTTCTCTCTCCGCTTCCAAGTGCTTTATTTTGGAAAATGCCAAGAGTAGTGGTATTATAGTTTGTGCAACTATAGTGATTTAAATTTATTAGAGTACTTCAGTGTTATAAAAAGAATTTTGATCTTCTAAACTATAGTGGTTTTAAGAATTAAAGCAAACCAATAATTTTAAATCACTCTGCATTAAGTCTGCCTGCAGAATTGATTTACATTCATTTAGTTTCTACTCTAATCCGGCAAAAAGTATATATGAAAAACAGCAATAGCAATCTTTCAGTTTAAAGATGCAGAGTTTAGTCTCCTTGTGACCTCTCAAAGAAGTTTAAACAACTGACTAGTCTATTTTATTGTCTTAGATGTACAAAATAAGTGAAATTATGTTTTATGTCCATTACTCTTTGGTCATTTGCTTCAATAATTAAAGAAAACAACAATGCTTAATAAGACATTATAAAATAAAATTGTAAAATATTTACTAAAGAGATAAACAAATCTATTATCCCTCAGTTTTGGAAATATATGAAGTTTGTCTTAAAGCACATCAATAAACCTTAGGTAACAAAAGTTAGTACAAACTCTTAAGTTCCTGTAGCTATGGGATGACATTCCCATACGTGCTGGTATTCTGTCTCACACCATATAAATAGTCCTGGAATCAAGAAATCTTAGATGGAGGATACACTTTTTAAATCCAAAACCACTCCACAATTTTTATCCCCCATCAAGACTTCTCCTTAAACTTTGCCAGGATGAGGTAAATTGAGAAGATATGCAATACAAACACGGGATTCTTAACTATACATTTTTCATAGGCCCCAGCATAGCTATACAGTTGCTATAAAACACAATTTGCACCAGCACAGATTAACCTTGTTTCAGCCAGGGGCATGTGCTGCCAGTACAAAAAGCAAGGTCTCTACCAGTGTAGCAATACCAGCGAGTGTTTGATACAATGTATTAGTAGCAATCTTCCTGTGTAGCTAAAGCCTTAACATTGTAAAATTCAGAGATATCAACCTGCTGTTTATTAACTAACTAGAAGATTTACCCCATGTTGCTTGGGTCCGTAACTCAATTTTTGCTTTTCTTCATTTAAATGATTGCTCTGGGGAGGGGCTAGGGATGAGGGGTTCAGTGTGCAGGCTAACCTGGGGAGAGAGGACTATCCCAGTTCCCTCTCACCATGGCAGCTTGGGGACAGGTGAGAAGCATCTCTCATGGCTGCTGCAGCTCCAGCTGGCACAGCTGGGGGAGGGGCGCATTTCCCCTGGCTGCGGCAGGTCCAGGTTTGGCTGCCCTCTGCGCTCCTCTGCTAGATTGAGGAATACAGCAAACTGTGCATGTTCCCTTCACTCTCAGAAGGAGAACATCTAGCAACATTCCTGCATGAATTTCTTGAGAGGGGAGGGGACAGCTTCAGCGTCCCCTGCCCTCCCTAATGGGTGACATGGGGAGGAGGGGCAGGGAGAGGCTCACAGTTGTGGCAGTCCTGGATGGGTGTGTCTGTGCTCCCAGCCATAACCTGCCTGGTGATTCTGTCTCTTTTCTGTATGGTCTTCTGAGAAGCAATCCCATTCCAGGCACATCCCATTTCTTGGCACAACCAAACCTTTACTAAGAATGTTAAAAAATGATTAATTACGTAACCGTGTAATAGCTGAAAACCTTAGCAGTTACACAGCGACACACTGCGAGTTCTGCAGTATAAAGCTTATACTACAGAGTGCACAGCACAGCCAGCTCCCCGGGAGCGGGGCTTGAGCCAGTGCATGCCAGAAGCCAGTCCGCAGTTGCTGGCCCAACTCCCTGAGAGCTAGTTGCATTGTACACTCTGCAATATAAGCTTTATAATGTAGAGCCTTGAGCACTGAGGGGCAGCAGCTGGCTCCTCAGGAACTGGCACATGCTGGTAGCCAGCTTTTAAGCTGGCTACTGGAGTGTACCAGCTCCCAACAGCTAGCTCTTGAGGAGCAGGGCTGGGAACTGGCATGTAACCATTATGGTAACCGATAGAATGGTTATTTTATTACATCCCTAACCTTTATCTTGCTTTATGTTACAATATGGGAAAGTTGTATACTGAGTTTGGTGATCCTAGCTCTTACCATTTAGGAGGAGTTCTTGGACAGGCAGACAGACAAAATCTCTCAAATATATAGCAGACAAAGGAAATTGATCTCAAGAGGAATCTCTAAGATTTAATAATCACCTGGCAGACATCAGAACGAATGCCGGTTTTCCAAAATCCTTGGCTGCTCAACTCCACTGTAACTTCTCGTCTCATTGTGTTTTTCTGTCTGATTTTTTGCAGTGCTTCCTGGAAGGGGAGAGAATGATGCAACTGTGAGAAATTATCTACAACAAATTAATATGCAACCGGGGCATGGAAAACCATGCTGGGTTATATATTGAGAATGGTTTTGGTTGTGGTTTTTTGGAAAGCATGCTTTCAGAGAGCAATTTTTAAATCTAAAACTAGTAATTATCTCCACCCACCCTTTGATAATGTTGTAAGCTGAGGTGGCATGGACATTCTCAAGTACGGCAGAGCTAGACGTGGTCAGTGCCCCAGTGTTGCTTGAGTCTTAACTTATATTATTTTTGTATTTCTACATATAAATCATTGCTTTGGGGTGGGGCTAGGGATGAGGGTTTCGGTATGCAAACTGCCCCAGAGATAGAGCGCACTACCCCAACCCTCTCTCCCTGCAGCACCTTGAAGCCATGTGAGAAGCACCTCTCCATGGCTGCTTCAGCTGCAGAGGGCAAAGCTGGAGGAAAGGTGCACGTACAGACACACAAACTCTCTCAAATATACAGTAGATAGCTCTTCCTTTGTCCACCGCTGCTGCCCCAACGGGGTTATAGCTGTCCTGGTCCCCCATCCCTTACCGCTTGCGGCCTTCCTGTGGTCATTATACAATATAACTGTCCTTGCTAGCAGCTCCCTCCCTTTCCGTTTTATGAGAAACCATCAAATTCCAGGCACATCCCATTGTCCTGGCACAATCAAATGCTTACTTTGCTTTAAGTTATGATAAAAGGACGCTGCATACCAAATTGGTGCTAGCTCTTACTGTTTAGGAGGAGTTCTTGAACAAACAGACTGGCAGACAGACCGATGGACAGATAAACTCTCTCAAATATACAGTGGACTATGCATACTAGTATATCATCAGTGCCCAATTCAGAAAATTTATACATTTATTTTAAATTCACATGCTAATTATAAGAAGCCAGCCAGCTCCAACTAAATTATCGATTAAGGTCTCAGTGTCACAAAGTGGGAGAACACTACGGCAAGGTTTCTGCCTAAAAACTGTTTTCAATACATCTCCCGTGTGACAGACAATTACTTTAGGAAACCATCATCTTAGAGGATACAATCTAGAAACAAAGGTCTACACACTACAAGAGGAGATAAATATCAAAGGAGAGCTTCATTTTTGCAGCAAAATGTAATCGCCCCCACGCCCACTCTGCTACAGTTTTAAGAATAACTCATCCATTATTCACTAATAAGAGACATTTTTAATAAAAAGTTCCAGCCTTCCATTTGTTCTCCTTGGCAGATGATGAAAGCTACAGTTAAGATAAAAATCATGCATTTCAGGGGAAAAAGTATTCCTCCTTAAAATTAGAACATAGATAACTTTTACTACTATGGTTCTTCCCATTTACAAGAAAAGCTGAAATTTGGAGGCTTATTTAACTATACTGTAAACACAATGTTAATTAAGTCCCGTGTTCACGTGACTGCATACTATGCTTTGCTTTAATGATGAAAACTGGTCCACTGTCAGATATACTGAAGACCATCTATTGCAGCAGCAGCTTCAGCTGCTACAGAAAAAGCAAATTGGTGATGCTATCAGACTAATGCTTCTTGATTATCCATTTACACTCCACTTTATACACTTGTGTAAGCTACATGATTACAGACAGTCAGAGACAAGCACACAGAACTGTATGCCTACACACAAAGCACACACAAGGGATATAAGAGTGTAACCATTTAAACAGTTAACCGATAAACATGAGCTTATCGGTTTCCATTATATGCTGGATCCCAGCCCTGCTCTTGGGGTACCGTTGCTGCCTTCCTCTGCTGCCTCTATATCAGCCTGACATGCACCGACTCTGGCTACTGGCCCTGCTCCTGGGGAGCTGGCTTCCACCCTGCTCTGTGATATAAAGCTTATACTGCAGAGCCTGCAGTGCAACCAGCTCTGTGGGAGCGGGTCTGGCAGACAATGTGCACTAGGAGCCGGCTTATTAGCCAGCTCCTGCTGTGCATCGGCTCCCAGCTGCCGGCCCCACCAGCAGAGAGCCAGCTGCTGCTACACATTGTTGGTTCTGTATCAGAGCCCACAGTGTGGGGAGGCAGCTGACTTCCCGGAAGTGGGGCCAGCATAAGCCATCGCCTGCCTGCCTGCCTGCCCCCTCCCAGGGAGCCTGCAGTGTGTAACCACTAAGATTTTTAATAGTTACCCGGTTACATTAGCAACCATTTGTTTACATCACTAGCACAGACATTTCTTTCCAGCTGCTACCTAGCATATACACTGGATTAATGAGTATAATATCCGAGTGCCCTTTTGTGGTAACATTCAAATGCCACACATCCATTCATACACAGGACTCTTGCAAGTGAGGGAGAGGAAAATTGAGCTACTGTAATGAAACACTGAGTATAGAGCTTTCCGACAAAATGGAAAAGCTGCTTCCTCAAGATTCATATACTAAATAAGTTCCTTCCTCCTTGATATAAACATGTATGTTTAGTGTGCCACTAAAAATGTCTGGTATACAGGAGAAGAAACAACTTTCAAAGTTTAGGCCAAGATTTAAAGAGGTGGGGTGCCTCAAAGGAGGCTTCCTAGTCCATAATGAGATGGCTTGATTTTTTGAAGTGCTGAGCACTTGGTATTTCCCACTAAAATCAAGAGGAGCTCCTCAGCAGTCAACTTTTTAGGAAAAAAACAAAACCAAAACCAAACTTCACTAGTACCATATTTCTCACTGAAGACTCTGACTATGCAAAAACTAAAGGTCTCATCTTTAACTCTTTTATAGGGTGGGGTTTTTTTGGTCACAAAAAACCCAACATAAATCTACAACTAAGGTTTTTTCTTTTTTTAAATCACTCTACCTCCCATCATTTCCTTACACCCAGAGGGAACTCACTTGAATTTTTCAATAAAATACAACTTTGAACTAAGCGTAAATCATAGAAATTTAAGATTATAAGCAGCTGACAAGAGTAGCCAAGAATAGAAAGCCTCTATCAACATTAAGCACTGCATTCGCTAATGCCAAATGCTGTAAGAAGCTCAACATCCTATGGCAGTATCTGTAACTAGGTAAAAGGTAGTGCAGGAAAATGTCTCTCCATTAGGAGACAAAGAATAAAAAGTAATATCAACTCAACATGATGAGAAGAAAATCATCTTGAGAATTACAATAATTGACGCTATTTTCCTTTTTTCTTTAGAAATACAGTAACACTGACCCCCACCTCCTTCTGACTAATACTATGTGCTCAACCACTGGTTATGGGAGAAAGTCCAGCATACCTCTCTCTGGGATAATTTCTGTTTATCAGCCTGTTTGACTTTGGGACTGTTAGCCAGCAGATGGCGTAGCTTCACATAGCTCTTCCATAGCTTTTGGTACCTGCAGGAAAGAAGGGGGAGCGGGAGAGGGGAAATTCCATCTTTGTTAAGTATAGGTTGAACCTCTGTACCCCAGCACTCTGGTCCAGCAGCGTCTGTAGTCGGGCATGAGTTTAGTTAGCCAGATGGCCACTTATCATGGGTGTGGCCAAGCTTCCCACTTTCCCATAAAGTTTATTTACAGACACCACTCCTGGCTCTCAGTGTTTTGTGCTGTTATTTAGCTCTAATTTACCTCTAAATGTCTTTTAAGAGCCCAGTAAGCAGGGGAAGTGTTGCTAATGCTGTTGGACAATATTGACCTCCCATGATTCAACAACCTCTCTGGTTTGGCACTGGTCAGGTCCCATGGGTGCTAGACTAGAGAGGTTCAACCTGTGCCAGAAGTACATAACATGAGTGCTTCATTGCTTGACCTTATGAACTGATTTGTTCTCAGTAACAAAGTGGCAAACAAGCCTTACTACAGGTACATACTAACATGGCTACCCTTCTGAAACTGATCCTTAAAACTTTACTCTAAAAAGATATCTCTGATGGGCACATTTCAGTGAGGAGGGTGGAGGGTATTGTGTAGGCATGAGTCAAAACCTTTTTCTGATTCATATGAAAGACTTATCTTCTTGATATGCAGTCTATATAATCTATAACAAGACTAAATGCAGTCCTTATATTGTAAAAAAAGAGAAAGTTTCATTCAAAGCAGAGCATAAAACTGCCCAATTTATGCAAGGTATTTAAAAAAAATCATAGCAGAAGCAAACTCTGAACACAAAACACAAAAGCAAAATACTTTTAAAATTGAAGCAAAGGAGCAATCGAAATTTTTGATTTTGTGATCTATTTTCTTCTGTTACGTCTCTACAAATAGAACTAGTTTAGAGAAGTGATTTTGATGTGAAGATTCCACATAACTGACACGCCATCAAATAGAGCTGCAGCTACTTTACTGTTTCAGAATCCTCATAGCTTTAGCACATACACCACTCCATTCCTTGTTAGTTTACAGGGATCTGTTCATATCTCACTCCATCATTATCTAGTTCATCTCCTCATCCCTAGAGGCTTCAGGGTCTACTTGGTCTATAAAACAAACTGGAAACTGAGAATCTATAAGCTATTTCTACACTATTTTCTTTTTATTTCAATACAGAATTCCAGCATCTGAACAGTTTTCAAAACAGATACTACATTTATCTGCTTAAAGTTAAAAAAAAAACAAAAACCCTGAATATCCTAAACAGATCTTTTTGTGTTTGTTTTGTTTTGTTTGTTTTTAAATGCCAAAAGAAGAATGACAGGGACTCCATGAAAGTCCACTAGGGATTTCGCCATTGCTCTGATTTTGCATGGAAGGCACTCCATGATACTATAGAGATGAGCAGGAGTATAAGAAAATAATGATGATTAAAAACAACATCGATTTATAGTTGATTTTAGTTAGCGATATCAAAAACTTGAACAAGAAAAAAACCATGCTAAATGGAATACGTATTTTACACACACAGCAATAGAGCCTGGATTTATAAAATCGACTTAGTTTCTGTCTATACTTCAAGCTAGGGGTCTGATTCTCCTGCTCATGCACACTCTCATCAAGGTAGCATAAGTATAAAGAGCAGTGGAGTTGAGGTACCATGAGTAGTAGCAGCAGCAGAGGCACGGCTCACTGGTGAAAAGAACATAGCCACTTGTTTCATAACATTTATATTACGTGCATAATTTTCATATTGCATGAATTTGACATATTTGCGCAAAAAATCTGAAATTGAAAAAGGAAGTGCAGAGCAGAATTATGCTTCTGAGAAGAGGAAAAAAGCATCTATATTTCAGATTCTCCCACTCCCATTGCAGAAAACAATAAGCTTTCTATCAACTTCAACAGTCACATGTCTAGGCCCTTAATAACAAGCGAAAGAAATAGCAACTTTTTTTTTTTTTTTTAACATAAGCTTTAAGGAAAATTTCTTACTGGGGGTCTCCAGCATAACTGAGTTGAGCAGGCCGTATCCCAAAGTGAACAATAATGGGAAAAGTTATCACATCAGGGTTGAACTGTTCACGGTCCAATTGATCAATACGTACGGAACTGGGTTTCTAGGATGAAAATCAATATAGATCTAATTAACAACAGAGCTAGTGATATTTTATTGGCTACATTATGACATTATCCAGGAATTGACAAATGAATGACATCATGATTCTGAGAAGACTTTCAACATTTTGAAATGAGTAAGAGATATATTTTAGTTATATATATAGAAAACCATTAATATACAGTAATATGTGACACTTATAGGCCTGTACCAATGATAACTCATTGGTTTTCACAGCGATCTTGCAATACAGGTATTATCCTCTTTACATGGGAGGAAGAACTGAGGTTTTGAGTTTCTGAGACTCTGACATGAATTGCAGACTGCCAAACATTAAGATGGTATCAGAGCCAGGATCAAATCCAGGTATTTCTGACTACGATTCCTGTTCCTGGTTCATAATATTACGTTATATCTCTAATGTTAGCTCTTATTCTTGATTATCTAATACAAGTAAAGATGTCATTAGACCCATCCAATAACACAAAGTTGCATTAAACATTGCACTGCCACTATTACAATATTCTCCAAAGCCAATGTGTCTAACAAAGAATGCAGTTTTGTGTAATGAGGAATATTTTGTCCTTTTTTCACTTCAAAACAGAATAGCTTTTTAAAGCGAAATGTCTTTAAAAGGACACACTGCAGAAGGAAGTGACTTTCACTTCACCTCTAAAAATGGAGAAAATTAGTAACTTCACATTCTGCAGCTGACCTACTGCTTATAGTGCTCTCGTTCACTTTTGTAGCTTATGCAAAATCCTTAGCTTTAAATTTCCACAGTTGAGTCTCTCTGCACAAATATTTTCTCCATTATCTTGTAAGCTGTTCTGTTATATGACCAAGCAATTTCCTACCTCGCAATTAGCTGTTTGGATAATGCTATCAGATTCTCTTAAGTGTCTGAAAAGATACATTACTTAGAGTTGTCTTTATATTAAATCTGCCAATTTAGCAAAGAAATTACATATAGAAAACTTACCTTATTTCATATGACATTATTAGAAAATAAATGGCTATTACTATTACATAATAAAGTTAAAGCATGTTTATAACATATTTTTTACCCCGCAAATATATGTTTTTCAAACAGATACAAACTATATAGGGGATAATTTTCTCCCACTGGTGAATGTAGCTACTTCTAGAATTAAATTCTGAAAATGCTTGTGAGAGAACAGAATTATAATATGACGTAAATCTTACCAGTTCAAGAGAAAAATAAATGTTTATCAGCTCTCCTTTATACATGATAATGGAAAATGAAATATTTTACTTGCCCATCAAAAATTTAATCTTTAAAATTACTCCATCCACACAAACAGGTGAATAGAGTTTTTTTTTAAGCTTTTCTACATAATGGTTTAAATGAGAATATGAAGAAGAAAAAAGGGATCTAGAAATGAAAATACAGAGATAATTTTTAGAAGACAGAATGCTGTTTCCAAAACTGGAACTTTACAAGGACCAGAGTTTAGTATTCACTTTAAACTAGAAATAGAATAGGCTTATTATTTTTTTTGGATTTTTATGATTTATGAAGACAACTTTGAAAGGTTTTCATTTATTATAGTAAGTTATTTTCTGATTTCCTCCCAAGTATTAGCAACTACTGCTTTTTCTGGGAAGACAACTGAGAAACTGTTAGCATAAGGATTTCATGGGTACTAACGGAAACAAAATCTGATTAACAGAATAAAAATCTAATCTTGCATTTTTGAACGTAGATGACTAAACTGTAGGCAGCCAAGTCAAAGTGGCTTGTTCATACCATTTTTATTTAGGCACTTAAACACAGATGCTGTGGGCCTAACCTGAAGCACCAAACACATATTTACCGTGTGGTTTGTTTCTGAATTAACAGATATTAACAAACTCCTGATCAATAATTCTCACAAAAGAATTCCTTGCTCATGACTCAAATCCCTTCTCCTTCTATTATCTGCCTCCCTTCCTCTGCTGCCCCTGATACAGAAGCAGTAGGGGGAGGGGAATGTATGTGATCGACCCAGGCTAATCAGTTAACTGTGTACTCATATACAGGTCCACATCCCTAATCCAAACCATGGATCCTCTAGCAACATATTACTACTTGGAAGCATATAGGAATATTGATTCACTACTGATTGAGAGGAAAGTGGTTCTATTTAGCTATTTTTCCCATCCAAATACTGACTGAGCCAGGCATTTGCATATCTGAAAGAATCTGGTGCCATTGCAGATGGGGGCAATATGACTGCATAAAATATGTATTTATGTTCACAGGAAGAGAAGAAACCACTTGTAAAAGAAAAATTGAAGTATTACATATTGGATTAAAATGTAAAACTTTTCCAAAACAAAATTTGAGAAACTAATGAAATGACAAATATAGTATATTGTAATAATAATGGTCTTTTGTTACTTCTTTGAAATCTTTATTTTAAAGTAAAAAGATTTATGCCTCGCACAATATTTATCTTTTCCATTTAGTGTATTTATTCCTCAAATTTTAAAATAAACAAGGGTTTTTTTCTATCTTTTCATTTATTCCCAGCAGGAATTCTTATTTCACAAATGATATTATGAAAAATAGTTAAATAAATGTTTACTTTTTTATCTTTACAGTGTTTTTACTTTGCTGTATTAAGTTGTCAGAGTTGAATTCAAGAGATCTCATTTTCTAAAGCATTGTTTTATATTGTCGTCTCAATAAAGTTGAGTTTCCTAATCAAATAGGGGATCGAATTCATTGAAGATACTCTCATAATCCATTTCTCACTTACTTTTCCACTCAGAACATGTTGTAATCACATTTTAAAAATCTACATATTAAGAAAAAGAAACTAATCACAACCTACTTACAAAAAAAAGAGCATTAATGATCTCTTCCCTTAACAGTATTATAATAAAACAATAAAATTGTAAAGGCATAGGAAACAGTTTTTATGTTTTTACATACACATACTAATTCATCTCATAAAGTTTCCTTCCAGATCATCAAGACTGGATAGTTAAGTACTTGAAAAGTAGGAGATACCAAAGGTAATGCCATACATGCAAACTGAATATCCTTGTGTATATGTTTCAAACAATGCTAGATTCAGTGTATTAGAGAACCTAAAGTGTGCACCATAGCTCTGCATGGATCAATTAATGTGAAATACATTGGTGGGCTTTAAAAACCACATCCCCATAGTCCGCATTACTACTCTGTGTAGACAAGCTCTTAGATACAAATAACCATTTTTGGTGTTTTTCCAGTTTGCAAGGATGAACATCAGATTCTCCTTTTTAGATGTAGATTTCATCTGTGCTTCTTGGTTAAAAATGGAAATAAAAAGCCTTGCATAAACATAGAGATAGGGATGTTAAATTTAGATTAACTAACTAATAGAATAGTGGATTGGATTTTCCTGCCAGGCTCTTGGTCTGGCAGGGAGAATGGGGCTTCCTTTTATGTACAATAGCCCCAGTGGGAATCTTGTCCATTTCAAAAGGAAGCCCTGCAGGGAGCATGGGACCAGCAGGAGAGTCCCCCGCTGGACCCGCTCTCCCTGCAGGGCTTCTGCTTTTGAAATGTACAAGAGCTCCATTGGGCTCAGGCTCTGCAGAGAGTACGGGACCAGAGGGGATCTACATTTCAAAGGCTGAGGCACCGCAGGGTCCATTGGGGTTCTTGTGCATTTGAAAAGCAGAATCTCAGCAGAAGTGGTGCAAGCAGAGATTGCTTCAGTCCCTGCTCATGCTGTTTCCACTGTGCCTCTACCTCGCCTGCCCCCCACAGAGACGGTGCTGGGGGGGATCTGGCTTTTACTTGCATAAGTAGTCGACTATCCGATATGCTTATCGGATAGGTGACTAGTCTCTTACATTCCTACTCAGAGGGATAGATTTTTCAGCTTGTTCAAATAATAATAGTTCCATCGAGTTAATGAATCTGGCCTAAAATAACTTCTATTATTGTGTTTTACTCTTGAAAGTCAAAGTCGATGACATTTACTATAGGCAGCACAATTGCTAAGAAAAAGAATGGCTTTGCAATTAAGGAAGTTAATGTCACCCAAGATCACGAGACTCTAATCCTGTCTCTGTCACTGAGTTCTGTGTGATGTTGAGCCATCACATTTAAACCAACCTTTCAAAAGGTACCACTAAATGTGTGTTGTTCGTTTTCTGGGTGCCCACCTGACGCATGTCAGATCAAATCTGAGAAGGGCTGAGCATTCACAGCAGTAACTGAAATGGATTAAAACTGAACTTTCAATTTATAAAGTGCTATAAAAAGCTTAGTATTCTGAAAATACCAGGCCATATTTGTGTCAAGATGGATACTCAATGTTAGTGGACAATTGATAATGTTGCCATTAATATCTCCTTGCCTCAGATCGCCATGTGTAAAGGAGGCATGCTAACCCCATCGAAAATCAGAGATGTTCTGAAAATAAAGTCATTATTGCCTGCGAAGCACTCAATAAGAAAATTAACAATTCTGTATTCCATACAGGAGTTCGGATGTTGTACAGTAGAGAAGGCTTGGGGTCAGACATTGATTAAGGAAGATAAAAGGGATTATTGAATAACTCATCCTCAGAATTAAGAAGGGAAATAGTATGTGATTGTAAAAGTAAAGGTTATCATAATACATATTCATAAGAGAACTAAATTAGGGTTACACATGCTTAAAACATTGCAATTTCAATGTACACATTCGTATGCTGTTAGTCTGTAAATCTGCTCTTAAACATCTCCCAATATGCCAAAGAATAGGGCACTGGGTCAAGTTAATTTGCTGCCATATGTCTATAATATTTTGCATCCCCAATTCTCTGACTTTCAGCATACTTTCAATATTGTTATTCCAACAGCACTGAGATCAAAGGCTCTTGTTCATTCCTCTGGCTTCCTTCTCCCATTCCACTTTAACCTTCACCCAAATTACTGAACCAAGATTATAGTGCACGCATGACTTGTTTATAAATCAAAAATGTTTGCAGTACCATGCCAGGACTGGTAACTATCATTCCTTTGCATTCTTCTGCATATTTCTGCCATTCCAGTTCTTCCCACTGAAGCATATTGGCAATCTCCTCCTCCGGGACTAAAGGTTTGTTGCATCGTAACAAGTAGAGTAGTATCTGATGCATTGACAGCACTTCTTTCCCACCATCTTAAAAATAGATTAAAAGTCATTTATTTAAAAAAATCCCTCCCCCCCCCAAAGCATTTATGAAAGGAAAATAATGGCTATGCAGTAAAATGTTCAGATGGGTTAAATAAAGCTCAAACTTCTTAAACAACTGACTAAAAGGAACACAAACACTTTTATTGATGATTAATGCACGTGCATAAGCACCTCAATTTGCTCAACTAGAAACAATAACATTAATGATAGAAGGAATAACAGCTTAATCTTTTTGAAAGCCTTAAGTTAACTAGGTGGCTGAATAGCTCTAAAATCTGCATGTAGAACCATAAATTATATAGTCCAGTTACATTTTGCCTTTATACATTTTATCATTTCCTTTTACAACAATAGTTTTAAACTGTTTAGACATTATATGGCTTTCTGGAGAAACATTCAAGAATTTTATGAGACATTTATGGATGCATGCGATAAGTTATCCTGGCATTATGGACTAATTTTCAGTGTTTACGTGCTGCACCTGCAGTAATGAAGACTAAAGAGTAGCTTGGGCTCATGCTGACTTACTGTCTCTAGATGAACCAAGTACACGTGAAAACTACTAACTACTTCTGAGACGTGAGGAAATGCACATTGCCAAGACTGCATTTTGTGATGAGAGAAAGTATAGAAAGCACCATGACTTGGACAAGCCAGTTAATCCTGGCTGTGAGGACCACAAAAGTAAAGGACCATTCATGGGGATCCTATCAGGCATTTTATTGAGGAGACTGACACCACTCAAATTCTATGAGCAAACTTGGTTGTGGATAAAACATTTAGATAGATGATGAGGCATGTTACTAAGAGTCCCTCAGACATCAGATTCTCAAATCCTTTCTTTAAATAAAAAGAGTTTAATTTGTAAATGTGGTGACTTCAGTAAGCGAGAGAATTCATCATTACAGAAGCAGAAAATATCAGTCCATTTCCCTTCCATGAGCTGGCATATTCCGGCCCGGTCACATTATCCTCTCTGAAACATTAATAGGTTCTTGTGCAAGGAGGTGAGCAGAAGGATTAAATATATTATGGTGAAAATGCTATAACACAAAGAGTACAGTAATATTCAGAGAATCATATGGAAAGTGTTCCCGAACCACTACATCAAGGTGGTACAGTTTAAATTTCCAATCAATATAAACAATGATTCTCCAGTTCCAATAGAATTAGATTTAGGGAATAAAGATAATACTAAGATTG
Source organism: Apalone spinifera (assembly GCA_030068395.1). Taxonomy (NCBI): domain Eukaryota; kingdom Metazoa; phylum Chordata; order Testudines; family Trionychidae; genus Apalone; species Apalone spinifera. The sequence goes on along the minus strand of CM057846.1, from coordinate 110,332,085 downwards.
TAGAAAGTCAGGAACATGACCTACCCAAATAACCTTCTAGAATACTTTGTTCACTAGCAATAACATTGCTCCAATATAAAAAACTTACAACTGGGAAACATACCCAAACACCCTTTGTTATGACAAACCATTCTTAAGTGTTACTGAAGCAGACAGCAGCCTAAAATGCAAAAAACCAACGTCTTAATTTGAAAATATTCCCTTTATAAAATTATCCACCTGCTCTCACCTGGTGACTGGTAGCTAATTTATTTAACTTGGCAAGAGAAAGCCCTGAGCAGCAGCAGCTAGAGTATATACCCCAGATTGCTTACTTGAACAAATGTGAGGCTAATGAAACTAGAAAAGGAGAGTCTATGCTGTTGTCTAACCCAAATAACAGTGTAGTAGATCCAGTTCTGAAATCTGGCTGCTTTGAGGCTTTTCCAGTGTTCATGGTCAAAATAATTCATGTTTGTAGATTCCCCCATCTCCCACCATGGATCCCAAAGAAAATCGACCCTCAGTAATGTATTTTCCATATTATTCTTTAAAAAAATGGTACAGTAGATAAACACTCTTCATCCTCCCATATCTATGGCACTCAGCAAACACGACTTGATTAGTTCAAAGTTCTGAACCTCACTATGCCTGCCATCTCAGCCAGCCTATGCAGACATTGTGACCGCTAGAGACGGTATTTCTTTAGTTCTATTAGAAGGACATAAGACAAGAACATAGGTAGTAGGGGGGATCCAACAACTAATCCCTGTGTCTGATCCAGACCACTGAAGGCAAGCCAACTGTGTTTGTAGCTAAATTACCTACAACAGCATTTACCATTTCAAATATGGATCAAACCCCAGTGTAGACAGGGTCTTAGACATGATTCTCCTCAAAACAAATTGTTTTATGCCACAGCTGCACCTTTAGTCAAAAAGCTCTATGTTCTTAGGGGCTATTATCTGGAATAGATTAAGACCAAAAGCCATTCTCATGGTGCTTATAAGGTGGATCAGTCACTAAAAGCTGAAGCTCGTTTGTTCAGCAAGCTGAAATCACTGCTACTAAAAATAAACCCTTCTGCTAGAAGAATGAGTGTCTGTGAGAAGTGTTTCAAATGGAGATTTTTTTTTCAATACAATATTAATATCTCACAACACCAAAAGTAGTCTGGAGGGACATACTAAATGCAATATGGCTCTTAGTCCTGTATTTTGAGGGAAGAACAGGAGAATAGTTCACTTTCTACAAGGTCACAGAAAACCGAAATAATAGCCAAATAAACTGAATGTTGATTTCTGTATCCAGGACTGAGGCAAAAAATAGAAAGGAAACCAGAAGTTTTTGAGTGAGACAGGCAAAAAGATCCACCAAGACCTATTCGTACTAGACTGAAAAGCTTTTCAATTTGAATGGTATATGTTCTTGTAGACTCCTCCTGCTAAGTCGGAGAGTGTGAGACCCTGTGCGGAGGATGGGGAATAGATCACATGGTCTGTCCTTCTCCATTCTTTAAGGCAGCGTTTCCCAAAGTGTGCTCCGCGGCCCAGTACCAGTCCTTAGAAAAAGAATATCGGTCCTTAGAAAAATTATTGCACACAATCCAATAAAGCGACCAGGATTGGGGCCAGCAGGGGGGGCAGAACAACCTGCCAGACAGGTAAGGCCAGCGACACAATGTATTTGCATATTCATCACTTGCTTAATGAATATGCAAATAAATGTTTTCAGTCCTCCAAAAGCTTGTGAATGGGTTTACTGGTCCCCAGTATCAAAAAGATTGAGAACCACTGCTTTAGGGGAAAATGTTCAGATATATTTAAGCAATGGCCCTTCAGTATAATTGTGCCTTAGCGGTACAAAGACAACTAGTTTCTGTTCCTTTTGGAGGTAATCATCACCCGATCCCATAAAGTTACATCTTAGCCATTTAGAACCCGGACACTTCTTTCCACCCCAACCTGGAGCTCTCTGCTCCTCAATCTCAGCTGCAGCTAAAAAGCAAAACAAAAACAAAAACACCAATCTCTAGCTCTTTTGAGTGAAAATAAAACTTTCACAGTGCTGACTAATAAAGTGATTCTGCTTGAACCTTCAGTTCACTTGAAGAAATAGCTATGAGGCCCATATAAATGGCTCTTCTTTGTTTGAAGAGATGCATAGGAGTTTGCAAGCCTAATTTTCATCCAATCACAGAAAATAAAAAACTTACCTGGCAGAAACCTCACAAACCGTGGCATGAAATGAAATCTTGGACAACAAGAATCGTTTTCGAATGAAGGACCTTAAATAAGAAAATTAACAGAAAAATAATTAAGTCTCTGAAAATATATTTTCAGAAACAGTGAAATCTAGGCTTTACTGAAATCAATGGAACTTTTTCTATTGACTTCAACAGGGCCATAATTTCACTTGGAATATCTATGTTTTCAGTGAAATCACAGCATGGTAAAATGGCAAGTAGAGATAATATACTCTTTGGTCCACTATATAACAGAAATGTCCATGCAGGCAGCTTCATTTACAATCCAGAGAGAGAGAGAGAGAGAAAGAAATAGAAAGTGGGGGGGAAGGGAAAAGGGAGGGAAGTAAGATCTGTGAACAAATACATCTCTGATAGTATAATTTTATTCTGAAGCAATGAAATGGAAAAGAAGAAATTCTGCTTGTATAAATCAATGCATTAAAAGAGTTCTGTAAGAACACAGGAATAAAGAATTTGCTTTAGTTTTCATTTTGTGAATTAATAGTGCTGATCTTTTTACATACTGAGGAGAAACAAAATGCTCTAATTTATTGTTTCTTCCTCCTTTCTAATGATATTAATTAAAACATTACTTGAAAAGGAAAAGTCCAAAATGGTGTGTGACTTATAATTTTAAAAAGTTAAGGATGATACAATCAAAGCCAGTAACACTTAATCCAAAACCAGGATCACACATATATTCAATAACTAACCAAGGAACGCACACACAAAATATTAATCTTATATTCATTTCTGTGCTATAGCAAGTGTTAAATAAGTACAGCAAGAATTTAAATAAATCTTCATAGGAAAAAACCAAGCGCCAAAAGATGTTTACATATTTTAAAGTGAAGTTGTTCAGAAACGCTTCTGTTTCAGGCTGAGCAAAAATCTTCACTCTGAAATTTTGTTGTGTCACAGTCTTAAAATGTATGTTATTTCTCCATATCCTAGTAAAATTTCCAGCTATAGTGATAGCTTAGTAAGCACAGGAATATTATTAGGCTTTCTATGGCACTATTTTGTAATTTCACTGTAGAGTAGGACAAATGATTTTAGTCTGTGAGTTTGTCAGGGCAAAGACAATATTCTATTTGACACCCTGACAACAAAATCCTATGCACGTATTATTGTGCAATATAAATAATATAAACAGCTTGTTTAAAACACCCACTATGGCGAACGCTGATAAACTGAAAATTAAAATTTTCTGAAAAAAAAATTAAGGTATTACATATTGAATTAAACAAACTCTGATAAACTGTTTGTTCTCAGTAAAAACAAACTGCAAATGTATGCATGACCTTTAAAATGTACTACTTCAAGCCCTCTTTTCTAAACCAAAGATGTGTTAAAATCTAGGCATAATTACTGAATTTGTTTATAAGATCTAATATTTCTTTGTGTGTATACTTTTAAGTGTGAAGTTACCTATAAGATTCCAGTCATAGAGTTCCAAAATATCTCTGAACAGATACAAAGAGAATAATTCAAGTCCTCTCACACAAAAATTCTGGAAGAGAAAAAGGTCAGAATATCATTATTCAAATATTTCAACACATAAATAATATAATTTGGAGAGGATACTGTCCAGTGATAGGTAAATCTTTAAGCTTATTGATGTCTGTTATGAATCTTTTAGAATTTGAGGCTTCTTCTGAAAGCACTGTTGATGTATATTAAGGGTCCTTTATAAAAGGCTCAAAACCACACTGGGGACAGATATTATGATCTCAAGACTGCAAGATAATTTATTATGCAACCAAAGCCTTTCACCTGAACAAGTTAAAGAGTTGACATATTTATTACTAACACCGCCCTTATGATTCCCCACCCTGCTTCTTCTAGCTAAAAAGCGTATTAATCATCATTTTTTATATCTCCACCACTCCCTATGCAACACATAAGTACATTGCAAATGGAGGGTTGTGATCTTAAGAGCAGAGAAATTCCTCAGCTCAACTGGGAAAGAAGCCCCTCTAGTTTTCAACCACAAATGAGGAGACTGCACTTTAAAAACACTAGTTCAGGTCAACACAAATTTCATAAAATGATAGTTCAAGTCAATATAAAGTTTTACCAACCAAAAATTCCAAACCCAACAAAATCTTTCTGGCAACAGTGCCCTGTTAAACAAGGTGTGCAAGTAGGGTCTTAGGCACAGGCCACCACAAAGCCAGGTTCTCTGTCCTTTCATTACATTAAATCAAGTAGATTTAGAAGACAGCACAGTAGATTCACTATTAGGAAGTTTATCACATTGAGATCCACATTAATCTTGATTTGAATTTTTTAGCCTCTTGCATACATTTAGATAAATCTACCGCTAAGTGATGGAAAAGAAAGATAACTAAGAAAAAATATGTAAATATAGGTCACTAAGCAAAACATAGATACTATCTCAGTAGTTAATTTGCAGGATATTTCTACATCTAGACATGACATTTCATTGCAGACATTTACTCCACAAATTTAGCTTTACCAAAAGACTTTCTTAATACAAACCAGAATATAAATTGAAATTGCTTTTTTGTATCTACAGTAGACTTCCAATAATCCGGAACCTTTGGGACCTAGGTGGTGCCAGATTATCAGACATGCCAGACTATCAGGAGGTACTATAAGCTGGTTATATATATATATATATAAACACACACACATGCTGTGTCCAGTATATACTGTATATAAAGTGTTTTAACCCTATTTATTGTACATACTGGATACAGTATACTGAATTGTTTTATTTTTTTAACCTTTTTTTACCCTTTTTGCTCAGTTCAGCAGCTGCTGCTGCTGCGTTGTGACTCGTTTTTGCCGAAGCTCACTCACTAGGCTCTTGCCATTTTGATGCCGGACTATCAGGAGTGCCATACAATTGGAGTTTTACTGTATAAGGATTTTTATTTTTGCATCAGTTTAGATTAAGAGCCAGACCTGTCCTAGTGACCAGATTTCAAGCATAGGAGTCACAAAAGTGAAATACTAGTCTTAGTTCCACCACAGATTTACATAATAATGGCAAATCACCACCTTATTATGCCTCAGTTTCCTCATTTGTAAAGTAGGGCTATATCCTTACCTCAGTTCACAAGGGATATCGTTTGAAATATATTTGTACAGATCTTTGGAAAGTTCAAAGAGGTATGGATAAAGATGAATATTCTTAATTTTATTTTAAATATGTAGTATTCTAGAGATACGCTTATAGCTTTACGTAGAAATCATAGCTTTCATACATTCAGAATATAATCTACCTCGTTGAGGGTGCATGAAACTAGATGCTACAGAGTTAATCATTTAAATTTATCAACAATTCATAACTCAAACTGATCTCTTGACTAATTATCCCCCTTACCTCAGGCATCATCTCTTCAATGAAATGAATCGTATAGTCAATGTTAAATCTGATTACTTTACATAGAGGAATCTGGAAGAAAAATAGAACAGAGGTTCAGTTTGAAGGGACAGATAGTGTTGACTGCATCACTCATACAATTTTGTTTCCCAAGAATTTCCATCTGATGAAAAGGGCATTTAGTAAAACTGTTGCCTCAGAGAATTCATACAAAGATTGGAGCAGAAAGGAGCAAGAGAAATAGATGACTATAATAACTCCACTTGTGAAATAACATAGGACTGACAGGAAGCATTGGTCAAACAATGCCATCTAATGGAGATTACTGAATTTTGCTTTTGCTAACCAATTTTTGCTTTAAACTAACTGATCTCTCCTCTCTCATTCTGAAAATGTTATATTTGCATATGACTTTATTGTGCATGATAGAGAATGCAAGACTGGTCTAACAACCTAGAGGTGAAGTGTTTTTATCCCACTATTAATTCTACTAGCCTTATTGTCTTAATACATCTTTATGTAATATGAGAGTGGCACAGGGACTTGCAGTACAGATATATAGGTTTACACGAAATAGAGCTAAAACACATTTAAAAGGAAAATATATCCCGTTAAGCCAAATATTTAATTAATTTTAGTACACAAGCTTGCAAAATGCAGACTGCTCCCCCACCACCTCACTTTAGAAGGACAATGTAAACCTGACTTCTTTAAATTGATCAATTTTTTATAAAAAATACCTGAAATTGGCTAGAATAGCCGTTGCAAACATTCTTTTTTCCTATCTCCCTGTCAAAATATCACGGAACTTTTTCCCTTCTACTGCTATTGCAGGCTCAGGATAATCACCACACATGCTTAAGCCAAACTCTCCATTTCTCCTTCACCTTCATTTTTTGTCTATAGCCCCTTCACCTTTAATGCCACTGTTACTAGTAATTAAACTGGCTCCCTCAGATCAGGGCATAAGACACGTCATAATGCTAGCACATAAGACAGGAAATGCAATTGACTAGATACAAAGTGCTGTCAAACACATGAAATAAACACACCAAAGAGAGAGAATTTTTTTCTGTAATTTCTATCAGTTATAGGCAGAGATTTTTATGGTGGGATTCTGGGCGGAGTGTTGGAATGAATTTTCAGATGGAAATCTAGTCTTCAAGACATTAGCATCCCTGTAAACATTTTTTTAAAAAATTTTTGCTTCCCTTCATTAAAAAAAGAACCCTATCACACTGGAGTAAACACTAAAATGTTATAATAGACTAGTACTCCCAAAATAGATTAGGTGGACTGGATGGGATGGCAGTTCTGTGCTTTCAAGGGATTTATGGACAGCCAGTCTAAACTTTAACTGTGAAAAAATACTTTGACAGTTGCTCTTTAGATCTGTAACGCTCATGACTAAGACTCCACTCGTGCAGCCCTGAAATATTTAAATAATATTTTTTAAAATTTCACTTTCAATTACTAGTGCCATTTCTACAGATCTTAAAATTTAGCTCCTATACCATGTGTTGGGATATGCAAAATCAATATGGGTCTGGGATGGTGGTAAGGATTTCAGCCACAGAAGGCATTACCCTTGGACATGTTCTTTCCCTTTGTTTTTGCAGCCTAGAAAAATAGATGAGCATGCAGCTGCTCTACTTCGTTATGTCTTTTGTCTATCCTCATTGGCGCAGTATAAAATACCTTCAAGGTTAAATTTCTTGTAATCTCTGTAACCTGCTGATTTAGAAAGTGTTGATTCAATTAGAATTTCTGTAAATAGTAATTAGGGGCGGGTATAATTGTATTTATTATTTGCTTATTAATATTCATTTTATGAGCATTAACATTACTAAATAAGGCTTTAGGAAAAGTAGTGATAGATGTGTGAATTAACATACTAAAATAGATAAAAGGGTTTGACTAATGCCAGTTTGTTGCCACTCAGACATTGTGTTGAAGGTAAAAGTGAGTGGGAAATAAAGCAGTTCCTTTTTCCCCATCTGCTCCTAGGTCGCCTGTTTCTTCTCTAATACCATGCAGTTTTACAATTTGGATTCTGAAGGTTCTGGTACAAAAAGCAAGCAGCAATCCAGTAGGCACACAACTCTAAGACTTTCTAGAGAACCATGAGAGAACTTAAACTCTTGTCATTTTTAAACCAACAGAGCTGAATCTTTCACTGTCCCTGCAAATAGAAGAGCTCACCTCATAATGAGCAATGATTCATGAAACTGAAGCAAACTAAGTCTCAATCCTGCAAATGATCTCTGCACCTGCATAGAGGTGCACTGAATTCAATTCACAAGTACAAGTGCTTGGCTGCGGGCATCTGCTTGTAGTGGCGTGGCCCTGGGTTTAAGCTCCCTCCTCTCCGCTCCTCTGCTCTCCAGCTCTGACTAATGTTAAACTTTAGGATATATCTATTAAGTAGCTGTTACCCTTGTTATGAACTTGTTTATTCAGAAACAAAACCTCCAACAGATTCCCAGTCAAACATTAAGATAATGACAAATCCTCTTTCTTCAAATGTATTTTATCCTGAATACCTATCAATAGAAATTAAGAATCTGGATATTAAGATATGGTAATCAATATTTGGGGGGAAAATAAGCAGCCACATTTATTTCAGTACTCTAAAATATAATGAAAGCCTATTTATTTTCCAATAGATCTCTAAAGATGACCAAGTCAGGACTTTTTGGATCAGCTGCTTAACAGACACTGTTAAGGGACTGTTTACCTTTGTATTCTATGTAGAATAGAGAGCAGAAAAGGGATTCCTGAGGTAGGTAACCAACTTCCAAATTATTAGGAACAAATTTCCCATGCACAGCTATACTTAAAAGACCTGGAAGAATGCGATTTGTTGGCTAATGTATTCAAAGAAAAAACACTGTTTTAAAGCTGGTTGAATAACATCACACAAATGATGCATTATTCATTTAACATATATCATCTGACATATTTTATCTAATATTTGTCCGGCTCTACTAATAATGCAGCTACAGACCTACAGGGTGCAAGTGAAGCTTCCTCAGCTATACAAATTTGTCTCATTAAAATACTTTGTTTGTGATCTTTGTTCTTGCCAAGAACCATGTGGATGCTACACTTAGCCATCTGCTATTTATCAAGCATTTCCTGAAATGTCTCTGAAACAGAAATTCCCCCATAACTGCTGTCAAAAGCCTTACAGTGCAGCAAGAGCAGTTTCCTTGCAAAGGCCTTGCCTATCTAGTATCCTGTTGATATTGGAAAAGACCATATGTCTGCAATAAAGAGTAGCAATCTGCCAGAATTATCACTTGCTGCTGACCATTTTCAAATAGTTAGCAAAAAATGTACTGAAAAAAGAACTCTTAATGAGGTGTCGATAGTTTTGTGCCCAAAACATACAAGTTCCACAATATAAGTAGGCTGAATATCTTCAAATATCATTTCAAATAGGGCAGCATGAATGTTCTTTGCTCTGGAGACAGAATATTCTGTAACACATTTTGCCAGTCATTCTCCAAGCCATGCTGGAGTGGACAGATATTCTAAAGAAAAGGTGGTTCCTTTATCCTCAATATAATATTTTCTCAAGGAAAAATCCTAAGTATTTCTTTCTTCTCTATGTCCCCAACGTGAAAATGGAGGTATTAGTGATAAAACACTAAGGGCTTGTCTACACTTACAATGCTGCAGTGGCACAGCAGCGCCACTGTACTACTTAGTGAAGACACTACTTATACTGAGAGGAGAGCTTTGCCTGTTGACGCAGGTACACCAGTTTTCTGACAGGCAGTAGTGATGTAACCAGGAGCCCTCTCGTTGACATAGCACAGTCTACATCAGGGTTTAGGTTGGCATAACTATACCTTCGTCTACACTACAGAGATGGGTCAACACAAGGCAGCTTGTGTCACTCAAACTCTGTAAGGCTGTAATACTGCAGCGCTATTTTGGGATACTGGAGGTATTCTGAAATAGCTATTCCGTGTCTTTTGAGCATGCCTGTTCTCGCTAATCTGATGTCCCTGTAAACCTCATTCCATGAGGAGTAAGAGATGTTTCGGAATAGCGATTTATTTCAAAATGAGTGCTGTGTAGATAGCGCTAAAATTCGAAATAACCTATTTTGAAATTGATTTGAAATAAGCTATCAAGTGGCACAGCTCAAATTGCATAGCTTATTTCAAGCTGAAAATGCAGTATAGACATACCCTAAGTGTCTACACTAAAACTTTGCTCCCACTGATGTAGCTTGCCTGTTACACTGACTTATTAACTCCATCTCTATGAGGGTTGAAGTGTTTAGGCTGATGCAGTGTCAGTATAGAGATGATGTTTCTTACATCGAGGCTACGACTAGAGTGCAAGCCCCTTTCGAAAAAGAGCATCTAGACTACAACCAATACTTTCGAAAAAGCAAGCAGGCTATTTCTGTCCTTTTAAATAGCACTTGTATAAATCAGTTCTATGTGTGCTTTGAGAGGCTTCTTGTCAATTTCTCTTGAAAATGGGAGGATGACATCAGTGCTAATAAGACTTAGGTTTTGTCCTGACTAATTGGCGTTCATATTCTTTCATACTGTGATTAAGGCTGTAGTGTGCAACAGAATAACATTTTTGATTGTCAAGGTTTGGGAATGAAATAACAGTTTTAACAAGTTATCCACAGTTTAATTGGATTTAAACAGGTCGAACTTTTTGAATTAGAAAAGGAAAGCCAATCATTTTAACTGATAAAATTGAAATGTTTTAGTTCAGATCACCTTGTTTTAAAAACCTGGAGTACGGCAGAAGTTCACAAAAAAATTCCTACAGTTTCCAGCACTAGTTTAGCTCTCCATTAAATTATTCATAAAATGATACATTTTGGCTATGTCTACACTACAAGTTTTCGCAGCAAAAAAATATGCTAATGAGGGACTCATTTGCATGAGTCACCATCTCATTTTCATATTTTCTGCTGATCTGTTTTTGTGCTACGGGTTTTAGCACAAAAAAAGCAGTGTGGTTGTTTTCTTATTGCGCAAAACCCCCTTTTTCTGCAATCGGTGTACCTCCTTTTTTGGGGCATAAAGATCTTGCGGAAAAAGGGGTTTTTGTGCAAAAATAAAATGTCCACAGTGCTTGTTTTTGCGCAAAAACCCCTAGCGCAAAAATGGATCAGCAGAAAATATGCAAATGAGATGGCAACTCATGCTAATGAGTCCCTCATTAGCATATTTTTTTGGGAGAAAACTCATAGTGTAGATGTAGCCAAAATGTATCATTTTATGAATAATTTAATGGGGAGCTAAACTAGTGATAGAAAACTATAGGAATTTTTTTGTAAACTTCTACCGTACTCCAGGTTTTTAAAACATGGTGATCTGAACTAAAACATTTCAATTTTATCAGTTAAAATGATTGGCTTTCCTTTTCTAATTCAAAAAGTTCGACCTGTTTAAATCCAATTAACAATTTTTAACAAGTCATCCACAGTTTATTTCATTCCCAAACCTTGACAATCAAAAATGTTATTCTGTTGCACACTACAGCCTCAATCACAGTATGAAAGGAATATGAATGCCAATTAGTCAGGACAAAACCTAAGTCTTATTAGCACTGATGTCATCCTCCCATTTTCAAGTGAAATTGACAAGAAGCCTCTCAAAGCACATGTAGAACTGATTTATACAAGTGCTATTTAAAAGGATAGAAATAGCCTGCCTTCTAGAAAGCACTACGCATATCATGCATATACTTACATTTGTCAATGGAGCATGTGCAAACATTGAAAACCCTTCAAAGATATACTCATGGTCATCATATTCTATAACAGTTGGCCGGTCTGTCTAAAAAGAAAAGTTAAAGTTAAAATAGCTATGGCACAAAAGGTCAATTTTAAAATAAATTAAACTGGACTCTCACCTGGACTTGTTTATAAAGTACTTACTAAGAAGTTTGTGGGAGGTGACACTGTAATTCGATAGTGGTACAGTCTTCCAGCATTGTTGGTCATGGGGCGACATGGCTTAATAGGCTTTAAGATAAAGATGAATAGAATTATGTGCAGAGTCAAGGTGAATTTAAATACAAAGAGGGAATAAAATACTTTTAACATCCATTAAATGGTCACTAGAAAAAAAGGAAACCACAACGGTAGTCATAATCAAGAATTCCAGGAGGAGGAGGGAAGTCGTAGCGTAACATGTTTTTATTGAACTTCAGAAACATCAACAGGATATTATTCTGGGCAAAATGTAAGTGAAATTCATACATTCTCTATATTGTTGTGCATCTCTCTTGCATAAAGAAGCCAGACATCCAAGTGTGGAGATGTTTTTATTTCTTTTTTTTAACATATAATTTCATTTTAGGTAATGAATTAAAATATGTAACAATTATACAAAGATTTTTTCATTGAACAATCTCAACTCTCTACAAAGGTGAGTAGGTATCTTCATTTGACAGGTGGACAAAATGAGGCAATCAATCAGACTAGTCCAGTATCACACAGTGAAACAGTGTTAGAAATGGATGAAGAACCCTAGTCCACCAGTGTCCTGTTTTAACTAGTCGACCACAATAGCTTCCTATGAAAGGCACATGAATTGGCTATGCCTAAATGTAGGAAGTTCTGCATCTGGTTCAATGGAATATAAGGTTTCCATGATCAGGTTTTTAAGGTTTTTTAACCTTCTCAGGTTTTAATAGATACAAATATTCACCAGCAACTTGACAAAAGGAACATCTTCTTGGATCTATTTCTGCTAGGTTCTCACTGCTCTGAGGCTGTCATCTGAAGAAGTGGGTTATGCCCATGAAAGCTCATGATACTATTTATATATTTTTGTTAGTCTCTAAGGGTATGTCTACACTGCCACCCTAGTTCGAACTAGGGTGGCTAATGTAGTCATTCGAACTTGCAAAAGAAGCCCGGGATTAAAATATCCCGGGCTTTATTTGCATGTTCCCGGGCACCGCCATTTTTAAATGCCCGGTAGTTCGAACCCTCTGCCCATGGCTACATGCGGCACGGGCTAGGTAGTTCAAATTAAAGGTTCTAATTTGAACTACCGTTACTCCTCATTGCAGGAGGAGTAATGGTAGTTCAAATTAGGAGCTTTAATTCGAACTACCTAGCCCGTGCCGCGTGTAGACGCGTTCAGGGGATTCGAACTACCGGGCATTTAAAAATGGAGGCGCCCGGGATATTTTAATCCTGGGCTTCATTTTCAAGTTCGAATGACTACATTAGCCACGCTAATTCAAACTAGGGTGGCTAGTGTAGACATACCCTAAGGTGTTACATGACCATTATTTTTTTAAGTTTTTTTTAGTTACAGACTAACATGGCTACAACCCTGAGACCAAATTAAAAGTGTCTACAATGGGCTTTTATGAGCACCAAAAATTCCCAGAAGCATCCTCATCTTTAGAGGCAGCTACCTCACAGTGAGTCAGTCAGATTTCAAATGTTTGAGACAACTAAACTGGTTTCTTCCTTCAGTAAAATTTACTGGGTTGTAAGGGGATGAGGGAAATTAAATTCTGTCTGAAGTAGTTTACTACAAGCTTCAGTGTGAAGTAATTTTTTGAGACAGGGCAATAAGCCCCTGAAACAAAAATGTCCATAAATTCTGAAATGCAACAAAGCAGAGGGAACATCTGCAGTTAAAAGGAAAAACGTATCAAACAAAATTTGTGACTTGTCAAACAAAATAATTTTTTTATATCTTTAAGTCACTCACAGAAAAAGCAACATTATAACAGTAGAATCTCATTGATGACGAATGTCATGAATGATCAGTCATGCAAACTATTGTAAGATAAGAACAAAGCCAAACTGAAAATTAGCACTGAACCTATATTATAATTTTGAAATGTATTTTCAATTTTATGGACTCCTCAATCACCAATTAGTTTATAAAATAAGGGGTTAACAATACAAATCCAATGAACTCAAAAGTGTACGGTTAAAAAAACAAACCCAACACATTCTTGAATGTTCTCATATCAAAAAAAGTTTTCTATTAAAACTGATGTGCTGTAAAGCACTTGTAATGTTGAGGGAAAACAGCAAAATACATATATGATGTGGCAGTTACCACTACCTATAAAAATACACTTCATCAATATTTTTTCCATTGAAAGACTGCCATATCATAAGAAAATTAGCATGTTTCTGAGCAATTTTTTTTCAATCAAAAAACTGTCTAACCTTAAATCATCTAGCAGATTCTAGGGGAGATATTGAGGCATGTCTTGCTACGATCAGCAAGGAAGTTGCTAATTTATTCCCTTTCCCTACAGAAGAGGTGTGTAAAGGAAAGATTCAGCAAAAACATAACTTTTGCATCCCTTTGATATCTGTGACTCAGTGTTAGTACATTATTATTATTATTAATGTAGTTGCATGTTTCAGAAACTTTAAAAAGAAATTGGCTAGTGCCTAAGTTCAGCAAGTATTTTCCATAGTTGTCATATGGAACTGAGTTATACCTACCATATCCTAAATGTAAAATTACACAACCAGTAAGAAATCTGACTGATTTAATATGACACTATAGTTTACTCTAACACGATAGTTTCCTCCAATTTATGTCGGAGCAAAACATGCACCTGCCTACTGCTGGCATTATGGTCTTTACAAGTGCAATATTCAAAATTAGTTACCTCTTCACCAGGATAAATGCTGTGTCTTATTCCTGTTCTTCTGGCTTTAGCACTGCATTTGCACAGTGGTCCATCATTCATCTGTCAAAAACAAAATTGGATTCTGTTTTTATTGAAAAAAGGACGAGAAACTATGTCTGGAAAAGCATTTTGGTTTTAACATCATGAATGCTGATGCTTCAAAGAGCCTGTCATACTTACAAGATTTATTGGTTTTAGAACATCCATTTAAGCAGCAAACTGTTTGTATAGACTGATATAAAGAAACTGCACAACAGGATTAGACTGTCATTGTTTTTTGTGCAGAGACAACAACGTTATCAAAATGACACCACTGTGGTATCATATGTAAGGTATAACCTTTCCATTTTTATTTATTAGAACAATCTGCTACTTGTAGTCAAGATAGGCTACAACTCTGCACTTTATATATTCATGGTTTTTACTTTACATGCAAGTGCGACTTAATTTACTTGGCAAAATCCTAGTCCTACAGAAGTTGACTAAAATGGAGCCAGGATTTCACCCCATCTATGTAAAATTAAGCAAATGTAAACATTTGTAGGTTGGGACCTTATTTGGTACTTTAGAGACATAACTGGAGTATTTCAAAAGTGGCCTGCACATAGATGTTTTTAAAAATAGCTGACCATTTACAAATTATGGGATGAATATACCTAATAACTCTGTCAAGAGGGGCATTCTGTACAATATAAAATTGACACTTACCTTCTTTTTCCCTCCAAGCCCTGTGAAGTCTAGGCCCACTTGCAGTTCCAGTTAGTGTAACACCCTAGCATGCTTTCTGGCTGTGATATCACACCCACCACAGAACCCCAGCACCAGCCTGCAGAAGCAAATTAAGTCCCTCTTTCTTTTCCCCAATGCTTTACAGTTTTGTAAAGTTTTTTTAATAACTATTTTATACCCTGTAAGGTATAAATATATTTTTAAAACTTCAGAAAACTGCAATCATGTATAAAAACTCTCTAGGGGACTTATCTTACTTTTAAAAGCAGTTTGCAGGTCCCAACAGAGTTACCTGGTGGTGGGGGAGGGGGCCAACAGAGAGAAGGCTGGGGTGTCTCAATTACAGGGAGCCAACAATACACAGTGTGAATGGACTGCATATGGCTGAGGGGGGCGGGAGGAGGAGGGGGGAGGCAGCCCAGTTTCAAGGTTAATTTACTGACTGTTTGGCTGACATAGTTTCCTCATAGATTCTATCATAACATACATGCTGGGGAAACATAAGATGTATTTCCTCACCTTTGGGTGTTTAACTGTGCATCTTTAATATCAGAGTGATGTAGTATTTTCCTCTTATACAGTTTGTCACATACTTTGGAATCCTTCAAGAACAAGTGTGCTAAGTAAACATTAGAAAAATATTCCCATTTCAAGCCTAAGCTGAAAGTACATTTTCTCCCTTGTCTGTATATCTTACATACCAGAGACAAGCAAGATAAATAATTCAATAAACACTCAATTAGTTCAACACTTCATGAAAATCAGGGCCATTTAAGGTGTCCCAAAATCACTAGCCGCTTTTGAAAATCTTGGCATTTACATTAATTATTAAATAGTACTTGAATGTAACATCTTAGGTATGTGCATAGGGATTTACTCCGAAGCTTCATCATCAGTAAGGCCCAAAAATGCTTATAATGTATATTAGATACATGACATGACACAGATGACATAAAATTAAAGATAGATGACAGTCAAGAAAGGAGAGTAGTTTACACACAATGAGGCTATATAGTTTTTTTTTCTTTTTGGCTTGGTTGTTTTGGGTGAGACATGTTTGACATTCATTGCCGTTTTGAAGGAGTGAAGGTCTGTAACACCTGCATGAAGCATTTATAATAGGGACGCTAAATTTTGAGTAACTGACTAATTGAATAGTCGATGCAATTTGAATTGACTAAAGTAATTCCTCATTTAACACGTGCCCAATTAACACGTTTTCGCGATAGCACCATTTTTTTTTTTTAGAGAACGTTTTTTGAATTATACGACCATTCCCAGGATAACATGATTTCCCCAGCTGGCCTGTTGCCGATGGCTGTGCGGGTCTTCCCCCACCTCCCTGCAAAGCGGCGGAGTATTCGCCACTTGCGGCGCCGTTCCCCACTGACTCTCCCTCACCAGACGCCTTGCCCCCTCTCCTTCGCCCCCGCTTGCAGGCCGGCGGCTGTGCGGGGCTTCCCCTGCCTCCCTGCAAAGCAGTGGAGGGTTCACCGCTTGCCGCGCCGTTCCCCGGTGATCCCCCTCGCCGGACGCACTGCGGGTCCCGGCAGACCCGTCACAGGGGCATACTCCCAACCCAATCCCCCTCCCCTCTTTTCCCCTTTCCTTCCCCAGAGCCAAACACCTCCCCTCCCTGCTGTAACCCAGTCCCCTTTGTCCCCCAACCTTATGTCCCGGTCTCAACAGACACCACCGCTTGAAACGCAACCCCCACCTTTTCCATTATTTTCAATGGGAAAATTGACCCCGCATAACAAGTTTTCACTTAACACGATCATTTTCTGAAACATATCTATAGTGTTAAATGAGGAATTACTATATTTGATTAGTTGATAGAGCGCTTCCGTCTTTCAAAACAGCCTTAAGGCTGCTGCTATACTTCAAAGGTGAAAGCACTGTGGGGAACACGGGGCCAGCAGGGGAAGAGGTGGTGAGTGTTTCAAAGCGACAGTTCGGGTCTGGTCCCAGGCTCCACATGGTGCTGCTGCTTTGAAGTATCACCTCCTCTTCCTCCCCCCTCCCCACTTGCTTCCTCTTTCTGATAGAGGCAGCAAGGGGAGGGGGGAGTGACTAGTCGTTCACATCCCTAATTTATAAGCCTATCACTTTTGCATGTGAACAATGAACAATATTATGGGAAAGCACACTATTCAAAATAAATTTTTTCTGTACTTAATAAAAATGATCTGTAAAAAGTGTGCTCTTAAGGAGGCCACAATGACATTTTGGGAACTTTTCTCAGATGTCCTTTAGGAAGAAGTTGTAACTCATATGTAAATTTGTGAAAATAACCATGCATTTCTGATACTGTTCACTTCTCTATTGGCAAATATTTTATATTGAATCTTCTATTATAGCTGCTTGGAAAAAAATGTATATTTTTTGCTTGAAAAGCCTAACACAATTTTTGAAAGTCAAATATCTCAATAGTTTTCTAGTTTGGGGCTTTTTTTAAGGTTAGGATCATAAATAAGAGCTAGTAATGGAATAATCAACGACTTTTTAATTATAAAGCCAACACATGCATTGCTGTATCTTCTGTATCATTATAATTTGAGACCTAGCTTCATGCCTCAAATAAAATGCCTAAAAACCAGAAGGGGGAGGGGCATGCCCTTTGATAAAGAGCTAGAAGGGACTATAAGAGAGTTAAAAAAGAAAGACGGCGATGGCAAAGGTGCAAATGCCAGATCTCTGTGTTACATGTGTATTCCAACAACATTTCATGCGCTCACCAATTACATTTAATGAGCACTATAATCTGCATGTAATTACAGCAGAACCATTAGACAAGAAATTAGGAGCATTACCAGCATATTTAAGGCATTATTTATCATTATATAATAAGCGCTTTTAAGTGAATCATTTGTAAAGCAGATCTACAAGCTCTGTCTCCCTCATTCCTCATCTTTGTACAGGTTGGACCTCCCTTATCCAACACCCTCAGGACCTGACTGGTCCCGGATGAGGGACTTTGCCGGACCTGGGGAAATCATTTTTGGACCCCTGCCAGCGACCCCCTGGGCCTCACCGCTGGTGTCCCAGCCGGCTCCCCTGCTGGTCCTGCTGCCATGGCTCCGCTGGGCAGCCCAACACTGAGGTTCCAAGCAGCCGCACACTGTGCACTGGGGCTCTGGACAGCCACACACACTGGGGCTTCTGGGCAGCTGCTTCCTGAGTGGCCATATGTACTGCGCGCAGGAGCTTCCAGCCCCGTTGGGCAGCCACACACTGGGTCTCTCAAGCCCACTGGCAGCCCCACTGCCACACGCTGGGCGACCCTACCATAAGCTCCCTGCGGGCAGCCCACTGCTTTGCCAGCTCCGCAGGGATCATTGCCACTGGCCCTCCACCAGGACTCACTGGTCCTGCAACATCCATGCCGGACTATGGATGTTGCCGGACTTCTAACCTATACCTCTATTGTTAGACGAACAGAATAGCATCATTGTAAACTGGCATTGCCAGTAATGTAAACGCAGTCAAATATAATTAAGGGTGAAGAATCACCAGGGTTCAAGGGTTCTAATTGAACCCCTGAGAGTGAAAGTGACCTGCTTTGAACAACATCAAAATATTATCTAGAAAAAAAATCAATTTGAACAGGAGACAACTGACATCATCTAGCACATTCTGTAATACATCTGACTGGTAGATTTGTATGGCTCCCAGAACAAACCTTTTCGATATACAGTGAATGTTTTGCACACAATACCTGTCCGGGGTCATTGTACCAGAGCTCCTCATGAAGACGATCGGGGTGAGCTTTTTTACGCTTAATTTCTGCAATAACATCAAATACTTCCGAATCTGAACTGCTAGAACAGCTGCTATTTTCATCCGAGTCACAATCGGATTCACTGGAGCTCTCTGGTTCAAAAGTAAAAATCAGGTTAGTTGAAAAGAACCTTCTTTCATTCTTTATCCACACAACAAGGAATTTTCTAATACTCAAGCAAGCATCATAAATATCTGCAAGTTATCTCAGGCTTACAAAAGATTCAGAATGGCTCTTCTGAATTCTAGGAAAGCAATTAGGTTTCAGTTTTAAAATGTGACTGCAAACACTAAGGTTAATGAAAGTTGCATTAACAGAATTTGTTTACACACAAGTGTGAACTGATGACCCAATGACCATTATTCAGCTTCAGAAGAGCAATTTCTATGTTCCCAAACACAACTGTTTGACACTAAGGCTACCTCCAGACTGCATCCCTCTGCCAGCAGAGGGATGCAAATCAAGCACTTCGATAGTGCAAATGAGCCCAGGATTTAAATATCTTGGGCTTAACTTACATACTCACATTCGGGCGCTGTGCCGCTCACGTGCCCTTTCAAAAGTTAAAGTAAAGTCTAGCCACGGCTCTGCTGAATGCGGGGAACTTTTTCAACAGATCCTGTACTCCTCATTTTTTTCCTTTACTTTCACTTTCGAAGGCTAGACTTTACTTTCACTTTCAAAAGGGCGCGTGATCTGCACAGCGCCCGAATGTGAGTATGCAAATTAAGCCCGGAATATTTAAATCCCAGGATCATTTTCACTTTCGAAGTGCCTAATCTATATCCCTCTGTCTGCAGAGGGCTGTAGTTTAGACACACCCTAAAAGACTGCAGGGAAGAGGGCTATGAATGAATGTATAATCCACACAGGAATAGTCTAAAAAAATACAGTAATAAAAAGAAGAGAATGAAAACATATACACTGCATTTCTGAGGCTCAAATAAATACAGCTTGTTTCTTTACAAATTGTTTCAAGTTCATATGGTAATAGCATTGCATATATTTGTGTTTGTAACCAAGATTATTTAATTTTTTTATAGATAACAATTAACCAATTTCTTTTTTTTCCCCACTCTGAAAAGGATGTATGTAAAAAACAATGTTGCAGGACCAGTAAGATTAAATTGTAAATTGGAGGCCAGAGAATACTTCAGAATTCAAGATTTCCTATAAAGAACCTTAGCATTTCACGAAGTGGGATTAGTTTTTCACGAACTAGTGATAGTTTGGGAGTTTAACAGGAATTACCTTAGTCACTTAAAAAAACAAACAAACAAACAAACTCCTACCTCAAGGAAAAGCTAATTTTAATTCCTTTCTAATTTCAATATTTCTAGGATTACTATAGGAGTCTTACTTTTTCCTTCTTTTTTGCTCTGGTTCACCGAAAGAGATGATCTCACCAAATGACATTATACACAGTAACCAAAGCAGCGGGGAACCATCCTCTATAGTAGAAATTTAACACCTCCTGACAAACCCCATATACATAAACTTTAAAGGATTAGATTTGTATCTGTAAATGTTGGTAAATATTGATTTCACCATATGTAGACAAACCAGCAAAAACTGTATTACACTATATTTAATTACACTATATTTATGGAAAAATAATGTGAAATAAAATAAAGATACATACATGATCCATCTAGACTCAGTTTTGACCATCTCAGCTATTTACTCATCATAGATATAAAATGTCAATAAAAACAATTAGCTCAAACTATCTTGATACAATGGTGAACATCACTAATTAATACTATGGCCTACGAGATGGGGTTGGCCATAATTTTTTGCCGGGGGCCACATCAGACCTCAAATGGAAGGGGCGAGGCCCGGGTTGCTTCCGGGCTTCCCCACCCCAGACTAGGGTAACCAGGTAGACCCCCCCAAAATACCGGACACACTTGATCATGGGTGAGGCGTGGGGAAAGAAGGCCAGGAGGGGGACAGGGCTGGACAGGAGGAAGGGGG
>CM057846.1:110295008-110311249 GCA_030068395.1 Apalone spinifera | reverse complement strand
GCCCCTGCTCTGCTCCGCCCGGCTTTTGCACGCGACCACAGGGCTCCCAGCGCCAATCGCGGCACTGCCTCCCAGTCGCTCCCCTGCCCCTGCCAGGCTTCCGTCCAGTGCCCAGCCGGAAATTCAGAAAATACTTGACATTGCACATGTCCGGTATTTTCTGAATTTTTCTACTGGACAAGAGCGCAAATACTGGACTGTCCGGTAGAAAACCAGACACCTGGCAACCCTACCCCAGACCATTATTGGTCTGGGGATGAAGGAGACCCTCTGCTTCTCCCAGGTTTCCCCTAGGCACCCATGCCTCTGATGGTGGAAGGAGACTTCCTGTACTCCCCCACTCCCAGGCCAATAAGGACCTGGAGGCAGAGGAGCACACAAAGCCTCCTCCCGCCCTGCCAGAAGTGCACAGCACTTCTAAGTGCCGCACGCTCCTCGCAGGGTGGGGGCAGTGTGGAGGAAACTTCGTGTGCGCCCTCTGCCCCAGGCCAATCAGGGTTTGGGGGCAGGGAAGCGCGTGAAGTCTCCTCCTGGCAGGATGAAGGAAATGTGATGCTCTTTCCCTCGCCCCCAGGACCTAATTGGCCTGGGGTCAGGGGAGCAGAAAGACTTCTGGGGGCCAGATCAACACGCTTGGTGGGCCAGATCTGGCCCACCAAGGCCCTCTTGACCACCCCTGCCCAAGAGACACATTGCAAATCACTTAAATTTGATGAACAATAAGTAAGGGCACAACAGTGCTTCCATGAAAGTAAATGCAAAAACTGCAAGGAGAAAAGAGCAAGGTCCAAAGTAAATAAATGAAAAAGGATAACACCATAAGTACATTCTTGGGCTCATTTATCTTTGCTATTATCATTTAAATTCTAGTTATGATGTCTAGCAAATAGACAGCAGTACAAAATCCTCAGCCTATGAACCATCGCTATGCAAATAAAAATATATTTCAAAACCCAGCACTTCTGAACAGAATGAACCATCAACGTGTACAGCGAGATTCTGATCCACAACAGGTGTGCAGGGTCTCACCATCATATAGCATCAGGACAGCAACTCTCACCATCATATAGCATCAGGACAGTAACAAGCCATGTGAATTTATGAATCCTGTAATTCCCTTGTCACCCCTTCCTCCCTGGACAATCACATTGTATCTTTTCTAAAATTAGACTGTGAGCTCTTCAGGGCAGAGAGCAGGTCTCACTTGATTTGTGACTTGCCTAGCATGTTTCAGGGTGCTAGACAGACATATATTTTTGCAAAAAAATGCTTCTAAGCATTATGAGACTTATTATAACATTCTGCTATTAAATCTTTGCCCTCAGCTGGGAACTGACCAACAATATTTCATGCAGATAACAATGTGCTAATTAGCACGTGTTTTATTTCATGTTACATGGCCACAGTAAAACAGGATGTTGTTTTATAAGCACATGGCACTTCTTCAATCATCTTTCAATTGTACTTTTGCAATAATCTTATTTTCAGCTGCCACAACAGTCCACATTTTGATATTTTAAAGACAATACCTAATACATAAAGGGTGAGATTTTCAAAAGCACTCAGTGCTGACCTAATTCCACCATTCCCACTGAAAGCAATTGTAAGATTCCTACTCATTTCATTAGGGTGACAGTTAGGCTGATGCTGAGTGCTTTCGAAAACACCACCCAGCGTGTATTCATACAAAAGAACACACAAACTGAGAGAGAGAATGAAGTCACTGTCCATTACTCAGTTCCAGGTCTTTGCCAACACAGCACTTACCTAAATCTTCATCAAGTTTGGTCTTTGGCGGCTCCCATGGTGGCCGGGCTGCTTTTGCTTTTGCTTGTCGCTTTCCTAACTCCTCCTCAAACCTTTCATACAAATCTCGGAGCCGACTTGTTCCGACCACAGTGGAGTCGCCCTGATAACGATAACAATCCCAAAAGAAACCAAAGGAAAATCAAAGGAGGCTGTGATGGGGGATACCTGCCCCACAGTGGACAGGAAGAGGTTAACCCCATACAGTGGGCTGTAGAAGTCATGTCCCCTCATCTAGGCCCTGCTGGGCTTGCCCCATCTAGGCCCATACTACAATAGAGGCAGCCCAGGTCAGTGTGGACTGACCACTGAGGAGAAAGAACTACTCCCAAGGGCATTCTGCACCAAAACATTAAACATTCTGTGCCAAAAAAAAAGCACATATTTTAGAATTTTGCAATTGTTATTTGTCAAATAAATGTGGAGGCTGCTGCATAGCATTGAGGAACCCAGGCCACAGGCTGCACAGAGATCTGAGATCATACAGAGCTCCCCCCAGTAAAGGGACTCAGCAGTGAGACTGCCCCCCAACCCTGACATCACACAAGCACCAGGCCAACCTCAAAGCACCCCACGACCCTGCCCCCCCGTGCCAGGTACACCAGGTGTGGGCATATAGGCTCAACAAGGCAGCATCCAAGTATGGAGGGGCTTAGTGTGAGTTAAGAGAGTTCTGGGTGGGGCAATCTGGGTGGAGCTGGCTCAATGGGGGATATAGGTGCAGGGGACATCTGGGTGCACCTTTCTGCACTCCCACCTGCCCCCTGCTTAAGTGGTTAACTGGAAATTTGGGACACATTA
Source organism: Apalone spinifera (assembly GCA_030068395.1). Taxonomy (NCBI): domain Eukaryota; kingdom Metazoa; phylum Chordata; order Testudines; family Trionychidae; genus Apalone; species Apalone spinifera. Next base: position 110,308,642 of record CM057846.1, on the reverse strand, counting down.
AGCACTGGATAAAACAAAAATGTAGAGCTGTTAAAATACTATGTACTCTCTTTACTACAAACAACTGAGGGATCTTAATAAACGTACCACTTGATCCATAGGATCATTTGAATAGTAGCTCTCTGAGTGGGTACAACGAACCCACACTGGCTTGAGCAGTTCTTCATCTTCCTCTTCATTTTTTTCTGAAATGATCTCCTCTGGCTCTTTGTCTTTAATAGCAGTGTAATTCTTCTCTTTACCAGTGCTCTGAGTCTCTGACCACCTCTCTCTCTCCTCCTCCCATCGAGGTCTCTTCCTCTCTCGACTGGGGGATCGGCTCCAGGGGGAAAAAGAAAGAAAAGCAACCACAAGTTGTTTGGGTTTTTTGATATTGATGTAATTATAATATGAAATTACTAGTTTGTTTCAAATCAATAGGCCACCTCACCATTTAACTTGTAATAGAGTTTATTTGGTATTTCCTAATTTTGAAGGGGTTAACTTTCAAGGGTAAATATTGACTTTGCTACAAATATGGTATATGGAGTCACTTAGTAGCAACTATGGAGTTCAGATAGAAAGCCCTTTATAATTTCACGGCCTACTTTTCAGCACATTGTAACTCTCAAAAAACCCTCATCATTTTAGTCTAAAATGCTTATTTTCATATCATATGAGACTTGTAAGGGGTTCTATTTCGATTGACCTAAGAGAGTTACCTGACACTTAACAATGTCATGATTTTAAATTCTGAAATTTTGGTACAATATAGGTTAGCGTTGGGTGTTATGGCACTCCCACTGTGCAGCAGAGAAGCTCGCTACCTAAATGAACAAATACCTTGTTTCTAGCTTTGCATGATATCAAACTTTGAAGTCATGACATTTTCATCTAAAGGAAAATGGTTACCAAGGCTCAACAGATTCTTATCCATCCTAAGGCAGAGAAACGTACAGGTACATATGCACAGTCTGATAAGATTTTCAAAATCTAACAACCCATCTTACCTCCCTGTTCTTTTGTAATCTTTCTTGTAGGACCTTTCTGAAGATGGTGACCTTCGGCTATCCCGATGCCTATGTCTTTCCCTCTCCCGTTCCCTGTAAGAGTTTAAAACAAACAGATTAAACAGGAAATCCTGAATGTTGTAAATTCTGTTCCTGAAACAGCATGGAATCAGATTTAAGTTAATTGTCAAAAATATTGTAATTGGTGTGTTACCAACAATTAGATTTCACGAAACCTAGAAGCTTTCTGGAGTCAATCTTTTCCCCAAGAAATTTAAGACAGACAGTCCCCACCATGTTCCCTGCTTTCATCACGAGGACATCAATTTTAATATCCTATTAATTTATACTCAGATTAGACAGCTGATTAAGCACACCATTAGAATCACTCCCATTCTGCCTGTTCCTCTGTTATAAATTGAAGGCCTACTTACTTCAGCTGCTACCATTCTCTTTCACTATGACACTGAGCAAGAAACTATTCCACACACAATAACTTCGGTATCCCAGCAATAATTCAAATACATTTCTTGTAAAACCTCTCTGACCTATCTAAAAGTACACTGAGATAGCCAAAAAAAAAAAAAAAGAGATGTCTCCACAGCTTAATGACTCTGACCACATTTTGTGAATACTTAAACATGAGTAAATTACAGGAACAAACAATCCTAAACTCTACCACTCCTGATGTTCTGTAGTTACGTGCCTTCATTCACTAGCACACACCAGTACTTTTTACAAGAATTCTATCTGCATGACAGCTTACAAAATAGTATTTCAGAGTTCTTTCTCCAAGATAAATAAATATGCTTTTAAAATAACACAAAACAAAAATAATCAATCCAGAAGAACAGGAGGAATCTCCTGCCTTTGTTTACCGTTGAGCTGAGAAATGTGTTATTATACAGATACTTCTCCGACCATCCTCAACCATTAGCCAGTTACTGTCACAATTCCAGCATTGTAGTTGCCACTATACAACTTACATCTAAGTCATAGTTGTTACGTCTGTCTTGGGGGCAATTCTTAGAAGAAACCAGAGTTCTTAAGGCTTCCCGGGGCAAATCTGGAGGTTGTATTTCTATGTTCAAGGCTTCAAAAGGTTGGAGTTAGCTAAGCAGCTGCAAAAATTAAATCATGGGATTCCATGTTTATTGTTTCTCAATGATTTCCAGATCAAATGTACTCCATTTATGAATAAAAATAGATTTCCTCTCAACTGCTTGTCATGCAAACTCAACCTAAGCTCCTTCCTTCTCACACATAATCACCATACAGAAAGTTCTTTCAGGCCTAATTTGGACATCAGTGACATAGATGTTAACTCACTGCTGTCAGATTGTACAGGTGTCATTGACTGAAAGTTAGTAAACAATAATGTTGATGCACAAGAAGGAATAGGTACGTGCCTGCCACCATAGCTGGGTTCATTCTGAAGGGATAATAATGGATTCAAATTCCTATTAACACGCCCAAATATTATATATATTTATATATATGCCCACTAAAAATCTTGTAACTTTATGAAGTACACACAGCCAAACAAATTTAACACCCACTATTTACCTCTTTTCTTCACCTTTCCTTATTGTGTTTTGTCTAATGTTAGAGTGTATGATCTCCAGAGCAAAGCCTGTGCCATCTGATTTATTAGTGAGCACTATTTAAAACAAATGAAAGCAGGAAAATCTTTTATGTCATTAAAAAGTGAATAGATATGACACCAAAAATACAGGAAACTCAGATCTTAGTGGCCTTAAAATCTATGGGCAAAAAGCTGCCATTTTAACATAGCTGCTTTTCAAGTAAAACTGAACTTTTAAATTTGAAAGTTAATTCATGGAATTTTTAAGTGAATACTTTATGACACCCACATCATGCACAATATTCCACGACCCTTTCTTTTTCTGATGCTTGACCATTAATTACATTTTGCTCTCTTAGATCCAACACATTAGATTTGTAAATGACTGTTCCTTTTTTAACAACTCCTTTCTATCTCCAAGTTCCTCAATTAAAACACTTCTCTCAAGAAGCAGGTGCAATTGCAGAGAAGGAATAAACTTCTTAAGATAAAACCTCAAATTTTAAAAGAAAGATGCTTAAAGCTAGGAACCTAATCCATATTTCAGACACAAAGGCACTCAGTGAAAGATTAACTAAAATGACAACACAAGTTGGAACTCCTCTGTTCATTCACACACCCTATGTTGAGTCCTGCCCCGCCACTTCCTGAGGTTACATATTAAATAGCGGGGTCTCCATCAGTTCTCCAGATTTTTAGGTCAGGTCAGTGTCTGCTTTTCTTTGCACCAGGTGGACACAGTATCAGCCCACACCCTGGATGGTGGTGATAGCGAAAGCATTTTTCCATGGATTGTTGATATGGTGTTGGGTGCTCACCTGATGTTCTGGAATTTCTCAATCATCACGGGAGACATGGCAGCTGGCTATGTCACACCTGCATAGAACCACACAGACAGACTCAAAGGAGTCTTGCCTGTGCTGGGTCCAGGACTTACCCCCCACCACAGCTCTGCATTTAAAGTGTATTAAGAGGCAGGCAGGCAGCCTGGCTCAGTTCTGGATCGCGCTGGGTCTAGGAGCTCAGCCCCCCAAAGAGGCTGCTGCCACCCTGAGCTGCTGTCTCTATATCAGAGGCAACAGTGCGGGGCGACAGGCAGCTGGTCCACGAGGAAAGATGGTTTTTAAACTGGCTCCCCTTGCGGACCAGCCCCCACCTGGCACCCCGCATTGCTGCCTCTGATACAGACGCAGCAGTGCAGAGTGGCAGGATGCTCCTCAGAAGTAGGGCTGGAGCACTGTCTGCCAGGGGACTATAGAATAGTCGAGTAACTGACAGAATTCATTAGGTTAATTAACTATTATATTAACTGATATTCAACATCCTTAGTTCTGGACAGTGGGCAGGACAACAAACTGCATGAGGACCTGGAGCAACTAAAGAAACTCTAAGTAGATCAGAGCCCAACGGTGCAAGCCCGCCACACCATGACAGCTGGGCACTGGGGTAAAGCGCTGGGGCAGTCTCTACCTACATCTGCAATCAAGTGCTATTCCCAAAACAAAACAGTCTCCTTCTGGAGGCAACGGTGTGAGCCCCCCACCTTAAATTCACAAATCACGATTTACCTGCTTCGTTCATAACTTCTGTAGCGAGGTGGAGTCCTTCCTCTATCATAATCTGACCTGTGCCGACTGCTTTCTTGTCTTCTCCTGTCAGGACTCCTACCTCGATCCCGCCGATCCCCATGATTACTGGACCGGTGTCTGTCTCCGTGCACGTGACTATGTTCACGGTGCCGGTGCTCATCATAGTGTTTACTCCTCTCGGGAGACCTGCGTTCACTTTGGGCCTTTTCTACCTGATATTGGGCTGTGTGCCGGAAATGACTGCTACTGCTACCGCTGCTGTTGCTGCTCTGAAAGGAGTTTGAGTTATGCTGATAACTACTGAAGTTAGGAGGTGGGAAAGGTTGCTGTGAATAGCCTGTAGAATAGACCGGTTGATAATTCACTTGCTGCGGCATCACAGGTGGTGGTGGAGGATGAGGCATTGCAGGAGGAGGCATCATGTAGGGAAAAGTGTTTTGTCCAGAAGGGGCCCCTGGTAATGGGGAATTACTTGGATTTGGCACTGGTGGAGGAGCAGGAGGGAAACAAGGAGGGACTGGAAAACTCTGCCTTACTTGATGGTTTGGAAAAGGTGGTCTCATGGGACACTGGCTGATTGGATTCTGTGCTGAAGGAGGTACCAGGGATGGATACGGTACAAAATCCGGTCTGGGAGGCACATAGCCTGTGGATGGAGGGCTTGAGTAGGTAGTCGGAGGAGCTACTTGCTGGTCATACTGGTACTGTACTGAAGGCTGCTGAGGGTGAAGCTGTCTCAGGTTCTGAGGTCTGAAGGTTTGTGTTGACGTTCTTACGCCAGGTCCTCCTCGACCCCGTGGGCATCCTCGTCCAGAATGGAAAGACATCCTTCACCTTCAAAGAAAAAGAAGAGATTAAAGGTACAATGCTATGAGTCTTAGGGAAGGGGATGGCTAATTATTTGCCACCCTTTTTAAGTCTGATTCTCTAGCAAAGATAACTTCTTGAATATCAAGTTCCAGCCCAACTGAAATGTCAAGGCACCCTCCTTGCTGTGTACACCCAGTTACATTCAACTGAAGGGAAAAACAATTCTCTTCCAAGATCTGGATGGCAGACACTACCTATATGAGTCTGCTCTCCATATAGATAGCCTGGCATCTGTAAGGGTCAATGAGAAAACTGTATATCAGCAAAATATCAATCAATGCCCAACAGTGGAGTGAAGAAAAAAATTACATCGGGTGGTATGGGCCCGATCCTGAACTATTGAAATCAATAGCTCTGACATTCCCCTCAAAGCAGACAGGAACAGTCTGTCACTGGCTCACTTAGGGATGTAAATTGTTGATTATTAGGCTAATCAAATTCGGGATGTTGCTACACTTCAAAGATGAAAGACTGTGGGGAGGACAGGGTCCGCTGGCCCTATGCTCCCCAAGGTGTTTCAAAACGGCAGCACCATTTGGAGCCCGGGGTCAGATGGGCACTCTGAGTTCCCAGCTGACCCCAGGCTCCATGCAACTCTGCCACTTTGAGATGCCCCGGGGAGCCCAGGGTTAGTAGGGGAGTCCCCAATTGACCCCGGGCTCCACACACTGCATGGAGCCCAGGGCCAGCTGGGAACCTTGGGCTGCACATGGCGTTTCAAAGTGGCAGACCCCTGGCTCCATGCAGCTCTGCTGTGCAGCCTTTTAAAGCAGCAGCGCCGCATGGAGCCCAGGGTCTGACACCAGGCTCCACGTGGCCCTGCTGCTTTGAAGCACCCCCTTCTTCCTCTTCCCCCCCCCCCACTTACTTCCTTTTTCTGAAAGAGCCAGAAAGGAGTGGGTGGGAGAAAGCAACTCATTGACTAGCCTGTCGACTATCTGATAAGCATTTGCTTAGCAGATAGTCAACTAACCGACTAGACATTCACATTCCTAATTCTAATACCTCCATATTGGTTATAATTTTCATAAAACTCTCCAAAAATCACTAATCCAGTAATATGTTTTGCTGGCTCATGAATCCCAGTTTCTGCAACAACCATAATACAAATGTACACAAGAAGTGCCACTCATACAATTTTAAACCTTAAGCATAAGAGTTTCACTAACTTTTCCTATTGTATCAAATTCCAGCTTCCCTATTATCAGAGAGACAATGGCAGTTTATGTTACCTCTTTTGGCCCCAATCCTATAAAGACTTACAATACACTTCACTTTATATGCGATAGGCAATCCCATTGAAGACAATGGGACTACTCACAGTGTATGAAGTTAAGCACATGAATAAGGCTTTTGCAGAATCAGTGCCATAAACTAACTGCAACTAAAGATATCAGTGATTAACTAATTAACCAGCAGCAACAACCAGCAGCTTCCTACCCACGCCCATTTAAGCAATGAAATATTACATTTAACCGGTTGCAAGCACAACTTGTATCATTGTATTAACACATGAGACTCAGACAGTGAAAGTGACTAGTCAATGTGAGAAAAAAGGAAACAGAAATACATAAATGGTATGGATAAATACATTCAATATTTAAAATTCTTTCAATCTTGATATTTTAAGGAGTGGCATAAAGATTTATTTTTAAATGTAGTTTTCAATTTGACAGCATTCCTCTAAAACACAGAGAAAAGAGTAAAGAAAACCCACCAGTGTCTTAAAATATAATTGGAGTAACTTCATATAAACAAGCACATAATAACTAAACAACTTGTGTCAGAGATATAAAGTCTTCCTTGAATCATGAAGGAATTTGTCTACCCTACAAATATAACCACATTTGGAAACCTGCTTCCAACCTTCTTTTCTTCTAGTCTTATTATGCACGTAGTGCCAGTCTGTAAGGTACTCCGGGCATATCAACATTTCACAAACTGGTGAAAGCTTGATCAAATCTATCTGAGAAATGAGGCTGAAGCCTTGATTTCTCCAGAGCTTCAGTCCAGTTTTATCATTATTAATGGGATTATGTCAGTGTCCAAAATATGCCTGGCAATTTTCAAACAGACATAATCATGCCTTCCAATCTAAGAACACAAGCAACCCAAGAAGGATAAAGAAATAAAACACGCAATGGTTTTAGAGTGTCAACTTCCCCATTTGCCAGCTACCTAGCCATATGATCTACAAACTGGATGCATGGCTATGGACAAATTCAGGGATAACCAAGGCGTAATCACATTCTCTGTTAATTTCATTGGAATAAATAGACCCGGAGAGCCAAAGGTATTAATGAGACCCTGTCACTGCACAATTAAACATGGTTTGGGGTTGAGTGCACAGAGCCCTCGGCAAGCCTAATTCTATGGCAACATCTAAGCTTTTATTTAGGGATGTTAAATGGGTAAAAAGTAAGCATACCGGTTTGCATGAGTGTTACTGGTGCGCTTACTGGTTAACCAGCCCTGGCCAGTGAATTCTGCCTGCAGCCAGCCACACTGCCTGCAGCCAGCCAGCAGCAGCCCTGGCCATGCGATATGACCTCACAGGCCCTGAGTTAAAATGGGTAACTATTTAAAAAAAAACAAAAAAACCCCACTTAAAGCATTAGACATATGAGGCATGAACCAGTGCTGCTTTCATTTTAATAGTAGTCCATATTCCCTTTAATCATAGGGTCTTTTTACAAAGAAATTTTCTTCCTCCCTCTTTTCCATCCCTGTTTGACAGAGTGCCCGACTGTATAAACGGTAACAATAACAGTCTCCTTTTTGGGGAAAAGAGGAAAAAGTTTTAGATGAGCTGTAGCTATTGAAGTTGAGGTCTGACCTGTTATCTTTAAAAACACACATTCACAAGAATACCAAAGATTAAAAAAAAAAATTAGTTTCTGTTTCTGGCTCTTCAAAATATGTTGGTGGTATCAACAGACCAGTGGCCCCAAACTTTTCAGCATCATGCCCTTCCTTACCTCTGTCCATGCTGTGCACCCTGTGCCGGGGGCTGAGCATGGGAATACAGCTCAGAGTGGGAAGGGAAGGTAAATATGGCAAGGACCAAGGAGGACAAGGCTTAGTCTGGGGCCAGAAGTGAGGCCAGAGCAACAAATGAAGTTGTAGTAAGGGATCAAGGCTGGGAGCAGGGGCTGGATTCAGAAGCTTGGCAGGCCAAATTTTGCCTGCTCCTGATGTAGACACTGTTACTTACATTGTCTGTTGACAACTTCATGGCTGCCTCCAGTTCAGAGCATCAGTGGCAAAGCTCAGAGCTAGAGACTAGTAACTGACAAGAATGTCAATTTTACTGCTAATATGCTTCTTGCGGTGAAATTGCGCCCAGCATGGGGCTTACAACTGCCCACCACCAGCTGTCAACCTGGCATTGGGCTCACAGCTTAAGTCCTCATCCTGGGGTGACAACCCAGCTGTGAGGCAGGATGCCCCACACTCCTAAATTAAGGTGACCTAATTTTGTAGTCTCAGAGGGGTAGCAGTGCTAGTCTGTAATTTAGTGGTCCTATAGCACCTTAGACAATAACAAAAATACTTAAATAGTACCATGAGCTTTTGTGGGCACAGCCCACTTCTTCAGAAGAATGGAGCAAAAAAGTGAGTTGTGCCCATGAAAGCTCATGATAATGTTTATATATTTTTGTTAATCTCTAAGGTACAACAGGACCACTTGTTTTTTCTACTATTGTAGTTTTCTTCCCACAGATACCGTGGGTGATGACATTATGTAAGGATCTTAAAACAGATATTCCTCAGTCCCCACACTAGCAATTTACAAGTGTGTTGTTTGAGCAAAGTCTTCTGAAAGTAGTCTATTTTTGCTCCATCCTAACAGCAGAGCCTTATGTCTGACCTTCAAGCCAGAAAGGGTGGCGTCAAGAGGCCATCATCCAGATCCGGGGTGTTCAACCAGTTCTGAAGTAGTAGCCACTATGGCTACGTCTAGCCTCTTTCAAAAGACAGCATCTAGACTGCAACCACTTCTTTCGAAAAAGCAGATCGTTTTTTCGAAAGAGAGCATCCAGGCAGCCTGGATGCTCTCTTTCGAAGAAGCCCTGTGTGCATTCAAGAACACCTTTTTTCGAAAGAGTGCTTTTGAAAAAAGGCGTTCTTCTTCGAAAAATGAGGTTTACCGCAGTTGAAAAAACCGCCGCATTCTTTTGATTTAATTTCGAAAGAACACAGCGGCGGTCTAAACACAGGGGAAGTTTTTTCGGAAAAAGGCCTCTTTTTTCGAAAAAAAACCTGTAGTCTAGACACACTCTCTAGTAGCTATTGCTATAGCGAACTAACCACAGTCAACCAGCCAAACAGCCACATGTGGTTAGTGACTAGAGTGTTGGGCACCACAGATCTAGAGTTACCAACTTTCCTGGCTTCATAGACCAGATGCCATTTGCAGCAGTGATGTCCCATCCATCCAGTCAGGAAAGTTGGCAGCCCTACATCAGACAGTCTGAGAGCTTTGATAGATGGTATCAGCTATGCATCACATTTAGGCCTTGTCTATGCTTAAAGCTGTTTTACCAGTTAGGGGCTATTTCAGTTAAGGGATGATATTTTTGATGGCATACAAAGTGATTTACGCCATTACACATTAGATTTTCCTTTTCCTGTAGAGGAAGCACCTTTATAAACCAATGTAACCACATCCAAAGTAGCAGGGCTACACCACTTTCTATCAGGATAATTATTTCCTTTGCCCTACAATAGCTCTATCACTATAAGCAGCTTTATATGGATATGGCTGCATCCACACTAGGGAGGGTCACACCGTTTTGACTGTACCAGTACTGTTAAAACACAACTTTGTAGTGCGGGCAAGCCCTTATGTGTGACCAGGACAAACCACAAAGCAAGGCAAAGTTCTGTGAACTTGGGATTTTGCCATCAACCTGTAACTCAACGCAGCTGCTGCACACACCAAACAAAAGGCAGGAGGAAACGCACAGGTCTGCCCCCAGAGCTCTTACGGGAGGAAAGAAGCCATCCTGACATTAGGTCCCAGGCCACACGCAGCAGCTCTAGTGGGTTTCTGGTTCCCCTCCATTCAAACCTAAACGACCCAGTGAAAAGGGTCCACGTGAAATCAGCCCAGCCAGCTCCAACCCTACCCGGAATCCTGAGCAAGGTGCCCAGCCGGGAAGGAAGAGGAGGGAAGACGCGGGTTCCTGGGAGGGGGAGGTGGGACCCGGGGAATAGGGAGCCCCCTCCCAGCACTAAGCGGGGAAAGAGACCCGCTCTCTAGGGCGGGGGCGGAGGCATCCATCCTACCTGCACGAGCCCCCCTCGCAGACCAACACCCGCGGCGCAGGCCGGGCACCAGTCAGCCAGACACCGGCTCCGGAACAGGAAAAGGGAGGGAGGAGCATCCACCCCGCGCGGAAGCCCTGCCGCAGCCATCGGGGCCGGCTCACAGAGGGGGCGGGCAATGGGCCAAGGAAGGGGCCGGCCAGCCCCGAGCCCGCTGGCCCCCTGCGCTCCCCTCCCCTGCGGGGGAGCCCCGGCTGCGGGGCCCGGCCCATGGCAGGGGGGCCGCCCCCTGCTCCTCCCCTTGCCGCACGGGTGTCCCACGCTGGGGCTCCGCGGAACGTCGCGGCCCTCGGCGTTCGGACCGTAGAACGTTGCTGGCCCAAAAGTTCTTGGCTCCGAACGCTCGCCTAGCGCGGCCGCCATGAGCAGCGCGGGGCAGCCGGGGCGCTTGCGGAGCTACCCGGCGCTGCCCGTGTGCGTGGTGGAGGATCACCAGGATGTAAGTGCTGGGGGGGTGATAACCTGGGACCCGCACCGGGACTGCTGTTGGGGCTAGAACCGCTGGAAGGGACGCAGCCCAGGCCTTGGTCGCTGGGAGTCAGTTCCCACCACGCCAAGTCTCTGATTCTTCGAGATTATGCCTGTGCTGCACTAAGCCCAGGACTGAGGGGCCTGCGGTGCACGCTCTGTGTTTCCAAGCCTGCAGTTGAACATCGGCACCACATTCTAAACCTGGTTTTACAGTTAACGTGGCTGTGCGAGCCCCAGAGCCAGTAATAGGCAGGCCTAACTTCAGCCTGTCTCTGGATCTGTCTCCAACTGCAAGACAAGGCTTGGACCTAATTCACACTTTAAAATTAAGTTGACCTAAGTTACAACAATGTATAGCCACAGCAGTAATTAAATTGGGTTTGCGTGGCTACATTACATGTCCTTGTTCCAGGACTAAGTGCTTTCACCTATGATTGAGCTGCTGGTGTAGGGCACTGGGGGGCAGGGGTGACTTCTCAAAGGCAGCTACAGTCAAGGTAAGCAATTCAGTGTCTACACTGACACTGTAGCAGCCTAGCTACATGACCTAAACACTGCACCTCTCCTGGATTTGAAGTTAAGTCAGTAGTGGGGGAGTTACATTGGTGGGAGCTACATTTTGATGTACATGCTTATAGAGTTAGTTTGATATAAGCTGCCTTTTTTGACCTACCTGTATTGTAGGACAGGCATTAGGCTCATAAGGATCTGGGTCCTGATTGCTTGTTGACCTGATTTAGACAGATTTCTTTGTGTACATGGGTGTGATCAAATCTGAGGGTTAGTCCAGATTTGCAATGCTATATAGACTTACCCTTGGGCATATGTTTTGCTTCACTACACTGTTGCACCTACGCAAATTATTATGTAGGAATGAAGCCTGTGAGAGAAAGGGCTTGTCAGCACATACAGCCCTGCAGCAGCACAGCTTACATGGATGCTGCAGTTCTCTTGTGGCACTTAGACACTAGCTACACAAATGAAAACTTCTCCTGCAAGCATAGGTATTTAGGTATTCTACTTCCCCCTATGCTGACACCAGAAACCCTGCCAGAGATATAGTCCTTCCTACATCAGGAATTTGGTCAATATAACTGCTGATCAGGTGTGCTGATTTTCCACACTCTGAGTGACATATGTACACCATCATAAGTCTGTAGCATAGATCACAACAGAGCACCTACACATGGTTTTAAATTGTTACTTACTGTGATGCCTACTCCATCACACCCGTAGCACATACTATACTGGTTAGCTATCTCCCTTATTTTAGTAGCCATTATACAAGTACTAGTCCGTGATACAAAATATGATTTTTGCATCACAAATTGTCTTTGGTAAATGCATGAAAAACTTAGTTTATAATTATTGCCTTGCAGCTTGGGAAATCACCCCAAATAACATGCTATTTATCCACCTTGGCCATTGTGTAAAGGGACTAGGTATTTGACAACACCCATACAAGATCACTGAATGGGGATTAGCTTCCCCAATCTCCAGAATTTCCCTTATGCACCAATGAACAGGTTTGGGGGTTGCTCCCATAATCCTTGTGACAGTTCTGCTCTATCTCCTCCGCTGGCAGAAGTAGTATAGAAAATGCACAGTCTGACTTGGGGAAGCACAAAGCATTGCAAATCATAAGCCCCTCTGTAGGCAATCTTGTGATCAGCACTCACTTCTGGCATCTGCTCCCGGAGCTGGCGGGCACTGTACTAACAGCCGGAAGCTGCTCACTGGGGCACTTGCAGGCCCCTTGTGGTCATGCATGTGTATAATGGTCCCTGCTCTCACACACCCCTTTCTGTTTGATGTGAAATAATCACCTTCTATGCACATTCACTTATCCTGGCACAACCAAACCCTGACCTTGCTTTAAGTTATGATAAGAGGAAGCTGCATAGCTCTTTCTATTTAGGAGCAGTTCTTGAACAAATGGACTCACAGACTGACTCACATTTCTAAAATATATAGTAAGATAAGCAACTGAAAAGGCTCAACTCAGAGCCCAGTCATTCATATGTCTATCTTATTTTCACATTATTTTGCCATAAATATACAAATGCTGGCAAAGTAAAATAACATCCAAAAAGGTACAAAAAAATTTAACCTGTCTTAACATAGTAAACGGGCTTTTTGGCCTGTGCTGAACATATCAGGTGTAATTCATTCAAGAGGAGAGAGCCCATTAAAAGCTTTGCATGCTTCTCAGCACCTGCCCTAAGAGACCCATTTCATACAGAGGCATCTGTCTTCTGTGACTGGTGCTGCTGGCAATAAGCAGGGGTACTGAATTCATAGAACTTGTATGCAGAGTCAGTTGCCTAAAGGCTCCCTTCACTCTGCCAGTCTGTAGCCTCACATAAACTGGGAACAAGTTAGCCTTGCCCCCATCTCTTGTGGGTATGGGGGCTGTATGTCTGCAATCTCCATGGTGACAGCATAGGGCCTGTGAGAGTGTCCTACAACCTGACTAATGCAGGTTTCACCGAATTTGAGTTTAATTTTGATGGATAATGTCACTGGTTATGTTTAGCCTTTATTATTAATTTTTTCAACAGATGCACCAAATTATGAGTTTTAAGATTTTTCTTTTTTTATATTTTATTGATTGATATTTTCTCAGTTGCAGGAAATTATGGGCAAAGGTAATACATTGGGATCAGCTGTTATGCTTAAAAGAAGCACACGGGATCTTTTTCAGGGGGATAATCAACACACCGCATTTATTGATGATATAACAAAGTACAGTAAAACTCCATTGGTCTGGCATCTGATGGTCCGGCACTCCTGATGGTC
>CM057846.1:110259388-110294908 GCA_030068395.1 Apalone spinifera | reverse complement strand
TGAAACAAAAAACAGGACTATGTAGCACTTTAAAGACTAACAAGATGGTTTATGCATTTTGCCTTGTCAGGCTTTAATTAGTCATTCAGCATCACAATCAGTCTTCCTACAACATATGCTTATCGGGAAGAAGTTGTTCTCACAGTCATTTGATGTCCATATGCTGACGACCCCTCGGGGGTGTTGTCTTTCTGACGAAAGTTGTTATTGGTTTCCTATCAAGGGGTGCTTGCCACTAACTTCAGGGTTCATCAGTCTGCCCTGGTAGTCTGCGTCGTCTGTGTGCTTTCGTTTAGATGATAATTATTTGGTGCTTCTGAGTTTCCAGCCCCTCCTCTGTCGGTTTGAGCATGCAGTGGCCTTCACACTTATCTCTCCTAAAACATTCTCCTCTCTCATTCACACAAACAATACATTTAGAGAATTGCAGCATGGAACAAAGGGGTACTTCTAGTCACTTTGACAGACTATGTAACTTGGTTAATGTTAAACTTCTTTCTATTTACTACAAGGCCTTGCCTAATATTAACATCACTATGTACTACAGTATTCCATCCCTTTGCTTTAACATCAGAACATGCTAACATCAAACAGAGCTGGAGCTAAGTTAACAAAGCTGCCTGGCCTGTATGAGGCCTACATCTTGTGTTTAAGTTTAATCCAAACCTTTTGCTATAACATACATTCATTATAACTAACTGACTTATTAGTTACAAAATTCCAGGGCTACACAGCCAATAATCATTTAATGATGCTTGAGATACAAAAAGTTAAAGCTGTATGATTGTTGACAAATAGTCAGCCTCAAATGTCAAAATATACAAAGTAAATAACTTAAATCAAAGTTAAAGTTTTCAAGCAGCATTTTTTTCCTTTGTCTATCGTAAATTTCATTTATTACATATGAAAATATTTTTCATGAGTTTGTGCGTGTACAGTGCAATCAGTGTTTACCTACTTTTACAAATCAAAGTCTGATCCATCCTAAACATATAGAAGGAGGAACTTCAGTGCATGGAAGCCAGGAAGTTGGAGAGTCCAGCAGGATGGGGCTTGATTCGCACAGAAAATAGGGAGCATTTTTAGGGAGATGAATTTGAAAAAAAGAAATGGGAGTGATATCAAAGCATTAGTGAAAAGCATTGCTGCAAACAAAGCTTTCCAGAAAGAATGAAAGGGAGGTAAAAAAAAATATGTAAAATTTCATGCAAACCACTGTACATGTAGCTCTGGGTTTGGGGAAAGTTTCTAGTCTTAATCCATGGTACCAGCAAAGTTGTGCACTACTGCTGCATTGTCTTCTGCTTATAAGTATGAGGCCTGAGAAAACAATGGATGATATTTTGCCAGTATTTTTACTATTAACAACATTGCATTTCTTAGCTCTCTGGTAACAGCTAACGCATTTTGTTCATATTGTTTTTAGGTTCTGCCTTTTATCTATCGTGCCATTGGTTCAAAGCATCTCCCTGCCAGTAATATCAGCTTTCTTCACTTCGATTCCCATCCAGACCTTCTTATTCCAGTGAATATGCCAGCAGATACTGTCTTTGACAAAGAAGCTCTGTTTAGGTAATGTCATATGTCCCTCATCAAGAATCTCGACGGGCCAACTCTTGCCACTCATTTACATTGAAAATCAGTAGAATTGTCCTCAGAGTAAGCATGAGCAAGATGAACAGAAGTTGGCTCCGAGGGTATTTTTGGTTTTTTCACTCATGCTCAGAACTAGCTTGTTCATTTTCAAAGGATGTTCTGTGGTTCAAGATTATGGTCAAATATGGTTGTTACCCTCCATATTTTTCATGAAAATGTTCTTGTGATTTTGTTGCATTTTTAATGGTTCAGCCATATACCACTTGTTTAACAGTTAGACTGTAGGGTTTCTCTGAATAGCATTTTAATGTGTCAGTGCCTCGAACGATCATTTAATCTGAAAAATAAATTTAATAAAATGCCTTCCCCTCTCAATTCTGTAAATCTATCAGCCTTTTTTCTTAAGTAAGGCTGCAAAGTGTTTTAACTTCAGTGTTGAAATTCTGACCATATTAAATCAAAGGGGCATGTTGCCAGTGTGTTCCATGGGGCCAGGATTTCACCACAGCTGCTTAGATAAGGAAAGATCAATGCAGTTGTGGATATATGTGTATGCACTGTGCTATCTTTGTGTTTCATTCTTATGTTTTTGCTTCATTCTTGTAATTGGGAAGGGTATGGAGGAGCTTGAGAATTTCAAATACACTGGTGAGTGACTAGAGTGGTATCATGATGGCTGTATTATCCCATATCTACTCTGTGGATTGATTTGTAAGGCAACAGACAGTTTGATGGTGTGAGTCAGTCCACTGAGGAACTGAGGTATTAATAATGATTCAAATACTATATTGTAAGGGTTAATTGGTCTGTTTTTACATTCAAGAAAACAATGAAGTAATGTCTAGGGTAGGTTAAATTGATGTCAGCAGACTCTTATTTCTAGTTTTGATTGGTGATGAAAACACTAATTTCATTCTTATGTTTGACACATAAAGGAAGCAATAAATATGGCAAGTTTATAATCAAGTTTATTTATGAGGAAGACTATTGATAACATTTCTGCACTATAAAGATATTGTAAAGCCAAACTCCCAACTTTGTAATATTCTTAGACATTTTAAATAACAATTTCTAAGATTTTTAGTATTTATGATTAAAGATTATCCTGATGATCTAAAATACAGATAATCAAATAATAGTTAATTTTTTGTTTTGTAGCATAAACCACAACCATATAAAATACTGATGCTTGCTGGAAATCACACACTTCTATGAAATTCCCAGTATATAAAAATAATCTTTTTTGTGTTGTTATGCTGTCCACATGGAGAAAATGAATAATATAATTTCATATTTCTTCTTTCATTTACAGCGAGCTAAGTATCGAGAACTGGATTATGCCTGTTGTTTATGCTGGCCATTTTTCTCAAGTGATATGGTTTCATCCAATCTGGGCTCAGCAAATCAAAGAAGGAAAACATGACTTTTTAGTCGGTAAAGATACATCTACCACTACAATCAGGTAATTTATGTGTTATTTTTTGTAGTAAGATACTTATAGATCTAATTTTTCCCCTGCCACGGTTTCCCATATACATTTTCTTGTCATCTTAGATAAAACTGGTGATAAATCCATCTTTCTAATTAAAAATTTGTATCTATGTCTTCTTTAGGACCCAGCATGAAAAAAGTTTCATGAATTGTTACATTGACAGATTGGACTTTTCACTTGCTTTTTATAAATGCTGTTTTGTAGAGGATTATACTGCACTTGTCACATTTTTGTTAGTCTAAGCTCAGATCAAATGTTCTGTTGATAAAGGTTGAAACCAACCCACCTTCTACCTTCCCAGAGTACCAGGGTGGGGGGGAGGCCGCACAGCTCTCACCCGGAGCACAGAGGAGGGGAGAGGCCGAGGGGCCTTCCCCCCTGAGCACTGAGAACAGGGGAGGCTGCCTGGCTCCTGCTCACCCACCTCCGAGCACTAGGAAGGAAGGAGGCCACAGGGCTCTGACCCCTGCCCCTAACGCCGGGGCGGGGGGAGGTCACACCGCTCCCACCCCACCCGCTCCCAACTAGGAATGTGAAATATCGGTTAATTGAATAGTTGAGAAACCTCATGATTTCTTATTGGTTAGTGGCCTATTCTATAGTTCCTGGGGGCGGGGCTAGCAGTCAGTGCAATCTGCCTTCACTCCTGAGAAGACCCCTGCCACGCCACGCTGCTGCCACTGTATCAGAGACAGCAGCATGAGATGCCAGGTGGGAGCTGGTCTGCGAGGGGAGCCAGTTTAAAACCCAGCACCCCTTGTGGACCTGTACTGTTGCCCTGTGCGTGTACTGTTGCGTGTACTGTTGCCCTGTGCTGCTGCCTCTAATAAAGAGGCAGCAGCGCAGAGTGGCAGCAGCCCCTGTCTAGACGGTGGTCTGAGCTCCCAGATCCAGCACGAGCTGGAACCAAGCTGGGCTGCTGGCCAGCCTGCTAAAAAATGTACTGGCAAGTAAGTGTGTGTGTGTGTGTGTGTGTGTGTGTGTGTGTGTGTGTGTGTGTGTGTGTGTGTGTGTGTGTGTGTGTGTGTGTGTGTGTGTGTGGAGGGGGAGGGCGGGAGGAAATGCGTGTAGTCTATAGCATTAACCTATAAGCTTTTGCTTATCTGTTAATCAGTTAATTGACTGCATTTTTATATCCCTACCCCCAACACCAGGGAGAGGGAAGACTGCATCGCTCCTGCCCCCTCAGCATGGGGTGGGAGGTGGCCACGCCATTTCTGCCTCCCTCTGCCCCCAAGCGCTGAGGTTGGGGGGAAAGCTGTGCAGCTCCCACCCTCCCATAAGCACCGGGGAGTTGGGGCGGAGAAGGCCGTGCAGCTCCACCCACCCCTCAGCACCAGGGAGAGGGGAGTCTGCATGGCTCCAGGAAGTGTGGAGGCTACACGGCTCCAACACTCCCCCCGGACCACTGGGGAGGCCACACAGCTCCTGCCCTGCCCCCTGGAGCACCAGGCAGGCCACATGGCTCCCGCCTGCTCCCCACCACCACTGAACATCAAGGAGACAGGGTAGGCTGCATGGCTGCCAACCCTCAGCACCGTCCAGGGCAGCAGGAAGGACACCGGGTGGCTGAGGGGTAGGGGCTGCAGGAGATAGAGTGATGTGCTGATGTCACGCTATTGTCCTGCAGGAAACGGGTTTTTTTATATATACAGAGAGAGAGAGATAACGGTCTTGATACATAGTTTCTGTCAATATGTGAAGTGTGGTCATTTTAATTATAAACCAGAAAAGATTTGTATTTGTTCCATTGTTTTCCCAGTCAGGTAAAAATAGAATTATTGTCTGGCTGTTTCTTTCATAACTTGCTCTTTAGTCACACAGCACTAGATCCTGATCTTGCTAATAATGGTATAAATCAGGTGTATTTCCAGTTGATTCAGTGGAGCTACACTGGCATAAAACAGGTGTGACATCAGAATTGGACCCACTGAGTGCAGCTGTCATCTTATTTTTCACAGCTGTTAAAATTAGTTTTTATAGTATCGTTCATCGTAACACTTCATCAATTGAAAACTGAAATTCCTCCATACTGAATTTCATTTGTCATACCAATTTGTTGTATAATTTTTGGCTCTTGACTCTTGAGCACCTAATGTTAATTTTATCAACATCAAAATATTGTGTTTTAGTGAAACCACACAAAAAGTTATATGTACTCTTCAGTAGGAAAAAACCCCATAATATCTGGAACTAGGTAGACAAAATCCCAGGTAACTGGAGCTTATTTTTGGTAATTCACCAGGAAGATATGATGGCTTCAAATATTTTAGCTATCTATAATTAACTATATGTAGTAATTTTAAAAGTGCAGTTAGCTAGGCGGAGATGTTTAGCAAAGCAGAAAGCTTCATTAGCTAATTATCTATGGTCTTTTTGGGTTCAAGGGAGTATAAAGAGAAAGAAACGTAGAAGATCAGTTTTACATTTTCAGGCTGAGTTTGGACATGCTAGTCATTGAAGGTAAAACTTCATTGAGTTCAGCAGCACTATCTGGCTCATAATTCACCCAGGAGTTTTAAGAGGAATCCAGCAGTTTATCGAACCAACCGTATATTAATGTTATTTGTTTGGAGCAATAGTTCTAGTTGCTTTGGACTACTGGACTATATCAGCCTGCCTATCAACTTTAATAACATCCCTTTATCTGCTGCCCCTTCTAAAACATTTTGTATCTTACATTATTTGAATGCATGGCAATGTTCTCTTTAATCTTTTCCCTCCATGTGTGGATTTTTTCCATTGGGGTGCAGAATAATTTTTGTGTGTGCCAAAGCATTTGCAAATGTGCACCATCAGTAGAAACGAACCTAGCTGTGGCACTCCGCTAATTAGCTGGGCAGCATTTGAATCTCTCCTGAGTGGCTGCATGACCATACGGGTGAGCGATAACAGTTATGCATGGTATGTTTGTATGAATTTAGTACTATCAACAGCATTTATCTTCAAACCAAGTGCACCAGAAACAGTATCAGTGTAAGCTTCCCTGCATACTGTGTGTGTGCCTGGCCCACCACTCCTGTTGAAAGAGCAGTAGTTCAGTCCTCATTCATTCAGTTTGGGCATCTCAATTGAGACATCCAGTTAGTGCAGACTATGACAGAGTTGCTCCCATCTGAACACTTGAGAACTGGACTGAGGCCATCCAATAATTTCATATAGAGCACCAGATAATCTCCAAGTTTGCGGACACAGCTGACTGTGGTTGGATTTGATTGGATAGTCTAGGGGTAAAAGATTCCTATTAAGGTTCTCCTGAGCCATCCAGTCTCTTCTTCCTCATTTTTACAGAAGTATTTTTCATAACATAATCTTCAATTTTCTCTTGTATGTTTTTAAGTTATTTAATTTAGCATTGGTGCAATTCTAGAGAATGGTATTTATGAATCCAAAAAAAAATCAAAGACAACATGAGTTCTCTCTCCTGAAATAGATTGTGTTGTGATAAAAGATTTTATACACACACACACACACACACACACACACACACACACACACACACACACACACACGTGTGTGTGTATGTGTAATCTGTCTGGGCACTGATTGCATCTTGAGATAGTCTTCCTAGTTCCAAGCACTTTGAGAAAAGCTAAATATCCCTTTTTTGGTTAAAGTGATTGCTTATGGTGATTTCAGGATTTTCAGAGATTATTTTATGGGTGAGTTATTCAGCCATCAAGAAAACTTACATTTGTGGTAAGGGTGTTAAGGACTGGTTGACTATCTGATAAGCAGATGCTTATCGAATAGTCGAGTCGACTAGTCACTCCCCCACCATCCTTTTTGCCTGTCAGATGGAGGCAACAAAGCGGGGCAGGCAGGGAGAGAGGGGATACTATTCGATTAGTGAATTACACCGTACTTAACATCCTTAATTTGTGGGAATGTAGCACCTTTAGTGTTATGGAAAGCATATGCTTACGTAACAGTTTAGGGCTCGTTTGTAACACAGATTAAGAATTGTCCTTTTGTTCCTGGTTTTGCGTTTGAGGATTAACTGAAAAGCATCCCCTTACTGGTTGGTCAGAGGGGTTCTTACAAGAAGAGGAAAAGAGGTGACTGATCACAGTGAACAGAAATGATTCATTTCTATGAAGTGCTACTCTGACAGCAGTACAGTCATGGAGTTGCAGTTTACAGTCGTCAGAACTATTCACAGGGGTTGATCCTGCCAGTCTAGGGAGTGTTTAAAGGTGTATATCTGACGAAGTGGATCTTTGCCCACAAAAGCTTATGCTGCAATACATCTGTTAGTCTATAAGGTGTCACAGGACTCCTTGTCACTTTTAAAGGTGTATATGTTACAGATGCCACACCTTAACTGCAGAAGAGAGCACTGATTTGCTTGCTGTGTAACACTTAAAATGTTCTAGTTGGGATGGATTGAGTTAAATAATCCATTTGAATCTTGTTTTGCATTTGTACTTTTGTTATTTTCCTAAGAAATTTCAGTCTAACTGGGGGGGCAGGGCCATAACCATAAAACTTTGTAACTAAACATAAATTACACTAAATTGGGTGGTGTTCTTGTTCATATACTGTATATGTGTGCATTTGTTTAACTAATTATGTACTTTTACATACATTAAGTTTCTTAAATTTATATTTTGTTAGAAAAATAGTAAATGATGCATTTTTATTTACTAGATAGTAATGTTTACTCTTCTGTGTAAGACACTGGAATTTAATTCAAAATATACAAAAAGCATTTACAAATATTAGTTAAGTAAGAGTACCTTAAATGTTCTCGGGTTTTTTTTTTTTCCTTATGTAAGTTTATCAAGATGTTACTTTACATTTGAAGCTAGACCCCAAAGTTTCAGTCACTACTCACGGGATTGGTTGAGTTTCATTTGGCAGCCTAGGGATATTTGGGTACCTAAAAATGCCCAGCCTGCTTAAGCTGTCTTGAAAACCTCACTAGGCACATGCATGGATTTTTAAGTGCCTGATTATTGCAGAAATTCTGTCTCCATGTTCTTCAGGTTTTTAAAGTTTAATAGATCAAATTGTCTCCCATCTGTTTTTTATTCATGAATTGGAAGACAAAAGCAAGCTTTCTTGTTTCTTCTTCTCCCAATTGATTTCTCATCTTTGATTGAATTAGTTCAAATGAATAAAATATTCTCTCTGCACCTGCTGGCTAAACAGAAACAAAATTGTGTATAATGAAAACGAAGTACTTACATCTGAAAAAACGTCAGTACCAGCATTTGCTCCACTATGAAGACTGAAAATAATATAGATATAGACTTTATGCAGTACATGATGTGACATATTTATAAAGGTTGAGTTTGCCTTAAAGATAATAGAGCTCGTCCTTGTCTTTCTTGTTCATTTCCTACCCTGAAGATTAAAAAAGCAGCCTTTTTTACTCTTTAAAATTTGAGGTGGTCTTACCAATGCAGCATTTTTATTGAAATGATTTTACTAGATTATCATTAGTTTATGACATAACAGAAGCGATATTTTCAATTTTAACTTTAAATAGGATTATTTTTTTAAATAAATTTCTATATAAAAACCATTTTTTCCAAACTATTTTTCCCTACCCTGCTCATAAGGGATAGCAAAATGGACTAGAAGTAAGGAGACACATCATTTACTCCCATGTCTGCCACCAATCTCCTATGTGGCCTTGGGCTTTCATTTTGCTTGGTTAACTTCCCCCATCTATAAAATGGGGACGTGTATATTGACAACTCAGTTTTAAATGTAACGTGACAACATCTTTTAAAATAATCATAATGTGTGTATATATTGCATTGCCTATAACCTCTCTCTCTCTCTCACACACACACACTTACTTTACTTTCTCAGCATCGCTTACTTGGAAATATAGATAAGTGTTAACATGAGGTTGTTTCTCATCTAGTTAAATTGTACATTAAGCATGCTCAATTCTCTATTCCAGGGTTACAAGTACAGATCATTACTTTCTAAGTGATGGTCTTTATGTCCCTGTTGATCAGCTAGAAAACCAGAAGCCTCTACATCTGAATGTCATTCTTGTTACTCCTACTGAAACATCCAGCAGTCAAGAAGAAAATGATGACATATTTGCTGCAAAGAGACTGAAACTAAATACAGATGATACAGCAAACACTGCTACTGCCTCTTCATCAAAGGCTGAAGTTCCCAGGGGTGACTTATCAGATTCAAAAGCTGAAGGGGGAGAAGAGAAAACATTTACACAAGACAAATTGGAGTCCTTGCCTTCGTGCTCGCCTGGAAACCATGCATGTCAATTGATGGAGATTGTTGAAGATGTTCTTCAAGTACTACAAAAGGGAGATGCATATGTTTTAGATATTGATTTAGATTTTTTTTCAGTTAAGAATCCATTCAAAGAAATGTACACCCAGGTGAATATAACATATGCCCCATTATCTTTCTGACAAATGTGAACACCACAGACAATGCAACTGTTAATATCCTGCAGCCATGCCACTTAGTTCAGGGATATTCTCATATTGCTATAAAAAATATACCCAAATAACCTTAGCTAAGATAATCAGCTGCTAAAATATGAATATTTGGATGAGGATGCCTGAGAAGAAAACCTAGGTACTGCAGGGAATGATGTGCTCTTTAGAATCATTGCTGAACTGTTAGTTCAGAATTGAATAGTCGTGTAACCGCACGAAATCTTAGCAGTTACACGACTATTCAGTAGTTCCTGGAGGTGGAGCCGATAGCCAGTGCAATCCCGGCCCCACTCCCAGGGAGGCCCCTGCCACCCGCACTGCTACCTCTCTATGAGAGGCAGCAGCGTGGTTTGCCAGGTGGGAGCTAGTCCGCGAGAGGAGCCAGTTTAAAAAAACAGCTCCTCATGCAGACCAGCTCCCTGCCTGTGCAGAGCAACCTCTGTCTGTGGAGCGCTCAGACCCCCCATGAACAGGGGCTGCTGGCGTAGAACAGCTTCTGTCTGCAGCAGGCTTAGGCTCACTGTGGACAAGGCTGCTCCGTGGGATACAGAGCACCCTCTCTCCGTGGGGAACTCGGACCCCTGCGGACAGGGACTGCTTTGCGGTAGGCAGCACTGGGGAGCTAGTGCTGGGGGGGAACCAGCTCCTGCCTGTCTCCCATCCCAAGGGTTGGAGGGAAGCAGGTCCATGGAGTCGGCACACACGGGTGCTCCCTGTATGTATCAGCTCTAGCCTGTCCACTCACCCTCCGCACTACTGCCTCTTATCAGAGGCAGCCGCGTGGGGCTGGAGAGGTCCGGGGGGGAGGTGGCAGGTGCATCCGGTGCTCGTGGGGAACCAACTTTGAAGCTAGTTCCCACTCCCTCCCCCTATAACTTGCTGCCTATGATACAGAGGCAGCAAGGAGGGGGGAGTGCATGTAGTCGACAAGATTAACCGATAAGCCCAGACTTATCAGTTAATCATGTAGTTGTCTACACATTGACATCCCTATGCTGAACAAATGCCTCCATTTGATGTTACAGGCATAGTTCTGCCTTTCACCAGAGATGTCAAACCCAGATCAAAATTAGGCTTCCAAATCTACACTGATGTTTTCTGAAATATAAAAGGTGATTTTCAGTAATACTGAGCGCTCAGCAGCTCTCATTGCCTTTTTTTCCAGCAGAGGTAAGGGAATGTAATGTCATTGTTAGGGATGTGAAGGAGTAGTCTACTACCCAATAAGACTTGGCTTAGTGGGTAGTCGAGTCAACTACTTACACTCTTCCCCCTTGCTGCCTCTGTATTAGAGGCAGTGAGGTGAGGTGGGAGGAGCCACCTTAAAAGCTGGTTCACCCAGCACGGTCTCTATGGTGCTCTGCCCCCTCGCTGCTGCCTCTATTAGAGGCAGCAGGGGGGCAGGCAGGGGCTGCTGCCACCTACCCCCTGGTTCCCACTACATTTTAAATTGCAAAGCCGCAGCAGGGTTTGGTCCTGGACCTAGCACGAGCCAGGACTGAGTTGTCTGCCTATTGAGTAGTCAATAAAAATTCTATTGACTGCTCGATTGGCTAAATACCCATTTCTTAACATCCCTAGTCATTTTACAAGGCACTGATAAGATCTCATCAGGAATACTGCGTATAATTCTGGTCATCTGTGTTCAAGGAAGATTAATTCAAACTGAAACAGGTACCGTGAATGGCCACTAGGATAATGAGTGGAATGGAAGTCCTGTCTTCATGGCCTTTGATGTGGGGGGGAGAGTAACCAGATAGTTCCCCAGGGCTTGGCAATTTAATAGGGGGCCAGGTAGCAGCAGCCAGAGCCCCTGGCCTTTAAATCACTGCCGGAACCCTGGGCAGCACTGAGGGCTGGCTGGGAGATGCTAGCTCCTAGCTCCACCCCTTCTGCCCAAGGCTCTGCCTCTTCCAGGAGTGGGGGGGCTGCAGCTGAGCTCCTCCTCCCCTCCAGCATTGCCAAGGGCCTGGCGAAATCTGTCACCAGCCCTGCCTGTCTTACATGGGGAAACTTAAAGAGCTTGTTTAATCTAGAAAAATGAAGAGTGAGAGGTGAGAGTGTTTGCACTCTCTAAATACACGGGGAAGGTAAATAGCAGGGGAAGTGAAGAGATGTTTAAGCTAAAAGACAATGTTGGCACAAGAACAAATGAGTATAAACTCAGGCTGGAAAGCAGATGGTCTCTAGCCATCAGAGGAATAAAGTTTTGGAGCAGCCTTTCATAGCAGTGGAGGAAGAAGGCTAATTTATTTTCATATGGATCTTAATACATTTATTAATGGATTATATGACAGCGTTGCCTATGATGGTAAGAAGTTGGACTCATCCAATTTTATGTCTTAAATGGAATTTTTAGGTGCTCATTATTTGTGAAAATCAAAACACCTTTATTAAGGAGCCTAGAGTTGGATTTTGTCAACTAGGCAACGGAGTTTTGAAAATTTGGGCCCAAGATGCAACTTGCTAATGGTAATTAAAGCTCCCATATCCCTTTTTCTTCATGGATAGTGTGTGTGCTGGTCATAGTCCAACTTGGGCAATTTTTTATCTTTCTTTTACTGTTTACTCAAGTCATCCTTTTCCTTTATAAAAAGGTGTAACTTCTCTTGCTCAGACTGGCTGATGCTCTTCCATTTTAGCATTTGTGTGAAATCATTGAGACAACTTGCAAAGAAAGCTCTTCAACTTCAGAATGAAAAGAGAGAAAAGGAGGGTGGCTTTATAATAATCTCTCTATATACAAAAAAATTTTCTGCCAGGCGACAGAATGATGCCATCACGCTGTCTGGCCACAAAAGCAGCGAGAGAGAGGTGGGTTGGTGAGTGTAGCGAGTGTGGGACACAGCCCGCTACTACATTTTAAAAAATAAAATTCCATTCCTAAAATAGGTTTAAAATACATTTTGAATATAAAGATGGTGCCCTAAATTAAACCAAAATTATAAGCTTTTCCTTCTCTTCCTCTTTGCTATTATAGTCCTTTCTTTGTGTCCCACCTGCATCACCACCCCTCCAAGGTGAGCAGATGCCTATGCTCACCCAGAGTCCCATTGTGATCCAGTAACAATTGTGGTTGTGGGCAGATTTCTCATTGTCTCTCTATTTGTATGGTGCTCACACAGCCATAGAACTGTATCCACGCTTGGAATAGGACATCTCAAGTCATAAAGTGTGAAGGAATGGGATTCATTAGTAGTGAAGAGTAAAACCTGATGAGAAATGTAGAGAATTTTTTGTACCCATATATATTTTTTTAAATGTCCCGTTTCTTGTAGATCTTTTACAAAGCAGATTGGCCATAAAATTGGTCATTCGCTGTGTGCTTGCAACCATGATCCTAGTTGTTCCCTGCATGGGAATATCTCCTCACAGAGAACAAGAAACTTCCCAGTTCTCAGATTGCAGCCTTCACTAAATTATCCTGTCCAGGGGACAGATTTCCCAAAATTACATCTACAAATTGCTTGTCAGACCATCTTCCCTTTAGAACCTTGCTGTCCTGGCAACCATCCATTTACAGCTCCATCCGTTTACAGCCCAAGCTATATCTTTTGTTTACAAAATCTCAGAGTTAGTCTGTACTTTAAAAACAACGAGTAATCCTGTGGCACCTTAGGGTATGTCTAGATTACATGCCTTTGCCGACAGAGGCGTGTAAAATAGGCTACCCGACATAGTCAATGAAGCAGGGATTTAAATATCCCCGGCTTCATTAAAATAAAAATGGCTGCTGCACTGTGCCAGCTCATCTGATCGTCTGCACAGCACGTGAGTCAAGACGCAGATCAGTTGACAAGGGAAGCCTTTGTCGATTGCTCCTGTAAACCTCGTTTCACAAGGAGTAAGGGAGCAGTTGACAAAGGCTTCCTTTGTCGACTGATCCGCATCTTGACTCGCACGCTATGCCGACGATCAGCTGAGCCGGCACAGTTCGGCGGCCATTTTTATTTTAATGAAGCCGGGGATATTTAAGTCCCCGCTTCATTGACTATGTCGGGCAGGCTATTTTACATGCCTCTGTCGGCAGAGGTATGTAATCTAGACATACTGTTAGAGACTAACCAAGATATATAAAATCATGAGCTTTCGTGGGTAAAACCCATTTCATCAGATGAATTGAAGTAGAAAGAACAGAAACCAAAATATATATCTCAGAAGCAGTACCTGTCAATTGTAGGACCTGTGTTAATTAGTCTAACTAAGTGGGCTGGGTGTATCCCATACATAGCTTTTGATGTGGAAATGTGGATGTTTAAAAGGCAGGAGAAATTGGCTTTGTAATGCACCAACCAGCTAATGTCTTTATTCAAGCCCAGGGTAAAGATGTCAAGACTGTAGCTGAATTCCAGTTCTGCAGACTCTCTTGTAATTGGTTAGTGAAAGTCCTTTGTAGAAGAATGGCTACTTTTAAATCCATGATTGAGTAACCAGTCAGGTTAAAATGTTCCCCTGCAGGTTTATGTGTGTTACAGCAATTCACTGGGGCCTCAGTTCAGCAAAGCACATTTAATTTTAAGCAAATGAGTAATCTTAACCCTGTTCACCAAAGCATTTAAATGCTTGATTTTTAAGGGCGTAACTAATTACACTGAAGTCAAATTGAACATTTTACATGTGGTTTTGTGCTTTGTTGATTTGGGTCAAAATGTTTTTGTAGGGGGGATGAAGTCATGAAGAGTGGCCTTCTCAAGCCACAGAGCCTTTTCATCATGAGCACATATAGAATGCCTTCTGCTGCGTTGCTTGGATGAGGCTATCTTGTTAAAGTCTGTCATAAAAGTAGCTTGCCTTTGGAGGTACAGGAATCAGAAAGTTTTGCTTCACTGTATTTACATTTCAGTATGTTTCCTTTGAAGCCACTAAAATACTTTTTTGGTTTCCTTAAAGGAAGAATACAAGATTTTGCAAGAGCTGTACAGTTTTAAGAAGCCGGATAGAAATCCAACAGAGGTACAGTATTTCTTTTTGGGGTAGATGAGGAATGTGAAAATGATTTTTGGTTATACTGCAAAGATCCTTAGCTGTGACACAAAGCAGAGAGACACGAGGGAAAACTGTGAAAGATGCTTAATGAACAGGTTGCCTTTTAAGCCATGTATCATGCTTAATGCTATTCTGTAGTGCCTCAAGAAAGCTTTTCGAACAAACATTTTTAGGCAGTTCTGTTAACTGCACAGAGATTTAGTGTGAATGTAAAATTTAATGTGTGTAAACAAAATGCTAATTTACAAAAGTGAAACAAAAACAAATCCTCCATGGTGTTTTTGTTTCCACTTCCTACTTTTCCTCCTTAGTTTATTTCTTCTTTGTTGTTGGGATGTGACAAATAGCCGATCTGCGTTCAGTGTATTATCATCAATTTATTTATACCCAGAAGTGTCTATATCATTGTAGTGTAACCTACTTTTTAGTAGGTATTATATATTCTCCATCTGTTCCTGATTCACAGTATATATCAGCATGTTCCAGCTGCCAACTAGGCAACTGTTTAGCTCACCTTAGAGACTCATGTTCTTAGCTCTTAGTGCAGTCCCCAATGACAACAAAGATGATGGCTGTTACATTAGGAACTTTCCAAAGGAAAAAAGTTGAGATGATCCCAGCCTAGATCTTACAACGTAAACAAGACTCGAAGCAGATATAAAATGTATAGTGCTAATAATTTTGTAAATATCAGTGTGTAAATTTATTCCTAAATTACTCTCCATATTTGTCTGTCAGTCATCAAAAGTCTCATAGGCATCAGGGCGGAAGTGGCAAGTGTATGGGGGTGGGGGAAGGGTGCTGTAGCCATAGGAAGCATCAAAGGAAGATGTTATGGGGATGTTTGTGTGAGACGCTGACTGTTCTGAGGAATAAGGTTAGGAGGGGCAATGCTGAATAAGACATGGGCAGCATCACACTGCACTTTAAACTTAGTAATGAGAAGTGTAACTTATATGTGATGAAGGTGGAGAAGCCAGCAGAGGTGTTTGTGCCCAGATCTGGGCTCTGCGCATTTAATTGAATCTCTCACTAGTCACCCTTCCTGATTGTGTCTGTGTCTGATAGATGCATTTAGATGTAAATTTGAAACATGCTAAATCATAAAATATTCATATCTTTCAAAGAAGTGGAGGGGGATTAATGCATTCATCTTCCATTAATCTTGATCCCCCAGTGCTACATTCAAAATACCTGCCTACTTTTTTACAACGCCATGCTCTTTAGTGACTTCAGTGGCACCTCTCAGAATCGGATCTCATATTATCATTTAAGCATATGTAGTTTAGTTGCTGACATTCTCCCAGGGACACAGCAACTGACATATGTGATATCAGAACAGGTTGCCAACTAAATAGAATTGTCATATCCCTTATTTTAAAATCTGTCAAATATTCCTCATTAGTGATTTTCCTGTCTACATTTAATGTGCTGATCATCTTTTCATACTCATGATATGAAACAGTCTATCATTTGATATTGTTGTCATCTGATCCTGCAAATACTTGCATGTTTTCTCATGCCAATAGTCTCATGGATTCCAATAGATTTCTCCCGGGAATCAAGTAAAAGAGGCATTTAACTTAGAATTCATTGTTCTTTTTTAATGCAGTCCAGGCAGAAGGTGATTGAAAAATCTGTAACTTGCATAGTGCCTTTTGAAATAAAAATAAATTTGGATTTATCTGTAGGTATCCAGCTTTGCTTTTAAAAACCTGTACTACTTTTTAATTGAGGCAAAACTGCTCATCTCTTGCTAAGTGTTCATATTTCATTCATCACCATGACAGTTGAGAGCTTTTCAAACAAATCCAGCAGTTAATCCAACATGCTTCTAGTTCTTCCCAGACTTTTCCTTCAAACTATAGATGCAGAACATTTTGTTGTTATTGGGCAGAGATGGGTTTTGTTCTGCATTGCTCTGAAGGTGATAATCTCTGGTCATTCATTCTGATCTCATATTCCACAAACCAGCTGCCCAGAAATCCCTGTTCCCTTACTCCCATCAGACCAATTACTTGAGGATTTGACCCATTGAGTGAAGTGTCCTTCAACTAAGGAAATGAGGCCCTATGCTTGTATTGCTCCTAATACATCTACATGTGTGTCCATTCAAAGGAGGGCTTGCAAGACTGTGTTGAAAATCGTGTCCATCAGCTAGAAGACCTGGAAGCAGCTTTTGCAGATTTATGTGACGATGACAATGAAGAGACTCTACAAAGATGGGCTTCATATCCTAGGTAAGAGATCTCAGTAGTTAAAAGAAAACCGTCTGGTCAGCTAGTAGCTTGTGGAATACAGGAAGGGATCACACATCTCAAAGAACCACCAATTACAGGCATGGCAGGATAATCACACTCTTGTGTCCCAGAGCCCTGTTCAGTCCACAATCTGGGTAGTCTCAGTACTGCGACACTGGCCCTACTTGCCTTCGCCGGGGTTTGAGCGTCTGTCCCTCAGCTACAGAGGGCGTAGGGGCAGGCGCCCCCTGGACAGCCTAGGCTGGGTAAACAGTTCTCTCCAGCTACCAGCTGGATTCTCAGGCTGCCAGGGAAAAGGGAGCCCAGAATCCTTTGTTGGAGCTCCTTATCCTGCCCCCTCTCTCTCTCTTTTTCCCTTGTCTCTGGTGTTTCCTTTCTCAGTTGTTCTGGTTTTCTCCCCAGCTATTCTGGTCTCATCTCACTCCCACTCTCCTCCCCCTCCCAGCAGGGAAGGCCTCTTTTTAAAGGGCTCCTTGGCAGCCTCAAGTGAGATCAGCTGGCTCTGATTGATTTACAGCATCCCTATCTCCCCTGCTCCTCATTAGCCAGGGCCTTTGCTGCCTTTTCAAGCTGCCTTTCTCTCTCTCTCTAATTTGGCCTTCCAGCCTGACCTTGTCACAGAAGCAAGTAAGCTCGTCTTCTGTGCAGTTAAGTTCCAAGGTAAAAGAAAAAGTTCAGTTTGGTTTCTTGTAGTGTTTGGTTTCCTTTGTGTTCAGTCTTTGCTTTCCCTCCACTCTTGTGGAAAAATAACAGCATACAAGATGGATCCCAGCATTAGCTGACATGGCCACATGTCTTGGTAGGAGCCCCCACTGCCCCTCCTTACAGGTTTACAGGAAAAACACCTCTGTTCACAGATCATTGTCCTGAGTATTGGTCCATTAAATTCCTGGAGTATTTCTAATGACCGTCACTTAACATGTCTACATTAATAACATTCAAATACAGGAATGATAGATGCATGCAAATGGGATAATCATATTTAGTAGATTACAATCTTTCCAATGATATCTAACATGAAGTATCACACACAAAGCATAGTCCAGTTACGTCATATGGTTCAGCATATTATCATAAGGAATGTCAAATGATCTGTCACAATCATCTCTGACCTGAAAGGAAATAGGGAAGGAGGTGCAGAACGGTATAGTGTATATCCTTGGTTGGCTCACCATTTTCCTGGATCCCAGAGGTATGGAAGAGTCAGGCAAGAGGGGTAGCTGCATTCTACGACATTTTTCCTCTGAGCTGCATTCTACGACATTTTTCCGACATTTAACTACTGAGATCTCCCCCCATTCTAACTCTGAATGGGAACCCAAGTAAGTCAAGGCAGAACTAGTCAGCCTTAGTGATTTTGGAATCCTCATGTGAACTCCACTTCTAAGATAGTATACAATACAAGAGCTTGGTTGCATCTCTCTGCAGATGCCCCTGGCCTCTGTTGGCACTCCCAAGATTCCTGGCTACTAAGGACTAAATCCCTCCTCCTTTCTATGGATGTAGGATGAGAGGCAAACTCTACCTACTGTGGAATGATCAGCTGGAATGTCCAGGAATCAAGTTTAGTTCTTACGTAGGCCAGTGCTGCTTGCATCTGAAATCAGGGATACTTTCAGAACATTGAATTTGTAAGGAGAAATGTGTAATATTTCTTCATTAATTCCAAACTGCAGCTGTGAAAAACTGCCTCTCCTGCATTAATAAAGATGGTGACTGAAACTGGCATTTCCAGTGTTAGTAGAAGCAATTTAGAGAGGGAGAACATTTGTGTTTGAACAGTTTTGCTGTGCTCAGATGGCAGCCTGTGAACACTTAAAAGAGCTGAATACTAAGAATTAAAATTAATGCAAAACAGCAGGCAGAATAGTCGGATGTTTATTTTTAAATATTGCCAATGTGCAAGAGGAGCAGTTGTAATTGTTTGATACTTCATATGCTATGCCACCAAACTATAATTGTAAAACATTTGGCCAAATCTTGACCTTAACTAGAAAACCCTAAGGAAGGGCATAGAAGAATGATTGGAGGAAAGGACTGGGGACTCAGTGGTGGGCGGACCCAGTCCTCAAACCTACATATGCGGGGGAAGTATGGAGAAGGATACCTCATCTACATAGAAGTGGGAATCAACTGAGATAGGAGATCCTGTCTCTTCGTGCTGTTTTTCTTATCCCTCTTTACCCCTTCCAAAATGACTTTTAAAGGACCTGTAATGACAAGGGCTAGTCGAAAAGTGTCTGTTTTCCATAGACGTTTTTGGAGTCAAAACTGAACATCTACTTTTTTTTCAGTTTAGTAATGGTGCCACAGCACTGCCTGGGAGTTGCCATTCAGTTGTTTCCTGTGCATACTGGGTTTCACAGCCAGACTGCCATCTTCTGTCATGTGTTGTGTAAGGATGTTAAATTGCATTTAATCAGCTAAACAAGTAGTCGATGGAATTTCCATTGACTTCTCGATTAGTTGATAAGGGGGGAACTGCGGAGCCGCAGCAGGTTAGCTTCTGGCCCCGGGATCTAACCCAGCTGCAGTTCTGCTTTTCAAATGTAGGAGGAGTCGCCGGGGGGGAGAAGCGACTTGTGGAGTAGTGACTCAACTAGTCACTTACATCCCTACTGTTGTGGTTCAGCAAGAGGTGAGGCAGCAGTGCCTCACAGGAGGTGGAGGCTACCTGATAAGCTTAGTCCACAGACAAGGAAAAGCATGAGACACTCGAGCTCCCAATAAGCACTGTCAATTTTTCCTACTCAAAATTTTCTCTTCAATCAACAGTTTAGACAAAAGCCACATTTTTCCATGGTGAACCTCCTAATCCCCATATTTCTCCCACCTGTAGTGATGCCATTAGCAAAGTCCCCCTGTGGCTTCTGAGTAACAACCACGGATGAAACTCAGGTAGAATTAATATGACCATGAAAAAGTAACTTCTTCATGGGGTATTTAGAAGAGCTACAAGGAGGTGCTGTCAGAGAGAATGACCTCTTCCCCCAGTCCCATGCAGCCTGAATTCAGGGGCAGGGTGAGGTGAGAAAGCAGTGCCTTCGAGCTGGCATTTTTCCTCTCTCACAGTAGCAGGGGAAGTCCCAGAAAGCTGTGCTTTGTTCCTGAGACACAATGCCAGCCATGGTAATATATCCTTAGTGTTTCTGGCTACATTAAGTCCAGGTGTGATAGCTATGGGGCAGACCCAGTCCCCCAAACCTACATATCTGGGAGAAGTATGGAGAAGGGCACCTCATTTACATAGAGTTGAGAATCAACTTACATAGGAGATTGTCTCGCTATGCTGCTCTGTTGGCTCCTCTTCACCCCTTCCAGTATGGCTGGTGCTGTAATGACTAGGGCTGGTCAAAAAGTGTGTTTTCTTTTTATCCCCAGAATGAAACCACTGGTTCAGCTTGTGCAGAGTTTGAAAAACAGGATGGAAGCCCCTGACTATGAAATGGTAAGTCATTGGTTGGAGGAACTGGAAGCAGACTGCTTGATTGGTCAGAGTGCATAGCTACTGCTGTTCCAGACTGATCACTCATTTGGCTCTCTAAATAAGGACTTCAGAACTTAAGTTGAAGCAGTCCCTCCCACTCTCGCCCTCTTTTTAAGACCTTAGCTTTCACCTCCATAGGCTTCCTGAATCCTCTGATGGGAAAAGGGAGGTACATTACAACAAGCAATTAAACTAGTTAGCAGCATCTAAAAGTATAAATACAAATAATGTGTGTGCTTTTAAATACATTTCTGTACTTGCAATAAATAGTTATTTTAAAGTAGTACAGTAGCTGCTAAGCCCTTAGGGACAGTTTAAGTACTATGCTATATAGATCAGTTTTGTGAATAGTAACATTTCTTGTTAATTTTAATCATCCACTTTATGCAGTAATGAAATCTGTGTCTAATTTATGTTTAGGTCCATCAGGCTGGTCTTACCTGTGATTATTCTGAACTCCCCCATCATGTTAGCACTGAACAGGAGATAGAGGGCCTCGTACAATCTGTAAAGCAGGTACTGAAAAAAATACCAAAGCCCACGCTTGTGACAATTGCTCGGTAAGAACATATTTGTTTATATCATAAACCAAAAGGTGAATTTAACATCCGTTTGCTGCAGTAAACAGGGCCTGACAATTAATGTAATCTACTCGCCTATGGCGAGTAGATTTTAGCCCGGCGCAGCCACGCAGCGCAGTCTGCGCATGCACAGCTTGTGGTTCCACGCAGCTGGCGAGCAGGGCTCGCTGCCTCTTGGCGAGCCCTGGCAGTAAATATGCTTTAACAAGTCACTCTGTATTGCACTAAAGAATTTTCAATTTACTGTGGAGCTTCCTACATGCAACAGGGTGATCTGTTCCTTTTAAGGGCAGTGAGTGCTGGGACCATCCCGTCCCATACCTGGGGTCTTTCAAGTTTAGGTGTTCTCGGGAAGGATTGACAGATCTGATGGGCTGGGAATGGGGGTGGAGAGGTAGCTGATGGTAATGCTCAGCAAGTGAAGGACTGTGCTGAGTTCAGATGCGGGAGCCTAGTGTTGAGAGACTTAAAGGAAAGTTCCTTAAAACAGGACCCTAAGCCTGATGTTAAACTGGGAATCCAGGCACAATTACAGCTGCAGAGACCCTAAACCAAGAGGAAGATATTTCTAAGACCAAAACCAGGAGGAGACTTAGAAAAAAAGACTCCGCAGAGAGGCCAAGGGACTGGCAGAACTTTTTAGTGTTTTAAGCGCTTTGAAATCCCTGGATATAAGGGGTTCTTTATGTGCAAAATATTCAAAAAGTCTATTTCTTATTATGGACATTTGTTTTTGTTTTTGTTTTTTAAATCATTGTTGCAGATCAAGTTTGGATGACTATTGTCCTGCAGAGCAAGTAGACCTTATTCAAGAAAAGGTTCTGAATGTATTACGCTCCGTGTTCGGCACGCTGGATGTTAATTTAGAGTACTTGGTCGATTAATCTTCTGAGTGAACGAACTTTCCCTATTCTCTTAACTCAGGGGAATTGTATCATTGATGTCACCATCAGAGGAATATTTAGAGAGGAAAAGTCTTGTGCTGAAAGCAGTTCCCCATCCTCCCACCGTTCCTGCTCCTCCCACAAAGAACTACTTCCATATAAGCAGAGAGTCACTGTACCTAAATTAATTTTACATGAATACAACAGAATCTCCTTATATCACTTGTTTGTTTTTATTTGGGCTATGTAATTCACCAAAACCAGATTTATTTTTAATACACTTGTAAATTTCTCATTAGATCAAATTAGAAAAAGTGTGGGGAAAAGAGCTTGTGCTCTTGCAGCAGGTGGCACTAGAAACCAAGATATCCAATTATTTGAATGACGATTTCTACATGCACTCTACCTTTCTTCCACTGGTTTCATATCTGAAACATTATCCCTTTTAATTGTGGTCTTTGATCAGACTTAGATTGTTGGCTCCAGATTATATATGCTATGTGTTATCAATACTACTTTTCAAGGCTAGTAGTGTGATGAGAAACTTTTTATTTTTATACCATGAAGACACTCTGTGACAGAATCAGACACGTGCTTAAAATATTTGGAAATCAAATCTAGCTTTTTGCAATTAGATTGGTTTATTGTATGTTACAGATCATTCATGATACTATTAATACTTTGTTTTCACACAGTGACCTTTGCTCATTCCCAGTACTGGGGTTAGCACTAGAAATGAATCCCAATTATCCCTCTCCCATTCTATTTGTGCAGTGTACTTCCTACTACTCAATCCACAGAGTGCAATTTAGATTCATATTATTTTAGACTATTATAGTCCCTTTATTTTCACAATATACCCATACAATGCTACAGAAGAGTAGCTATCTCCATGGAAGAGTATTGTAGCTCATCAGTGGGATGGGAAAACTGTGGCTAAGAACTAGCCAACACTGCTACAAAATGCCATGATATCTCTCTGTGTCCACAAAAAGCTGGATTTTTTTAAAGCTCTCATCTAAAAGACATACAATACATGTAATTCAATCTATTGTATGTATGTACTTTGTCTTCTAACATGTGTGTCCTTGGTCACTATTGAATTATTCCAGAATATGAACATGTGGCTTTAGGGTGGTATTTTGACCCCACTAAAGTCAATGGCAAAATTCATACTGATTTCTATGGGGCCAAGATTTCATCCAAAGAATTTATTCCCAGTCTTCGTGCCTAGAATATAAATCTATCCTGTCTGACCACCTGTGCATTCACATTCCTTGCCAAAGGAAGTACGTCTGTCTCATAGACATTAGAATTTTAAGGTTTAGGACTTGAGAGCAAATGGTCATCTCCAAAATAAAAAGAAGACCAGCAGTCAATTGGAACTGATCTGAGAAAGGGCAAAGGGAAAGATGATGAAAATATTGACTAGCATGTATTAATTTTGTTTTTAATAAATATTGTTGTGGTATTTTCAATTTGTGATTTGAGTTCTTTGTGTATGATGGTAGTTTAGCTTATTCATTAGCTTGTTGAATTATTATTTTTGCTGTTAAGTGATTGACTATAAATCAGATATTCTAAAGATATTAACAAATTTTGGCTGTAAAGAACTAATGAGAAAATATAATTGAGAACAAAATCAAGATACCAAGGCACATGATTAATGAAGATCTAAAGAAGGGTAATGTAATTAATGCAAACCAATATGGGTATGCGGGAAAAATATTCCATCAGACTAACTTGAATATTTGTAATAATGTTGCAAGTTTGGTTGATAAAGGTAATCATCCTGATGACATATATTTAGACTTCTGTAAGGCATTTGATTTGGTTCTGCATGACATTATGATTAGTTTCATCTAATTTTCTGACATGGCACATGTGAAATGGAGTAAAAACAGATAGGTTTCAGAATATAACCGTAATCAGGAAATATTCATCCAACGAATATGTTTGCAATGAAGTCCTTGGTCTTATGCTGTTTAACATCTTTATCAATGACCTAGAAGACAACAATGGTGACATAAAAATTGGGGGAGCTGTAAATGGGAGACATGCTTGCTGGTAGCAGCTGGCAACTTTGAGCTGTGGGGGACCACCGTGGCATCAGCCATCCTGAGCACCCTGCTATGCCACCAACTAGGAGCTTGCTATGGTAAGTGCCTCCCAGCAAGGGCCAGAGCCTGCATCTTTCACCCCCTCCTCCACTCCAGCCCCCTGCCCAAGTCAGAATCCCCTCCCACACCTAACCTCCCTCCCAGATCCCTCTCCAGCACTCCAATCCCTGCCTAGAGCACCCTCCTGCACCCAAACTCCATCCCACTCCCTCCATTAATATAATAAAGTGCAGCCTGTGAATACCTAACAAAATTATTTGAGTGGCCCTTCTGCAAAAGCTATTGCCCACTGCTGGCCCAGTCTACAGTTAAAAATGAGATCAATCTAGCTGAGGTACTCAGAGCTGTGAAAAGAATCCGCATCCACAGTTAGGTCTACCTAACTGTCTCTGCTCCACTCCACAGATATAACTAGGGCAAAGAGGAATTCACCCATAGATCTCGCCACCTCTGCTTTGAGAGATGTATTACCTGCATCAATGGGGGAAAAAACCTTCCATTCATGTGGGAAGTATTTACCCTATGATGCTACAGCAGCAGTGCCGTAACAGTGCTGGGGTAATGTACACGTGGCATAAAGACTGTGGGTATATCTACACTTGCACCCTCTTTCGAGAGAGGGATGCAAATGTAGACATTTGAAATTGCAAATGAAGCCAGGATTTAAATATCCCGTGCTTCATTTGCATATTTGTGTTATGGCGCTATTTCGAAAAAAGAAACCTGTCTAGATGCAATTATTTTGGGAGAAAACCCTTCTTCTGAAATAACTGGTTAACCTCGTTGTAGGAGGAATAATAAAATATTTCAGAAGAAGGGTTTGCTCCCAAAATAACTGCGATCAGACAGCGTTTCTTTTTTCGAATTAGCGCTATTTCAAAATAGCGCCATAATGCGAGTATGCAAATGAAGCACTTGAAATTCAAATCTGTGCTTCATTTGCAATTTCGCACAGCTGCATTTGCATCCTTCTCTCAAAAGAGGGTGCAAGTGTAGACATACCCTGTGAGAGCCTTGGCTAGAAAAAACAAAATCAATTATTTTAGTTTTGGAAATGGCTAACTTCCAAATACACAACAAACTTAGAAAAGTATGACTTGGGCTTTGGGCAAGATGGTGGTGTGCCCTACTGGGCTGCCTGCATCATGCGAGGTCACCTCCACAGGGCTTCTATTTACACTCACGCAAGTGGACAGGCAGGGCAAGGAAGTGACTGCTCCTCCCAGCATAACAGCGAACAGCATAAGACTGGCATAAATGAGGATTTAATCTGATCAGTACTGGTTGCAGATTGCCTTCCCACAGCTACCTGTCCTCAGGGAAACTGCAGTGACAATCTGGGCCTTTATGCAACATAGTTGTAGCTATGTTGATCCCAAATATTAGAGAGACAGTGGGGGTGATGTAATAGCTTTTATTGGCCTAACCTCTGTCAGTGATAGAGATCAGCTTTCATGCTATATATAGCTCTTTCTCAGATTCTGTCACTGCTAAATACCTGTTCTACTCTGAACACAAGAAGGATTGAGCATAAATATTTTCCACATGTTCTAAGGGACTGTGCATGTAGTTGAGGCAGTCCCTGTACCTTTCTGAGGAAAAGCCCAAAAGTTTGTCCCTCATCGACAGAAATTAGTCCAATAAGAGAGATTAAATCACTCAACTTGCCAATAGAAGCCTTTATTAATACTCTAAGGCTACATCTAGACTGGCATTTTCTGCAAATGCTTTTAACGGAAAAGTTTTTCTGTTAAAAGCATTTGCGGAAAAGAGCGTCTAGATTGGCACGGATGGTTTTGCGCAAAAGCACTTTTTGCGGAAAAGCGTCCGTGCCAATCTAGACGCGGTTTTGTGCAAGAAAGCCCCGATCGCCATTTTAGCCATCGGGGCTTTTTTGCGCAAAACGGTTCTGGGTTGTCTACATTGGCCCTCTTGCGCAAATGCATTTACGCAAGAGGGCTTTTGCCTGAGTGGGAGCATCTTTTTATTTGCGCAAGAAGCACTGATTTCGTACATTACAAAGTCAGTGCTCTTGCGCAAATTCAAGCGGCCAGGGTAGACAGCTGGCAAGTTTTTGCGCAAAAGCAGATGCTTTTGCACAAAAACTTGCCAGTCTAGATGCAGCCTGAATGTTTATCTGCAAAATCTCGGAGGAGAGACTTACCAGTTGGAAGCATAGTCAATTTTGTAATTGCACAGACAAGGTTGCTTAACAAAGCATACCCCTGTGTAGTCAGATGAAAACTTGAAGCTACACGTGTGTGAAAGCCATTTTGAACTACATTATTCCCTAGAGATACATTGTTACCATCAAAAAAATACACTGAAGAACAGTACAGTATTTACTAATTGTTCTCTATATCCTCTGAACAAAGCCTTTACTTTTAAAAAGTAATAAACTAATAGTCAAGGGTTTGCAAACACTTAGGAGATCATCTCTCTTTCTTTCTCTCTCTCCCTAGTTATAGATCAGCTAGTGTTAATTGCTTCCAGTCACAGCCAATGAAAAGGTGTCTGGGGCAAGGTCCTTGAATTTCTATGGCACACAGGGAAAAACCCTTCACAGCGTCAGATTAATTACAATTTAAGGATTCAGTTAAATGCAAAGAAAAATAATACCATCAGTAGTGTCCTGTGTACTGTTTACAATCAAATGAAATTTAGTTTACAGTATGCTGGCCTCACCTTTTTACTTTTCAGCATGGTATAAACTGTTTCCTCCTTGGTTGGGAGTTAATAATCCATTCATATGAGAGGATGCTGACATTGTTTCATGCTGTCATCAGACACTATTGTGTCAATTACATCCAGTTAGGCTTTCAAATGTTTCTTTCGAACCAGGAGAGGTAGGATCAATTGTATTGAGAAGCAAATTGTAGCCAAAGTACTGCAACAACAGATGAATCATTCTAGTTAGGAATGCCACTTTAAGCTACCCATCTCTTACTCTTCCACTTCTCTGAAAAAAGCCTGCATCATTTGAGGGTCTTTTTTGTTTGTTTTTAACTCAGTTCTGGATCAATGCTCCTTTAAATGACATTCAGTTATCACTGTCCCATTCAGAGACAGGCAGAGTAAGAAACAAAAATGAAAGCTTGTAACTTGTTTGAGAGAGAAACTACTGATCTCAGATTTTAAAGCTAGAATGGATCATCTATTCTGACTTCCTGCATAACACAGGGTACAGAAACTCACTCAGTAATTTCTGATAGAAAAGACACTGATAATGGCTAAGAGCAATGTAGGCTCAAAATTCTTTAGTTATACGATCAGCAAACTACCCCATTTGAAGCATAGCCATGTCTCTCACCACTTTGAATAATG
Organism: Apalone spinifera; assembly: GCA_030068395.1. Taxonomy (NCBI): domain Eukaryota; kingdom Metazoa; phylum Chordata; order Testudines; family Trionychidae; genus Apalone; species Apalone spinifera. Next base: position 110,267,746 of record CM057846.1, on the reverse strand, counting down.
AATGGCTCAGTATGAGAACTGAATTTCTTTATTGGTATTCCACTGACTGCATGGACGCTCTTGCACAAGAAAGCTCAGAATGGCCATCAGAGCACCTGTGATTTTTCCCATAGGGCTTTTTTGCACAAGAAACCCCTGCGGAGCATCCACACTTGCCATTTTGCACAAGAACTCTTGCACAAAAAGGAGTTATGCCTCATAAAGGGAGGTTTACCTACGCTGTAAAAAGCCCTCTGTTCTGCCGTTTTACTGCCGATTTACTTGCACAAAAGCACATTTGAGGTGTGGATGCTCTGCAGGTTTTTGCGCAAAAATCTTGCAGCGTAGATGTAGACTGAGAGCCTAGTGGAGAGAGGAACTTGGTGAGGAAAGAGGAGGGGAGCATGGAGACTTGTTAGGCAAGAAATACCAGCTGGACAGGGTAATTGCAGATAGTGCCAGGAGACAGCAGGTGGAATGAGAAGCTTGAGGAAAGGAGTAAAACAAGAAGCCAGGCATGGGAAATAGGACAGAGAATGGCTGAAGGGAATTGTACCAGGGCAGGCTACCCTCCCATCATGCAATCCCACAGAAAGAGTTGTAGATGCCTTCTCTTTCAGTTTTGTTTTTACCATTTCCACTAAATCATCATCACAATTTCATGCAGCAACTTTAGCTACTTTTTCACTAGGGAGCAGAAGACAGACCTCAGCACCCTTCCTAAAACCTCTATTTGCTTTCTCCTATACTTCCTTCCAGCATTTTTTTAATAAGTCTCTCAGTTATTGGGATCATTAGCCTCTTAGCTCATCAGCCTCCAGTCTGGTCCGATAATCAAATACTCCATTCCACACCAGGCCTTCTCTAGGGGGAGCTAATTAATAATTAAATGATCAGAGGTTTGGTCAGCTACTAGCACTTGGCATTTTGTCAGACACACATACACACACACACACAAATCCTTTGTATTTCTCTTTCCCATTATCTATATAATGAGAAACAGAAGAGTGGCAAGGTAAACTCCTTGGCATGCAGGCCTTATTAGCAAAAGGGAAACTTTTCTCTGCCCGCTTCATTATACATGGTGTTGCTGTGGTAACAATCTCAGCTGTAAACTTTTGTAAAATATGTAAACTTAATCACCTAACAATAAAGCAAAAAACAGGACTATGCAGCACTTTAAAGACTAACAAGATGGTTTATTAGGTGATGAGCTTTCGTGGGCCAGACCCACTTCCTCAGATCAAATTGTGGAAGAAAATTGACATGACCATATGGTCATCCAATTTTCTTCCACAATTTTCTTCCACAATTTGATCTGAGGAAGTGGGTCTGGCCCACGAAAGCTCATCACCTAATAAACCATCTTGTTGTCTTTAAAGTTCTGCATAGTCCTGTCTTTTGTTTCAGCAAGACCAGATTAACATGGCTACATCTCTATTACTATTCAACAATAAAGCAGCTATCTGTTTGGGGCTAAGTCACTTCAAATCTCACCCTCCCAGAAGCTCAAGAAAAGTGTCTATCAAAATTGTAGTGTTTTATACAAAAAAAAAAGGAGAATCCCATAACAAATGTAGCCCCGAACAGAAATTCTTCATTGTTCAGTGAAATTCTTTGGAAGCTTTTACTGGAATGCCTCTGTCAAAAAAGTTACTTGGTCAGTAACTAGCCCTACAAACACTTAAACGTTACAGCGGTGGTACTGATTTTCATTTACTTTCTACTGTCCTGCCTCATCTGTTATCCCACTAAGATCAAGTGTTTGATGTAAAAAAATTTATGGCAAAATAATTACCTGAGTGATGTAGTATATTGAAATCAACAAAGCTACTTTAGATTTATAGCGATGTAACTGACACGATGCTAATAAGTGTGGTTTTAGTATGTACTCATAGCACAGTCCCTTCCTTTCTGTTTGCATGAGTACTTGCACTCTTCTTCATCCTTTTCTGGAGCTGGCTCTTTAGGACAAAGGCAAAGTACTGCAGCCCTGAAATGGACACTTTGTACCAGCTTGTTGCTGTTCTGCTCTCTGTTAACTGGTATGTACTCTTGATTTCTGTCTGTTTTTTTGAAGAGATGAGATTCTGACTTTCTTTTGTTAAAGTCAGCTTATAATTATTGTAACTACAACTGTATTCTAAATCTGTTCTGCTTAGGTGCATCTAACACAACACCCTTATCTCAAAATAAGCTACACAATTTGCATTACGCAAATTGTGTAGCTTATTTCAAGGTAATTTCGAAATAGCTTATTTAAAAATAGCTATTTTGGCATCCCTGTAACATTAAGAGACTTTTTGGAATAGCATTTTATTTTGAAATTTGACACTGTGTAGACAGTGCCAAATTTTGAAATAACTTATTTTGAAATTTGGTGCTGTCTACATAATGCCAAATTTCGAAATAAAGCGCTATTCCAACAAGTCATTTAATGTTACAGGGAGGCCAGAATAGCAAATATATTTTGAAATAATGGGCATGTTTAAAGACATGAAATTGCTATTTCAGGATACTTCTGGTATCCCAAAATAGCTCCACTGTCTAGACATAGCTTTTGTATGCCAAGCAGACACTAGTTAGTTTGGGTAACCTGGATCAGGAAATGTTTCTGGTTGCTTTGATTCACAGTTTGGAAAGTGGCAGTGTAGAAACAGATGGTCTAAAGGAAAATAAAATACATACAGAATGAATATTTTTTCACTTAGGCTACGTCTAGACTGGCATGATTTTCTGAAAATGCTTTTAACGGAAAAGTTTTTCCGTTAAAAGTATTTGCGGAAAAGAGTATCTAGATTAGCACGGATGCTTTTGCACAAAAGTACTTTTTGCGGAAAAGTATCTGTGCCAGTCTAGACGCGCTTTTGCGCAAGAAATCCCTGATCGCCATTTTAGCCATCGGGGCTTTTTTGCGCAAAACAAATCTCAGTTGTCTACACTGGCCCTTTTGCGCAAAAGTTTTGCGTAAAACGGACTTCTGCCCGAATGGGAGCAGCATAGTATTTCCGCAAGAAGCACTGATTTCATACAGTAGGAAGTCAGTGCTTTTGCGGAAATTCAAGTGGCCAGTGTAGACAGCTGGCAAGTTTTTGCGCAAAAGCGGCTGCTTTTGCGGAAAAACTTGCCAGTCTAGATACAGCCTTAGTTTTTCCTTCTGCTGGCTTAGAATTATTATTATTTTTTTTTTAGTATTGTGGTAATCTATAAATGCCCCACTCAACTTTGGTACATCCCATTCGAATAATCACAAACAAACTTGTTTTAATAAGGGTTTCTGTGAGTAAAAAACAGACCATTTCTTTTGTAACTATAAACATATGATTTTAATTTTATATATCATATAATTTAAAAATAAACTGTTTATCAGAGTATGTAAGTAAGGGCTGGGGATAGGAAGTGATGGACAGGAGGAGAATAGAGACGGTGGGCCATCAAGGAAGGGGTGGAGCTTCAAGGAAGGGGCAGGGCAGTAGATCTTCAGCTGTTCTGAGATTTAAAAACATTGGAGAGCACTGCCCTAAAGCATAGTTTATATATTAGGTTGCCTAGTGAAATTACCTTGCTTCTTGAATACAATTAGACAGTAGCATTATCACAGAAACCCTTATTAAAATCAGGTCCATTTCCCCCCTTTCTCATCTCTTATTGTTTCCTTGGCTTGTTTAGTATCCACTGGTCCAGATTTGAGTGCACTGTACTCCATAGTCTTTTAATATCTCCCTACTTCATCCAAAGGGATAATATTGGTGGATAGAGCACACGGTGAAAACTAAAAATTCCAACATTCTAATTCTGGTTCTGATACAGACACCTTTGAAGACTTGGGAAAGTTACTTACCTTCTTTTCTTTAGTTTCCTCATCTGATAATACCTACCTCAGAGGAAGGCAGGTGAGGGTTAGCAAATGACTGAAAATGATATGTGTGACTTTCCAAGTCTTTTTAATTCTGAATCAAAAGCCATATTTTCCCTCTGCAATTTTTTATATTTCTTAATATTTGATGTCATAAAATACTTTGGGATACAGTTTATTTGGAAGATGCATCCTAATTCAGAGCCTACTCTGTCTCATGAATTTAAACTTAATGCACTACTTTTTGAAACATCTGCATCTTAGAGGCTAGTTGGGGGTTCCTAGACACCCACAGTGAACAGGTGAGTGAACATTTGCAGAAGCTGATACTCCTGTGCATATTGTGCAGCCCTTCATACCTGCATAAAATGTGTCATGAAGCAGATAATCAGACCTTTCATCACAGGGGCAGCAACTTCTGTGCTATTTCTGGTAGTGTCATGAAAACTAGCAAGGTGTCCAAGAGATCAAACCATTGCTTGTAGTCTTGCACATATCCATCACTAACACCCTAAAATGGTATGTTGTATGCAGCATTAATGTAGCTGAGTGAGTCCCAGGATAATAGACAAGGTTGGAGAGGCGAGTAATATTGTATTAACTTCTGTTGGTGAGACAGACAAGCTTTCCTCTCTCACCAGCAAAAGTTGGTCCAATGAAAGACGTTCCTTATCCACCCTGTGTTTATTGCTTGCATTCTGAAAAGGTCAACTTGTCTCAGACTTTTTTCTTGTTTTTTGTTTTTTTCCTTCTGGCTTCTCACTGAAATGTGTATAGTGAGGTTAACATCCAAAGCAGTCTCCCTGTTAAGATTACCAGAAGATCTCAAATATTTCTGACCTCCATGCTTTTGAGGCTGCTTTTTGGTATTTTCAGCCTCCTCCAGAGCACTGGCAAATGGACAGAAGAAATCTTCAAGCAGATCAGATGCTATTTATTTTTAAATCAGGCTATGCAGAGTAAGAAAGCAAATAATAGAATGTGTTTGTCAGAAAGACAGCTTTCACTTGTGGTGTTACTGTAGCTAGTACAGCATCCAAGGCCTTTATCATCCCCTAGCATACCAATGGGCAACCTAGGCTAATGAGCGAGCTGCATGAGTGACCTTCCTTCACCTCCGTTGTCCACAAGATGGTCATAACCAAGATGGTCTCCCAGAATAGGGTAGTTATGCTAACTTCACTTGTCTACCTAGAATGTGTAGGGTGTGCTGCTTGAACTCTGGCAGCACTTTGCCCACATTGACTGAGAGCTATGTGCTCCCAGTGTATCCAATCAGCATACAACTCACTTCACATAACTTTGCTTTACATGTGTGTCATTTTAGTAAAACCAGCTGGGAAAAAAATGATGTGGACAGCAGTCAGCTGAATCTGGCAAACCTGAGCATGGGCAACAGTAAACAAAATGTCTTGTGGGGCCTACACACAACCCCCAAGGGCTGCCTACAGCCCGCAGGTTGCCTACTACTGCTCTAGCAAAACTAGTGGTATCTGATTTTTTTTTCAAGTCCTGAACTCTGTGCTGGTGTACTCCTATTGGAAAGCACGATGCTAGTATCTATCTGACTAATTCATGCCTAATTCCTTTTAGATGCAGAGAGCTTTGGGGCACTAAGAAACATTGCATACAAAATTTACACTCATAAATAAGTCTCTAGTGATACTGTAATTAGTCTAATTAAGCTAACTGACAGTTCACAAACCCTAATGCTGTCATATGCAGAAGCACAGAAAATCTTTCAAATATTCTAGGCTCTTTTGTGTCCAGGGCCGGCTCTAGGCACCAGCAAATGAAGCATGTGCTTGCGGCTGCACATTTCCAGGGGCAGCATTCCGGCCAGCTTTGCCGTCCTACACGGGCTTACCTGTGGCCGCCCAAGTCAATCGGTGGGACGGCGGAGCCGGTGGCCCGCAGGGGGAGCATGCGCTCTTGCTGCCCCACACAGCCGCCTGGAAAGAACCCACCCACTCCAGACAAGTAACCCCAATAACTGAGCATACCCCAAGTAATGGGCAAATTTGGTAACAGTACCCAAATACTAAGGGTCTTCCTGGATAAGTGCATGAATAATCAAGAATTTTTACCAAAACTGTATAGTCATTTCTTAAATGGTTTGCATGCCTGTAATCATGGTGATTTCTTTATTGTTTTGTCTTTATGGTCCCCATTTCTCAATTGTTTATCTCTATGGTCTCTGTATGGGTTTTTTTTTTTTTATCCGCTATATAACTAATTTTGCTGGGTATAAACCAATTAAGGTGGTGGGATATAATTGCTTAGATAATCTAGTTACAATATATTAGGATTGGCTATTTAAATGTCAGTAAAAGGATTGGTTAAATGCATATCTGAGAATGAAGTGATACTGATATGTGTATGTTATAGGGGTTTCTTTATTTCAGATTCTTCAGAATCGCGGAACAGTATTTTTTCTCCAAAAGTTGTACCAAGCAAAAAATTACCTGTACTACACACACCATTATGGCAGGTAAGTAGACTGTTTCAATGTGCATTCATTTGATTTCTGAACCTATTATTTTCAATCACCTCTGCTGGTGTTTTCTTTTTTTATTCACATTTTTGTGCTGTTACATGTCCTGTCCTGAGTTACTATGACTATACATGGTTACAATCTTGTAGGTGATCTCATTATCTCAAATAACAGTTGATCAGCATTGATCAAACATAGCCTTCTTTTGTAAGCCATAACTACTTCAAAATTATGCATGTAGCTGCAATTCATATATGTCTGTGTTGTGACTGGCCTATGAATGATGCATTGCTAATTTTGGTTTACCCTGCTTATATGTCCACAATTTACATCTCATACCTTATAACTGACCTTTTTATTTGTATATCAGGTTATAATAAAGTTTTTAAAATTTGAAAAATACTTCTCTGTATTTGTGTCCATGTGTATAATGCAAATTATACAGGCAGCAAGGAGGGAGGGAATTGTGAGTGTTTTTGACCACAAAACCCCATCCCTCGTAATTTGCAACCCCTGGACCGGGTAGCAAGTCCTGAGCAGTATCCCAGAATTTCATGTATGCATGGCGGAAACCGCAATCAGGAGCAAAAAAGGCGGGTTTCATTTTCTGTCGTTACGCTGGCCCTGTTTGTGTCAATCTGACACTTCCCTGTAACCTGATACCCCAGTTTATTCCCTGCCTCCCCTTATATATCTAGCTGATATTCCTCAAGGAGAGGTTGTCTTTTTTTTTTTTTCTTCTTCCAAAGTTTTTTTTTCTCCCTATGGTGTCATCAATTGGGAAAATCTGAATGAAAGTAACTTGAAAGAAGATCAGGACTCCCTAGTGAAAGCTTATTGGGTGCTCTGCTGTAATAAAATCAATATTTCACTTTTATTGTAGATGAAATATTGATTTGTTTTCAAATATTAGAGGCAAAACAAATACAGGAAATGACACATCAAGATTTCTATTATTTATTTATGTTGCAGTTGTACCAAGGCATCTGTGACATGCCTCAAGGTATAGTCTGGACTGTAGAACTGCTGTGCCACCTAATTCTTAGTACAAGATGCTTTACAATGTTTTGCAAGCTGATAGCAGACCTCTTCAATCTCTGTCCACTCAAGGCCACCAGCATGCAAAGTCACACTCAGCTGAGTAACAAGAATGCTCTCCCCACCACTCATTAGGGTAACCATTCATCCTATTTTTGGTGGGACAGTCCTGTGTTTAAGCCCCTCTTGAAGCTCTCCTGACTTTTTTTTTTATGAAAGTGGGCAAATTATCCAGTATTTTCAGCTCCTGCACTCCCCTTTCTAGTTAGTTGTGGTCAGTGCAGCAGCAGCAGCAATCTCCTGTTCGTGGCGGGCAGGTGAATGCAGCAAGTGGTGGCCAGCAAGTGGTGCTCTCAGGCAGGGTTGAGAGGCAGAAAAAGGGGCAGAGAGTAGGAGAGGAAGTCTGTTTGGGATAGATGGACAAGAGTGTGGGGGCGAGTGAAGGGTGTGTCACCTCTCCCCATGTGCACCCTAGAGCAGGGTTTCCCAAAGGGAGGTCTGCCTGCACTTTCAGGCTGCGGGAGAGAAGCTGCCATCCCTGGCACCTGGTGTAGGGCTGAAATCTTGTTCCCCGGTGGCTCTTCCCACACTGACTTCTCAGCACCTCCAGGGTGAAACCCAATCCCTGGAGCACTCCTGCATTTCCAGTATCACACAGGCCTTAGCCCCACTCCTCAGTGTGTCCTTCCACCCCAGCTGATGCCCAGATCCCCCAAACTCTCCTCCAGCAAGGGCTGAAGCCACAAGCCCTGGCTAACCTTGCAGAGCTTAAAGCAGAAGCTGAGGGGCTAAAGTCCTGATCCCCAGCCCACCGCCCCAAAACTGAAGCCAGGAATGGCAGGGCTGACCCCTAGGTCCCTGGAGCTCCCTGTGCAGCAAAAGCCCCCACATCCAGGGGCAGAGCTCGGGAGGTGCTGGGGATGTTGTGTGACGTAGAGTGGGTACCTTGCTGGTTGCTGGGCTTGGGCTGTGGGTGACCCCCAATGGCTGC
>CM057846.1:110243006-110253643 GCA_030068395.1 Apalone spinifera | reverse complement strand
TCCAAGGCATACAGATGCTGCTTACTATTCTTCAGATACATTGTAAATTTATCAATTATAGTTCCCCTGATGGTGACTGGTGCCATAAGCAGACAATAGTCTCTTAGCACCTGGCAGGGGGTGATTGGGCTCCCCTTTGTCTCTGAAGAACTAGTTTGGGAGCATTCCCCAGTATTACAACACCTTTCAATAACAAACATATAGTAGAATCTTATACCTTCATACACAAGGTTGCTACAAATATTTCAGTGGGACAATAGTATTTAGTAGATTGTGAATTTTCAAATGATACCTTACAAGGTACACTTTGTACAGGATTTAGCATCATTTCATTAAACTGGCAACCACAGTAGTGTAGACTGTCACAAACTCCAGCCAATAGCAGGTCCCCACCCACTTCAGTGATATACAGATACATACAAGATATGTTGCCTTTCCCAGAGAGTTTACAATCTAAAAGCCTGATTATGCAAAGACTTACACATGTGCTTAGCCTAATGCATGAGAAGTACTATTTCAATATCTTAAAACAGATGAGACCTGGGTAGGGTGTAAGAAGTGGATAAAATCTATACAAGAGCTGTCAGGTTGAAATTAGGCATGTGGACCTGGGACTTCCCAGGGTTTCTGGCTGGTATCATGGAGGAAGCAGCCTGAGCAACGGGCTGGGATTTAGGGGCCCAGTCTCCCCCATCTCAAGTGGGGGCTGAGGCATCCTGGGCCTGGCCCCTGTAACCAGATTACATCTGTGCTGTGCTGTGCTGTGCTGTATCCTGGAGAAGCAATAAACTCCCTCTATTCTACTGGCTGGTGGAGTCTGTCCGTGCCATTACGGGGGTGCAGGAGACGGGAAAAACCCGACGCGTCATCACACTGGTGTTGTCTGATGATGCATATACCCTGTCCCAACCTCTGTCCCATCAAGTTATTAATTTTTCTTAATCCAATGTGACACTTTCATTTTATTTAAATTATTTCAAAACAGCTTCTCAGCTATATAGCAGACTCTGAGTTAAGAAAACCTTTGCAATGGAGGCTGTTTGTAACTGTGAATAAAGGATTGTGGTTCAAAATGCAAAAAAATGTAGGCTTTCACAATGCACAAACACTCCCTGCTAGAGGCTTTCCCAGTTATGAAGTAGCAAGATCTATCATCAATAGAGGTATTGAAGGCCAAGATTTGTGCATTGCTCAAGGAGAAGATGACCCAAAAATGCTGCTGTGTGCTGTCTGGGCCAATATGGCCCTTGTGTCTTTTGGCGTTGATGACTCTAAGCTACTGTGAGAGGTAGCTATGTTGGAGAGTAGGGATAGGGTCCAAAGTGACCTAGGCACACTGGAAGATTGGACCAAAAGAAATCTCATGAGGTTCAACAAGGACAAGTGCAGAGTCCTGATCTTGGGACAGAAGAATCCCATGCACAGCTACAAGCTGGGGACTGACTGACAAAGCAGCCGTTTGGCATAAAAGCACTTGAGTACTACAGTGGATGAGGCTGGATATGAGTCAACAGTGTGCCCTTGTAGCCAAGAAGGCTAATGGCATATTATGGTTCATTAAGAGCATTGCCAACAGATCTAGAGAAGTGATTATTCCCGTTTATTCAGCACTGGTGAGGCCACATCTGGAATATTGCGTCCAATTCCGGTCCTCCCATTATAGAAAGGATGTAGACATATTGGAGAGGGTTCAGTGGAGGGCAATGAAAATGATTAAGGGGCAGGAGCACGACCTCTGAGGAGAGGCTGAGAGATTTGGACTTGTTTAGGCTGTAGAAGAAAAAAGTAAAGGGGGATTTGGTAGCAGTCTTTTAACTACCTGAAGAGGGGTTCCAAAGAGGAAGCAGTGACAGATGGGAGAATGAGGAGCAATGGTATCAAGTTGACATAGGGAAGGTCTAGGTTAGCTATTAGGAAAAACTATTTCACTAGGAGGGTGGTAAGCACTGGAATGGATTACCTAGGGAGATTGTGGAATCTCCATCCCTAGAGGTTTTTAAGCCTGGCTTGACAAAGCCCTGGCTGGGATGATTTAGTTGGGGTTGGTCCTACTTTGGGGAGGGGGTTGGACTTGGTGACCTCCAGAGGTCTCTTCCAGCCCAAAGATTTTATGATTCAATATTAATAGTGTCACTTGGTACAGATGTTTTTGTGTATGCTGTTTATTACTTTCCAAAAATAAAAAACACAGGTAACATGTGGATTGAAATTACCAACACAACTTCACAGCTGATGATACAGTTTGTGAAGTTCTCCCTCCTAACTTCTTAACCATGTTTCCTAAAGTACACACATTAACAGGATGTAACTTTACATCATCCCTATTGACTGGGCAAGGAACTCCATATTTGATAGTATCAAAACAAATTGCTTCCCAAACTAGGAAAGAATGACAGACAGGCTGCAATTTCTGTAGCCCAGAAGTTGGTAGTGGTGTTGTATGACCAGAATGAGAAAGAAAAGGAACACCACAGAGACTGTCTTCACATATTTGTAAACTAAGTATGACTCACCATTGCAAAATGTGGAAAAAATGTGGATGATGAATTGCTTCTCATATTCTTCAAGGGTCTGCTGGCATGTGAGCTTCTATAAATTTCATTGTGCCTATAACAGTAGGGGTCAATGCACAATCATCTGTCTATAATCAGAAAAATCTTCCCTGCAGAGAACTGCGTGTGTCATGGGAATGAAAACTCTGGTAACCCCTGAACTCTCAACAGAGATCCTAATGATGAACAAGATGATGTTGACTTGAAAAGTCTCTAGTGCTATTACATTTCAAGATGTTTGTTCAAAAATGTATTCAATATTGCTATTCTTTTTAACTTGTTTGTTGTGGTGATTTGAAGTCAAATCAAATTTAATGTCTTAAAATAAGAGTAATTAAACTAAAAAACACAGGTAAACATTTTCAAGATGGTCATTTTAATGTCCTGACGGAGTCATTGTTTATGCCTGTTCCTATGGTAATGGCACCACTTGATCTTAAAGTAGACATAAGCTTTAAATGGGTTGTGTGTGGAGGGTACATGTAAGTCATCAAATTGGTGGTGTTTGCCATTTGCCGCCTATTCAGGACTCAAAGTAAAAACAAATACAAGGATAAAAAATGACAAGTGCATTCAAAGAGCCCATTCCCAAATTAATATCAAAGTTTTACATGCAGACCCAACATCATAAAAAATTGGTATAATTGACTCCTGCCTGTGCTTTGTTTCCTTTTTTATAAAATGGAAGAGAGAATTTTCTTATGCTTGACCTGTTATATGGCATCTCATTTTTTTTTCTCTTTTGGCGGAAGGTGGGGGTGGGAACAAAGAGGTCCAGAAGTCTTCTAGTCCCAATATTCAATGGGAGTTTTGCATAAGTAAGGGCTTCAGAAGCAGAGCCAAAAAGATAGAGTTCCTTTGATTAGAATAATACAACAAGAACAGTGTTCTTTTTTAGATTCTTTGAAGTATTACTGTGACAATTCAGGCAGTAAAACTCTGGGATTTTTTTAATATATTCTGTTTCCCTCTTTCTGTTCTCTTTCCTTTCTATGCTTTCGATTCAAATTGCTGTTTTTCTGATGTGAGATGTGATTAAAGATGTCCTTTGTAGGACATTATTCTAATATTTTGTCTTCATTTGTACTTTTCTGAATTGGTTACCACACAGTGGCAATCACAAAATGTTATGTATCTGCAGCTAAGATTATCGGAAGGGAGTGTAGCAGAAATGTATCTTATTCAAGAAGCTGTACTGAAATTAAGTTAACATTGTTCCTTTCTATTATAGCAACTGAACGGAATACCACATCTCTCAGTGTTGTGATTGTGCTTTAGAAGATCACACAGTAATGCATATATTGATGAGATTTAGGGATTTGAATCTAAGACAGTAACAAAGAAAATACGAGTGAATAGATATGTAGTATGGGAATGAGTTGCAAAGAGAGAAGGACAAAGAGATGGAGCTCTTGTGTTCTCCATACTTTTTCTTGAACAAAGAATCCTGCTTCACCAGAATCATTCAGTGTGTATATTACACTACAAGATAGGGATGTGCTTCCCCTGCTTGTGTACACATAATTTGTTCTTCTTCTTATCAAGCTAATGGCTGCGTCTAGACTGGCGTGATCTTGCGCCAGAGCTATGCAAATGAGGCTCAGCATTGGAATATCGCCGAGCCTCATTTGCATAGCTAATCAGCTGCCATTTTCACGGAAGAAGCTCTTGCGCAAGACGGGGCTGTCTACGCTGCCCCTTCTTGCACAAGAAAAATCCTTTTGCGCAAAGCCGTTATGCCTGAAAATAATTAGCATAACGGCTTTACGCAAAAGGGTTTTTCTTGCGCGAGACGGGGCAGTGTAGACAGCCCCGTCTTGCGCAAGAGCCTCTTCCGCAAAAATGGTGGCTGATTAGCTATGCAAATGAGGCTCGGTGATATTCCAATGCTGAGCCTCATTTGCATAGCTCTGGCGCAAGATCGCGCCAGTCTAGACGCAGCCAATGTGTATAAGTAGCAGTGTAATCAGGATAGAATGGGTAGCAGCAGCAGAAGCTTGGCTGAGCAGTGCTGTGTATATTATATATCTGCTGGTTTCAGGAAGGCTTGTTCTTAGTACAATGTAATTGTGACTCAGCTACCATGCTAACGTGGCTACACTGCTATTTTATTATATTAACCACTCTATAACATCAATCATCATGAACTTTGAGAGGTTTCCAAGCCCCTTTTTTTATATGTCCTGCCCTCCAGTCTCGTATCTGAACAAGTACTCTTTTGCCATGGTCAGTCTTCTGAGTTTGATGGTTTATTTAATAAAGAATGTTAGGTGATAATCTGTGAGTGGTGTATTTTTTTAACATGTGAAGGTTGGAAGAACAATAGGTTTCTAGAGAAAAATAATTTTATAGGTATTTTTAGATAATTTAGAATATAAGGTATATTATGACAGGAAGGAATTTTAGAAGTGCTTTAGAGTAAAAAATCGAGGTATTTTAGAAAATAAGTTATTTTGAAATGAGGGCTGAAAAATAAAAAATAGAATATATATATTAGAGAGAAAATAAATAAATAAATTAATGATTTTATATGTACAATATAATGGGGACTAATTTAGCTATAACTACTCAAGAGCGTGATCTTGGGGTCACTGTGGATAGTTCTCTGAAAATATCCACTCAGTGTGCAGCGGCAGTCAAAAAAGCAAATAGAAGGTTAGGAATAGAAAAAGAGACAAAGAATAAGACAGAAAATATCATAATGTCTCTATATAAAACCATGGTATGCCCACATCTGCGTACAGATATATTGGCATTGGCAAAGGTTCAGAAAAGAGCAACAAAAATGATTAGGGGTTTGGAATGGGTCCCATATGATTAAAAAGACTTGGACTTTTCAGCTTAGGAAAGAGGAGACTAAGGGGGGATATGATAGAGGTCTATAAAATCATGACTGGTGTGGAAAAAGTGAATAAGGAAAAGTTATTTACATATTCCCACAATATAAGACCTAGGGGTCACCAAATGAAATTAATAGGGAGTAGGTTTAAAACGAACAGAAGGAAGTTTTTCTTCACTCAGCACACAGTCAACCTGTGGAACTCATTGCCAAAGGATGTGGTGAACTCTATGACTTTAACAGGGTTCAAAAAAGAGTTAGGTATATTCATGGAGGTTAGGTCCATCAATGGCTATTAGCCAGGATAGTTAGGAATGGTGTCCCTAGCCTCTGTTTCTCCAGAGGTGGGTGACAGGGGAGGGATCAAGTGAGGATTACCTGTTGTGTCCCCTCCCTCTGAGGCATCTGGTTTTGGCCACTATCGGCAGACAGGATATTGGGCTGGAGGGACCATTGGTCTGACCCAGTCTGGCTGTTCTTATGTTCTTACCAATAACAGCCAAGAAACACAAAATACCTTTCTAGAAAGAGTTGGTAGGGTTTTTTGTCTTTGTATTTTTTAAAGCAACAAGAAAGCTGGTGTCACAGGGCACAGAGAGGAGAGAAGAACATCTATCTATAGGGAAATACCAAAAATGAGCTTTGGGGGCAAGCCATGTCTCTTGGCCGGGCCAATCAGAAGCTATTCTATAGCTACATCATAAAATGTGTTTTCCTAAAACAATCATGACGCCAGCTATCAACTGTTGAAATTTTCTTTTGTTGTGCCAATTAGAAATGGGATTTCATGGAATGGATATTTGAAAAATATTAGTCAAAGATGGTTTGATCAGCGTGTGAGGAACCATGATTTTTTGCAAGTGTGCTTTCAAATTTGGAATTTATAGATTTCAAACATGTCTCTTTACAAAACCCAAGAAGATGAAGTTGCCTTTAGGTGACCCTGTGTGCTCAAAGAGACAACCTATTTACATTTATTTCACTACATGGCAGCTTAGGGCTTGTCTGGTGATAGTGAGGCCCAGGAACCAGGTAATACCGATTATTAATGAGCTCTTGGCAACATTGTTATGTACAAGCAGCTGAAATGTAGAAAAAAATATTATAAGTAAGGGATTAAAGTGTGTATCGGGGATGGGGGGCGGGAAGGAAGCGAGTTGTTTTTTGTCAGATAACCAAGCCAGGACCATACAGAACTGCAGTCTGGGTTTGTAAAAAGTGATGGTTAGATGCAAAGCAATTAGAGCCAGAAGTACTCAACAAGATCAAATAGCTTAGAGCATTCTGAAAGGAAAATTATTAAAATTATAAGGGATGAAACACATCTGTGTGTTAATAACAGGGAGCAGAGACTGCTAATATGGAGAGAGAGTCAGTTGCCGACTGCCCAGCTGCTGGGGAGCCATGGGGGTACTGACGATTAGGTAGCATGAGTGAATGCTTTGCTTTTTTTAAATTACTGCAAAAAATAATTTAAAATCTATTTTTTTCTTTGCTTTAGACAGGCATTTTCAGAGGAATGAAAAGGAGAAAGAGAACTTTCTTTCAGGAAGGATAAACATGATAGGCACATGCCACTTCACATGAAACAAATGTTTTGGAAAAAAAAAGATTATAAAAAGGAAGGAAGTTGACCAGCAGAGCTGTAGTGATGATGCTAGGACTGCTGTTATTAGGGCTGTTGTAGTAAAACCAACTTACTATGATTTGAAAGAGTAGCTTATTGATACTGTGAAGTCTGTGTGGTAGATGCACCCAGTAAACACCACCACGATTGTGTGTTTTGGGCACATGGAGAAATATTTCACCAAATTAAAAGGATTCTAAACTGAATGTGGCATGTGTGACGAGTTCAGTCACAGAGATACCCTTGATGTGCTGAAATACCACTATGCCAGCCTTGTTCGGTGCCCCCTTTATTCTGTCATGCAGAACCAGACCCTCTGGTCTCCGCCAGTATTGTCACAGAGCCGGGGTCAAAGCCCTATACAGAGTCATACAGACACTAAGATTAGATCAGCTTGACTGTTGGTTGACTGTGTGTTGTGTGAAGAAATACATCCTGTTCTTTGTTTTAAATCTGCTGTGCATTAATTTCATTTGGTGACCCCTAGTTTGTGTGGTATGAGGAATATACTTCATTTTCTTTCTCCACACCAGTCATGGTTTTAGACATCTCTATAATCTCCCACCCCTCCCCCTCTTGTCAGTTTGCCAAGCTGTAAAGTCCCAGACTTGTTAAGTCAGTTCATTCCCTCTATTTTTGTGGCCTTTCTGAACCTTTTCCAGTTCAAATATATCTTTTTTGCGGTGGGGCAGCCACATCTATGAAGTATTGAACATGTAGATATACCAGGGATTTATATAGAGGCAATGTGATATTTTCCATCTTATTATCTACCCCTTTCTTAATGATTTCCAGCATTGTTAGCTTTCTCTGACTGCTGCTATACACTAAAGGGTTGTTTTCAGAAAACTAGCCACAATGACTCCAAGGGCTCATCTAGACTACGTTCCTCTGTTGAAAGAGGAATGTAAATGAGCCCGATCGAAAGTGCAAATGAAGCAGAAATTTAAATATCCGTGCTTCATTTGCATATTTGCATCCTATCGCCATTTCGAAAAACCCTTTTTCAAATGTTAAGCCGCAGTCTAGATGGGGTTCTTTAGAAAAAAAAAACCCTTTTTCGAAAGAACCCGGACTCCACATTTTTTCAAAAAAAAAAAAGTTGAAAAACCCTCTTTTTCAAAACAACGATCAGACGTGAATATGCAAATGAAGTGCAGGATATTTAAATCTCTGCTTCATTTGCACTTTCGATCAGGCTCATTTACTACTCAGAGGAATGTAGTCTAGACGAGCCCCAAGAGCTCTTTCATGAGTGGTAACAGCTAATTTAGATCCCATCATCTAATAGGGGGGATTATGTTTTCCAATGTGCATTGCTTTGCATTTGTCAACATAGAATTTAGTCTGCCATTTTGTTGCCCAGTCACCCAGTTCTGAGAGATACTATGGAGCTCTTGACAATCTGCTTGGGACTTACCTTGAGTAGTTTTGTATTATGTGCAAGTTTTGCCACCTCCGCAGTCATTCCTTTTACCAGATCATTTATGATTATAGTTGTTGGGAATGGTTTAAACACATATGTATGTATATCTCATTGCCAGCATGGAAGAATTATCTATATTTAGGGCCTTTCATTTTCCATTTTTATTTGATAAATTCCTGGGGGAAAATTAGTGTTTATAACCACAACAACAGGTGAAAATCAGTACATAAAATTTCATTTTTCTGGGAAAATATTGGGGTATATTTTGGAGGAAATATGGGGGAAGATGGAGCAAGATCATATTGTTCACCCTTTTCCTTGCATAAAGAGATGCAAGGCTACTTGCCCCACCCCAGGTAATAATTATTTGCAATGAGTTTATTAATAATAAAAGAGATTTTATTAACTATAAAAGTAGAATTTAAGAACTTGCACACAAAGCAAAGTAAATTACTAAGCAAAATTAAAAGAAAACAGGCCAGCTAAGCCTAATATACTAAGACACTTGTTAAATGAAATACCTCATCCATTAGTAGTTCTAATCACCTTTTTTCACAGTCTGGAAAGCCTCCATTCTGAGCCTGATCATTTCCCCCCTGTTCAAGATATTACCAGAAGTCATCTTAGGTGGTGAGCAGGAATGTCTTGATGTCTGGCAGCAGCCTCTATTGTATGGTTTCCTGCCTTTATATAGTTTTTGCCCAAGGTGGGAATCTTTTGTGTTCAATTTAAACTTTTTCTCATTTTCAGTGGAAAAGTACATGAACCAAGAAGGGCCCCAGCATAGGATAACACATGCCCTGAAGGGACACTCAGCCCCTCCTATTGAAGGGTCTATAAGAAAAACAACACATTTACAGATTGTTGACCTTATCAATGAGCCATCAAGTTTCTGAAATACTTTGAATGGCCTTCACGTAGCATGTCCATATCAGTAACATAAATTAATACTTCATATTTCTAATTACAAATACAGGAATAATGCACGCACACACATAGAACATACACATTCAACAAATTTCAACTTTTCACATAATACTTTATGAGACATATGTTGCATAAAGTATTTTCCAGTTATTCATATGCATATTTCCATAAAGCATAAGGATAGCTCTATCACAGCATGGATCCAAAGTATAATTATGTCTGAAAGCTACAAACTAAAAGGGCTTAACTTGATCATTGAAATGGTAACCAATGTTGTCAAAATAATAAGGGAGATAAGAGTCAACAGGACCAATGTGGTTGCTGATAAGCATAGGAAATGAAATATTGGCAAAAATTGGCCAGCAGGTGTTTAGAAGGCTTTGTAAAACAGATTAAGAAGAGGTTGTCATGTACAATGTCGTATAAAGGGTCAAAAAATCATTTAATAATTATTTTACTCTCAACCTTTTATTTCTTTCTTTTATTAATAAGCCTTTAGATTTGAAATTCTATAGGATTGGCTTCTTTTGGGAAAGAGCTAAGATATAAATTCACCTGGCAATGTGGCTCCTCCTTTGGGAGTGGGAGAACCAGTTCAGATTTGGTGAGTTTGGTTTTCATAACTTCTCATCTGCATAAGGTGGGGTACTAGTTGTGGCACTGGAGAAGCCAGAGCATCTGAGGGAATTGCTTGTTGACTTCTTGCTGGCTGGTGTGGCAATAGAGGTGCGCTTTGTGACTGCACTGATGTGCCTTATACTGAAAAATTCCCAGTTTTGGGCTGTACATAACCCTGTTTTTAAGCAGTTTGTCCTGACTTGACCCTCAGTGCTGCCCCCAGAAACCAGGTATATTATAGCAGCTTCCACTCTCTGGCCACTCAGCTCTGAAGGCAGCAGTGCAGAAGTTATAGTGGTATAGTATTGTATTACAACCAGTGTTGACAGATTTCTACTGCATTAACAGCTCAAAGTCACTTAAGAACTAAGCAAAAGTAGACAAATATTTATTGATTTTTTTTTCATTTACACATTGATCTATGCATCAATAAATGAAAGCTCTTATTAGATACTCAGAAAACCATGGCTGATTTTGGCAGAGCTTACTAGCCTCCTGAGAGTCCTCATTTCTGGTTGGTGATTCCAAAATTAGACATTAGCTGACTGCTGGTCAGCTCTAGTGACTCAGCATTAGTCCTTGGCAGGGGTTAGTGAACACTAAGGCTACGTCTACATTGGCGCGCTTTTGCGCCAAAGCTATGCAAAT
>CM057846.1:110217302-110242906 GCA_030068395.1 Apalone spinifera | reverse complement strand
GCCTCATTTGCATAGCTTTGGCGCAAAAGCGCGCCAATGTAGATGCAGCCTAAGACTGCTTTGTCTGTGAGTTTTCTCACTGTCTGCTGAAATAATTAAGAGCTGGCTTAAGTGGCAGAACCTGATGTTATGGAAGCAGCTGTAGCAGAGAACCTGCAGAAGAGGATCATGGCAGCTGCAAGTCATTTTCAGAGACAGCCACAGAATCATTTCTCAACCATCCACCTTCCTCCAGGGGTGGGAAGTGAACCCACAGGTCATGAGTTCTTGTCTTGCCAAACCCAGGAGCTGCTAGCCACACACCTCCACCTTGCCAGAGTTGCAACTTGTGCCAGGCTGAAGGTGGCAATGCAGTGGCCTCTAGGGGTGGTGGGTTCAAATCCCACTAGCCCTGGGAGCTGCTGAGCACCCACCTCTGCCTTGCCAGGGCTACAGCTGCTGTCAGGGTAAAGGTGGGCAGAATAAGGCATCCAGGGAAGGTGGATTTGGGTTTGAATGAGTGGGTAGTGTTGCCAACTCTCCAGAATTGGCAGCCATCTCCCCATGACTATTTTAATGGGATATTTTAAGAAAATAACATTAAGCCATGTTGGGAAGAAATTATCTCGGAAGAGCTTCCATCAGAGTTGGCAAAGAGTGGGTAGTAAAGAGTCACTCATTTGTCAGATTCTCCCATTGCAAGGTGGAGAACTGAGGCAAAGGACCCTACAGAGTTGGGTTTGCTTTTGACCAAACGCTTTTGAATGTGGTTGTGGTGGGTTCCCTTTCCATTTTAATAAACATTCTCTTTTGTTATACACAGTCTCAGTGATTGTGAGCAAGACAGTATTGCCTCTTAAAAATGCCCATGAGTAGGATTAAATTTTCCCAGTTCACAGGCAGGAGACTTCAATCAGTTCTGTGTAGTTGTGTTAAGAGATACTGAACCAAACTCTGTTACTGACTACATCGGGAGGAAGGGTTACATAATAAAATATGGCATTGTCCCTTCTGTCAAAAGAATATAGTTCATATTTCTTTAACAAATAATACAGCTTTGACAAGAGGGGTAAACAGAACACACAGCTCAAACTTAATCTGCAGGCACTTAGACATGGAATTTGATTAAAAGCAAAGTGTAATAAAATGCCTTTTCTATACAACTTAAGCTGTTTGCCTATAGTATATCACAAGGTCACCAAAATAAGCATTCTCATCCAACTTTTAAAATAAGTAGGAGGTGTATATATATTTTTTAAAGTTGTTATGTACTGTGTATGGTTTCTTTAGGTTGTTCAGCAATTTCCTGTTCCAGTCATACCACTTTCCTTCATTATACATTGTAATGAAGAGGATCATAATCTCCCCCTTAACTCTGCATTCAAGCCATTAATTACTACTGATTCTTCCTAGGTTAGCTTCCACCTCCATCAGTTGCAACGTGCTGCTGTTAAGTCTTACTAACAGCTTCTGAGACCTTCCTCAGATTTTCTCCAATAAAAGTTTATTTACTGGGGATTCTTGGACCGAGAGAAATCACACAATAAGATGGTTACTTCTACTTGCCTACCAGGGCCCTACAAAAAGAACAGCCACAAAGGTTCCATTTCAAAGTATGGGCATTTGGGGCTCAGGTCTTCTCTCCCTTATGCCACCTTGTCTTCGGTGACGTCAGTGAAGTTTCACAAAATTTACATCAGCGTTAGTTAGTGGCCTAGTATCTACACATTTTCCTCCCCACAGCCTAATGCCTATGTGTCTGTCAAATGTAAAAACCGTATGTTTTCAGAGTTCCTTTTTATCATTTAGGGAATATTTTTAAGAGCACTGTTTTGTGATTATGGCTATAGATGGTGATTCAGAACCAGAACTCAAACCCAGATCTCCTGACTCAGCACTTAATCTCTAGCTGCCTCAGTTTCCCACATGTGAAATAGTAATCACCACTTTTTTTCTTCCCACTTTCCTCTATAGTTATCTTTTACTGAGACTGCAATTTTTTTTTTGGGGGGGGGGGCGGGGAAGGAAGGGCAGGAATGGTTTCTCACTACATGTTTGTACAGACCCCAACATGATCTGACCTTTTTTAAAGCCCACAGTTACTACTGTAACACACAAAAATAAGTCTTCCTGGAAAGCCATCCCTTTTGTGGCTTTTAAAAACTAGACCAGAATTGGTAAAACTGAATCCATTTCAATTGACTTGTATTTCTTCCTGTCTGCTTCTGTTAACTTCTTGGAGAGTTTGCCCATTGATTAAAGTGAAATACCATCTCCTTTGGATTCCACCTTATACTAAAAACTAATTAATATTTAATATTTGTCCCTACCTGTAATATAATCAATTGTCTCTTCAGCAACCCTTCTAATGGTTTTGAGTCATAATGTGTTCAAAAATGTAAATTAAAATTTGTCATGTCAAACCTGTGCCTCTTCATTCATTAAGTATTCTCAGACTAGGATGAGGTAAGTCCTTCATCATTCATTTTATCATTCTACCTGTTGTAGATTTTGTGTAGCAGAAAGAGTCACTAAAAGAGAAGAGGGTGTCAATTAGACCCTTCACAGTCAATCAAGGGGGAAAATGAAAGTTCTACACTGAGGGAGGCACTTGGACCCAAAACATGTACAAAAATTTAAATGTGTTGGGCAAACCACAGTCTCTTCTTTCTTTAAGTTTTCTCAGACTCTGAGAAGGCCAGCCTGCTAGCACTGGCTTTATATGCATGCCTGCTGACATTTTAATGTAGTGAAAAAAAGTAATTCAAAAAAGTGTTGGGTTCAGGTAGACCCCAGATTAATTACGCAGGTATTCCAGATGGCTTTTATGCAGCAGGTCTGATGTGATTATATTAATTTTTCAGAATTGTTTTTGCCATCAGTTTGTTTTTTAGCCAAAGAAATGCACCCAGAAGATCAGGAGTAAGGGAGATCCCCAGAGAACACTTGTCTCATATATCATCAAAAGTATCCAACAAATCGAGTTTTTTTTCTAGGTAAGGCTGTCAAATAGATTTTCTGATAAGTCTGCATTTGCTAGGAAGAGTTTCTGGGGAAGTCACAATTGTCAGATACATTTTCTGGCAAGTCCATGCTAGCCAGATGCTGCTGCAGGAGCCAAGACTTGCCATGACATCGACTCACACTTGCCTTGCACATGCACATTAGAAATTGTTGAATTTATAACATAACAAATCTTGTTCCTCAGGGACTTGGACACGGAAATGTGAAGTCATTGATAGAGGAAAGAAACATTAGAACCTTGCATAAGACTTCTAGTGAAGTAGTGTGCTGGGGACACAGCCAATGCATAAGAAATAGGGAAGATGTTACATCTGTTCCAGAGAAATGAGAGAGAAAAACACAAAAAATGTGCGAAGTGTAATAACTTTGTATGTGCAGAACATATGTCACCTATTTGCTCCGTTTGTTCAAAGCAGCAGGCCCTTTACTGCCACTTTGCTATGATTTGTTCCTTTAATATTGTTGACGTTGCTTTCTGTTTTCATTGTCTAAACATGGGGTCAGTTAGATAAGATTATCAGGTCTGAACTATTGTAAGATTGTTTGTAAACTTCCTCTTAAATATTCAGATATCACTATCTGTTACAGTATTTTAAAAGGAAACAATAAAGGCGGACAAAATGATATTTGAAAAAACATGCCTAAAATGGTTTAGCATTGAAACAATTGCCTTCTATTTTTAAGGTAAATTAATGGGAATGATCAAAACACATTTAGAAACAAATACATGACTTCTCTACTCATTTTTTTTTAAGTATTGCTCGCATTACCCCTCATCTCAGCATCTCAATGTGAAACAAAAATAACATCTTAGTAGCAGACTTCATCATACAAATCACAACAGTATTGCTTGAGTTACAATGTTTACATTTCCAAGGTTATCATTCTGCAAACCCTCATTAAGTAGCCTTTAGTTACCAAAGTAGTTCTATAGAAATAGTCTGAGACTCATGAAAAGAATATAGCAGGGCAAATCATTTTTGGTAAATAACATTAATTAATTTAGCCTCTCTGTTCACATTATCCAAGAAACAAATCATGAATTTGTTTTCTTCTTGCATTTTCCTGTGAATTAAAATATACCTTTTCAGAACAATTGTTTTGTGTACCCTTGCAAATATCTGTCATGCTAATATTTCTTCCACCTTTTTGGCTGTTCCAGTGATTTCTAAATCGATCCAGTATTTATTTGTTCCATACAGAAGAGTTTTCTTCAGTAAGGCTACGTCTACACTGCACATTTATTTCGGAATAAGCTATTCCCAAATAGTTATTCTGAAATAGCTTATTTCAAAATAGCACATCTGCGCTGCAGGGAAGCCTCAAAATTAGTCCAAGGCAGGCTTCCCTAATGTAGACATGCTATTTCAATTTAGAGCCCCAGGAGGTACTAGGGAGGAATAAGTTAGAATGGCCTTGGTGAGGGGCTATTTTGAAACATCAGAAGTGGAGTGTCTACACAGCCCCTATTCCGAAATAATTATTTTGGAAAAGGTGTTATTCGTCATAGAATGAGGTTTACAGAAATTGGAATAAACCTCTTGTTATTTTGAAATTATTTTGAAATAAAGCTATTTCTGTGCAGACGCTCACGTTATTATTTCGGAATAATGGCCATTATTCCAAAATAATTTTGCTGTGTAGACACGCCATAATTGAATAGAATAAAGTTGCATGCTTACCAGTTAATATGCTTCAGATATAGATGAAAAGCTATGCTAATGTATGTATTGTCTTATTGGCCATGCTTTATAAGGGAACATTTGTAAATAACTTATAAAGAGTTAATGAGAGAGAGATGTGATAGGTATGAGAAGTATGTGTTATAATTACAAACAACCTGTTGGACTTTATAACATTTATTAGAGTTTGTAAATCATTTTATAAACGTTTTGTAAATCTAACCTTCATATAACATGTAGCCTCCTTAGTTTTGTATTAATCAGCCACAATGATGGTTCTTATACAGATGTTAAATGAAGGAGAAATGGAATACAATAATATTCTCTTGATTGTCAAGCTTATTGTTGTAGATGATTTTATTGACTTGATTCAGTATGTATGTCCCTTTGCTCATTGCATGTGATGAAATAAATAGATATTAGTTATTTCTGTATTCTTTATTCCAAAACCATTTCTATCTATACATGGTGACTCTGGCATTATTTAACATATCTTTACTTTCACAGATCTCTCAATGGACCTAGTTTTATTAATATGTGTCGTATGTTATGAAAATACATTTTGATTTCAAGAGATACATATTTCAGCAGAACAGATATAGCATTAAATGAAAAGTATATATTGGTAAATGTCAAGTTGTTTGCTCTTGCTTTCAAATATAGAAAATCAAGGACATGTCAGGAAAAACTGAGTAGCCTGAAGAGGCTTTTGGGAAACTGGCAGTTAATTACATTACTGCCATCATTTGAATTACAAATTGCTGCTAACCTGTAGTTATATTTTACCTGCTTTAATCTCTCCATAACTCATTTCCTTTTCTTAGCTAATAAATCTTTAGTTAATATACTACAGAATTGGCTAAAAGCGTAAGATCTAAAAGTACCAGTTGATCTATCATAAGTGACAGGCCCCTTGGGATTAGGCGCGACCTAATATGGTGAGATTTTTTTATGTAAGTGACCTTTTATCACAAGTTCAGCCTATTTTGCCATTCAGAGAAACTGGAGAGTATGAGGGAACTGTCTGTGACTGATGCAGTGATGCAGGAGTTCACATTTGTTACTAGCTTGGTGAAATTTAATTATAGAACACACCATAAGCTTGGGGTGTCTGCCCTGATAGTTGGTAGGTAGCCTTGAGGTAAGCGCTCACAGTTGTGAGACATTTCAGACAGCATCACAGCTAGTATGTGTCACATTCCAAAATCTAATTCTAAATTTGTAGGGGAGGAGGGGAAGAAACTCCATTCATACCATTAGGTGAATAAAAATGTTGAATAAAAGGCAGCAAGTATATATTTGAAAATAAGATGAGATATGGCAAGCAGTAAACTCTTCCAATCTTCCCAGTGTGGAAGGGATGCTTTTGAATGGCCTGATTCAGAATGGTGGCTGTGCCATATGCACAATATGTTAAGTTTCTCTTCGATTAACAATGCACTGTGGAATTCTTGTAATGAAATAAGCACAAGCAGTATTCAATTTTTTTAATATATTTTCAAACATTTAGTTATTGTAGTGATCTCTATTCTACCTTTAACAGACAGGCAACATTCTGTTTGCCTTGTGGAAGAACTTAGTTGCTAAACTGTTGTGTGCTTATGGCAAGATGAAAGGCCATTGTGAATCACCCAAAACCTCACTTGGTTTTACATGCCGTGCTCATTTTGTCATTTAGAAGCATGTAGACATTCAACAGCCCTGATCCTATATATATACAGCCCCACAACCTCTTATGCTCCATAGTCTTTCAGGCTTTTTTCCTGAACAGTGCAATGCCAATTTTCTGCTTTGTCTGTATTTTAACACCCTGTCAGCTTAGTAAATGTTCCAGATTTTAATTGAATATCTGATAACATTGCTGTATTTTAAGTAAATCTGTTGTCAATATTTTGGCTTTATAATGGATGATAGAGATTAAACCAGAGAGAGCTTGTCATAATGCCTCAATGCACTGGATGTGATTGCATTTAAGTACTCTGGTAGAGTAGACAGAGTTTAACTGATTAAATATATTTATTAGCTCATAACCTGATGATGGTTTATATTTGATTTCTTGAGGTACTTTTGGCAGCATAATAAAAAGTTCACAAGGATCCTGCTGATATTATGGCTTGGAAAAATGGATTAGACTTATGTTTTAAACACAAGTAGAGAGAAAAAAATAAATAGCATTCAGAAAACTAAAAGGCTGAGATGTTTACGATAAAGGTGTACTTTCTGTCGAGCCAGAAAATACTGTGTGTGTACAAAATATATGGATTTTATTATTAAATCAGGATACGTTCCCATCATTGTGTATCTGTATTTTCAAATTTTCCATTGAGCTTTTTTTTATTAAGGAGTTGAAAGATACAGAGAGGATCTTTAAAAATACAGAGAGGATTTGAAATGAAGACTAAAGCAACATTTGGCAGATATATATGGGTATGCTGTTCATGGTTTACAGGCTAAATTAATTTTCTGAAAGCTATGAAATCTTACTGTTCTAAAGAGCTCAGTGCACTTGTTTTACATAGATTTTCTTATTTTTAAATTTTAATTACTGTAGTTTTACATTTCCTTCCAAACTCTTAAGGGAAAAACAGTAGTGACTCTTTTAACAGCCCCACAGAGGGAGCAAGGGGAAAGCAGAACCTGAATAGATAGTTGGGCAGGTGGTACTCAGGTAAATCATTAGCCCCTGCACACCATGGGAAGGATCTATAAAACCTGTGTCCCTCTCCCCCTTGCAGCTTTCTTTCATGCCCAAATTAAAAACTCCCACTCCTGGGATTAGCATAGAACTGGGTTTCCAGAAAACAGATATTAGGTTTATTTTGCCATTTTGTTTTCCCCTATATTTCATATGGTTTCTTTTCCTTGTTGGCTGGTTAGTGCCTTTTCCCTGAAATCATCCCACAGTGGGAACAATAATGGAACAATTTAGGAGGGAAAGATCACCTGACCTCAGAGAATCTGCCTAGTCAGAGAAGGGTATTTAAGGGCTCTGGACACTACATGAAGTGTTGTCCACCCCAACATAGCCTGTGCTCGCACTTTGTCATATCAAAGATCAGAAGAAAGCTCAGATAACTTCCTGACACCTACCTCGTTCCTGTCATCTTTGCTATGGTTCCTATTATATTGCAGTAGCTCCTGTCCTCTTAGTCTTGTGTGTCCCTCTGTGGTTCTCTGATTCCAATTCAGCCCCTATTGGTTTCTGTGAAGAATGGTGAAGTAGACAATTTACTCATATCTTTGTAACCCATGTTTGGTTAATTTGGGGTAAGGCTTTATGCCTTTTGGGATGTTAACCACCAAGTAGTTCTGTCAGGGTGCAGGTCAGCACTCCTCTCATTCATTGCATGTTCTGCAAATAAAGAACTTGTTTTGTTTGTACCCTTATTGTCTCTAGTGTATTATTGTTAGTGGTCATCCAAAGTTAGATGATAGATACTAATTCAAGGAATAGAACTTGAGAAGGGAGGTCCTTATAAAGATTGTTTCCCTCTTTGGGAAAGCATTTTTTTGTAACAATGGCAAGAACTCTAGGGACTCAGACCCCACCCCAAAGAATATCTTATAGTGGTGAGGAAACAAAAATATGGAAATGTGTTTGTTATTGTTTTCAATCTGAATTCTCCTGTGCTTTATGTATCATTTATGCATCACAAGTCAATAGCTAGATTGTTCAATCATCTAACTGCTCATTAAAGGCAGCAAGGTATTGGAGTCTACTCTCCAGTCTTTTAATTGTGCACCACCATCACCTGCACTGCTCGTCTCCAGTCACGCTGTGAGAACTGAGGTAGGCCAAATTTCTGCATTTCTGTATTTAACAGCAGCCTCTTAAATCTAGCTGCAAAGATGGGTGTAAGTTAGGATTTCTGAAGTCCATCAGCATGTCTACCTTTCTGTCCCAGAGATGCTACCATTCTGCTAGGACTTAGCTATCTGCCCTGATGATGTGCTTTACAGGATTAAATATAAAACAGCAAAAAGGTGTTAGACTTTTTAGGTGTTACTCTCTCAGGGGCATGCAGTAACTGTAAATCAGTAAACTGTCACTTGGAAGTTCCTGCTTTTGGGGTGGAGTTCTGAGTGAGGGGTATTGTTTAAACAAAGGGGTGTGTGGGTCAGTGATCGTCATGAGGCCTAGAGGAGATGGCATTTGGACACCCGTTTCTAAGAAGGGACTGCATACTATGTATCAGTGCCAGAGAGGTCCAGGGAGGAAGCAGTGCTCAGTCTGCTGAGATGATGGGAAAGTGAAACTCCCCAGTAGCCCAGATTTGCATTTTCCAGACAGTCCTAGTGAATGATCAGGATGGGATGCTCTCTGCCATGTGTGACAATTACCAACAGTAAAGATTGCAGCATCTATCTGGTGTGCTTTCAAGGTTACCTAGACCCCAGCTCTGTGAAATCTAGCTAAAGCACAGCACGTTGGCTTCTATGTTCTTGCTCACTTCCTTCAAAGGAAAATGATTTTCACTTAAACTTTCTTTTTTTTTTAATCTGTCTAATCAGACACCCTCTTTCGTGCTCTGACAGTCCACACAAAGGTGGGTTTTTGCCTTTTAGGCAAAACTGTCACAACACCACATGATATTTTCATCCTAATTCTTCCATAGTAGAAAGAAGAAAAAAAACAACTACTTAGGCTTGCTGAGTTTAGCAGTTTTCAGTGTCACAAGTCACCACTTATGAATACATACTAGGAGTTGGAATATTTCAACATTCAATACAATGTTATATATTCTCCCACTGTGTAAGGTCAGAGGTGTAATGGGCTTTTAACAGGGTAAACTAACCTAAACTCAGTTGGGAAATATAACATTTTAGAAGCAGATAAACTCAGTTTGCATCAATACTGTTTAAAGGCCACAAACTTGGATACCCAGGAAATAGGCTTTCTAAAAAGTGAGCCAGCTTGTTGATTTTTAGGATTGCATAAGGGAAAACCTGTTTGATTGATTGCTTTCCCCAATTTGCCCAGCTCCTGGTGAAGAGCAATCAATCAGGGCTGCTGCAGGAAGCAGACAGCTTTTTTACCCAATAGCCATCCTCACAGGGAGGAGCTCTTCTTCCTCCTCTCCCCCTTCTGTGAGCATTGGACGGCTACTCTGATCTTCTTTCCTCCCTGTTCCCTTCCCGCAAAAATTGGCCTGAGAAGAAGGAGAGGAGACCCCATTGCAGTCCCCTCCAGGCACGGGAGAGGGGAACGTAGAACCCCAGAATTTGCAGAAGGAATAGAAATATGCCTGGACAGTAGTAAGACCATTTCAGTAAAGGCTGTCATCAGCATAATCTTGATCAACCTCCAAATCGATTTGTATAGCAGCCAGGTCTGGCTGTTTTCTAGCCCCTGTGTGCAGCACATCTGGAGTATTATACAAAAGTGGATCTGTCCCAGTACTTCTGGTTATCCTGTGGTGGGGTATCATAGCCCCTTGATGCCTTTGGCAAGATGACATGAAACAGTAACTCATCAGGCCTGACATACTCATTATTCCTGGAACTCTGTTGTCATACTACGTGCCTAATAGGCATAGCACAAAACAGTGGCATAGCCACAGGTGGGCCTGACTGGGCTGTGGCTACCCACTTTGCGTCCAGGTCCACCTAAGACTCTCCTTGTGCCTCAGCTCTTACTGCAGCTGGGGAGCAGGTCTGGGACACTGGGGCTTCCCTGCACCACCCAGAAATCCATGTACAAAGCAGGGTAAGGGCATGTACTCCATGTGGGGAGTGGGGCTGGAAAGCTGGGGCTGACCCTGTTCTGCTGGTACTCTGGCTGGATAGTGGGTCCAGGGTGTCAGGGCTGACCCTGATATGCTGGGGCTCTGGTAAGGGTGCAGGGGCTGACCCCAATCCACCCGGCTCTCCACAGCCCCGCTACCTGGCTTGTGCCAGGGCTGATCTCGCTCAACAATGGCTCCAGCCAGGTAGTGGGGCCAGAGTGTGGGGGCTAACTCCAGTCAGCCTGGCGCGCCAGCTGGGGAACAGGACTGGGGCATGGGTCTGACTCCGCTCCACCCAGTGCTCTGGCCAGGGAGCGGGGAAGGGGTGCTGACTCTGCTCTTTTGGGGCTCTAGCCATGTAGTGGGGCTGGGGCAAAAGGGCTGGGTCTAGATGGGGAGAGAAGACAGGAAGCTGGGGCTTTCCCTGTTCAGGGAGCAGGGTTGGGGTGCTCCCCCCGTCATTGCTCACCCACTTTTATGCCATCCACTGGCATAAAGTACTGTGGTTATGTGATGTATGTATAGGTGTGTGTGTTGGAAATATTTTCTTACCTTGTGTTTGAAGGCACTACATAAATCAAGCCTTCCCTAGATAAAGGAATATGGATTCCCCTGCCTGTCTGTCTGGTTTGACTACAAGCAGAGGACAATGATACTGTGTTTTTATACAAGATAAACAAAACAATCAAGCTAACTAACAGCAGACTTGAACACTTTGGGGACAGAGCCTGCACCCCTAGAAATCTTCACTGGCTCCTGAGGAGGCTAATTATGAAGGGGTGCAAAGAGACATTTGGTTATCCATCACATAAGGATATAGGGAACAGTATTCTTTGATTCTGGGAAAGCTGGATACCCTACCTTGATCTGAGTAAGAAAACTGCTTAGGCAAAGGTTGTAAGATTGAAAGGGAAAGGTTGGTAAATTTAAGTTGTAGTCACTAATGAGCATGTTTATTTTGTTTGTAACCATACACCTCTCTCTTTTTCTCTTGATTAATATCATTTAAATCAGGGGAGGAAAACCTTTTTTGGGTTGGGGGCCACTGACCCACAGAAAAACCAGTCGGGGGCCACATAAAAGGGAGAAGCAAAGTGAGAAACCCCTGACTGAGAAGGAAAAGGACATTCACTTTCTCCTTGCCACCAGAGCCTCGGGGGGCCCAGGCTAGTAGATTTTGTGTGCTCCAACCCTGTGGTGGGTGACAGGGGGCTGGAGCACCAGCGTGGGCTCCCCAATGTAGGGGGTGGGTGGGTTCCTGAGCTTTGGGGGCTGGATCCAGGCAAGTCAGGGGCTGCATCTGGCCCCCAGGCGTGAGGTTCCCCATTCCTAACTTAAATCTCTGTCCTTTGATAATAAACTTATTTCTGTATTATTATCAAACCATCTCGGGGCTGAATAATAAAGTGAAAGTGAATCTTCTTTTCTCTAACCTAACCCCTGCTTATGCACTCTCTCTCTCTGGAAGCAACAAACTTAATTTTTGTGTGTCCAGTATGAGGGACTGGACACTGCAGGGAAACATCTCTGGGGGCTCAGGAACTGGCATGCAATAGGTTGTTATCTGCAAGATTTAGACTTGTAGAGTGTTGAAAAGTTCCCTGGGAAGGCAGACAGGCTAGTTGTGTCAGGACCCTCACACACAGCTTTGTAGCCACAAAGATGGGCAGTCGGAATGTCTTATATGTTACTATCAAATAAGCAGAGAACAGAGAGCTGTTATATAGAGAACTTATTTAAAAAACATGAAATAGGTTATAATTAACTTAAATGCCTATAATTAAATATGCTTCTTAAGTCATGTGCCTGTTGAAATCATGCACACATTATTAACTGGCTTAATACTAAAAATAGACCCACTTGGATCAATTCTGCCTAAATGCTGGCTGGCTTGTACTCATGATTATTTAGTTGTGATCTACTGCATGGAATCTACTAGAGCAAGTGACTGTGGCTTCTTTTCCCCTTACTTCTTATGCCGAGGGCATGACTTCTGTTCAGGGTCTCTGACTTCTCTTACAAACTTGGATCTGCATATACCTCAGTTGGAAATGTGGCAATGGGAAATAAAAGCTCTGAAGTTAGACTTGAGTGCTTGAGCATTATTGTGAAGGAAGATGATGTGGTCTCTGGGAAACTGAACAGAAAAGTCGTTAATATGTATCAGTTATAAAAAGCTACTGGCTTGGTGTTAAAATTCTGTGTTAAAGCCACAGAAGGGTGGAAATAAAGTCAGAGTGGAAAATTGAGTTTCTAAAGCTATGAATTTAATTCTTTTCTTACATGCACAAAAATGTGTGTATGCAACTTGCCCATCTTTGGATCCATCCTTTTGAAGCTGGTCCTTGATGAGAAACCCATTGTTTGGGTGATTATCTTTTCAAAGTCTCTTCAAAGATTCAAACTAGATAAAGGAAGGACTCTCAAATTCAATCTTGTCATTGTTCTGAGCCAAGCATATGGACTCTGGGGTAACAATCTTAGATCAGAATTTCATTTTTCACTGGCAATGTGCAGCAACCCATTTTAAGAATACTTTCTTAACATATAGCTGCCTATAATGAAATACTGAAATGGTAAACATATCTGAATAGTCTATATTGTACAAACATAAGACTTGAGGAATTGTTGTTGTTTTTTTCAATATGGCATGGGTTTGCATAGTTTTTTAACCATTGGATTAGTAGTAATAAAACCTTTACAATTTATAAACCTGTGAAATGCTATACTTTAAATAAGGCCTCAGCTAAGTCACTTTGGGTACGATTACACAGCAACGTTATTATGGAATAACTGACGTTATATTGAAATAAGAAAGAGTGTGTCTACACTACAAGCCTTTATTTTGAAATAATGGCAAGCTGGAGGACTTCTTACTCTGACTCCTGTAACCCTCATTTCACAAGGAGGAAGGAAAGTCAAAGGAAGAGTGTTCTTCCTTCGAATTCATGCTGTATAGACCACGCCAAAAGCCAGGTTAAGCTATTTCTACTTCAGCTATGCAATTGATGTAGCTGAAGTTGCGCAGCTTAATTTGACTTTAGCCCTGCTATGTAGACATGCCCTTAGAGTGCTTTTGAGAATTGGATATGTAATGACATTCCAAACCATCTTCAAATCATCATCCCGCAGATCTCAGGAGACTCTCAGGAGACCAGAGGAAACTAGTTCGGCTTTGACATACTTGAAGTCCCATTTGGAGAGCACAGAAAGTCAGCTGTGCTTGTGCAAGCTTGTGGGAAAGATCTCCCTTTGGACGAAGTTCACCACAGCACAGACAGTTCTCAGAATACTTAGGCATCAATTAAGGCTCTACACCTGATGTCTGGCCATGAAACAATGAAGCATCTTGAAGGATAAGTGGCTCAAATTCAACCTTTAGGGCAGGAATGGGCAATAAAATGGTGGTGGTTCACCAAGGTAAGCCCCTGGTGGGTTGCTGCTGCTATATTTATCTGCACCTGTGCAGAAACAGACAATCGCAGTTCCCATTGCTGGGGAATGCTGATCCACAGCCAATAGGAGCTGTGATTCCCCCCGTACCTGTGAAGGTGCAAGTACTGTGTGGAGGGTCTGCCATGCAGTCTGGATCCAGTCCATGGGCTGGTATTTCCCACCCCTGTTTTAGGGAGTTATTGGCAGATTATGCTTACAGGGTTTTGTGTGTGTGTGTGTGTGTGTGTGTGTGTGTTAGCATGTATATTGTATGTAGGAGTTAACAATGTACTCAAATGCTTCCTATCTATACTGTATTCATCATTCTTTAAGTCTAAATCATCTGTGAATGAGGGATAATTGTTTTATGCTAATCAGGATAACTGATTACCAGCGAAGCTTGGGGGACAGGCATTCATGGACACTTCTAAATAGACCAGTTGTTCACCCAGGACTGAATGGTCAAGAGGCTGCCTGAGAACAGTATAAAAGCCCCTTGGGTCCTGATCCTTTTTTGTGTCAGATCTGCTTAAGCTTCATCATGGGAAGTTTGAGTCCAAGCCTGCTTGGATCCACCCTGAAATATTGGATATTGGACGACAATCTATGGACTAATTCTGTAAGAACTCTGCATCTACAAAGCTCAACTTAGTATGAATCTGATCTCCAAACTGAATTCATGTCTCTATGCATATTGATCTTTTAACCAATACTCTTTTTTAACATACATTTCAGTTTAGTTAAGGAAAACTGGCTAAAAGTGTGTGTTTGAGGTAAGATCTGAAATAGTCAATGACTTAGGAAGTAATGTGTCCAGTTGTTTGGGAGTGGTAGAACCTTATTTGACCTGTGTGTCTGGATGGAGGCCCAAAGCTTGTGTTGTTGGATTCTGGGTAACTAGCAAGAGAATATGTTATTAGAGAATATGTTTTATGCTGGTTTGGAAAATCTAAGTATTGGCAAAATTGCCAGCTTTGGGAAGTGACTCGCCCAATGTTTGCAGTTTGGCCCTAAGGATGTATCTGCACTTCACCCATAGCTCAAAATAAGCTACGTAATTTGAGCTATGCAAATTGTGTAGCTTATTTTGAGTCAATTTTGAAATAACTTATTTTGTAATTTGGCACTCTCTACACAGCAACAAATTTCGAAATAACCTGCTATTCCAAAACATTCCTTACTCCTCATGGAATGAGGTTACAGGGACATCAGAATAGCGAGCCTGTAATATTTTGAAATAATGGGCTTGCTGTTAAGACACGGGCTAGCTATTTCAGGATACCTCTGGTACCCCGAAATAGTGTTGCTGTGTAGACAAAGTCTGAGTAACCTAAACTGACTCCCCTGGAACTCTGGTCACACTAGCACTATCCTGGATAAATCTTGCTGAACTAGATGTCTTAAGAGTTCTTTGTATTAAGAATGCAAATGTTTATGTATTATATGATCATATGCCAGTTCTTCACAGAAGAGACATCTCTAACATAAACCCTGGGGCTACGTCTATACTGCCCAGTCTTGCACAAGAACACATGCAAATGAGGCACATTTCTCAAACTTCATGAGCCTGGTCTGAGGCCTGAGACCTAGATAACAATGGACAAAGAATGGCTAAAGGAAACAGAGATAAGCAGGAAACAAACCTTGTTTGTGCAACTGGATATGAAAGAAGTTGAGATAGCATAACCCCAGGTGCAGAGCAGTGATCAGGGCTTTATCGTGAGTTATAGGCACATGACTCATTGAGAGTAGCCTCAAAGCCTGCCTCCCAAGTTCAAGAGGAGATAACAGTGTATCCTCCCCAAATACCAACCAGGGTTCAGGGAGAAGGCTAACATGCCAGCATGAGTAATGATAGCTGCCCCTCACAGATGTCAATCCAAGACCCAGGGGGATGCTTTGATAAAATACATAGAGTTGTCAATGATGTGTACTGTTTATGGTCCTCTTTGTTTTTAGACCATAGAGGAATGTACCTGTGAGCAAACCTGTCTGGGAGATACTACCCATCATTTCTATGGACCTGAAATCAGGATTTAACCTACTTATTGCAAGATGAAGCTTGAGTACTAACACCTGTTTATTATCATACATGTAGACCTGAGCTATGGGCAGAGAATTCATATAATCTTTTAAATTATTGGCTTATTGTGCTCATTATGTCTTGTTGCTAGAACCTATCCAGAGCTCGGAAACTCCCATCCCATCGCTTCTCTCCGCCCATTTGCATCCTATATAATCTATGGTAATCAGCTGTTTGTCAGTCTCACTAATCCTAATAAGCGAAGTGACACTCCACCAGCTGTGTGTAATAAAAGGCCTTGTGCTTGAATCTACATGGTGTCAAACATCTGTTCCTTCACCCATGATGGACCACCAGACTAAAGAAGTTTGAGCTACTGATTTACTATGGAATTCCATTAAAATGATTTGAGAGTTGTGAAGAGAATTCTTACAGTTAAAAAGTGCTTTCTCATTAATAATTTTCATGGAAAACACATGCCGAGAGAGTCATCTTCTTGGAAATCTATCCTTTCAGACATAATTTTTGCACTCTGACTCCAACAGCATTGTTAACATCTTTTTTTCCCCTCTAAACATGATTCTTACATCTTCTTAATTAGACAGTTAATTTACACTAATTATGCTAGAAAAGCAGCTACAAATTGCATTCCCATACCAGTTGTGGGAGGTTGCAGTGGGGTTAAAAATGCACTTAAAATTCAACTGCTTTGTAAAATGACACTTTCTTTTTTATTTTGAAATCCATCTGGCTTGATTACCTCCTATGAAGAAAAATTAAACAAAAACTGACATTTCTCTGAACCGCAGCTTTAAACTGTCATTTTATTCTTATTGTTTTTAATATGGTTTAAAAAGAAGTAAGAGCAGATACATAGTTGAGACTTCTAATATTTTTTTACAGCCTGCTGGTTTGAGATAGAATAAACAGAAGTGAACATGGTAGCAATAAAAGTGAAGAAAATGCTATGAAATATAGCTTTTGCTCTCTGATTCTGCAGCTAAAACCTATTCTCAAGGACGCTTGTACATCTGGAGTAACCCTAGTAAAATCAAATTCTAAAAGTGCAAGATTTGTCCTGACCAACCCCAACTCGATGGAATTCACACTTTGAAGGCAACAGATGTGCTAGACCATGGACCTTGGGAATCAGAGAGCTGATTTTGTGACTTTTAGTGACTTTTAATTCACCTCCAGGCTTTATAACATCTTAATCTATATTATTTGTGATCTTCTCATATTCTACCTGTATAGGTTGTGAATAGATGTCACTGGAACTCCCAGGTCACCGAAAATATAAGAGCAAACTAATTCTACACTGGAGCCCATTTGTCACTAGTTTTTTAAAAGAAACTCATGCACATATCTTTCTTACAGATCTTTTCTGTGGTTTATTACAAAAGCATTGGATATGTACAGGTAGAGTAAAATTTAGCTTGATATAGTGCCACTTTTCAGTTATCCCAAAGTGCTTTACAAATCAGTGTGTTGGAAACTAGCTCCCAATTTTCTCTTTGGTGTAAACTCCACTGAATTTGGCTTTGGGAAAGTAGTCATTCACATTTGATGTTCAGTTAATTCTTCGGATCTACTTCTTACAGGAATACATAGGGGGAGATTTTCAAAAGTAGAATTAGGTTTTCAGCTTCCAGTGTCTTATTTTCCCTTTGTGCCTTTGAAAGTCTCCCCTGTGGACACTTGGGGAGAAATTATCTTAGAGACATAGCTTAGAAATCCAGTGGAACAAAGGACATAGTGTAGAGACAAAATAAAATAACATAATAATAATACAAATTAATAATTAATAAAGCGCTCTCCTGCTCAAATATGTTCATTGGTACACCTATTATTACTAAACTATTTGAGTCAAATTGATGAAATGGTTCAATCTTAAGGAAAATATTACAGTATGAGGACCCTTAAAACACCAAACATTCCATAACAGCCTGTGAGTTCTAATACCTCTTTACAGTTTTTTGTTTCCTTTAAAAGGCAAGAGATACACCTGCTGTAGTCTATGGGAGCAGGGACACAGGCTGTATTTCTCCTGTGTTAATAATAAACAAGGTTTTTACAAAGTCACTCAGCTATTTCAGCTTAGCTTTCATGCTGCGATTATTTAACTGATCTCATTCTCTGTCCTCTCTCATTGGGGCATCATTCTGTTGCATGCCCCCATGACACACCGTAATAAATAGCAATGCTGTTGGAAACCACATGTAATATAAAATTTGTTTTATGGGCTGTATACCTTACTTCAGAAAAGCGCATTAAGTACTATGTTGGAAGGTGTCGTTGACTAACATAGAGGCTAGACTACAGAACTGCCAGTTTGGATGGGAAAGTCAGATCAACATGACTGCCATTGATAAAAATGCTTTCCAGGAAATAGGGGAGCCTAGGAAAACTTCGACAAACTTAGAAATTGCTAATGGAGATGAGCTGCATTAAGGACATGAACTAAAAAATCAGCTTGAGAAGGAATTCAAAGGTTTGTAGACCACAGTGGAAACCAGCTGAACTGAGGGAGAAATCAATCCAGTCAGAGAACTTGGAAATGTCCTGTTTTATGTAAGACTAGGAACTATTACACTACTACTACTACTACCTTTTTTCTCTCTCCTGTTTGTGTTCTGAAGAGTCCCAGAGGGAAGAGATTTGATTGTTCTACCTCAAGAAATACAAAAGCCCACTATCTTTGAAGAGAGAATCTCCTTGAGAGACTTATTGGCTCTGTTCAACATCACGGTACAAATCAATTGCTTGGGAGATGAACCGGAAAGGGGGAAGTTGCTGCAGCCAATTTGAGTAGCCCTAATGGTGCTCTAGAATTCACCTCCAGAAAAGAACAAGTAAACAACATCTTGTGCAAGCTCTTGAGATGGAGTTTGGGGCAGGAAATTAGTCTGGACTTGTGAGTACAAATAAGAGATGGAAGGAAAGAAAAAAATTATGGGAACAAGCAGAGAATCTGAGAAGACTTGTGTCCCCTTCTGTGATAAGGTATCTGCCTCACACAGAGTTGAAAGGAATTAAAGTGGCCAGGCAGGCCAATTCATTCCACTGGATGCACCTGAAGAAGTAGGTAAGGAGCAGGCCACTGATTAGAAGTAAGCTCAGCTGGGCAGGAAGAGGCAGGACCAGTATACAGCTAGGGGGTAATAGGAAGACATGTTGTAGTCACTTCCTGAGTGGTGGGACTTGGGAAGCTGGCTAAACCCAAGAAGGCGGGATTCCTGATAAATACAAAGATGTCCAAGGAACCAGTAACAAGGGGTCAGAATGTGAAAAAGATCATGGCTGCCCAGGGAACCCAGTGTAGAAGGAGTTCTAGGTTCCTGATACCAGACATTGGGAAGTGGCAAGAGTGTCAGAGATATAAGCCAGCCAGTGGGTATAGAAGGACTTTTGAGTTCCCCAGAAGGTAAGGACCTCAGTGAACTGGCCAGAGGTCCAAGCCACACAGAGGAGACTGCAGAACTGGGATTGAGCGGGGCTGCAGAGTGAGATCGGATGGGGGAAGACATCATTGGTAGGAGAGTGGAAGTCTGTTGGAGCTAATTGCCAGGATGGCCAGTAAGAGGTGCTGCTACTGGTATGTGAACCCTGTGATGCTGTCCTATTCCAAATATCAGTGAAGACACCTGAGATAAATAAGCAATAGAACAATTTATAGTTGCTTAGCTGGACCTGAACTTGATGAGTGAACGAAGGCCAAGGGTACTCTAAGAGGCTATGCAATTTGCTGTGGAACTTGAATCATTCCTTGCAGAAGCCCAGCAGACAAGGAAACTGCCATTAGTGAGGAAGATGGAAGCTGATTGCCAAGAGCCATGTAAGTGCAGATCTCTGTCTAATATGCATGATGGAAAAGGGGATTCTAACCTGGCTGTTGATATTTTTTAACAATTAGAAAAATGATTAAAATCTGTTTGTAAAACAAGGGAAACTGGTAGAAAGCAAAAATTAAGGGACATTGATCAGTTGAAGGTCCTGGGGCAGGAGGAGGAAAACTAGCAGCAAAAAAAGGATTGTTAAAATGTATGCAAGGCCAGAGCTTGACAAGTGCTTAGTGAAGGCCTTTTGCCCAGCTTAGAGCTCACTTCACCTTAGAGGTACAAATATTAGTCTCTCCTTTCTAACCCCAATTTTGTTTGGATCTGGGTAGTTTGGTTATTGACTGTGTGATCTGATCGGGAAATGGCAAAGGAACGGTGACTCCCATGTAAGTTATTAGACCTGAGATACAAAAAGGCTAGAGACTAGGGGATCCAAACCTATGAATGGCATAATTGGTTTCAAATGGAGCCTATGAGTGGGGGAAAGACTCCATGGGTGCGTCTAGACTGGCAAGATTTTGCGCAAAAACTTGCCAGCTGTCTACACTGGCCGCTTGAATTTGCGCAAGAGCACTGACTTTGTAATGTACAAAATCAGTGCTTCTTGCACAAATACTTTCACGCTCCCACTCAGGGATAAGCCCTCTTGCGCAAGAATACTTGCACAAGAGGGCCAGTGTAGACAGGCACCTACATTTTTTGCGCAAGAAAGCAGGATGGCTAAAATGGCCATCGGAGCTTTCTTGCACAAAATCGCGTCTATACTAGCCACGGATGCTTTTGTGCAAAAGCACTTTTTGCGAAAAGCATTCGTGCCAATCTAGACGCTCTTTTGCGGAAATACTTTTAATGGAAAAAATTTTCCGTTAAAAGTATTTCCGTAAAATCAAGCCAGTCTAGACGCAGCCCATGGGTTTGAAAACTAGATCTCTGGAAACTGAGCAGGACATGTGGATAGCTGACAAAGTGGAGGATGCACTAACCAGTTTAGATTTAATTGTGGCTGATAGCCTCCATCATATTTTTATTAGTGTTATCTTGCAAAAAACAGTCTGTGGAAGTTAAAGATGCAGTCCATGTGACTTGTGGCCAGATGGTTTGCAGGGATCAAGTTCTTCTCCAAGGCTAGGACTCAAAAGGTATTCTTGCGCAAGAGGGCTTATCCCTGAGTGGGAGCGTGAAAGTATTTGTGCAAGAAGCACTGATTTTGTACATTACAAAGCTTTTCAATAAGGAAAAGATGGAGAGTGGTTGAGACCTGCTTTGAGATCCAGAGTTTGGGGGGGAAGTTTAATGCTTTTCTACACTCAGCAGTTGAAGATCCCTGACTGGCCTGTACCACACCACAAAGAAACAGCCCCACACCTCGAGTCTGTGAATCTGAGTTGGCTGGCACAGGCCAGCCGGGAGTGTCCAGGATCTAGGGGTATGTTTGCACTGCAATTAGTCTTGTGGTCCTGAAGCAGGAATCAATTTTTACTCATTTGTTGAATGAGAGAGGGGTGTTAATGCTGGCTGTTGTTAATGACTACCATTAAGTGGGTCTTTATGTTCAGGCAATCAGACCTTATTAAAATTGGTGTGCTAAGAACTTTTTTCAGGCAAAACGGAAGATCAATTAATCCCCTTTATGGAGAAAGATAGCTGCAGATAATAGAAACTGCTGCCCAAGATAATAAGCCAAGTGATTTGACTGCTCAAGCTTTTCCATGTGTTCTAAGGGGTTTCCCTGGAGTTAACTGGAAGCATAAGGGTTAAGGGATTATTTGGCAAGCTATGTATGTTATCAGGGGAACCGACAGCCTCACCAGGTCCCTAAGCAAGGTGTGGAGGGGGTGTCTCTGTGCTTTTGGAATGGGAGGGGGACTCAGGCAGAAGAGGTGGGGCTAGGGGCAACCAGCCCTCAGGGCAGCCCCGACTGCTGTGCTCCCCCTCCAATCCTTAGTATCGCACTTCAGTGGCAATTTAAAGGGCCTGATATGGGTGCAGGATTGGGTTCTGGACTGGGAGAGGGGTGCAGGGTCTGGAAGGGAGTTGTGACCGGAGGGAGGAGAGATGCAGAGTGTTTGGGTGCTTACCTGGGGCAGAGAGATTGGGGATGGGTGCCAAAGGCAGGCTCTGGCCAGATGGTGCTTATCTAGGTGCTCCTTGCCTGCTGCAGTTTCCTGGCTGATCAAAATGCCTGGCTGCTCCCTGTGGCTCGCTGTCTAGGGAAGAGGGAAGCTTTGCATGATGCCCCCACCCCCAGCAAAATCTCTCGGCTTCCATTGACCAGTTCCCCTACTCCCCATCCCCACCACAGGGAGCAGCCAGCCACTTAAAGAGGCATGAGCTGCTCTATGCCTCAGGGTCCTGGCAGGGCAGCCTGCAGGCAAGATCCAATTTGTGTCCATTCTAGTGGGCTCAGGGAAATAGAGCATTGTGTAAACAGGGTTACAAAAAAAAAAAATCTGACTTGTGTCACTGACTGTTTCACCTAATAGT
Organism: Apalone spinifera; assembly: GCA_030068395.1. NCBI lineage: Eukaryota > Metazoa > Chordata > Testudines > Trionychidae > Apalone > Apalone spinifera. The sequence continues at coordinate 110,220,714 of CM057846.1, read as the reverse complement.
AACATCCTGGTGAGCATCTGAATATTGATTGATGTCCTCATTTCGCTTGAGAGGGTAGAGTAAATGTGCTCAATAGGAAATGAATCTGAGACAAGATCACAGAACCAAAAAAACTCATCCAAGACGTGTCTCTGCCTTCTCTCCTTCCTGGAGATGGAAATTCTACTTGACATGTTTTATTTATGCAATTAAATAACTGGATTCTATTAATCCTAGGGCTAGGGCTTTGATTTGGGGAAAGAATAACAAGATTGTCCAAACCATTAGCTGGCGATGGGGTTCATGTAAGGAACTGTACTATATCAAATGGAATAGATGCAGCTCATTAGATTTCATCCTTGAATACATAGGAGGTAGGAGTAGCCCTGCAACAAAGCCTGAGAAAAGCTGGTGCTGATAGAAGGAAACCCAGGAGATGCCAAGATAGCCAGTGTGGGAATGCATGTACTCTTTGTTTTGGAATTACTTTTTTTTGTTAATGAAACTAGATCCCCATATACCGCCAAGGATGATTTGGCTGTATATGAGGGCATAAGACATGGGAGTAGGGAAGGTGTATTCCCTCTACTCTGACACTAATGTGGCACTGCCTGTGATCACAATTCAAAAAGGGTGCTGAAAAATTGCAAGGGATTCAGAGAAGAGCCCTGATAATGATTAAAGGATTGGAAAACATGCTTAACAGTGATACTCAAGGAGGTCAATCTATTTAGCTCATCAAAAAGAGGATTAAAGGATGACTTGATTACAGTTCATAAATACATACATGGAGAACCAAACTTCCATATTTGGGCTCTTCAGTCTAGCAGAGGAAAGGATAACACGATCAAGTAGAAGTTGAGGCTATACAAACTGACTGGAAATAAGGCGGAACACTTTATCTATGAAAGTAATTAACAACCAGAATCATTTATGAAGAGGTGTGCTGGCTTCTCCATCGTTCTGAATTTTTAAAATGAGAGAGGCTGTTCTTCTAAAAGTTAATTGAAACAGGAACTAAATCAGGGACATTCCATAGTCTGCATTATCCAGCCTGATTTTCTGAATAACCAGTGATCACTTCTAGCTGTAGATTCTCTTGCATTGACTCCTTGAGCATGTGACTCTGCCACGTCAATAACCTTTTAGGACTTGTCTACATTAACTTTCATGTATAGCCTAAGGCGGGGTGTGAATCTTAGGCATAACAACTATTCCTGATTAGCAACATGTGTGGATGCTTGAAATTCAGAGTGAGGTACTCTTTACTCTCAATTAAATTTCCAAAGTGGTTTAAACTAGTTCAGATTAAAGCTTTCTGAAATAAGAGCATCCATGCCTGGAGTTATTCAGGATGAATGCCTATATAAATGAATCCGTTTATATAAAAAAGAAAAGTACCAGTGCTATTTCCCTCCCTCTAAAGGACTCTAAACTAGAGTTAAAGTTGTGTATTCTATTCCCTATGGCTATGTCTACATTATGGATTTTTTTTCAGAAAAACGGCCATTTTTCAGAAAAAACGTGAATTACGTCCACACTGCAATTGCGTTCTTTTGATTTTCTTTTGAAAGAATAGAGGGGTTTTTCAGACAACAGTAATCATCTTTCTACGAAGAAGAAGCCTTTTTCTGAAAGAGCTCTTTGAAAGAAGAGCCCTTCAGGAAACAACACAGGTGCCCTGATGGCCTCTCGATACAAAGTAATCACAACTCCATAGTTCCTGTCTCTTGGCCCCTCTTAAAGCTTCAGGCACCCTGAACAAGCTTTGTGGCAGGCAGCCGGCCCTGGGAGCAGCACCTGACCGTGCAGCTCTCCCTGCTACCCAGACTGAGCAATGGTCAAGCCACAAGCCCCCCTGAGGCTCCTGGCCCTTGCAGGTAGGGCTTTTAAGACCCACCAAGGGGGACAAAGAGGTGGGCACCCTGCTGGTCTGGAGCGGAATTCCTGTCCCTCTTCGAGCTGTGGGGTGAGGAGGAGACACTACAGGATCTCCGCTCCAAGTACCATAATGCTGACATTTATGGGTGCATGGACAAGTCCCTGGTGGAGCATTGACACCCACCCCAGACCTTGGAACAGGTCCAGAGTAAGGTGAGAGAACTCCTCCAAGGATATATGAGGCCAGAGAGTACAGCTTGCACTCGGGGCTGGACCTCACACCTATCCCTACTACACAGAGCTTCATCAAATTCGGGAGGGGGGGCAGCAGCTGTTTTCCCCACCCATCATGGTGGACTCGGGGATTGACACACCCGTCATCACCTGGCCAGAAGTCACGGAGGAGGAGGAGGAGGACAAGGGATAGCAGCAGGAGGACGACGACAAGACAGCCACTGTCACGCTGTCCTTGGAGCTGGGTGTCATGAACCAGGACATCTCCCAGGTATCATCTGCTGCTGGGGAGGGATTTTTAGGTGACTGCTCTGTTTGACACACACAGAACGGGGGAGGTTGGCACAGAGGGGGAGAAGTGTGAGCGTCGCTCGGCCTGCTAGGGCTGCATTCGGTGCACGTGGAACATTGTGCTGCAGTCGGTGCACATAGAACCATGTGCAGCATTAATGTGTACCATGCGGACTCAGCAGGCAGCCCCTGCGTACTCCCAGGTCAGGGGAGGCCACACACACATCTGGCCCCGGAGGGAGTGGGGGGGTAGGAATGCCTTCCAGCCACCTGCCACGGCTGGAAGAAGGCTAGCCACAAGGGCATAGGCACGACCCCAGACACACTAAGGAGTGCCGCACACAGCATGCGGGCATGCTTGCACGTGTGAGGCAGCACCCACTCCCGTGGGCAGTGCTGTGAGTCATAGTGTGTATGAGCCCTGGCAGCTCCCAGCTCCTCTGCCACCCATTGGGGGGAATCCCATTCTGGCCGGACACTTCCCTTGCCTGCTTGTCTGTGGGCCAGAGAGGGGGGAAGTGGGCAGCATGGTCCTCTGGGCACCTCGGGGCCCTGGTGAGGCAGGGCCTGCTGTGCAGGCCACATGTGGGCTTGCTCCCCCCCCTTTTCCCCATGGTTGCTGCTCACAAAGGAGGGCATGGCCTCAGGGACAGTGTCTGCAGGGCTGACTGACCACTTCTTCCTCTTTGTGTTCTCAACCGTCGGGACTGAGGGGCGAGCCATGCCTCCCAAGCTGGCTGCCAGAGCCCGGGGAACCCAAAAGCGCGCCAGGATCCATGAAGACCTGATGCAGCAGCATGTCAGAGTCCTGTATAACATGCAGCAGACCCTGGCACAGAAGATCTGGGAGAACGCAGAGTGGCAGAACCATGTGTGGGACCAGCTCATGCAGAAGTGTGATAGCATTTGTGCTATCATGCATGACATGATGGCGCACGGGGCCGCTGTCGCTGCTCCTGCCTATCACCCTCCTGCCCCCCTTCTATGCACATTTCCCCTCCTCATGCCCCCAAGTGATGACCCTGCC
>CM057846.1:110165738-110217202 GCA_030068395.1 Apalone spinifera | reverse complement strand
GGCACACACAACCTGAATCCTGGCCCAGTTGAGGTGGGCATTAAATTGGTCCCTACTGACTCCAGGTGGCCGGTGTAAGGCATCATAAGCCGCAACATGAGGGGATAGGCCGCATCCCCCATGATGCACAGAGGCATCTGCACATTTCCAACTGCAAAGTCATGGCAAGAGAAGAATGTGCCCACTTCCAGCTTCCCATAGAGGCTGGAGTTCCGAAAAATGCAGGCATCTTTTCTCTGCCCGACCACTTGACAAAAATTATTGTAAACTGTCCATGGTGGTCAACCAAGGCTTGCAGCACCATTGAATAATAGCCCTTCCTGTTAATATACTGGGCTGCTTAATGTTGAGGTGCATGGATCGGGATGTGGGTCCCATCAATTGCTCCACCACAGTTCAGGAACCCCAGGGCAGCAAATCCAGCTATGATGGGGTTTCCCCTCACGGCTGTACTCCCCTCCAGGTCTCCCAGGTGGATGACCCTCCGCAGCAGGATGGAATTGATGGCAGCAGCTAGAGTATCAGTTTGAAATACACTTTTGACCATGCTATTAGATATTTTCACTGTCTGCTAGATTTTAATGACTTAACACTTCATCTGGCTGAAAGTCAGTATAGGGCCAGCATATGTTATTCATTTAGGAGTATAACACATGCTGCCCTTAAACAAAATCTCCTATGGGGAGTTTTGATAATTAGTGGCTATGAAATGGATCATTTGCTCTCCTGCAGTTCACACACTCATGCTTTATTAATCTTGTTGGAGGGCGAGAAAGATAGACCACAGCCAGCTCATTGTGTGTTCAGCAGCCTGTTGCATTGAAAACCTAAAATAAAAGTAAATTTCCCTGATTTCTAATGAGCTAGTGCTCTGAGGTTGTAGTTTGGAACAATGTTTGCTTATAGTATTCCTGCTGTTCACAAATTAAACTGGAGGGATCCTTATGTAATTGGTGTTATGCATTTAAAGTTCTATGAAACCTGTTTTATGATACCACACACAGAATTTGGGGAAATGGGAGTTGTCTGCAACTGCAGGTCCAGTCAAGTGTCCCCTCTTGGCCATCCCCCAGACTGCTGTGAGAGTGGTCTTGCATCCATGTATTTTATCTCTCTCGAGTCTGAACAGAGTACAGGCACTGTCCTTATTTTGGAGTCCGTATTGCACGCTCTTCGAGTGCACCCTCTATGAAACACCCTCTTCTGAGAATGTAATCACATAGCCACTGCCCAGCACCCTAGAATCAATGCTAACTCCTCAGTGTCCTCTGTAATGTAATCTCTCTCTTGGAAGCACAGTGAATGTGTGAGTCTTCTGTGTTTCAATTTAACTCTCTCCGGGACACATAGTAAGCAGTGGCAAATACAGATATTATACTGGACTAGACAACAGTATTGCTGTTTTTAAAATAACATGAGAATTATTCAAATCACTCTATATATGCATGCCCCAGCCTTGGTTTTATCCCCAATCCAGAGAACTGCTGGGGCTGGGAGGCCATCTATTGTCCTTATTGTAAGGCTTGGATTCTGAAACATGGAACCTAATCTTCTAGCTAACCTCTCGACTTTAGTTGGTCCCATTCTTCCTCCACTCCTATCCTGATTACTTTTGTGTTTCTCTGAGCCTTCCTGATATGCCCAGGAAGTGCTGGGTCCTTCATTTGGCCTTTTTAAACTTCTCATTGTTCTAAACCCTATTCTGTTCTCCTAATACAATTGTTAAGGTTGGTTAATTTCAATTGTCCATTCTCTTAGGGAAATATGTGCCACAACCCCTGGCAATTCCACATTTACCTAGGGATTCAGTGATGCCTCAATTTTAGAACAAAAATTTAATAATTGATCAAGGAAAAATAATAAATCCTACAGATTTCCAAAGCCATCACAGCTTGTATGGGTAAATCAGCTAAAACTGGATATTTCTTATAGTGGTTAATGAGTATTATTCCGTGGGAAAAATGGCACAATTTCTATTAAGTAAAATATGTGCTTCTAACCTTCTTAGAATATACCTGAGCAGCAAAAAGGGGCCTGGTATGATTGCATTAGAGAACCTAGTTGAGGGACGCTGACTGATCTAAAGTTCAGCTCTGTGACCTGCAGACTTGTCCTTTTTTGCGCCCATATATGTGTTGGGTGACACGCCAGAAAGTTCCTGACTTATTATTCAGGTCAAATAATGACAGTGAAACTCTGGCTTAACTTTATCTCTGTGGGTATTTTTCGTTAAGGATTTAGTCCTAATTTTCAGATGACTTAAGACAGTAATTGAATTGCGACTTATTCATGTTCTATCACTTTGTATACTAAGAATGGTGTGGATTTTTTTTTATTCTTGGGGTTTTTTTTGGTTTTTTTTTTTAATTCATTCCCTCCTTAGGTCCCTGTTTCAAATGAGCTTGAATGCTAAAAAAGCTTTCTTTTGCAGCACATTTTTAGAACCTTGACCCATCATTCAATGACTCATGCTTTAATAAAATTGAATGAGAAAGCACCAAGGTTGTCACTTGTCTCTGTGATTGTTCATTGTTGCCTGTTTCTGAAGTAGTATGCATACTGCCTTGTGTCCAGAATAGACTAAAGAGTATTCTTTTGTACCTTCTGGGGCTGAAAACATAAAAGAACATTTTTAAAAGTGCATTGTTCTGATTGAACATTTGTATTTTAGATCAACACCAAACTGCTACATCAATGCAGCTGTAATGGTCATTGCACATTCATCTGGATCCAAACCTCAAAAGTTCTCTAGATCCACAGTTTCTAGGCCCATGTGTGATTCTCTCCCTTCCCCAACATAGCCCCACTGATTTTGAATTCTCGTATGTGCTAAGGAAAGACTGTAATATTATCAAATGCCACTTAGATACATAGAGTAGCCATTTGATCTTCAGGAGCACATCTATTTCAGAAAAAAAATAGACACTCCGATACTCATCTTTAAAAAAAAAATCAGTATAAAAGCTGCATCAAAATGGCACGTGCCACTTTGTCTCTCATTTGGGTATTCCATTAGCAACCAGATGCTGAAGGAAGTTTGTGTTTGAACAAGTATTATTATTATTATGCCTTGGGCACTGTCCTGTCCCAAGTTTTCCAGATGTTTCCCGTTTAATTCCCTATATTCTCAGGTATCCTGTCAATAACAGTTCCTTCTACCTTCATGAGGAAGGCAGTGATGAGTGGAGTAGGTTGCTGTGGCATGAGACTTTGCTAGTGACTGCACTGAAAAGTTGTTGCTGGAGTATTTGATTTGATAGGTATAACTTCTTTTGCATGTGTACATTTTTAAGAGATTGGCAAGAACAGTGATGAGCAATTTTTTTTAATTGTAGAGTACTAAATCCAAATAAATATTGGACTGAGCACAAACTTAAGTGGCCATTGCCCATGTCAAAATGGGAAAGATTTGACAGCCACATGCTTAGTTAGATCAAAGCTAGCTCAAGTAACAACAGCAATGCACTATAGACATACTGTTAGGTCACTCCTTCCTTGCACAGAAAATATGACTATACATTGAATATGCCGGGAACTGCATCAGAGGTCACTGCAGAGCAGGTAAATGGAAATGACCAGTCCATGGAAAAATAAGACTTTTATGCTACATCTATTTTGTTCTGTACTATTGTTCTGTGATTATTAGTACCTAATGCAACACTATATTCACATAGAAATATCATACACAACTAGAGAATACACTATGTAAATATAGGGTTTTTTGAAGTGTTAAGAATACTCTGTCAATATAGGAGAAATATAAAATGTAAAGACAGGACTGGAAATGAGGAACTCTTAGAGATTGTAAGAAATCAAAAGGTGTTTGTTTGAATGTGGCCAATTCCCTTCAAACCTCCGTGAGATTGTTTAATAACTATTTATCCTTAGGAGTTCTATAAGTGTTAGTTTGTACTCTTTAGAGGATTTTGCAACAGGTGGTCTGTATCTCTTTGTGTAGAATCCCTTCAATCTCTCTTGAAAACTGTTAGAGCCCACACTGCAGGGCTAAAGCTGAAATAATCTATGCAACTTTAACTACGCTAATTGTATAGCTTAAGTCAAAATAGTTTATTCCAGCTTTTGGCGCTCTCTACACAGCAGGAAGTCAAAGAAAGAATGCCCTTTCTTTGACTTCCCTTACTCCTCATGAAATGAGGGTTACCATGAGTCAGAGTAAGAAGTCCTCCAGCTTGACATTACTTCAACATTATTTCAAAATTAACTGCTTGTGTGTAGACTTTGCGGTGGACTTTGATATTTCGGAATAATGTCAGTGATTCCGATATAGTGTTTCAGTGTAGACATAGCCATACAAAGCTCCTAATGGCATTACATGACTTACCTTTCCTTCAACTCCCTTTATTACATTTACTCTAACGTACTTAACTTTTGTTTATAGTTTTTGGAAATGAGTGCTTTCTTGTTTAATCTGTATGAGAGAGCTCAACTTTAGTACATTTTTATTGTATAGCACAAAACATAACTATCAAGAATTCCATCAAACAAAACACCCTCCCAGAACAGTTTGTAAGGACATTTCCTGTATTAGTTTAATAATTTGCAAAGTGAGGAGAAAGTTTACAGACATGGCACAGCAGAGAAGAAAAATTACAAGTTTGAAATTTTCTGTTTCTAAAAACTGCAATATTTTCCTCCTGGTTGTCCTCTTTTCTCTTCTTCCCCAGAAATGTATCTGTTTTTTGGGTAGGCGAGGCAGGTTATGGTTTAAAAAATGTTAATTGATGGGGATCCTCTCCACTTCCATTGCAGGAAGATTAACCGGTAGTTCAAAATAGGGCTTTATTTCGAACGGCCGTTTCACTGCCGCGTGTAGACGCAGGCAGTTATTCCTGTCTTGTCAATTTCAAAAAATGGTGCCCACCCGGGAAGATGCAAATCAAGCCCGGGATATTTAAATCCCGGGCTTGATTTGCAATTTCAGATGCCTACATTTGCAGCCCTATTTCGAATTAGGCTGCAAGTGTAGACATACCCTTAAGATTTATATGCCTGAGTTAAACTGATCTTCTGGCAGTTTTTTTTTAAATTTTGACCCTCAAACCTATAAAGGAGAGGATTTTCTTCCCTCAAGTGGTAGCTGCTCTTTTTATAATAAAAAGTGGTCTGACAGCAGCTTAGAACAATCAATCTACTAGCTACCTAGCGGCTGGCCCGGAGCTTTCTTAGCCCAACTTACTTTGCTATTTGTGTATGTAGTACCTACACTGTGCTAGGTGTATGCTGCATGTGATGGCATGTAGGTTATGTGTAGCTACCTGCCACAGTGAAAGGCAAACTGCATCCATCCTGTGGTGTATAGCTATTTGGATTAGGGAAAGGCTCTGGCCATGGGGAGCTGCCAGAGTTTTACCCTATTGCCTCCCCCTATGGCTTTCCATACCAGAGGGGGAAGACTCTGGGAAGCGGGGAAAGGCTCCAGAAGCAGGGAGGCAGTGGGACACTACACTGCGACAACTATAACTATAGGTATAGCGTGGGTGAGAAGAGAGCTGGGTAGGGTACATATTGCCAGGTTTAGATGGGTCTTCCCTCACCTATTCAGTACCTACTAGGCTATTTTATACCCATGCAGGAAGGTATGCGGTATACTGTACATGCGTGCACAGGGAGTGTTCAGTGTAGACCTATTCTTGGTTTCTAGGGTACATACAAACCTCAACTTAAGTAGATAGACACTCCCTAGCTCTGCCTGAGCCAATGTGCTAAGAACAGCAGTTTAGCCAGGGCTAGCTGTGCTTCACCACTTTGGAGGGTCCAAGTAGATTTGTACTCAGATGACAGTCTTGAGCCACCAAGATGCTATGTCCAGCTACGGTGCTGTTAGTGAACTAGCTTACACAGAGTTAGCATGTCTGTCTCCCTGAGACTGGGAAGCATGCAATGGAGTCAAAGCCATAATGCAATCTTCAGCCTATATATTGGAGAGAAGTTTAGACAGGAGTAGGCTGAAACCAAGCTATTTTCTCCCCCTTCTATCTCATTTAAATTGTGGAGGAAGTTCAGTGCTTTGTACTGCCACACCAACCTGCTCGCTAGAGCTGTGCCAGGATTACAGCTCCTTGCAAGCACTTGTCCAGTGACTTCAGTTGTCTTGGACTTACAAATACTTGATTCACCTGTTCCTGCTTAAACAACCTGGTTTGAATATAACCTAGCTACATTTAGAGGGAGTAATAGGATTTATTATTGCTATGGCACTCAAAGATCTCCATTGGGATTGGGACCCCATTATGCTGACTATTTCATCAATCTTTAGGAAGACAGTCCCTTCTCCGAAGAGAGTACAGTGTAATGATTCTTCTCTGATATTTTGTCATTCTGTTTCAGTAGTTCTTTTGTGCACTGCCTATGTTCCTTACTGCATGTATTATGAAGGTTTTTTTGCTAAAGTGTCTGCTTGCACACAGGCTTGTTAGATAGATAGGTAAATCCTGAAAATGTCAGTTTGATCATGGGTGTCTTCATTTATCTGATGAGAAAATGTCCAATTTATCCATAATCTAAACCAGTCAGCATTGAGATTCTTGCTTATTTTACAGTAACAGCTATAACCTTTCTTCCAGGTGGAGTTGTCAGCAGCAGCAGGGGCTGAGTTCAATATTTAGGAGTTCCTCTTAACATTGTACAGACTTGGCTCTTTCTCTCACCCAGTAATATGGAAAATTAAACACCATCCCTGGGCAGCTCTAAGAGGAAATAATTCTCCACTCACAAGCATCGAGTCTGTACAGCAAAGAAAACCTTTTTGTTAAAAAGGGAATGGAACTCAGAACTAGTTTGAGAACACCAAAACTATGATTTGAAGGCCTATGATCTTGGGTGAACATCCACAAAAAGTATGTTGTGTGGTGTCTTTTGCTTCAATTTCTCACTTTCACATTGACAAGCATTGGGTGACCATATATCCTACAGTAAAAAGGAGATGGTCAGAGCTCCCTAAGCTACACTCCCTCCCCCCAAAAAAGGCTTACCAGAGCCACTCTGAACCTTATGCCACTTGGAGCTGAGTGCTCTCCAATGTTTCTCTGCACCTCTCTGGGGGCACTTTCGGGTTTTTTTATTTTTGGGGGTTTGTTTGGCTTTTGGGGGGGTACACTGGGTATTCATTTGTTCACTGAGCAGTTGGCATGAGAAAATGGGATAAATTCTTGTTTTTGGTGGTTGGTATGCTCAGATGGGGCTTAAAAAGGGGACTGTTTTGGCAAAAACAGGACATACAATCACCCGAGATGAGTGTTCCTTTAACTCATCACTTCCCTCTCCCTCCACTGCACCCCAGTTACAGTTGCTGACCTTAGTCGGTGTTCAGAGATGCACTTGCATGAGATCATATTCCGACTGGAGGGGCGGAAGGGGAAGAGAAAGGGTTGCACTGAGCAGGCCCTACCATTAACTCTGCCTCCGGAAGCCACTGCTGCCATCATGCGGCTGCCATTGCTGCCTGCTGCTTCATGTTCTGAGGTTCCACCACCGAAGCCAGCTCTGTCATTTCAGAGGTAGGCAAGTTGCTCATTCCTGACCTGGATAAGCAGTGACACAAAGCCACACAGACACACCACCCAGAATTATTCTGAGGCCCTGTAACTGGAATGAATACACTGTAAATCTATTTCTTTAAAAAGGGGGTCTTCAAGTTGCAGACAAATGGGAACAGGAGAAATGCCTTTAGCAGAGAACCTCATGGCAATGCTGTCTTGCACCAGTTATAAGGCTCAGCATCTGGTTAATAGTGACTTCAGCTCTAATGGTCCCTGGACAAAACAAGGACTCTAAAGACAGAATTGATTAGACTTAATTGAAACACTGGAAGGTGGAGGATCAAATGAGGGCTAAGAATTTTTGTTTTAACTGGGACTTCTCATCCCTGCCCCCTGCTTAGCAGGTGAGGTTCAGTTTAGGGGGAAAGCCTGTCCTGAATGAGGGGGAAGTACAGTTCTGCTGCCCTTTACTCTTATAATAAGGATTTAAAAAGTGTTATCCCTGCACACAGTGCTACAGTGACTTAGCCAAAACTGATCCCTTTGCAAAAGTAGCTCCCTGTAAATACTGAGGCAGAGTAGGTGTGTTTACACAGTCTGTTCCTGAGGACTTTTCCCCTAGTTCATCACTAGATGTTGGGAGAGCTCATTCAGACCCTGATTATTTAGATAATGCTGTAGATTTATCATTTAAGGAACTTCAATAAATGCCTTTCTGAGCAATTCTCCAGAGCTCGCTGCAAATTAGAGCTCACAAAGGCTTAATTACATTGCAGTTCCTCATGGTGGAATTTTGTTTCCTTATTTTCTCCAAAGCAGAAAGATTGCTGGTGCATGTTGGTGACATACTTGTGTCTGTTAACCATTTATTTACTCAAAGAATCAGATCTGATCATCAGAGCATGACCACCTTAAACTGGATACCTGTAAGGAACAGCATACAGCTCTTCCACCTGAGGCTGAGCCCTTTGGGTAGACCTGAGGATCGTTCTCATGTTGGGACATATAATCTATTTATAAGACTCTTCAGATCAGTTGGGATGACCTTCCTTTTCCATATTAGCACTCATGATGTGTATACTTTTTTAGATGGTCTTCCCTTTCCTCTCCTTCCTGCCATATAGTGAACTTTCTACATGGAACCTGGCTCAGGTGAAGTGCTGGAGTGGAGAAATATGGCCAAAGAAGGTCAGAGACTATATTTAAGGGGGAATGGTCCCTGGGTGAGGCTCAACCAGTCGGAGGAGCAAGCAGGAGAGAGAGAGAAGGCAGGAGGTCTTTGTGTTGCCTGAAACACTGACTAAACCTGAGAGTCACAAAGGGTTGAGATGGGATTCAGAGGAGGCATATGTCTCAGAACTCTTTTGTTGGACTTTAAAAGCACTAAAAAAATCTAGGTCTTTGAAGGGTAAGAGCATAATTAAGAAAGTACGTTGTATTAGCTGTGTTTCTTGTTTTCTTGTTCTTACTAAAGTGACTAATTCAGAATCTTGGAGTGTCCATGGTGAGGTTGAATTCAGAGGATGCATGCATAAGTAAATGGGGGCTCATAAAGGCCTGAGGAAGAGGCTCCAAGTTTTAAGTTGGCTGGGATTTAAGGCTATGTCTAGACTACATCCCTCTTTTGAAAGACATATCGAAATTGCAAACGAAGCTGGGATTTGAATTTCCCGTGCTTCATTTGGATAATCACGTCATGGCGGTTTTTGAAATACACTATTTTGAAAGTGAAACTGTAGTTTAGATGAGCTTCTTTCGAAAAGAAAAGCCTTTTTCGAAAGATCCTGTACTCAAAGAAAAGCTTTTTTTCGAAAGATCCTGTAAACTTCATTTTCTGAGTACAGAATCTTTCGAAAAAGGCTTTTCATGAAAGGCATTTCTAGAAAGAACCGTGTCTAGACTGCGGTTTCACTTTTGAAATAGATTTTTCAAAAAAAGCCATGACACAATTATGCAAATGAAGTGCAGGAAATTCAAATCCTGGCTTCATTTGCAATTTTGATATGTCTAATTTATTTTCCTCTTTCAAAAGAGGGATGTAGTTTAGATGTACCCTAAGGGGGGAGGCAGGTCTCTGGCTCTACATTACTCCACTAGGGAGAGCAACAAAATCCAATTGACATACTTCAATGCCAGTGTTTGACTTTGATATTTCTGAAATGGAATGTTTTGAATTGGCACTTCAAAATGACTCTTCACTTTTTGAAATTAACCTCCTTTTAAAATATGTATCTGTTAAAATCAAAATTGAAATCACTTATCATTTTTGATTGACTCCACATTTTTTCTCATTTTGTGTCACAGGAAATATCAAAATTCTTTTTTCTTTACAATTTGGAACAAATTGCAAAACTTTCCATAACCTGGAAATTCTGGTTCCTGCGTAGGTCTTGTGATAACCTCCCAGCAGGTGTGGTACAGTTTCTAATTTTCATGACAGTAATTAATAGTTGCAAGAAAACAGTTGTTCATCTCATTAGGTAAACATTTATTTCTGATTATCATATTTAATTTTTTTGTAATTACATGTTGGTATTTTTCTCTGCGAGAAACTTCTAGACTTTTTTTCTCTACCAATAATTGCACTTACACCACAAAAAACAGAACAACTTAGAGTTCTGAAGGTGGTAAAAAGGGTACGTGTATCTTTCTCAAAACACCAACCAATTAGAAATTAAAGACTTTCCATTATGGCAAATATTTACTGTTGTGGGAGGTGAAATCTTTAAGGGCCTCATTCAGGAAATTGCTCAGCTGATCCTGAAGTATAAGTGAAGGGTTCTTAGCATTTTGCATCACTTTTCATTGGATCCTAAAAATGACTGGCATATTGCTATGCCAGTCTGATGTACTGGGATATAACCCAAACCAGTGGAGGGGATAGAGTGGGCTGGCTCATTCATGCTCTGTAACCTGGGGACCTTCAATGCCTTATATTTTCCCACTTGGACTGCTTGCAACTAGCCACCAGCATGCATACCATGCCTGAATGTGTTTTTGTAACTGCAGTCTGGCAGTCACACCCAGGCTTTTACCAATCTCAATTTTACTGACTTACCCCCAGAAATGTAGGTCCTGCACTGTCCAGACCTCTTTCAGACAGTCCAGAAATATCAAAATTGTTATTCCTTTAAGGAATACCCCACTTGTTTATCATAAGTGAAGTTACTCAGACACCTCAATGTAGCAACTTGGATTAATTGAAACAATAAAATTAAATTTCTCTTTGTCGGTACTTGTACTCAAGTTTATTAAGAAGACATGACAGAAAAGGTTACAAGAAAAATAGAGAAAATTATTTTGTGTCTAACATAATAAATATTAAATAATTGTGCTTCCAGCAAGGTTACTGACCAAACTTGTCAAAACCTCTTCCCCCAAAGTCCCATGGCTGCCTGCCTTTTTTTTTTTAAGGTGTGATGACAGAGAGGAGTGTATTGGGATGTCTGCCTCTGCTTTTTATAGATTAGTGCCCGAGTGGACTAGCAACTGAGTTTGGTAATCCCATCTGTAGAACTGTGTGGATAATTGTAATAGCTAAGGACAGTACATAAATTCTGTTTTCACAATAAATGCGGCATATTGCCTGTCCCCCGAACAAGACTCTAGTTCTAGTTCTGTATTGTAATACCTTGTTGCCAGTTGGAACTAGTGCATAAGACTCTTTTTAGTGTGGCTGGCCAATTTTGGAATTGCTCACTATGAATACTTGAATTTCAAATGCATAAGCATGTACAGCAGCTAGCACAATGGAATCCTAATTGCTAAAGCAATACAAATAAGTGAGTTTTCTGTAGCATTGACTACCTAGTCCATAAACCATATAAGCCAAATATCTTTGGTTCAAAATACTTGGAGTAGAAACTATATAGAATCAACTAGCACAGTTTGTAATCTCAAAAATAGCTTTAGTTCAAAGGGATTACAAAATCTGCAGCACTTTCAGCCTTGCTTTGCAGTAAAAAAGGTGAGATCCTTGTTCTGTGATTTCTCCTATTTTCCATTGAGAACATGTTGGTGGCAGGGGAACTCATCTTCATTGAGAGACAGGCCTGCTCTAGCCTTGGTCTTCATCTTGCTCCTAATGCATTTGTAGTTACTTTGTCATGTCCTAGTTTGATTTCATTTGTGGCTTGGCCTTTCTGTCTTCACCCCTACATACTTGTTTATATTCATCCTTTGTAATTTTATCTAGTTTCCACTTTTTGTAGGACATTTCTTAATTTTTTTTTAAATAATTTGGGATTTGCTAGTAAAGCCAGGATGGTCTCTTGCCATACTTCCTAACTTTCCTGCACAGTGGAATAGTTTACTTTTATTCTTGCTTTTAATGTCTCTTTGGAAAACTGCTATTTTGTTTTCAATTGTTTTTCCAGTTAGAATTGCTTTTCATGGGATCTTACCCACCAAGTCCCTGAGTTTGGTAAAGTCTGCCTCCTTGAAATCTGCTGTTTTTATTTTGCTGTTCTACCTCCTACCATTCCTTAGAATCATGAACGCTTTCATTTCATGATCACGTTCACCCAAGCTGCCTTCTACCTTCAAATTCTTAACCAGTTCCTCTCTGTTTGTCAAAATCAAATCTAGAACAGCTTCCCCCCAGTAGCTTTCTCCATCTTCTGAAATAAGTCCTTAATACATCCCAAGAATTTGGGTAATCTGTGGCACTTTCCCAAAAGAGCTGAAGTCCCCATCATCACCAATTCATGTGCTTAGGGTGCCTCGTGCCCCTACCCCATCTTGAGGTTCACATCAAAGATTTGATTGTTGGGGATCAAAGATGATACCTTAACATCCTTCATCTAGGAAATAAATGGACATGAGTTTGCTTAATGAGGAGGGGTCTCAGCTAGACCTGCCTGTGTAAGTGGTCTAAGTGGCACTCCATGGGAAGATGCTGGGAAGAAGTTTGTATAAAATAAACTCAATTAACAAATTTATCCTTATGTCTAGTGTCTAGAAAGTGAGCTACGGTTGGTTGTATGATGACTTGTTTCCATAGTCTATCACTGGAAACTCTGCTTTCGATAACCTTATTCTTATAGTGAAAATATGGGACTGTTGTGGTGCTAAGCAAAGCACTAATCCTGAGCTGACTCTTACAAGTAGTTGTGTACAGTTTCTATGGACATTACAGGTTTCATAATTCTGAATGTTCAGTGAATCATAGGTTTGGAAGAGACCTCTGGAGGTCTTCGACTTCAACTCCCTGCCCAAAGCAGGACCAACCCTAACTAAATCATCCCAGCCAGAGCTTTGCCAAGCCAGGACTTAAAAACCTCCTACTGTTGGAGATTCCACTACCTCCATAGGTAACCCATTCCAGTGCTTCACCATCCTCCAGGAACATCTACACAGCAGAGCTAAAGACAAATTAAGCTATGCAACGAGTAGAGTTAGAGTGCTCCTCCTCTGACTTCCATTTCTCCTCGTAAAATGAGGGTTATAGGACTTGGAGTAAGTCGTCCTCCAGGGTCAAAATAACTGCCTACTGTGTAAAAGCAGCCTGTTATTTCAGAATAATGTCAGTTATTCCAAAATAATGCTGCTGTGTAGACATAGCCTCCCAGTAAAGTAGTTTTTTCTAATATCCAACATAATATCCTCCCCCACTGCAACTTGAGACCATTGTTTCTTGTTCTGTCAACTATCACCACTGAGAACAGTCTCTCTCCACCCTCTTTGGAACCCCCCTTCAGGTAGTTAAAGGCTGCTATCAAATCCCCCCCTTACTCTTCTCTTCTGTAGATGAAATAAACCCAAATCCCTCAACCTCTCCTTGCAAGTCATTTGTTCCAGCCCCCTAATCATTTTGGTTGCCCTTTGCTGGATCTTCTTCAATGTGCCCACATCTTTTCTGTAAAGGGGGCCCCAGAATTGGATTCAATACTTCAGCACTGAATAAAGGGGAATAATCACTTCCCTAGATCTGTGGACAGTGTTCCTACTAATATACCCTAATATGCCGTTAGCCTTCTTGGTTTCAAGGGCATACTGTTGACTCATATCCAGCTTCTCATCCACTGTAATCCCCAGGTCTTTTTCTGCCAAACGGCTGCTTAGCCAATCAGTCCCTGACCTCTAACAATGCTTGGGATTCTTCTGTCCCAAGTGCAGGATTCTGCACTTGTCTTTTTTGAACCTTAACAGATTTATTTTGGCCCAATCCTCCAATTTGTCTAGGTCACTCTGCACCCTATCCCTACCCTCAAATGTATCTTCCTCTCCCCCTAGCTTATTGTCATCCACAAACTTGCTGAGGGTGAAATCCATCCCCTCACCCCGGTCATTACTTTATACTCGCTTTTTAATCAGTCCAACCAGTGAAATTTTAAGAACAGAATTTGTGGTGGTCTGACTGCAGACCCATAGTTTTCAGAATGACTAGTTCTTGTATACGAAACTTCATCTTTTCCCTTCAGGTGGATTCTTCTGCCTAGCTTCTCCAATTAGAGAGATTATTTTTGCTATTAGCTGAAAGGGCATGCTGTAAGAACTACTTAGCCCAACTGCCTCAGTCAGTGAATTCACATGGAAACAGCTTTATTGTTGAAGAGTAAAGGTTGGTTGTTACATCTGATATCACCAGAGTCTTCGCATACATATGTGCTTTACAGTGGCTAAAAGCCCATGCTCTCCCACAGGTGTAATTGTAAATGATAGCTTAAAAATTGGATAGCAGCAGACCATGAAACCCAGTGACTGCTCAGCCTGGTGAGATTCTGAAAAAAAGATCTCAGCCATGTTTGTAGCTGTTCCCATCACTGCACACTGACTCTATGCAGACATGATAGGCTTCAGAATGGCACACAGTTGACAATGCTGGAATCTTACCACTGCATAGCCTGTTGCATAGAAAAACTAGTAGGAAAAAACTTAGTGCACAAGGTTTGCTATCACACATGTTTCTAACACAGTCGTTTCAGCAATAAGTTTGTCTAATTTTGATTGGTTACATATAAATTTAGGTTTAAACAAATTCTGAAAGGCAAAAGCCTCGGCAATTCAGGAATAAGTAAGCTCATTTACATCATTAAATAATGCTTTTCTGTCTCAATGTTGGGTAATCGACTTTGAATGAGTTTCAGGCTGATGAATTACTGTGACTAATTTGTAGAGAAAGTAATGCCCAAATGTCTAATGGTAATTAAAAAATCATTATTAAATAAGAAATAGGCACATATTTCTTCAAGAGTTTATCTCTTCATGCTAGAACTCTTTCCCTGAAAGGGTTCATTTGTCATGAGCTTTCCATTCCTTTGCTTTTAACAATAGAAATGCATACTCTAATGATCACGGGTCACACAATGATTTTAACTTGTCTGCTGTAACAGAAATGCTGTGGTTACAACACTTGACTCGAACTCAGATCAGGGTTTCAAGGAAAGAGGTGTGAAATTCACTCCATCTCATTTTCTTACTATTTTCACAACTGTGAAACCGTGGATGTAGTTCATAGTCCATTTTTCTTATGTTCTCTAGCATGCCTCCAGATAAGTGTGGCAATTTGCAGGGCTTCCTACCTGCCAGGATTCTGGTATCTAGACACATCCCAGTGTCCTGTGAGCTTAGGCATTTAGGCTTTGTCCATATTTTAAGTGTGTGTGTGTGTGTGTGTGTGTGTGTGTACGTGCGCGTGTTTTTTGAGCACTGTCCACCTGAAAATCAAAACAAATGGGGGAGGGAGGGAAGGGAAAAGAAGGGAGAGAAAGGAAGTATTAGAATTCCTGAGAGTACTTGAGTCGTGAATGATTAAGTGATTTATCTAAAGTCACACAGTAAGTCTGTGATACAGATGGATTCCGCACTCTATCACAGCAAGTTTGTCCCAACTTTCACTGGAATCTACAATCTACCTCCCAGATACTTGTGCCAATGCTCCAGGATTCTGAAACTATTTTTCATGGGGGTGCGTGTGATTCTGCCTTTACTCAGGAATTTGGCCATGGATTTGGTTTTTTTGTTTCAATTCATAGCAAATATAATCAACTCCCTGACAAACTGAATGCGAAATTCTACATGTTAAAATGACCAAACTGTTTTCAACAGTTTTATGTTCTCTGGAGTTTTTAAACATCTGAAAATAAAACTCTCCCCCATAACATGCAACTTTGCATCTTTAGATTTCTGGGTTCATAACACCTTCAACCCTTCCTGTAGGCAGACTTATTCTTTCTAAATATTTCATTCACCTTCTCATTCTGGGGACAATATTTTTCTGACTTACAACTGAAAGCACTCCAAATATCATGCAGTTTAAAACCTGCAGTTTCTCCTTTTTGATGTACCTTATAGGGTTAAGTACAATTTATTGTTCAGGTTTACAGAGAAAAAGTGCGTACTGACTGTTTGGGAGTTGAGCTGTCGATCTATGAAGGCCAACTTGCATTTTTAATTATGCACTGTGGGGTAGAGCATCAATGGGGAAATGTACTTTCATGATAAACATAATATTCCTCTATAGTGCAGTTCTCTTCTGAATCTGCAGTGAGAATTAATGGTTAACTATTAATCTATTTGGAGATGAAAGATAAGGACTCAGCAGGGATACCAATCCATTTCAATCAATGCTAAATGGTTAGCTCCACACATAAGAGAAAGTAGTTAGCTACTAGCTTTGTACAAAATCAAATTCCTTAAACAGACTACTAGCCAGGCACAAATAAAGGTCATGTGTGTATAAACAACTCTGGCAGGAAAGGATTAATGCCAGTCACCCAACCAGAAGCATCTGGAGAAAATAATAAAGCCCACAAAAGTCCAGACTTATTTCCAATATTTGGACAAAGGAGTGCAATTAGAAACTCAGGATATTTAATGTTTGCACCATTTAAAGGAAGGACAGGTTATGGTACTATCACTGCTTCACTTCTCCAGGGATTTTAGTATGAGGGACTAAATAACTGGTCCAGCAAACTTTGAACATAGTGGCAAGCTTTTCAAAAACTGTTGAGTGATCTAAGAGCTTTGGTCCCATTGAAAATCAAATGGGAATTAGAATCCTAAAGTCATACTTAAACATAGGCGTGGCACAATTCAATTTTTTTAAACACTTCAATTCTCAAGCAGCATCTTTCTTTCTTTGTCCATCTATACAGTTATTGATGGAAACTTGTGTGGATGGTGAAATCACCAATTACAATCACTAATCCTTCCACACCTATTTAAAAGATAACTAGGTGTTTAGAGCTACAGGTCGATACTTTATAAATCCCACTAGGCACATACCTTCCATTGAAACTAGGTACCCACCTGCATCTTTCGGTGCCTAATACAGTAAAACTCCAATAATCCGGCACTCCTGATAGTCCGGCATCAAAATGGCAAGACCTAGTGAGCGAGCTTCGGCAAAAAATGAGTCACAAGGTAACAGTGGCAGCAGCTGAACTGAGCAAAAAGGGTAAAAAAGGCTTAAAAAACTAACACATTACAGTATACTGCATACAGTATGTACAATAAAAAGGGTTAAGAACACTTTATATACAGTATATAATGTATACAGTATATATAGAACCTGCTTATAGTACCTCCTGATAGTCCGGCATATCTGATAATCCGGCACCACCTAAGTCCCATAGGTTCCGGATTATCGGAAGTCTACTTTATTTCTAAATATATGGCTCTTAGCAGATTGTGATTCTTTGAAAATTTTATTCTTTTGATCCCTAAAAGTCCTTCTGCTGATTCAGCAACTCAAGATTATCTCTTAGATTAACCATTCCCCTCCCCCCCACCTTTTGTCCCAATGCAGCCATTTAGAAGTATGTTAGATCTACTACTTGTATGTGTGCAACACATTATTAGCATGGCATATCCTTCACAATTCACCAACAAATCTAATGTTCATATGCTCAAAATGCTCAATTCTCCTACCTGAAAACCAGTTTTATCTCAACACTACTTGCACTTTGCATCATTTGATTATATCCCGTTGCTATAGAATATCGCTGTACAGGTTGGACCTCCCAAAACTGGGACTTTCTGGTTCAGCAACATCTATGGTTTGGCGGGATCATGGATATTCCTGGACCAGGGAGTTCTGGCTGGGAGCCCCAGTGGCAAGAGGGCTGGTAGCTTGGAGCCTGGAGGGGCTGGGGCCGGGGCCACGGCAACCCCGGTAGCAGGGCCCAGACCAGGGCCCCGGCTGCCCCAGTAGTGGGGGACCTCCCCTGGTCCAGCAAATTCCCCTCTTCAGGACCATATATCAGACTAAAGTTATAGATTACACATCTAAGAATATTATAAGTATTTTAACTTTCGCAACAGATCTTGTAAATTTAAAATTCTATTTAAGGCCTAACTATTATTATCTTGCATTGTCTCTTGCTCTGTCACCAGATTCTTTGTCCATGAAATCAAGGCCAAATTGCATTTAACTGCAGTAGGACCAGTATTTAGCCCATTGTGAGGGAGTGAAGAGAGGAGAGCCTGACTATACAGGAGTTAAACCCTTTTGGCCCAGCTAGACCCGCCTGCTTCACCTGTAACCAATGCCAGGCCTGGAGCGAGTATAAAGGAAGGACCTGGCTCAGTTAGGGGCTCACCAGCAAAGAAACAGGAGCTGGTTCTGCTGCCTGAAGGACCTGTACCAGAGCCCATCTACTTGGCCAGATACGGGAGTATGTAAGCCTCCAACCCCACTCCCTGGGGCAAAGGGGGAAAACCTATGAGAAGCCCTCACTAAGAAGGGGGAAATCTGGACTTGGGGCCATGCCCCAAACTTAAGAATTTTACTGAGATAATAGGCCAGAGTTTCTAGGCCCAGGCACCAGCAGCAAGGGGCTGTAACCCTTTGCCACCAGCTAATCCCAGTACCTAACCATTAGACCACCCTGCTGCCTGGTGCACCTGGCCTCATCTGCATGCTATTTGGCATTAACGTCCATTGGAAAAGTAAGTTGGCTGACCAGATTTCTGGAGGGGGAAGGGAAGGAGATTGTGGCATTTCTGATAAGGCATGAAATTTGTCAAGAGATGTAAGGCATGAACTAACAAAGGTTTTCAGATGTGGCTGAAATGTCAAATTGGCTATGGTAGCCACTTCAAATTCTGAATGAAGGTTTTTTTTGTTTTTGTTTTTTTCCTTCTACTGATACTGGTATTAATACATTGTGGGGTAGGGGTGGAGGGGAAGGCTTTTTTGTACATTTGAATTTCTATTGTCTTAAAACTTCACAGTTTTAGTTGTGATGGCTCAACATCATACAAAAATAAGAATTGACATACTGTGTAGTGTCACCAGGGAATATTTATTAAAATATTAATTATAGAAAAGCACCATAAAAACATCACATTACATTTTTATTTTCTAACAATATTTCAGACTGACCTATGCATAACAGGAGCTTCAGGAGGTAGCCGAATTAGTCTGTTACAGAAAAAAACAACAAATGGTCTGGTAGCACTTTATAGACTAACAAAACATGTAGATGGTATCATGGTAACAGGATATTGCTGTGTCTGAATGAAGCTGCATGTTTTCCATTCTAAAGAATTAAACATGAACTTTTTCCAGTTTCCAAGAAACATATTTCCGATGGTACATTCATATTCACTGCAGAAGACTATGATAAAGTATCTTCACTCAGTATGGATCGTCATGGTTGGAATACGCATTTGAAGACTTAAAACCAGCGCTTGCTCACAATCCCAAGAGCTGGGGACTTAATAGGCCAAGTGCAAGATGTTTGTGTTTGTTGCAAAGTAGGGGAGAAGGAAACTGAGCAAATCAATGGAGATGTTATATAGGAGTGCTTTTGCTGAACAGGTAGCATACACTGAAGAGACAAGACTGAAGACTAGTTTTAGTATGTTAAGTTCGAAAATGTCTACAGCTGGGTTTGACAATGGCTAGCTGCATTCCCATCCTTGAGCTAAAATCCCCTTTCGGACCCTTCAGATTATGTCACTCTGTGTGCCACATTTCTTCTCAGAAATAGCATCTTCACTTGGCCTAAGCAAATCAAAGGCTTTACCGTTGTCCCATGTCTTTTACGGGTTGCAACACTGCCTGCTGGAAGAGGAAAGAAGTCCTCATGGGGGACATGAAAAGTGTTTTGCAGAAGTGCCCTCCCTGCTTTGATGGATTTAACTGCCATACCACAATCCATTGTTCAGCCATCTGTGCTCTCTGTTGGGGTACTTGATAGTGGTGCTTGCTGTCTGGCAGGCAAACAGTGTTGCTGAGCCCTGAAAGCAGCTTTTCACACAGCAGGACAGAGCTATGGAATCTCTCTGTAACAGGCTCCTTTTTTAGTTCCTCCCTCAAGTAAGGTTCCCTCTCCTCTCTCTTTAAGGAGGTGGGAGAACCTGACCACACCCAACTATCTACCCTGGGTGGCCAAAACCTAGAACCTATTTCCTCACCACTTGCAAGGGGTGAAGGTGAGGAGGATGGAATCTGACCTTTCTGGGCCGCCTTAAGGCTTTGTAGTTGGGGATAGCAATGAAAGTCAGACTCTCACATCCTCTGAAATGCTTTTGCTGGGCCCACAGATAGGGAGTAAGGGGAAGTGAATCTTACTAGTACTCCAACAACCAAGCCCCAGTGCTATGGGTTTGGAGAAATCACGTTGGTTGGGTCTTTGAAACAGGCTCAGCCTGGCAGTCTTACCATGGGAGTTCGTTGTAGTCTCATCAGAGGAAGGTGAAAGTTTCCTGACTAAGAGTTCCCTCCACAGCTTCAAGAGTCACTCCTGCAGTCTACTGCTTTGGGCAATTGTGCTCCCCTCACAGCTTTCTTTTAAGGGCCTCCTCACGTGACTGATGGGGCTGGAGAGATAGGACTTGTTGTTCCACTAGACCTTTCTAGCTCTTTGTCTGTGTAGGGATGATAGACCCTCCCGCTGACCACAGGTGAGCTGCATACCAGCCAGGACACTGCTTGTGTCAGGCTTTGATACCTGCCTTTGAGCTCCCCTTTCACAAAGAATGTGGATGGGTTGGGTTAAGGGCACTATCAAGGGGCAGCTCCCCTCAACAGTCCTGAAGCTTGTGTCACTCCTCCCTCTACTGGGGCAGAGGCGGCCTAGAAACCTAGGCCATGGAGTACTCTCCCCTCAACAGAGATAAATATGGCCTGGAGGCCTACTTCATAGAGCAGTCCCCTCTCTCGGGGTAACTATGGCCTGACCACCTAGTCCATAGAGAAGACCCCTCTCTATCAGGGTGAATATGGCCTGAAGGCCTAGTCCACAGGTAAGCCTCCTAAATGCTAGGGAGCAGGCTTGCTGTGGGGTGAGGGGGACCTGGACCCTCCTGCACCATTGGGTCCCAGTCCAGGGCCCTGTTGGTAGTGAAGGATTCTACTGCCTGCTCAGTGGGGCTCCTACTGAAACACACTGAGCTCCTGGAGGACAATCCTCTGTCCTGGGCTACTTCCTACTGTTCCCGGTATGCCACTCAGCTCTTGCTGTGTCGCTCAGAGTGTTGGACCCTCCCAGATGGCCTCCCTGGGCTGCTGCTGTTGCTGGGGCTGTTGCCCCAACTGAGTGGCTCCAGGGACTTTTATACCATGCCTCTCCCGTGAGCATGCCCAGTTGGGGGTGGGGCCGTTTTTGTCCAGTTGGGCCAGGGCAACTCCTTGCTTCTCAGTGCGGGAGTAGACCCACCCTGTCGCAGATACCAATGCATGGTGGACAACTTTCCCAAAAGGAAGTGATTTTTTTATGAACTGCAAAGATGCTGCAAACGAAGGTGCACAAGTGTGTCAAAGTAGCAGTGAGTTATACTGCTCAAAACCATGGGATGGGGGATGTGATGTTTCAGTCTACTGATGACTGTGAAATACTTCTTTGTTTCTTAATTTATTTTAGATTGCATGTTTATGAAAGTTGCCTTTTCAATCTGAGACACAGCAATATCCTGTTGTGCATAGATCAGTCTGAAATATCTGTCATTAGCAAAAATAAATGTTTATGAACAGAAATCTGTAAACTTATAGTGTTTCCATATATCAAATATTTTAGTAAATATTCCCTGGAGATGCATGACAGAGAACAAAAATATTTTTGTATCCCTTTGAACTGTCACAATTAATTGCTTTAGTTTTTAGGACATCCATGACAATAGAAATATAATGTACAAAAATATCTCCCTTCCCTTGGATGGATCAATACAGTAAGCTATTAGAATCAGGAAAACATCAGTAGAAAAAATTCATTTTAGAAACAAATGGCTGCCACAGCCAATGTAGAACAAGTTGACAATGGCCCTATATCTAAATCTTTCTTAGGTCTTTCCTTGAGACTCTGGGAAATGTCATGCTTTCATCATACCATGCACAATTCATTCACAAATCAGATCATCTATATGGAGCGTTGCTTATTTTACAAACACAAACTGAAGCTTGGATCACCACAAAGAAACAATTAATCATCCTAATATTTTCACCTGCAAGAAAGGGGCTAGGTGGAGGCATTGCTAAAGATAAATCAGTTATGAAACAAACATGAATAATAATAAAAACCCCTAGAACTCTGAGCTGGTAACTATATAAAAAGATTAATCTCTTTCTCTCCCTTCCCAGAGCTAATGTTGTGGAAAGAACAATAACAGTAAATATCAGGCAATGAGTAATGAGATGCTCTGTAACTCTAATTATGCATATACTGTTCTTTGCCTCACTCTCTCCTTTCATTCCTGCTGTTTAATTCAACCTGTTATGAATCCTTCATTAATATCATGTTAGAGTCCAGTAGCTCATGATGTTAGCAAATATTAACCATTTTTCTTCAAAAATAAACTTGTCCAGCAGTTGCACTGCTAGATTATTATCTTGACTAGGGTATTTCATTTAACTATTTAACAAAACAATTAACAATACTGAGCTAAATACTAAGCTGGAAAAGTTTATGGACTTCAACTGCCCTAAAACATTTTCAGCCTCCATTCAAAGCTGCTGCTAGCATCAAGCTTCAGAAGGAAACTGATTTGAAGCTATAATTTTTAGGTCAGGTATCCACTAGCGTAGTTTATACCAGTTGGAGGGCAAAATAAGTTGCCCTGGTAAGAGCATTTTTATGCTTCATGTAAATGAAATTATATTATCTGCCTCTACACATACATTGTCCTCCCAGCCCCCACAATCACCACCTAAACTGATATTGCTCTATTGGCAAAAGTTTCTAGGGTACACCAGACCATAAGAAAGGTCTCTACTGAGGTATTTTCCAATTATACACTATTTTGGGTAATGGTAAAATTACACCTGAGCAATCTCAGGGAGGCAGGTCAAGAACAGACTGCTAATGTTCCTGTCAGTCCGATAACTTAATAGCTTTTAAATTGTTTGCAATTTCATCCTTACACTGTGGCATGGTAGTGCTTGGTCTGTCTCTGAAGCCATATGTGGCTTTTCTGACTTGAACTTTGTATAGCATTTGTTGCTCTTGAGAGTTAAGCAGCAAAATCTTCAGTTCAAGTTCACATACTTATTATGTTTAAGCCAGAATTTTTACTGTTGAAGAAATCTGGCCTCATTTTGCAAGATTCTGAGTGCCCTCAACAGGTACTGGCACTGGGATTTGAGGGCACACGGAACATAAAAATAGAAATAATAGCAATGTAGAGATGGAAGGACAACAAAAGGTCATCTAGTTTATCCATGACATGCTGAGGCAGGTTTAAGTATACCTATACCAGACCTTAAAGGTGTTTGGAGTTTTTTAAAGAACAGATTAGTCAATGATAGAGATTTTACAACAGTGTTTCTTAAACTTTTTAAGACAGAGGAACACCAAACAATTTTTTTTAATGAGGATTTTTTTGTTGATCCAAAACAAAAAAAGGTCGAGGAGGTGGGGGGGGGGGGGGAGGGTTGGAGGGGAAGTTATTGAGGGGGAGAAAAAAAGTGTTGGGGGAAAGTTATTGAGGGAAAAAAATGGGCAACCATTTTGAATTCTGTTCTCCATAGCACACCTCTGACTGCCTCACGGCATACCAGTGTGCCACAGATCACAGTTTAAGAAACTGTGTTCTACAACCTATTCCAGAGCTCAATGTTTTTCCTTATATCTAACTTAAATCCCCCTAGCTGCAGATTTTTTCCTTTCTTCTGCAGCCCTTTACTTACAGGAATCTCTGCCTTTCACAAGAACAGAGATGTTAAACCCAAAACAAGGCCATTAATGATGGCAACATGACTTGCTCTTAGTGGTCAATTTTGCTCCTTTCTCTCCTTCTCCCTCATGTATTCAGGCAGCTATATACAATATCAGGGATGACGACAGCCCCCTGGCAAAGGTGTGAGGAGGGCCCGGCTCCATGCTCCTGGAAAGGGCAAGGCTGAAGCAGACAGCCCTGAGTGCTGCCAGGAGCCACAACATCGTCCACCAGGCAGTCCTCAGCATTGCCTGGAGCATGCAGTGTAGCACTATGGCATGGATTTAAAAGGCGTGGGACTCTGGCTGCCACCATTGCTGCAAAAGCAACAGCAAAAGCCCTGTCCCCCTTTGAATCATTGGGCCCAAGGGCAGCTGCCCACTTTGCCCCCTAGCCCCATTGGTGGGCCTGTAAGGGACATATATGAGTCTAATCTTTGTGGTTTGAATGTAGGATTGATGACATTTTCAGGAAGAGCTTTTGCCATCCATTTTGTCTGTTCGAACTTCTCTATGGTTGGGGTGGGTAGCAGCCACCACTCCACTCCAATTGCTGGGAATTGGAAGTGGCCAATACCTCTGAAAGTCTGGTCTAAAGTGTCTCAAGTTGGAAACCTGAAAGTGAATCCACCACAGTCCCAATCCAAAGAGGTTAGCATTACGATTAGAACAGTTCAGAAATTGACACTTTTCTGTTTCTGTTAATCTCTTCTGATAAATGAAGAAATGATGGATGTATGTTGCCTTGTGAAAGCTATCTATGTGACTAACTCATAGCTAAACCAGGATAGAAGTCAGGGATTCCAGGTTCATGCTGAATACTGGTACAACCACACTACCTCTTCCTTTCTATTTCCAGCATTTATCACGTATAATCAAATAGAGCAGGACTTGAAATTCAAAGATTTCTAATTTTTTGTTACTTTCCCCTTTTAAAAAGTACAATGGTTCTTTAAGAGAGAACCATGATGGCGAAAGATTCCTTTGAGTATAATCCAATCAATCCTAAACCTTTAATTTTGTGGTGCGGGCCTTTGGCATAAGATACATTATCCTGTAAATCTGTTTATCTGCCACCTGGCCATCTGCTCTGGTAACTTCCAGATACCAGGTCAGTATTGTTGTATGCTAGCACCTGTGGGAGACAATAGTACTGAAGAGAGATTTCTTGTTTAATTTTTGTTTTATTTGGTTTGTTTTCCACCTAACTCATGTGAAACTCCCTTGTGTTTTAATCTGTTGCTTGTACTTCAGAGTTGGCAAACTGAGTCACTTGGGTTTAGTCATTGTCAGAAGTTGCAGTGGTAGTAATGTATTTGTTACTGTTTACTGGAAGAGAATGGATTTGTCAGAGTCCAGTGTCCAAGTTTTGGAATTAGAAATTTAGCAGCCTGACACTTGAGGTGCACTGAATATTCAAGAATGTACAACTTATTGTGCTAGCCCCAGGCTAGAAATAGATGGAAGGAGCCGAGGAGGCTGCCGGAGCTGGAACCTAGGCTGCAATGCGGCTGCTCCAGGGGCTGGGGCCAGGAGTACTTGGCAACCATCATGCATCCCTGGACCTAGCTCCAGCCCTGGAGAGAGGCACAATGGCTCTGGCCTCTCTGCTCCTGCCTTCTCAGGTTGCTGCTGGGAGCTGTCCCATGCCAAGGTGAGTGCTCAGACTCCTTGGTGGGATGGTATTGTATTTCACTTCAACTTCTATTATTATTATTATTTTATTTATTAATTCATTAAAATGTTGTAGGTACCCAACAGAAACAAGTGGAGACAGAACTAGATCCACAAAAAGACTTAAATGCCACAGTCAACATTTAATATTTCACTTCTGCTATTATTAATCATCATGTTAATTATCAATAATACTAAATTGTATATTTTCAGTCATGCAAATGGACATTCTTATACAGTTTGTTGTTGACCACTTGTTCTGAATTTTGAAGTGGTTTGGCTCTTTGGTTTGAAAAGGTTGTCAGCCCTCGTTCTAGGCACTGGAAAACAAAACAAAATGATAGTCGCTACCTCAAGGAGCTCATAGCCTAAGCCAAGACACAACAGGTAGATGCTACAAACAGACAAGGGGAGCATATAACAATGGAACAAAGCTGGTCAGCAAGGAAGCTGGCAAGTGTTTTGTAATCATTGTGTTATAGCAGGATTTGAAGGAGGACCCTGAGAGGGCTTTGGGGATGTTTAGAGAGAGCTTCTCCCTTGTTTAAGGGGCAGGCTGGGAGAAAGCACAGAAGCGATTCATTGGAAAAGTAACACATTAGCCTCAACGTTATTGGGAAAGCTGGAGATAGTCCCACTGCTGCTTCTGTTTCTTGTGCCATTTATCCAAATATAAATCTCAGTTTGTTCTTTATGTATAATGTGGGAGAGTGTGGAGAGTCCAATAACTCTTAGACTATGTGGATAGGTTCCTGTCTAAACCAAATATGAAGATTTGTCTTCAATAGAACACAAACATGGATAATATAGCAAAGGAATAAGTTGCAGAAGGGTAGATGTAACTTTAAAAAAAAACTTAAGAAACGAGTGGTCGTGTAGCACCACAGGGCATGTCTATTCTAAAATTATTTTGGAATAACTAAATTCAAAATAAGCTTATTCCCCAAGGAAAGCAAGAGTACAGATTTTGAAATAAACCACCTGTTATTTCAAATAATGGGCTTGGTAGTGTGGACACTCTGCTTGTTGTTTTGAAATAAGACTCTAGTGTAGACCAGGGCTTAGACTCTCTGTCTCTGTCTGTATCTTTCTCTCTGGCCTGGCCTGGCCTAGACTAAAGGGAACAGTCGCCTTATGATACGCAACTCCAGGTATATTAATTATGTATCTGAAGTCGACGTTTCTTAAATTGTGTTTTCAGGCCATCCACACAGCAGGAGGCTGACGAGAGCAAATTCTCCCATGGACTTCCCTTACTCCTGGGGAACAAGACTACCAGCTGTCTTACAGTGGCTCTCTCTGTTTGAATTAGCAGGTTTTCACTAGACTTGCTGATTTGAACCCCAGAAGATCAACTGAAGCAGCATTGATCTTTGCTTAGTGTAGACATGGTTTCTAACATGCAGCTGTTAAAATCCCCAGTTACTGCTAGAGTGTGAATAACCCCTGTGTGAGCGTATCATTTTTGTACCACTCCTTAAACTCAGAGGTAACTTAAATACAGAAATCAATTTGGCTGATACATGAAATGTAATTTTAGACTATCATGGTGGTAATAGGATTCGTTTGAATGGAGGACTCCATCAGCCTTGCATAGTTCATATATGTGTGTGTGTGTGTGTGTGTGTGTGTGTGTGTGTGTGTGTAAAAGAAAGCAACAAAGCCTATTAGAGTAATTTTAAATTAAAAACCTCAGTGGGGAACACAGTCCTCTTTGTGCTAGTGATAAGAATTTGTGATGTGAGAGAGCACTTTCAGATAAGACCAATAATTTATTACTCTGCCACTTCAGATAAGATATTTCTTGCCTGTTTCATTAGAAGCAGGCAAACAGCAGAAATTAGCAGTGGTTAATCTTTTAAATTGTTGCTCTCACCTGGAGGACAAATTTCCCTAGCTGAAAAGCTTGTTTATAAACTCTCTGCCAATTTTTTTTAAATCCTCTACTCTTTTTTAATGTTAGAAGTTTCTGGTTTCTAAGTTTCTCATGCCCTCACTTCACGATTGAGAACTGGGTTTAGGAAAATGTCTACTGGAGCAGTCAAGCTGAGGTGGATCCCTGCTTCTCAGGGACTCTGTTATACAGTAGAGATCTCTTCTGCCTTCCACCTACCTATTCCAATGTTCTAGCAGGGAAGGTGTTCTGAATTAGCGCTGCTTTGGTAGGGGGTTGGCACTTAAAAAAAAAAACAAACCTGTCAAAAAAAACCCCATTGGCTAGGGCCTAATGCTAATTACTTCCCTGTAGTTCCTAGGAAAGGGAGGATGGTAGGGTTTTTTAAAAGCCCTGATGATGCACTGTTAATAAAACACTGCTATCCTCTGCTTGCTGCAGCACCGTTTTTACCAAATGCATTTCTGATTTATTTATTCAGCTGGGTAGTGCCATCTCTATCCCAGCAGGAGGACTCTCAGGATAATTTCTAGTATCTGTGCTAACAAAAGTGTTCTTGCAGAAGTTTATTCAATAGCAACATCTCAGATAGTGAAAGACTTATTTCTCAAATGATTATTCAAGGAAATGTGTGGTGGTTTTGAGGCATAGAGTACTTATTTAACATTTACATAAAATTAAAATATTATAGAAGCCTAACCCAGCAGCAGCCAAAGCCCACAGCCCGGGGTCCTGCCTTCCAAAACGGAGGATGACTTGTAGTCTTTGCATAAATACAATTTCCCTATACAGTACATAAGAGGGAAATGTTACCTCTGCATGCTATCAAACGCTAAATTAGGGTGCGTCTAGACTACATTTTTCTTTTGAAAGCGGAATTCTAATGAGGGAAATTGAAAATGTAAATGAAGTGCTGATTTACAAATCTTGCGCTTCATTTGCATAATCTCTTCCGATCGCTTTTTCGGAAGAGATTAAATAAAAAGCAGTCTAGATGGGGTTCTTTTGGGGGGGAAAACCCAAACAAATCCTTTTTCGAAAGAACCCCGTCTAGACTGCTTTTTTTCAATCTCTTCCGAAAAAGCAATTGGAAGAGATTATGCAAATGAAGCATGAGATTTGTCAATCAGCGCTTCCTTTGCATTTTTGTTTTCCCTCATTTGCGTTCCTGTTTCAAAAGAGGAATGTAGTCTAGACACACCCTTAATGAGCAGCTACTGGTGGAAATCCATTTGCTTTCTAAGGGGATGCTCTAGGAGGCTTTTTTACTGGAAACTTTCCATCACGTGTTATACACCAGTAGTAGGAAAAGACTGTAGCAATAACATAGACCAATGGAATTGGCTTTTAAGAAGCAAGCCAATTTGTAGGGTATATTTTGTAGTATCCTTTAAATGAGCCTTTTTACCCAGTTTTGTAACCTCTGTATCTCCAGTGATCATTTTTTAAATAGTTGTAGTATCTGAAACCTTTTTGATAACTCTCTAATCTTAGATTTTATCACTTCAGATTTTCTTCAAACATTGTGTATTAATGGTAAGACCCTCAGTGGACATGAACTATTGTAATTCTAGTAACTTTAGTGGAATTATCCTGATTGACACTAGCTGAGGATCTGTTCTTAAAGAGGTCATTGTTATGAACCTACTTGTAAACAGGAAGAAGAAAAAAAGATGATAAATCACTGAACACTTACTGGATTCTAACAAAAAATGTGGTTAATTTTACTTTGCATGCTGCTATAGCAACACAGTCAACACTACATTGAAAGAGAGCTCTAATTGCCCCCCACATACACTTACGCACTGGCTAACCATCCTAAAGCAATATCTTTCCTATTGGCCTATTGAGAAAAATAACTTAATTTGTGTTTACTATCCCAGCAGATAGGATAGATTTGGAAACACTAGATTTGGAAACACTAGATTTGGAAACACTAAAGGAAGCAAAGAAATTATATTTTCATATAAGGCAACTCAAATCAAGTACTACCCAGAGAGATGAGAATTAGGATTTTGTTTAACAGGCTGTGACTGTTTCATGTTTTCATCTGAAGCACTTTTTAGAAAAAGAATGAGATTGAAAAATGCTAGGAGAGAATATTATAAAAAGATATGTCCATGGTTACATTAATTTTGTTCAAAAAGACTAACTTCCAGTCTTTTTAAAATTTCATTTATGTGGTACTTTGTGGCCCTGGGAGTAGCTCTGAGGGTCGCTTGTGTATTGATGATTTTATTTTTTCAAGAGGTTGTAGTTTTTTGGTGAAGCAATTTGAAGATAGACTGAAGACTACTAGTGATGAAAATCTTTCTTTTTTTCCACCCAAGGAAAGAGACTGACTATAGTTCTAGTATACTGGTGACTGTCATGCAATCACAACTCTATATAGTCACTATCTGTAGCGTGTTTTTCAGCTCTTCTTTGTTGCCTGTTGTTTTTCAGTGAATAGCAAAGGCATTTCCATTTTTCACTTTGTTTAGAGTCAGTTGCAAGGGTTTTTTCTTCTTGCTATTGTCATGTCACTCACTTTTGATGAAGAGGGTGCTTGTGCTTTGAGGATTTTATTTTTTTCTGTGTCAGAACAACTTTGAGCTCTGGAGCTGGATTGCAGCTGGCCACAGAGTGGGTGAACAAGGGTAGAGGAAGCTCAAGAAGTTGGACTTGGCACCTCTATGTGGAGGCCATTCAGAAGTACAAAGACTATGCAGGGCCAGTGCTCACAAAAATGAAGGGTGGGCAGGAAGTGGTTTCCTGACTGTATGGGATGGGAAGATTGTACTGCTGGGGTGAGAGCCTTTTTTGGATTGGGCCACAGAAAAATCAGTCGGCGCCACATGTGAGAAGCAAAAAACAAAACAAAACTCCACACTGGAGTGGACCCCCAACTGACAGCAGAAAATAAGACACATTTGCCTCATTTATGCAATTTGGGCTCCAGGGTATCCCTCATGCTCCAGCCTCATTTTCCTCAGGGCTGGATTAACTCCTATGGGGCAGGTATAAGTGGATTTTTTTCAGCCCCATAGGTTAGGGGGAGGGGAGGAGGCAAAATAAAGGATTCAGTGTGCAGGAGGGGGCTGCTAGGGAGTGAGCTGGGTGGAGTGCAGGGCCTGGGTGGGAGGTAGGATGTGGGAACAGGCTGGGGTGAGGGTGCAGGGGCTGGGTGACAGGTAAAGTGATGTAGAGCAGTGGGGGTGTAGGGTTTGAGCAGGAGGGATTGCAGGACATGGGAGGGATGGTCAATGTAGGAGCAGAGAGAGATTGGGACACTTACCTGGTGCAGTTGTCGGGAGGCACAAGTGGCTTCACGCTGCCCCGTGGGAGTGATTCGTGGCCAGTGGGAGCATGGGGGGGGAGGGAGCCTGCAGGTGAGCATTAACTTCCCCCTGCACTACCATCCTTCAGCTGTGGGGGTGGGGAGAGAGGGAATGGCAGCACTCAGGGCCGCTTCCTACCCCCTTCAGGCAGAGCTGGCCATCCAAGAGCTTTAGTGCTAGCTCCCTGCTGCGGGGGAGAGGAAGCCCAGAACCTCATGGGCAGGATCAAGGGAAGCCAGGTGTTTGAATCCAGCCTGTGGGCTGTAGCTTTCCCATCCCTGTTCTACTGCTACTGCCAGTGCTGCAGCTGTGGTTAAGCTTGAGACTTCCTGCTTCAAGGCTGTCAATCACCTCTCTCAAGCACGAAATGCACTTTACATAATGTTGCACATTCTGTCAGTTTCCATAAATGACTGTTTTCTAGAGAGGGGTCTGGGGAAAGTGCAATATTAAAAATTCTAGAAAAGAAACAATTCCCTTTGTTCCCCTCCAAAGCCCTTAGTTTTATTTTTTAATGTGCAAGAAGCATAGTAATCCAATGTGTCACTTTTATTGCTTGCAGGTGTTAGTGCCACAGACCTTTAAAAGGACACCTAGTTTCTCCAAAGACACAAATTTGTAGCACAGTCACGTAAAGAAGAAAAGAGCCCTCAAGCTGGGAACAGCCATCGTGTTTTGGACAAATTGCCAAATAAGCTTTACTGAGTTTGTGTGTGCATCTTTGTTTTGGAGATGTAACTTGAGTAATAAGTATGTTGAAATACAAGCTTTATGTCTGCAGGCTGTCCTAATGTCACATGTTAGAACAATTTATGGACAGGAGAGATTGGATCTATAATAACTGGACCATTGACCAGATGAGACAGGTAGCATTAGTGAGAAACAGAGGATACACCAGACAGATAACTCACCATTTTGGTAGATAAGAGAATTTTAGAAGAGAAGAAAAATTAAATTATTGAAAGGAAGGAAAGAAATGGAGTGCAGATGACGCAGTAAACTGGAAATGAGCTGCTGGATGTCTCATCTCTGTCACTGATTCGAATCTGATTGCAAGTTGTGACTGTTCTTTGGGGTCTTGGTGCCACAAAATAGTTTGTCCAATACCTAATGGTCCATGTCATTAAAAAATAAATCCAATGAATGAAACTAAAATACTGAGACTACTTTAGAAAATCTGAAGAATCAGTTATTTTCAGTGACTAAGAAACATGTTCAATTACCATGTTTAGTAGCCCTTTTAGAAGACTGTATTTCCCTCAGAGAAATAATTCTGAAGATCTTAATGCTTTTTATTTTTATGGTATGCTTTAGAATGTATGACAGACCTCTCTGTCCATAGGATTTGGACTAGGACCACCAAATATGTTAGTGGGGCTAACAAACAACTTTTTGAGTATTGACAGTTTCTTTCGGTATATTTGCCTTGGATTAGAACCAGCAGTTTGGAGGTGAAAAGTCCAGTAAGTGGTGTGATGTTTTTTTTTCCCAGTAATACTCACCTTTTTGCTAAAATTAATTACTATTTGCTCATCAAAAATGCCCTTATCTGAAAAGCCAGCAGTCTCTAAACCTATCTGCCATTAAACCTCTTTGGCTTGTCACCATGATACATATGACCAACTAGTTTTACTGCTATAGGTTGAACCTCTTTGCTCTGGCAACATCCATGGTCCAGCACGGATGTTGCTGGACCAGAGAGCCCCAGCCGCAGAGTATGCCAGCAGCTAGGCAGAGTTGGTCTGCTGAGTCAGCAGCTGCAGGGTCAGCAGCCAGGAGCAGATTCCCACAATCAGCAGAGCTCCTCCAGGAGCCCATGCGTAAGGAGCCCACAGTGCCAGTGGGCAACGTTGGAGCCCAGCCACTTGCGAGCAGCAGAGCCAGGCAGGCAGGCTAGGGGTCAGTGCACCGGTGGAAGTTGGAGGGAGGAGAGCCGGTGAGGCCTGACCTTCACTGTTCTGGCTACTCCCTTATTCAGGAACACTCAGGTCCGGAGGTTACTTGACCAGGGAGGTGTAACCTATGGTGTGATGACTCTTTACAATGTTGGAATTCCCTATTAATTTGTGTCCAATTTATTATTTTTCCAGGGCAATTTTATTGTATGTTTACCAGTCTGTGGACTAGGCTAGCTCATTGTACTTTAGGGAGGAATTTACTCAGGGTATTACTGATGCCTGCTTTCCCTTGGGGTTTTCAGCAGGGAAGAACAACTGTAATCTCTGCCAAATAGCCATAAAAGACTTCCTAATTGATTCTGCTGAGGGAATGTGCTGAATCTGCGTATCTCCTTAGCGACCCCTTCCCCCTCTTGGATTTAGCTTTCAGTATCCATTTTAGGGTGAATGTTTGCATCCTGCAGGCCTCTTTGGTGGAAAAGAAGTTGTGGGAACTTTGCTCCTTTGAAGCATGCCTTTCCTGCTACCCTTGTCAGGCTTTCTCCCAGGAGGACACCTCTCAGTAGGGCAGGGGTTTCAAACTCAAATTACCTTAAGGCCAGTGCCAGCCCTCAAATTCTCCTAGTGGCCCAGCGGGCAGCCCCCTATGGCAGGGTTTCAGGAGTGGTTGGGGTCTGTGTTCTCCTTTCCCCACACATTTCCTGGCCTGTGCACTACTCCCCACATCTCTCAGCCCCACATGCTGCCCCCAGATGATTTAAAACCTGCCAGAGGTTGCCGCCTCCAGGACTTCTAGCTGCTAGCTCCATGCTGCTGCCAGCACATCTCTATGGTGTAAATTGTGAAGCTCTTAACTCATTTTGTGAAACTGACTAGATATCAGTGATGCCAACTCACCTGATTTGGTCACAAGCCTCCAGATAACTTGGGCTGTTTTTCCTGGAAAGTCCTTGCCATGTTGTTAGAATTAAGCCCGATCTGGGAACTTCGCTACTTGATGCCTCAGTGCACTGTGTTCTCTGACTGAGTAGTTTGTTTGGTGCATGGTATTAGAAGAGAATTCCTGTCTTTTCCTTTAAAAAAAAAAAGACTTTAGGTTTCATGGTTTATGGGGGAAAGTTAGAAAACATGCCCCTAGTTCAGCCAAAGACCTCAAATACCAGCTGCCAATTAAAAAGATCCTCAAGCGTATTTTTATCTGTGATTTCAAGAAGCCATTCAGAAGCACGTCAGCCGAGGTGGCTCACCAGCCAGTGCGACTTGCATTGCTATGGAGGCAGCCGGTGCAGCTTCCCAGACCAAGTGGGGCTGTTGGTGCTGCTGGGAACCATATATGCAGA
Source organism: Apalone spinifera (assembly GCA_030068395.1). Classification (NCBI taxonomy): domain Eukaryota; kingdom Metazoa; phylum Chordata; order Testudines; family Trionychidae; genus Apalone; species Apalone spinifera. The sequence continues at coordinate 110,183,477 of CM057846.1, read as the reverse complement.
TGAGTCCCTGAACTCTGTCCATTCCAACCCCCCGGCCTCAGACTGGCAACCATGCAGGATTGTTTAAATAACTTTTTAAAAATTATTCCATTGGCTGCATTAGGGAAGTGCTTAGGCCACAGGTAACCCACAGGCCTGGAGTTTGAGATCCCCACATAAATTCTAACTGTGCAGATCCTGGATTGATTTTTTTTTGACCCTGTAACTTCACTTACCACTCTGCCTGTGACAGTGTATATGCTTGTTGGATGAACTAAGCAAATGAATGACATGGAACACCAGGCTGATCTAGACAAATTAGTAGTGTGAATCAAACTTTTAGACAATTTGTGCATTCTGTAGACCAGTTGGTAAATGTTCCCAGGCACTTTTACAAATCAAGGGAGAGAAGGGGGAAAAAAATGTTTGGAAATGACACCAAAGAAGCTGGCATCCTTTGTGTGGCAGTTAATGAACACCTTCATATCTGACAAAAAGAAAGTGGCAAAGGAATGATATAATGAATCCCTATTAGGAACATTTCATTTCAAAGATGGGATTATAAAAAGAGTGGGTGTTAGGTTGGACATGCACACTTCTTTCCTTCTTGAACTGGGAAAGATGGACATAACTCTGGCTAACAAGCCACAAGATAAAACTATTGATTGATTCTGTAGCATAGTTTAGATTTGTTGCAGATAAAGATTTTAATATAAAAACAGGGGAAAGTAGTGCTTGGATAGCTCAGCTAAATTACTTTATACTTCCTAGTTCTGGATTTGTGTTGCAATTTGAGAGAATAAGCCACATGCGTGTATATTTATAGATGTCACTAAGAAGAGTAAGCAAGCAGATATTAAGGTTAAATGAACATGTTGTTAAGGTGAAAATTATAACTTCATTAAGATCTAATGATCACAACTGAAATGGAGTCAGTAGATTCGAGGGTTGACAACATTGTTGTCTTTGGTCTGGCACCTGCTTGATTGTCATCATCTGATGTCTGCATTACTTGAGCAATGATCGATGCTCATGACTGCTGGATTGACCACCAACTAATACATTCCATTATGTCATTCAAACTAGCACTAAGGTGTGTTCTCAACCAAAAAACAAACAAACAAAACCCCCAAACACCACAAGTTATGTAGCTGAGTGCCACCAGCACATTGGTTCCAGGCATGGTCCTTACTTTCTGAAAACCCCTGTCCTGGGAACCTGTGGTGAAACCCTTGGCTACACCAAGTGAAGGAACAAGGATTGGTTTGATACTAACAATAAAGAGATCCAGGACCTAACTGATAAACACCATGCATTCAAAACCTGTCATAGCAACTTCTTGTCTTAGCAGAAGAAACATGATTACAAGCTTGCCAAGACCAAAGTACAACAAAGAATTAGAGTCCTTAAAAACAACTGCTGGAGAGACAAAGTAAAGGAAATACAGGCCTATGCTGACTCCAGCAACAGTCATGAGTTCTTCAACACTGTTAGGGCAATTTATGGACCGTCAAAATATGGTGTCACTCCCATATGATCAGCAGACAGGACATTGTTTGTCAAGACCAAAGATGGCATCAATAGCCGATGGCAGGAACACTTCAGCCACCTGTTCAACCATGATGCAACTGCCAATGACAGTATTTTCAACATGATCACCAGTCTATCTGTCCATGTCAATATGGATAGTGAACCTTCCATCTGCGAGATCCAAGCAGCCACAAAAAAGACGCAAAATGATAAGTCCACAGGCACACATGGAATCCCCATAAAGCTATTCAGAGAGGTCCATCCCTGCTGTCGTGCCTATGTTTCCTTATTCTAATGATCTGGAGAGAGGAAACGATACCCAGCGAACTCAGAGCCATCATCAAAGTCTTCACCTTTAAGAAGGGTAACTACCATAACTGCAGAAACTACTGAGGGATCTCCTTGCTTTCAACCACAGGTAAAATTCTTGCCCAAGTCTTTCTGAACCGTCTCCTTCCATTGGCTGAAGAAGTCCTTCCGGAGTCACAATGTGGTTTCTGACCAGGAGAAGGAATGACTGATATGCTCTTTTCTGCCTGCCTAATACAAGAAAAGTGTCGGGAGCAATGACAGTCTCTGTATATGACATTCTTCGATTTTGACTAAAACATTTGACTCAACCAACTGTGAGGCCCTTCAGAAAATCCTGTGACATTTTAGCTGTCCACCAAAATTTGTCAGTATTATACGTCTCTTACATGACAACATACAGGCCGTGATACTCAACAATGGCGATGCAACTGAACTAATTGACGTAAGGACTGGAGTCAAATAAGGGTGTGTGATAGCACCTATGCTATTTAATATCTTTCTGGCAGCTATGCTCCAGGTTACTGGAGATGACCTCCCTGGTGGAGATGAAATTATCCTACAGGATGGATGGTAGCCTCTTCAGTCTGGACTGCTTCCGAGCCAAGACCAAGACCACAATGTTGGTGGGAGAACTTCAGTATACTGGTGACACCAATGTCACTGCCACCTCGGAAGATGGTCTCCAAGCAATTGTACCATGGATTGAGGCCGACTCTTAATACATAAAAGACCAAAGTTCTTTCATCCAACACCCACCATACCATTACCTGAACCAATAATCACAGTGGATGACCAAGTGCTGGAGAATGTCAACAGCTTCTGAGATAGCGGAAGCTATATGTCCAGCAATGCTGACATTTGACAATGAAATCTGTCACCAAATCTCCAGTGCCAGTGTGGCTTATGGACATTTATGGAGGTGAGTCTTTGATGACACTGACATCAAGACATAGACCAAGATTGATGGCTACAGTGCTCTAGTCATTTCCTACATTGCTATATGTAGCTGAAGCCTGGACTCCCTATAGACGTCACAATTAAGGATCTGGAGAAATTCCACCAAAAGTACCTGAGGAGAATATTGAGCATCACGTGGTAGGACAGATGGACCACTGTTAGTATACTGCAGCATCGAGGCAATAATCACCTGCAGGAAGCTGATGATCAGGATGCCTGATACGTGTTTGCTGACACAGATTTTCTGTTCTCAGCTGAAGACCAGGGCAAGGTCTCATGACGGGCAGAAGAAGCGCTACAGAAACATCCTTAAGAACACCATGGTAAAGTGTGACATTGATGCTGACACCTGGGAGAGGCAGGTGGAGAATTGGGTAACCTGGAGGGCCACCATCAAGAACACTTTAAGATCAAGCATCGTCTCCTTGAAAAATATTAGAGAGCCCAATGTAAGGAGCATGCCCAAGCCCACATTGATGCTGCTGGTGTTGGTGCCAATGGCAACAGAGACATCACATGCACCCGCTGCCAGAGAGTGTTCCTTACCAGAATTGACCTAATTTCTCATCTTCATACTCATCAGTAATAGGCATCCAAGGGGAAGTCTTACTCAATTTGAGGGATCCCAGAGAGAGATTATCAGTTTACCAAATTAATACAGCAGAACCAAATAATCAGGTAGACTCATAAAATAACTGTCTCTCATTCACCCTGCAAAAAGATACTGAAGGGCATAGTTGTTGTCTTAATCAAAACCCACACAAATGAGATCCTATCTCAACAGTGAAAACAGCTTATCTGAAATGTTTTATTTTTCATCCTCTACAAAGAGAAGGCACTTGGAGTGGTGAATTCCACTCAGCAAAGCTTAAGGAAGAACACAAACCAATGGATTTTGTTAGCTCACAACCTCAATGCCACTCCATGCTTCCTCTAAGTTTTATTGTTCTGATAGCTAATATTCTCCTCTTCTTCTTCCCCCATGCACTGAGCGTAAGAGGTTTATCTAGTGATTACTGAACAATTCTTACTGTTAACTTTGTAAACTTTCTAAATCACACTCTTCCTAAATTGAAGAGGCACTAGTTGACTCGGAGACCTTTTTTTGGTCTAGTGCAGTCACACAAATGGTCAACTGGAGAACAAACAAGAACATTCAATTTTTATTGACCTAGCAACAGCGGTTAAGTCACCTTAACTATGGCATTCAGGAGGGGGCATTTTTCAGATCTCCTGGATGATTTAACTGTGTAACTCTGGGTTTTTCGTTTTTTGTTTTGGCTTTTTTAATGTAGCTGAATCCCCAGGTTGAGTTAGACAAAAATATTGCAGTGCAAAACAATGGAGGGTCATATAAAATTATCATTTGGGCTATTTCATTCATAGATATACCCCTTTTAAAAATAAAGATGGCCCACAGTGAGCAGATAAGTGTGGGAGAAGAAGGAAAGCAGAAAACAAAGAAAAATGTATATCCCAAGAAAAGTCTATTTTGGAAGAGAAGCAGAAGATGCTCAAATTCCACTAGACTTCTAAGTGGGATGTTTTTCCATGCTAGTGTTACATACAATAGAAACTGTAGTGACACCAGAGTAGCTGGCAAAAAATCCTTGAATTTGCCACACAGACTAAGTGCTGGGTTTGTTCGGTGTTCAATGATTCATAGCACATCAGGTAATCTTCCCGAGAATCCCTATTCTAATCGGAACAAAACCAAATTTCAGAATCCTCCATTATGCTTAATTATCCTTTCTCATCCAGCTCTAGGTTTGCAGAACAGAGTATGGAAACTCTAAATGCCAAACACAATTTATGTTAAAAGGAAAATTGGACTTTAAAAATTCTTTAATTTTGAATAATCTCAGAGACGTTGGGAATGGTGAGAGGTAAGGACTCAGCGCCCCCACTTTTAAAAATGTCCCCACACCCTAACTACAGTGGCACGAGAACACTTTTACAAGTGGTGGTGCTGAGTTACCTTTGTTCATTTCTACTCCCGGCTGAGGCCGTGAGTGCCAGCACATGCTGCCAGCAGCCAGGATCCTGGGCATGGGGCCAGTACCAAAGGCCTCCAGTGAATGAGCCTCAAACCGAGACCCCAGAATGCAGGGCTGGCAGAAGAGCTCTTGGTGCATGGAACTGTCAGCTGGGACCCTGGGTGCTAGGCCAGGAATCTGGAGGTGCTGTAGCACCCCCCTCCACACACACCTCTAATTCTCGTGCCTATGGTTAACTGAATTACTGAAGATTCAGACCATGTGTTGTATTTATCTCACTAAATACAAGGACTAATTAGGAAGAAGTCAAAACACTATAAAATCTCTGGCAACATCTAATTGGTATCATAATCACTTTGTTTTTTATATGCATTGTGACAAATTAAACAGGTTATTTAGAGGGAAAAGACTTCATACAGAATTATATTTAAGATAAATCACTATTTGGGTCTCTAATAATTCTGAGATTATTCAAGATGAAACTAACAGACCAGTATTAACTTCATAGTCAAAATATGGGTAGCCATCCAGAGAGTTACTTTTCAGTAAGTCAGAGACAGCTCATAGGCTGTAAACAAATATTTGCAGAAGTCCACCACCTATCTGTGACTTTTCCTAATAATAATGAAACTCCTGATGATAGGGATTATAAATTACATTAATAAGAATATACTTTAAGGAAAAGAATACTGTCAATATCTGTCAGACAACTTTATCTGTGTCCTTAAGTGTTTTCCCTGGAAACCCTTATCTTAGGAAGAACAAATTAAGGGTGTGACAGGTTATTCGAGGAGTGCCCCAAATATTTTTTTTTTCGGGATAACAAAACATTGAATGAGTCAATAGTGGGATTTGATTGAGGAAAAAGGTATGTTTCATTATGGAGTTTGAACAAGAGGCTGCTTGTCCCATTGTGCTTAGCACTGGTGAGGCCTCAACTGAAGGCTGGTGTCCAATTTTGTGCACCACAGTTTAGGAAAGCTGTAGACCAACTGGAGACAAAGGATAGGATGAAAAGGTTTAGAAAACCTGACCTATGAGAAAAGGTTAAAAAAAGTGGGCATGATTATATTTGAAGTGGAGGACCTGATAACTGTATTCAGATCTGTGTGAAGGACATGTAATATCTGTTATAAAGAGAATACTGATCAACTGTTCTCTATGACCACCAAAAGAATCAGCAGCAAGAAAGGGTAGGTTAGAGATTATGAAAATCTTTCCAACTCTAAGGGTAGGAAAGCATTGGAATTCATGTCCCATCCCTGTCAGAGATGGCCTAGATTTATTTGGTCCTGTCTCAGCACAAGTGATTGGACTAGGTGAGCTCTCAAAGGTGCTTGCTGTTCTAGATTTCTATGATTCATAAGTCCAGTCTTTGACTTGCTTAAGTCCTGTTAGGGTTAGTGGAAGCTGGACCATGTGCATCAAACCCTCAGTAAAATATCAGCATTGTAAAAACAGAAAGGGGACAGTACCATGCTGGTGTAAATACCATTAATATTCATCCAAATGTACTGGCTAGGCAAAAATGAGAACAAGAAGTATCTTTCTTTTTCCTTGGACACATGCTTTATACTTTCAAATTTATTAAGGGTTGAAACTGAACAATCTTTTTTTCTTTTCTCTGTTACTTCTATGCTGTGGAATAATGCTAGAATCTGACTGTGCTTCTTTGTTCCTTATTCCAAAAATGTAACATAAGAAGTCTCCATTTTAATTAAAATATTGAAAGATCGTTATCAAATGGCAATAAGTTCCACAGATGAGGTATATGGAAAAGAAAAATAGTCTTGTTCTTCATATTGTACATCACAGAGTAGGTAATTAACAAATAAAGACCATAGATGACCCACTTGTGATGGTGATGTCCATCCTGAGATAGCCAGAGTTAAATAATTGTTTTACTACCAGTTAGCCATTCCTGCTGGATTTGTGTTGTTATGCAGTTTTAAAAAGAAGGCTGTCTGGGAAAGCAAAGATGGCAGATGGCTCCTGCCAGGGATGAGCAGCTTGCTGGGAAGCAGGGAGATCATTGGGGACTGTGGCTGGCCAGTGTAAGTTACTAAAAGGAAAGATTTGAATCAAGATGGTAGCAACTGAGCCTAAACCCTCTGAGAGGTGCAGAGTCAGAGCTTGATAGGTGTCGGCTGCACACAAGAATGGGAACTAGAGCTAGGCAGCGGTCCCCAATGCGGTGCCTGTGGGTGCCGTGGCACCCGCCAGGGCATTTAAGTGCTCCCGCCTAGTGACCAGGGACGGCCCGAGCCATTCTTGTACCCTGAGTGCCCGGCGCATGCACGGCCCCCACCCCAGGTGCACGGCGCATGTGCAGCCCTGCCCCCGGGTGCCCAGCAGCCCCAAAAGGTTGGGGACCACTGAGCTAGAGCCTGGTCTGGCAGAAGATTCTTTTGGGACTTTTAAGGCTTTGTTTTCTGAAGGTCATCTTCCCCCTGAAAGATGCTTCGAGGTCACCTGATTGGAGGGTGAGGCTGATACCGTGGACAGATAGTTTCCCTCCTATATCCTAAGGCAAAACATTGTGCCACATGGGTGAGTGTGCTAGAGATGTGCCTCATCATTCAGTCCATAGAGAGCTTTTCAAAAGTTAAATGAGATCTTAAAATGTACATATGTTGCCCAAAGAGTCAATGTAATCTCTTAGAAAGAGGAATACTGTACTTTGTTGCCAGACCAGTGTGAAGAGAAGCATAGTTGCTGAACTGTGAGTGAGCTGCGACACAGAGGTTCATTTATCACCAAATCCTGTGAAAACATTAGCCTGTTACTATCAGCTGTGCTAGGGCACTTTATGGTGAGAGCACTTGTCCTTTACCAGCTGTAGAGAAGCACTAAACAGTCCATTGATGACTAATGCCTCTCCATACTGGGGAGCACAATCTAAAGGGGTAGACACGTAACCTCCCTGCTAGGGTTTCTCATGCAGCAGTGGCTCCATCCTGCCTGGCTTCCAGGGAGAGTGGTGGAATGTGCTGGAGCAGAAAAGCCAGGGAGATAGATTGGCAGGCCTATCTGAGGGGTACATGACCCTCTTACTCCTCCTACGAATTGGCTCTGCTAAATACGGTCAGATATTAGCAGCTGGGGTATTGACCTGAACCAGAGACCCAGTACGCAGGAATGAAAGTTCCTACATCCTTTCCAATTTTCCTCTAGCAATGATTTTGTGATTGTGAATGAAAGAATCTGATTATCTTAATTTTTGCCCAGTAAATCCTTCAAATAATGCATGGAATGAAACTGTGTGGAAGAAGGGGAAAGCTGAAACACTTGGCTGTGCTCATTAGCAATACCATTAAAATGGCATCTATTAAATTTAAGGTGTTTAATGGTATTTTTCAGTAGAAAAAACACCTACATTATAGAGGCTAAATCAGAAAATTATACCTACTGATTTGGGATTAGTAGCAGAGGCAACTGGTGAGGCTAGAACCTCTCCCCAGCCTAGGGAAGGACTGGGATAACTCCCTCCACCACAGCCCCTGCCTCTCCATGCTCCGGCTCCACCCCTTCTGCCCCCACCCACTTTTTCCCTGCCTCTTCCTTCAACCAAAATGGCTGGGGGGAGTAACAAGGTTCAGGGTTGGCGCTGGCAGCAGGCTGCCTCCTCCCCTGCCACACTCACTGGCAGCGGCAGTGGGAAGCAGAATAAGGCGGTCCCAGCTTTCTTTGGTCCCTGGGCCATGTCACTCCACTTCCTGCTGGGGAATGCCACCTCCTCTCCCAGAGCAGTGCACTAGGAGTGCAAAACAGCTGGAGCTGCCTTGTTCTGTTTTCCTCTGCCACTGCAAGTAAGTGTAGGGTGGGGCAGACTCCAGCTGCAGATGTCACATTCTTTTTCTGACCATCTCTCCCTCCACTGGCCGACCCCTCCCACCCAAGGTGTGATGGGCATGGGCTCACTCATTTCCCTCCCCCACGTTTCAATATATGTTTGAAAAAAGAGAGACAGCGTTTTTCATTATTTTAAAAAGTCTTTTTTTAAATATAAGAACCCAATTCTTCTCAGCAGGATAAACTCAAATAAGTACTTCTAAAATCATCCAAAGCAGACACCCGTCAAGTTCATTTTGTTTGCTTTGTCCATGGAAAACATGTTTGATGAATTCATATCTCACAATACATGGCACTTTGAAAGCGTTTCATATGTTTGCAAAATATTGTACAACAGATATAAATGAATAATCCTCACAATACCTTTCTAATATTAATGGGTAGGTGTTACTAACCGCAGTTTAGATGGGGAACTTGAGCCATAAAAGGTAAGTTGGGTGCTAATGACCAAATACTGAGTGAGTGACAAAGCTGAGATTAAATTTCAAGACCTCTTTACTCCAGTTTGTCCAGACCACAGAGCTTTATGAAAACAATGAGCTGACTGGTCTAATTGGGGTTTTTTTATTGAAAAATAGATGCATTATACACTATTTTGTTTTCCCTCCTCTGATTAGAACTTTTCAGATAATAAGATTGAATAATTGCTGTCATAGACTATACCTTATGTTCAACATTTTTACAAAACGATGGTAAAATTGTACAAAGCATGCTTCGAGAGGTATCATTTGAAAATGTATACTTTGCTGATCATTATTGTCCTGTTAAAGTGTGTCAAAATTATATGTAAATTACCACATTCTAATGTATGATATTACTAAGGCATCTTCCAAATCTGGGGAAGCAGCCTAACCCGGTTTCTAATATATAAAAGGCAAATGTATGTCTCAGCCAGATGCCAACAAAATCTGTTAGGTGATTATCAAAGTGTATAGCTATTCTTAGCAGGAAGAGGAATATGAGTAAGAAATTTACATTTTGGCAAACAGACTTGCTGTTGCTTTATAACCAGCTAGGGATGATCCTCGAAGGGAAATACTACTAGACAGGAGAACAGAGGACACAAACCATCCTCTCTCTCCTCATTGCTGCTCATGGAATTAGCATGAACTAGGGGAGTGGTCTTGGTTGAAGGATCCAGCCTGACTACTTTAAGCAAAGGATGAGAGAAAACTCTGGTTTGAATTAATTTAGGATGGTAAATTAGGGATTAGTCTGCATTAACTTTTTTATTTCTTTTTAAACAAATCTGAACTATGCTTTGTAATCACTTTGAAATGTTGCCCTAGCTAAGGCCTCACATGACCATACTCTCCCCAAAGTACCACTCCCACTTATCCTCTTCCCCATGGCTATGCTCTCCCTCCCCTTCTTCCTGTTCCTGCTTTGCTCCCATGGGGCCTTGGTGGGATAGGGGTGAAGAGGCATGCATGAGCAGGGAGTAGCTGGCTGGCAGGTGGTGGGGGCTAGAGGAAGAGGGGGGAGATGTGAGCAGCTGGCTGGCAGGCCAGCAGATGAGACTTGGGGGAGGGGCAAAGAAGCAAGTGGTGAACAGCTGGCCAGAGGATGAGGGCAGGTTTGGGGTGAAGAGGTATGTTGAAGTAGTGAGTGGTTAGTTGGCAGATGGCTGGGGATGGGGAGGGAACCTTAAGAAAGCAGGGTAAGGAAAGGGTCGGGTGGTGGAAGGACACACCTGGAGACAAGCCATGGGTCAGAGCAATGGCCTGGGCATAACCAACTTCCCCAGATGGAGGACTCACATGTGGCCCATGTTTGTGCATATCATTTTCTCTTAATGAAATTACAGACTTTCCATGTACCCAGTATCCTTAATGGAGAAGACTGATCTATCTGGGTGCATGTATGGGATTGGGAATTTTCTGGTGTCACTCTAATGCAGTTCAACAGTGGCTATTTGATACACTGTGGCTGCGTCTAGATTGGCATGATTTTCCAGAAATGCTTTAACGGAACAGTTTTCCGTTAAAAGCATTTTCAGAACAGAGTGTCTAGACTGGCATGGACACTTTTCCACAAAAACACTTTTTGTGGAAAAGTGTCCGTGCCAATCTAGACGTGCTTTTCCGCAAAAAAGCCTCGATCGCCATTTTCGCGATTGGGGCTTTTTTGTGGAAAACAAATCTCAGCTGTCTACACTGGCCCTTTTGCGCAAAAGCTTTGCGCAAAAGAGACTTTTGCCCAAATGGGAGCAGCATAGTATTTCCACAAGAAGCACTGACTTCTTACAGTAGGAAGTCAGTGCTTTTGCAGAAATTCAAGTGGCCAGTGTAGGCAGCTGGCAAATTTTTCCGGAAAAGCAGCTGATTTTCTGGAAAAACTGGCCAGTCTAGACACAGCCTGTTGCAGTAAAGCTGGGAGTAATTTTCAGGTTGGAAGCTGTGTGAAAGCAGACTGCTGTGAGAGCAACCACTCCTGAAGCAAGGTAAAAGGAACCCCAGGCTGGAACACTGAGGGGACGCAGCTGTGTAATAGTCCAGAATGTACCTTGGCAAATGTCTCAATTGATTTAAAGGAAAATGTCAAAAACTAATGAAATAATTTGCTTGCAATACATAATTTGACTGGTTCTGGATATTCATTCTTCCCTTTGGGCCTGGATAGTCCTTAATTATTTCATTTAATTTACCCACTTTAATAGATAATGGGATTTCTCTGGGAGGGTTTTCAAGCTCTCTGTAAATCTGAGCAAGAAACAAGAATAAAATAGTACATTTTAAAGATATACCGCTTTGTCTGGTTGGGAAAGGGAATAAAAAGTTGATATTCCTTTGAGCCTCCTTTATAGTTACAAGCTTGTATCAGATGAGGGTTGGCTTGCTGGAAAAAAATCAAACCCTTAGCAAGAATTGTTAGTTGTTTTGTAGAGGCAAGCAAGTTGTCTTTTCCCCATTAGGAGGCATAAAGTCTTTTTTCAAAGCAAAGATAATGTTAGTAGTAGGAGTAACACACATAGTAGCATGGTACAAAGAGAATTGCTTAGTCTCTCTCTTTTCATAAGATGCTCTTGATGCATAAAGGCTGATCACTAAGTTAATTGAAGATATGAGTGGGGAGGAAGAGAAATAGTGGTTTCACAAACGAATTCGCACGGAGGGCATAATTAATTTAATTATCATTCTGAATAGTTTTTGAAACTGTTTTTAAAAATAAAACTTGGTCAATCCAAAAGAAAATCATGCCAAAAGGGATTAATGTCTGGCTTCCTATAGAAGATGGATGGCTGCCTCTCCACAAGATCAAATCACAAATTGAAATATTGCTCTTGTTCAGTGAGCTGAAGGTGTCCTACTGGGATTGCTGATCTCTGTACTCCAGTGCTTGATGCAAGGAACAAAACAGACTAGCAACTATCTCCACAGGACCCATACATCTCTTATGGCTGTGCCTCATATCTGTATTACTAGGTTTCTGGCAGGTGGAACCTTTTCATTTACTACATTTCCTATAATCAACTGTAAGTTGATATGCAAGTGTTCCTCTCCAGAAACAGAGGGGTTTTGTTTATTTTAAACATGAATCTGTTAGAATGTATGGTATGAAAGTTATTTTTTTGAACTCTGACATGTATAATTTCAGACTAACCATTCAGACATTATGTAAAATTGGGAAATCATTGTTCAAAAGTGATCCAATAAAATCAGGACAGTTACAAAAGTTTGGTTTCAAAATGGGTCTCCTGAGCTTTTTGCCTTCTATACACCTTCAGCTGTCCTTCAGTTGTCAGGCAATTCAAATGCTGTTTAGTTAATGTTCTCCTTGAATCACCAATTATTAATGTTAATGAAAAAAATACTCTTCATTTAAGATTCAGCATTAAATTTCTCTCTCTCTCTCTCTCTCTCTCTCTCTCTTCCCCTCTGAGATCAACAAGACAGCTATGTATGAGATTGCCATAGTTTTCACAAATACCATCAACAACATGGACAAAACAACTCATTTGGGTGTGGCCAAATTGCTAAAGAGGTAAAAATAATGTCTACATTTTAGAATGTTCAAATATTAGAAATTTAATTTGAATTATTAGGTGCCAGCTTGAGATCCTTAAAGGGGGCTATTTTTCAAGATTACATGTTCTGTACTTCTGAAAGTCAAGCTCCTTCTGGACATATGAAGGCTATCAATTTTAAGTCCCCCTCCCCCCCCCCCGCTTTTTTTTTTTTTTAGCTGAACTGTCACCCAAATATGCTTGTTCAGATCTGGCCACTAGTGCTGCTGCTGTAACCCTGGGCCCTTTGGATTGCTACCAGAGCACTTCATGGTCTGTTCTAGGCACTGCTAAAGGCTGGTTAACAGTGGCATAAGACTCCACGGGGGCCACCCTTTTTGCCTGAGGACCTGCCCCTTCTGGAGGGCTCAGAGCATGCCCCTCCCCTGACTTGATTAGGGGTCTGGCAAGGTTGTTGGCCCTGCTATTCAGATCTTACCACTGTGTACTTTAGACAACTATAGTTCTCCAAAGTAGATATAAAATGCTGCTGTTCACAGCAACACACTTGGTTTCTATGAACAATTAATGTTCTATTTCAAATTTCACCAAGTGCATCAAAATAGACTTTCTTGCATTTTTGCTGTTAAGTATCATGTTGTTCTAATTCAGGGGTTCTTCTGGATGGCCAAATAAGAAAATAAAGACCTCTATTAAAACAATAGCTCAATACTTATCTGGCATAGAAATTGTAGTATGTATACAATAAATGCAGTAAAAAAAACCTCTTTACCAGGAGAGAAATTTAATTTGCAGTTGGGCTAAATATTTAAAATGTTCTTAAACCCGAATCTGACATTTGAAGTCAAGAACCATAAATGAAGAGAGGAACTCTAGAACACTGTTCAGACAAAGTAAATTAAAAGAGTTATGGATTCAACATTAAATCCTGATCCTGACCTGGGATCTGTACAAGCATGCTTTTAAAAGAGTATAAAAATTAAAACTGGCTAGAACTCAAGATATAAGAAATCCACAATGAGAAAGGAAGAAATAATTAAGATGTAGCTGAGGAGGCTATAAATTAAAATATCTTCCAGCAAAATAAACAGGCAAAAAAAAATCAATGTGATTAGAAGAGAAGCTTAAAAACCAAAATAAGAGTGTCTGCAGTTTCTAAAATAGCATACAAGAACATGCCAGCAAAGACACGTAAAGGGTTAATTCCCTGTACATGGAATTACCATAAATTTTATCACAAAGGACACATTGTCTTTCAGTATAATGTTATTAATTATGTTAGACCTTAAACAATGGGGTCTTGTTTCAGCACTGTACAATGTGTCTATTAAAAGACCATTTCTGCCCCTGAAACATTTTATAATCTAAATAACAAAAAGTAGGAAAATAATATATTAATTTTCTCATTTTAGGTAAGGGAAACTGAGGCATTGAAAAAAGAAATGCTTTGTCTAAGGTCACAGATGAAGTTCATCATCCCTTGGAACTGAACCTACAGAACTGAGACCCAATCTAGTGCCAAAACCATGATCACTTTCTCTCCATCCCCTAGGGTTATTTTTTCCACATTCTTGCCGGTAATGCTTGTCTATAAAATTTGCAATACAGGATAACTTTTACATAGTCTGCTGCACACTGTTTGAAATCACTCCACCTGAGATTCCTGGGCTACATGATTCTATTTCCAGATTTGATAAATGTAACCCTCTTACAAATAAGTTTTTGTTGCAAATCCTCCTAGAAAGTCACTCTAAAATCTGCTTTCCTCGAGTGGGAGCATTCATGCTTGCAACACTCGATTCCACAACTAGGGAAGGAGACAGTGAATATAAATGAGGCACAATTTTATTTTAAAATTCAAATGATCTCCTCCCTCCCCCATTGTTTTGTAGATGACACTATTAACAGGCCGGCTGCCAGCAATTCCAGGCCCCTGGGCAAAATAGACAATGGGCCTCCTGCAACTATGTCTGCCTGACATTGTGACAGTCTTGGGCCTGCACTGCTGGCAAATACCTCTTACTTTTTTCATCCATGTGAGCAATACCTTTTTTTTATGGGCACTGAGGCTTGTGCAGATATGCTCCACCAGTAGAAACAAAATTATATATAAAATTGCCATATTGATAATTGCTCCAGACAGCACAGGTTAGGCATGTTAGAACTTACTACTCAAAGAACTGAACTTAGGCAAAAGAAAGAAATAATAATTACAAAATGCACAGACCAGTCAAACACTAAAATTGCATGCTTTAGTAGTTACAACAACAATACATGTTATGTGTTTGGAGGTGAGTGTGACACAGAGACAAGACAGTGTGTGTGTTTGAGACAGAGATGGGACTGCATGTGTGTGTGAGAGAGAAAAAGAGAGAAGACAGTATGGGTGGGCGTGGTTGTAAGAGAGAAACATAGACAGTATCGGTATGTCTATACTATGATCCTCTTCCTCAAGAGGAAATGCAAATAGAGCGCTCATTTCCAGATGTAATGCTCTCATTTGCATTTCCTCCTCGGATCCCTTTTGAGCAAGAAATTTTTGCGCAAAAAAGCGCTGTGTGAAAAAAACCCCTTTTGCGCAAGAGCTGTTCTTCCTCAATGAGACTTTTGCGCAAAAAGGAGCCGTCTACACAGCGCTTTTTTGCGCAAAAACCTCTTGCGCAAAAGGGACCCAAGGAGGAAATGCAAACGAGAGCATGACATATGCAAATGAGCTCTCCATTTGCATTTCCTCTTGTGGAAGAGGATTGTAGTATAGACATAGCCTTAGTGTGCTAGCAGCTGGGGAAACCTGAGAGATTTGTCAGCTGGGGAAACCATCTGGGCGCCTAACTATTAAAAACAAAAATTAAAAGAACCACATGCTCCCATGCTTAAGAAATGAACATCTAGATAACAGGAAAATAGCCAAGAGCATTATGAAGAGGATAACAAGATTAAAAGATCTACTGCTATTGGTAATGGTGGTGAATATATTCAGCTGAGTCCCTTAATATTAGGGGTGAACATTTGCCAAAATACTGACTATCCTCTTGTTCAAAATCTTCTGCTTATCTTTTAGGGCAGTGTCTGTCAATCTAGAAGCATGTGTACCCCTGGATACATGTAGACATGTTCCAGAGATTGTATTAACTCATATAGATATTTGCCTAGTTTTACATCGTTGTATAAATGCACTAGCAAAGTCAGAACAAAATAAAATTTCGTATAGACGATGACTTATTTATACTGCTCTAGATACTACGTTGAAATGTAAGTATAATATTTCTATTCCAAATTATTTATTTTATAATTTTATATGGTAAAATTGAGAAAGTAAGCAAATGTTCAGTAATAGTGTGCTCGTGACACTTTTATATTTTTAGTTCTGAGTTTGAAAGCAAGTATTTTTTAAAGAGAGGTGAAACTGGGGGCAGACAAAAAAACGAATAGTTCTGTATCACCTTAGACGCTAACAAAAATATATACATAGTACTATGAGCTTTCATGGGCAAAACCCCACTTCCTCAGATGAGTGGAAATAGGTTTTGCTCACGAAAACTCATGATATTATGTATCTCTTTTTGTTAGTCTCTAAGATGATACAGGACTATTTGTTGTTGTTTTTTAAAATTATGAACTAACACGGCTACCTCTCTGGGGGCACACAAGACAAATCAGACTCCTGCAACACATGGAGTAGTCTGGAATGGTTGAAAGCCAGGTGTTAGGGTATGTCAGCACTGCATTTGGACACCCACGATTGTGCTGTAGACTTTAGACCACATGGGGACCTTCATACCTTGTACATGGCTTACACCTAGGCTCTAGCTCAAATGTCTACTTGGTAGTTAAACAGCTCTTTAGCCTGAGCCCTGTGAGCCTAAGTCAACTGGCACAGGCCAACCACGGATTTTTAATGGCAGTGTAGACATTCTTTTACATACCTGCATTTATGCTGGCTTATTGTGCACCAATTAAACTGAAATTAGCTTCTTAGTATGGCTAGCAGAGACCCTTGAGCTAATCACAGATATATATGGAGATGTAAAGCAATTTTGTGATCATGTCCATCTCACTGTTAGTTCAGGATTGTGTCCTATAAATTCCTGAGTTCATTCCTCAGTATTTTATCCTGTCAATTTTAACTAATTGTAGCACTGGCACTAAATTGAAAGGTACTTCCCTCTCCCCTCCCCCCCCCTTCTTTTTGTGTTTAAAATTTGAGAGGGTATCCCATTTTCTCTCCACTTTGCTCATCTGAAGAAGTGGGTTTTGCCTACAAAAGCTCATGATACTATATATATTTGTTAGTGTCTAAAGTGCCATAGGACTACTCTCTTTTTTTTTTAAAGTTACAGACTAACATGGCTACACCACTGAGAATTGTAACTTGTTCTAAATGTGATAATAAGAACACAATACATAGAAATTTATTGTAGAAGATGAAGGGCTATGGCATGTTACAAAGCAAAATGATGCTTCTAATCATCTTGGAATATTGATGTCAAATTTCAATACACAGTGCTGGGTAATTGAGACAACATCTCATGTTTTGTGAAATCTTCTGTTTGACCTGGTGTTGGTTTTGTACATGTCACATAATCTTCAAATGTCAGTCATTTTTTCAGAATAAGGCTTATTAACTCAACTTGTTTTTCCTTATATGATTTAACTTTCATCTTCTTGCTATGGAAAATATTTTACCTTCCTTTGGAATATATTGGTTTTTCTCTTCCCTAATTTATCCTTATTCATTGATTGGAAAGTACATTTTTCTTTAGACTATTAATCTCTGCTGTGAATGGGGCAGGGGGAAGGAATGGCAAATTACATATTGCTTCACAGAACACACTTAGGATATGTCTACAATACAGCACTAATTCGAACTAAGCTAATTCGAATTAGTCTAGACCTAAAAACTAGACCTAAAAACTAAAAAACTAGACCTAAAAATCTAGACCTAAAAACTAATTCGAATTAGCATTTTGCTAATTCAAACTAACATGTCCACAGTGAGTGGACCCTGAACCGAAGTTAAGGCTGGCCAGAACCAGTGCCAGCAGGGCATCAAGTTAGGACTTAGAGCATGGAGCTGCTGCCATGGGCTAACCGAGGGCTGTGCTTAAAGGGACCCGACCCCCACCCCGGCCAGACAGTTCTCAG
>CM057846.1:110154985-110165638 GCA_030068395.1 Apalone spinifera | reverse complement strand
GGGCCGGGAGGGGGGCAGAAGAGTTTCCCTGGCTTGGTCCAGAGTGGCCACCAGAACAACCTGGGAAGGGCTAGCCTCCAACTAGTTCAAATTAAGTGACTACACAACCCTTAATTCGAACTACTTAATTCGAACTAGGCGTTAGTCCTCGTAGAATGAGGTTTACCTAGTTCGAATTAAGCGCTCCGTTAGTTCGAATTAAGTTCGAACTAGCTGTTTGCATGTGTAGCGTCTATGAAAGTTAATTCAAACTAACAGCTGTTAGTTCAAATTAACTTTGTAGTGTAGATATACCCTTAGAGCTGTAAAGATTCATCTTTCTTCAAAAGACATATTGTTTAAATTAACCTGGACATCTTTTTGAGATGAGGGAAATTAGTTTTGGTGTATTTATTGGTTTTTAGTTTTGTAGTTTTGGTTTCAAACTCTTATCTGCAATGGAAAATTAGATTGTATGCTTCTAACAAATATGTCACTCTTCCCCCCCCATGTAACACACAGTAGACAAGGAAGGTTGGGTTTAAAATCCTATCAGCTGTTTGTATTAGATCCAAAGATTAACTGTGAATACCTGACATGATTTTATACATGACAGTCCTATCTATGTTGAGTACAGTATCAAACCTAATCTTCTGCTAATTAACCACAGAACAAGCATTCCATTCTTTGCACAATTTTAACCAACATGAAATGACAGCAAGATCTCAAACTAGCTAGGTACATTAAATTGCTTAGTCTCAGTCCCACCCCCAAATTCTACCAATCAGCTCACCTGCAATGTAAATACCCACTTGAGTGTCCTGAAAGGGACCTTTTCTCAACCAAGAAAATCATCCTTTGGATGATGGCATAAGAAACTAACCTGTTGCAGCTCAGTATGTAAAAAGTTCTGCTACTCTTGCACTCTGAGGCCATAGGATACTGCTGGGTTTGCACATCTGTTCTGCTTTTGATTAGTTAGAACAAAATACAAACTTTGAAAAAGAGACTGTCTACAAAGAAGCAGAAGTGGGAGGGGAGCTTATTCTGTCTAAAAGCAAACACTCTGCACCAGGTTGCCTCCAGAAACACTGCTGCAGATGCACCCTTATTGAATTGGCTTTGGGATGAAAGGGAGAAATGAGGAGAAGGATTCTTTACCTGTGCAAAGAACCCAGGGGCATTTAAATAGAATCTCAATCATGGATCCAGCTAGGTCATAGAACTGATTCTATTTGGGGGTTTTGTTTGGTATGAGAACTCCAATTCTCAAAAGGGTTAGTACACTGCTATTGCGCAAAAAAGCTGAGAGACCTTGAGAGATGTATTTTTTTGAGAGAAGACGGTATATCATCACACAATGATAGTACATATTTTACTGCACTTGTTCACTCCTCTTCCTCTTTACATTGGACCAGGGGTGCCTGTAATTCTTTGCCACCCCTTTGGGCCTATGGCATGGCTCTCTGAGTTCCAGTTCTTTTCTCCTCAAACTTCTCTTGACAGAAAGTCTTTCCATCATATTCTCTGTTTTCCACATCTTTTCTTGTAATCCTCTTCTTCCCATATGTTCTTGGCTGCTCATTCTTCTCCTATTCTTATCATTTCAACTGTATACTTCTGGCCTAACTTCCTCCTAATTTCTTCCATTAACATGTAGTCTGCTCTCTAATCTCTTCATACCTATGTATTTTCTACCACCAGTATCATTTTTTTCTTTCTTCTTTGTAAGACCCAAACCGTAGAGCAGGAAGGGATAAACACATGCAACATACATTTTTCCTTTCAGCTTGTTACTTAACTGCCAGTCCAACACTTCCTTTACTCTATTGCACATACAATTGGGTTTTTCTTTAATCCTCCCAGTTACTTTCTAATGGCACTAAGTCAGTGTTTCTCAAAATGGTCCATGATTCCACTCTGAGAGAATTGGTACCAGGCCACTCCAGTTTGTTTACTTACTGTCTCCGCAGCCACAGAACCTTGCAGTTCCCATTGACTCTGGTTCATCATTTGCAGCCAAGGGGAACTGCAGAAAGCAGTGGCCTGGGTCATGCTGCTTCCCATGGCTCCCTTTGACTGCAAATGGCCAACTGCAGCCAATGGGAGCTGTGAGGTTCCGTGGCTGCGGAGCTGCTAAGTAAACAAACCAGAGCTGCCCAGTAGCAGTTTCCTCAGAGTGGGTCTGCAGACCACTTTGAGAAACACTGTTCTAAGTGTACTTCTGATGTCCACAAATTCTTTCTTCTGATTCAGTTTCTTACTCAAAAATTCGACTAATAGTTCTTCTGATGGTTTCTTCATTTACATAACTTCAGTTTTCTTTGCGTCTATTTCCAAACCATGATCTTTAAACACAGATGCCTATTCTGATACCATGTTTCTGAAATCTACTTTATCATCAAGAAGACTCCTATCATCAATACGCATTAGTATTCTGTGTGGCTCCACAGGCTTGGTTCTCCTACTAATTGACTCCATAATTAGGATGAAGAGAAGTGAATTTAGCATAGTCCATTGTCTCAGTTTCACCACCACCCCCAGAAAACTTGGGTAGTGTTGTGTTGTTGAGCTCTTGACCCTGGATTTGGTTCCTCTATCATCTCCACTTCAAGTCCCCCTCTTATTCATTTCAGAACTTCAAACATCTATGCTCATTGAACCAAGTTGTTAACCAAATACTATGTTTATAGTACTCCTTCCCCCCTTAAAGCCATGTTACTCCCTTCCTATATTTTCTACCCTCTGGCACCTCAGCCTTGCCTCCAAAACTCTCTCAAGGATTTTGAGAGGCTAACTTAACAGGGTGATGCCCCAATAGGTGTTTATATTGTTTGTATTGTGCTTAACCCACCCCCCAAAAGAACAATCAATTCTGTCATCCAGCATCCTATCTTGTCCCAGCAAGCATACTGATCTATAAAGCCATTTGCTATAGTATCTCCAATTAGCTTTACCATTCTTCATCATATGCAGTGCTTTTTCTTCCTGCACAGGTACCTTCTAAGCTTCTCCATAAGTCTCAGTGGTGCTTGCATTTGCAACATTGTTTTCTCACGTAACAGCATTTGGTATTTTGTTCCCCATAGTGCTCTCCGGAAAAGGCTTTCTTCATTATCAAAATCCATTTTCTCAAAGTCACTGATTCATTCTTTTTAACATGTCTTCTGCATCAGATTGCCACCGCCTGCTTATTCTCTGAAAGCACACTCTTACCACTCCTTCTGCCACACAGTGTCTCCACTGCCTTGATGAAGCATTCTGTAATCTTCATCCATTTTCCCTCCATTTCCTTCATTGTCATCTGGCGAATCATGAAAGCTTTTCTATGCCTTCTAGAAAAACACTTAATTTTGCCTTCTCTTTACATAACCACCAATACAATTTCTTCCTCCAATTTATTGTCCTTCCTGTTTTCCCAGGGTTGCAGTCAGGTTTTTGGCTGTTAATATTTTATATTGTTCTGCCACAGATTCAGTCAGCAGAAGTATAACTTTTACCTCTTTGACCAATTTTAGTAAATTATAGATGGCATGGGAGGTGAAAAGTTAGTCTGCTGATGCTTTATTTATAAGCATAAACCTGGTTTCCCTCAGGAGTTGGGTGGATTGTATACACCAGTCATTTATTTTCTGAAAAGCAGATGTACTCATTGCTTTCTTTAATCAAAACAGCTTTCTGACATCCGGTGTGAACTTGCTATTCGGTTTAAACCCATCCTTGACACCGGCAACAATTTAAAATGCCAGATTCTCTGATATGCTTTAAAGAGATAAGGAACATACAGTAATACTTCTGCATTTAGATAACTTACTTCACTGGAAGTACCACAAAGATGTCAAATCTTAATATACAAGTAAGTAGTCAGAGTAAAATGGTGCATCTTCTTTCTCAGAAACTTACATAGTCTATATTTGTGGCTTTGTATTTACAGTTCCTTTTAAGAATATTATCGCTTAAGCTAATAGTTACCAGTCATGAAATCTTAGCCCTATTAAATCAATAGGGGTTTTATTATGGACTTCAATGAAGTTAGGTGGTAAGCCAGGAAGTTCTGAAAGGCTATGGGTTAGTTAGTATTCTGAAGCATGTCTTAGTCTTTCTCCATTCACTGCAAGCTGAGAATACATTATATGGATAGGAACTATTTGGCAAGTTTCATAAATCATTTGGAAGACTTAGAACAACAAGAAAGGTGTGGTTTTTCCTCACAGGAACTGAGAAATATGTGGCTGGAGACAGGAGAACTGTTCTTCCTCAAATTCTTTTGTTCTGATTTGTCCACTCCTTTGTTTCAGGTTACATTGCTTCTGCTGTTCAAAATACATTGTAGAAATTAAGATGTGGCAGCCTTCCCTCATATGTTTTGCCCTCCCCATCAATTGCTATAGAAAGTTATCCCAACTGTAGAACTGGCTCATTGGTTAAGTTATTCATAACTAGAGATGGCTGAAATTTCTGATTTTTGAGGAAAAAAAATATTTTTAAACCAGTTTTTAGATCTATAAGATGTTAGCAATTTTTCCTCTTGATGCTCCTCAATGCACATTGAAATCAATTGATTAATGCTATCTGCTGTAGTTTGGATGTTGATTTCAAGAGGATCTGGGCTATTGAAAGTGGATCACGATCTTGCAGGATTAAGCCCTGACATTTGAATTTTCAAAAGTAGATACTAATCTGGGTGCTTCCAGATTTTAGAGGCTTAATCTGAGATCTTCAGGTTTGAAACAACCAAACATAGTATTTTCAAACATCTCTAAGGCCCAGATCCTCAAAGTAGTTTGTGTTGGGAGAGCGATGTCTAAATTACATTGAGGATGTAGACTGAAAGAATATAGAAGCCTAAATCTGATGTTCAAAAACTAGGGGTGTCACTGTTAAGAAAAGTAATAAGTATTCATGTTCCTACCTTTCTTGTGGACAGGTGTTTAAAGGATCAAGCCTGTGACTTTTAAAATGGAACTTTCGAAAGTCAGCTTTTTACAGAAATCTGCTGAGCAAAATAGCACTGTCTTTCAAAAACGAAAAAGGGGAGAAAAGGCCCCCAAATCTATTTAATATGAATAATACCATCTGAACTGTTCGTTAGAAATCCCATCTGGTATGATTTAAAAATAATACTATAAATTAAACATATATGTGCCCTTACCTAAAACCCACTGACATCAATGGGAGTTGGTCTGTTCATTTCAGAGGGCTGTGAATTGGACCCAAATGGAAATATAGTGATTCTTTTCAAGGAGAATATAAAAAAGGCATATCTACCTTCTAAAATCTGCTTAATTATGCATTTTTTTCAGAATGCTTAAATAATGAAGACAGATTATACTGATCCAGATCTTGGAGTTTTCATTAGTCCAAAATAAATTGTCAGGCAAAGCTGATCCCCAGAAATACAGTATAAGTGCTATTATTTTTTAAATAAATCCTTCGATGCTGTTTTTTTCCTGAAACCACCATAAAGTTACACATACAGTTTGTGCTGAAGGCTCTTAGTTAATGCTAGTAAAACTCCACTTCCAATCTGAACGGAAGGTTCTTTGGAATTTCACTGAGATTGAAATCTACAGGAAGAAACAAACAGGAAGAAACCTGTCTACAAATAAAGACAAAAGATTGTTTGGTATAATGTAGAGTGCAAAGAGAGACACACGGAATCCTTCACCAAGGACACAAATGGACATTGTGTCAGTCTCATGAAAAGAAAAACACATCCAGCCTGGGTGACCAATCTTTAGTAGATGCAAGAGTACCTAGGTAACTAAGTCTAAGCTTTGATTCTGATTTGATTTGTTATAACCATTTGAGTCCCATATTGGTACTTGTAATTGATTCTCTTTGCTGCCTTAAACAATTTTATATTTGATTTCACTATGAAAATCTGAGTGCTGTGTGTTAGGCAGAGAGATGATTGGAGGTGGAACCAGGATGCTGTGGTGTATACTGTTTTTTTTGGAAACAGCAAATTGTTTAATACTGCAAGTTTCCAGTGGCTGGATACTCCATGGAAGATGCTTGGACAGTTCAAGGGCTGGAGTTAGGGCCAGATTAACCATTAGGCTAATAAGGCTACAGTCTTAGGGCCCTCCCATTGTTTAGGCCCTCCTGCTCAAGCGGGAGGTAGGGCTGGACTGGGTGTGGGAGGGGGAGTGACCTTGCTCACATACTAAGCTCCCTCTAAGCTGCGCAACCTGCTGGGATTTTCTGAGTCCTGCTCAGAGGTTCAAAGCTCCCACGCAGGCAGGGAGCTCAGCAGACTGGCAGGGTCTGGGGCATCTGTAAGCAGCTGCTAAATGGAGCTGCCCCAAGCTGAACTGAAGAGCTCCCAGAACAGATAATCAGGCGAGATAAGTAGGGAATAAGTGGCTGAGGGGAGTGAATGAGTGAGTAATTAATTAATTGGCGGGGGGGGGGCAGTCAGAGGGGAGTGGAGTTTGGAGATTGCTGTCTGCCCAAGGAGACAGAAAGAGAGACAGAAACCCAGCAGTCTTTTCAATCCTCCTGGGCTGAAAAGGGAGAGGTAAGGGGCTGGCTGCATGGGGTAGGTGGGGGGGAAGAACGAGTGGGTGAGTGCTGGCATCTGTGAGGTGAAGGCAGGGAACAGTTTATTTAGGGTGTTCTGACTCACTTGCTGAAGTCCTCTCTGTCTGTTGGGGTTGGAGGGAGGAGGTGGGGAGAGCAGGCTGCATGGGTGGGAGGGTTGTGTGCCAGGAGGACAGTTGCATGATTACATTTCTTTAATTATTTGGATTCATATCACTCTGAGAGAGAAAAGGTGGTGAAAGCTTATGTATTCAGATATACCGAGTTATTACTCAATCCAGTGTGACAGAATGTTTCCCAAATGTTGAGACTGCATTACAGCCGTATTTACCACTAGTAGTCACTAAGGCTATGTCTAGACTACAGGCTTCTTGTGCAAGAAGCTTTTTTTGGAAGAGAGCTTCCGAAAGAGAGTGTACACACTGCAAAAGTGCATCAAAAAAGCGATACACTTTTCTGAAAGATAGCGCCCAGACAGTCTGGGCGCTATCTCACATATAAGCAGTGATTGCTGTGGACAGAATGGCCACCAGAGCACCTCTGCTTTTTCCTCTTTCCTCTTCTTTCGAAAAAACGCCGTCTTCCCCATCCACACACACCTTTTTGCAAAAGAGCTCTTTTGGAAAAAGGCTTCTTTCTTGTAGAATGAGGATTACCAATTGCACAAAAACCCCTCTGTTCTTTTGATTTACTGGCGAAAGAAGGCATTTGCAGTGTGGACGTAAGTCAAGTTTTGTCAGAAAAATGGCTGTTTTTCCGACAAAACTCTGTAGTCTAGACATAGCCTAACTGTAGTGGAGAATGTCTCTTTTCTCTTCTAATAGGTCAAAAACGTCCTCCGATTGACCACGGCTCAAGAGCATCTTAGTGCTTTGTCCCTCTTGAGCATTGAGAGTGAAACTGTCCAGTCTTTGAACTTTGATGAGATCATTCACAACTTTGCCACAGTTCAGGTGGGAAACATTGTCCGAGTGCAGTGAGAATAGAATAAATGTGTTTAATTTTATGTAATTATGCATATGGATATTGACTCAATTGTTTTTTTTCCAGTATGTAATTCAAACTTAGATCCTTCTCTCCCGTTAGCCTTAAGCCCCTCATAACCTTAATCTGGCCCTGGCTGTAGTTTGCCTGCTGTTAACCTGCACACTACCAGAAGGGAAACAAGGCATTGAGGGTGAGGAGTACTTGTATTGCTCATGAAATTGTGGAGCTGATTTACGGCAGGCACAGACAAGGCTTCTTCAACCTAAGGTGATAGGAATGTTCCTCACAATCCTGGCTTCCCCTGGGAAGTCTCATGCAAGGTCACAAAGCAGGTCAGTTGTAGAGCTCAAATACAAACCAAACCTGACAAGATTCAGTTGTCACCCACTAGACGGCATTAGAGACCCAACGTAAAAAAGGCAAATTCTGAATATTACTGTTTCATGCACAGTACTGCATGGAAAAGCAACTTCACAAGAATGGCACTGTAGACTGTCATATTTATCTTTCTGTTCGGATATGTTCCATTTATAAATACAATTGGTTTTTTTCCTTCTTTCTTTCCTATTGACATTTCTACTATCTCAACGTGGGATTTGAAATTTAGATTGGATTTTTATTGTTATCATGTACAAGAAATGAGAGCATAATTAGCTCCGTATTTGCTAGACAAGGAAAAGGTTTATCAAGTAAGAAGGGGGCATTTTAATATAGTCACTTTTCAAAGTCGAATTTCATTTTGAGAGGAAAATAAGATGGAACATGCTTTTTTGTTAATGTTAGCTTCTAGAAGCTCTTCAGTGTAAAACTGAAATGAGAATAATCTACTTGAAAATACTAATGTCATCCAACAGCTCACAGAATCAGAAAATCTACCCTTTCAGAAACAATTAGTTATTTATCTTCTTGCTTCATCTATCATAAAGTGAACTTTAGAGAAAGAAGGGATTATCTTTAAAATTCATATCTACTTACAAATGTATGCAGCTCTGACCTTTATATTAGAGGGGCCCAGTTATTTGTTTTCATCTTTTGAGAATATCTGATTCATCATAAAATTTTCTGACAAGTTAGAAGAGCTTAAAAAAACTGTCTAATGCTAAGCAAAACCTGGTGGTATGTGTAGAGTAGTTTGTGTGTCGGGTGTGGGGGAGGGAGTTGAACTATGGCATCCTATACGTTGTGAAGTTTTACTTACCACTAGCTTGCATGAGGTATTCCATAGAGATAAATTATCATGCTACTACATAATACTAATAATTTACTCAAATTTGAGTTAAATTAACAGGTTTAATAAAATAGGCAGAATCAATTTAAAAAATATAGGCTTTGGGGACTTGAGTATCAGATCATTAGTTTTTGCTACTCAGTGAATGATAAGTAGATAATCAGTACTAATCATTTGCTCATGTGGGGACTAATTTGAAAAATCGGAATTCTTTTCTTTAAAAAAATTCAGACAAAGAGAAAAATGTTTCATTCAAAATATTGAGGATTTTTTATTAAAAGAAAAAAATTCATGTTCCTCTCTCCACTCCACTTAAAAAGGGAAGAAAAAAGAGAGAGAAAGCACGCAGAGACAAATAAAAAAATGCCAATGTTTCTTCTAAATTGATTCAAAATTTAAAATGTTTAATTTCACATCATTTCACTGAGCAAGAAGAAAATTTTCAAACATGAACAATTATTTGCATTAATTTTTAACTAGTAGTGTATACAAAACTGCTCCTTTTCCACTTGTATGACTGAAATTGAGAGTTGTCTATTTCAGATGAAGACCTTATGGCAGGGATGGGCAACCACGAATCATGAGTGGACTGTATGAGTGACATCCTTCATCTTAGTAGGCTGCAGCAGCATGTGGACTCCTTGGGTTCCACCTGCAGCTTGAAGACCCCTGCCTGCCCCTCTCTCACATATGCCTTTCATCCTCTGGTGATTGAAGCCCCACACTTACCCGCTCCTTCCCCTTCCTCCCAGCATTTTCAGAGCACCACGAATCCATTGATTCATGCTCTGTCCTCCTCTCTTTTTCCTCCCTCCCAGAGCTTGCACAACCATGAACAGCTCCTCACCTCCTTGATGACCATGGAGTTACACTGGTTAACACCAATGTCATAGACTGGAGAATTTGTATCACTTTAGTACTGCGCTGCAATAAACAGTGATTTTCTCATGCATGAATAAAATTCCCATAATGAAAATATTCCACAAGTGCTTCTTCAGAGTGACACTACAGTATCTTAGAACATACTCAGATGAAATGCCATCCTTATATATGAACAGCTGAGGGAAATTGAGGGGGTCAGAGGTGAAATGGGAGAATCCTAGTCGTAAGGGAGGGAGATTATATCCAAGGGACAGTAGGTAGCTCCTCTCCCTGGAAGTCTCTGGCACCATTTGCCAGCTCGGTGAGAAGGGTGCTCATTGGCTAGCATTCCCCAACTCCATGAAAGGTCCATGTAGAACCTCTTTCAGCTTTGCTGTAGCAGTGATAAAAGATTTTGGTGGGCCCTGAGCTCATGTGGCCCTCGCAGGTCAGTGTTTCCACCCTGTGGCACCTTGAGTCCCCCTGGTAGAGTGGGTACTGGGATTCAGAAAGAGCTGAGGCCAAGAAAAGCCACCCCATATTATGGTTTTATAGTAAGAGCTCTGTAGCTCCCCCTTACTGGAACCAATTACATGCCTGATATAGATGAGTATGGGTGATGGACCGGTAGTGCCTCTACTCTGTTTTAAAATTTAATAAAACTTATGGCTTGCTGCATAGTTCCATGCATGGGTCCGTCCTTAGTAAGCCACAGTGTCCATATCAATAGCACTTTGAAAGTGTCTTAGATAGGTGTACAACTGCATATGTGTGTTCTCCTATGTGTAGATCTCGAATGAACTGCCCAATGACCACACGGTCTTTTAAGGGTTGAATGCGCTGGGCCAGATTTATTGTCAACAATGGCCAGTAATAGCACTTGGCAGACTCTATGAGAACATGTATGCTTATGACAGTGGACACAGTTCAGTGAATGTCAGAACCTACTCTCCCATTTCATCACTGGCCTTATCAATTTCCCTCATCAGTTATGTGGGAGAATCACAGAATACTAGGACTGGAAGGGACCTCGAGAGGTCATCAAGTCCAGT
>CM057846.1:110142663-110154885 GCA_030068395.1 Apalone spinifera | reverse complement strand
TATACCAATATCTAAATCGTTGATGAAGATATTGAACAGAGCCAGTCCCAAAATCCCAGAGAGGATCTTCATAGCATTATTATAAATGTTTTCAAACTTTGGAGTGTGAGGAGTAAGATACTATCCTTTTAAATAGTTTGTGATCCATCTTGTGGTTCTCACTGTGGTCTGTATGTTAGAAGTCAATAGAAAACCAGTTGGAGCATCTGTCTGTATTTAGCTAGACCTGAAATGTTTGTATTGAGTTAATAACATGTTATTTGTGACCCAACCATGTCCATATGATACTCCCATGTTGTTTGTTGAATAAAAAGTAAACGACATAGCTGGAACATGAATCCACCCCTGTAAAAATCTAAATTAAAGAGTTGCCTAATCAGATTCTACTATCCTACTTCCATTGGTGAAAGCTGGTACACATACATAGACAGTATCTTCTGTTACCCACTGGTAATAGAAAAACTAATGGATAAAGTTCATAAATAACAAAATCACTTTTTAATTAAAA
The DNA here is from genome assembly GCA_030068395.1 of Apalone spinifera. Classification (NCBI taxonomy): domain Eukaryota; kingdom Metazoa; phylum Chordata; order Testudines; family Trionychidae; genus Apalone; species Apalone spinifera. The sequence goes on along the minus strand of CM057846.1, from coordinate 110,154,377 downwards.
CATTCATGTATTCTCAGATGTCTCTAGGAACAGACAAACTAATAGAGATTTTTGCCTCAGAGAGCTGAATTCTTATCTCTTGGTTTCAAGGCATCAGTCATGTTCCCTGTTAAGCTTACTCAAAGTAAAGATGGAAACAATTATTTCTTAACTATGCTGAAGTTAAAGCTTTTTCCTTCCACATAGATGACTTCTAAAGATAAAGATGAATTGGGTACTGAAGATTAATTATCTATTCCATTTCCTTTTTTATTATATTTTCTATTTGTAACATTCTGTAAAATTAATTGTCATGATCTATATGCCATAGTCAAGCAATAGGGTTCTGTATTTGGCTAATTTCAAGTAATTTTCTTGAATAAATTTTGTACTTTGATACTTATATTATGTGGCTTTTGTTTTCTATCATAAGATTATTTTGTTTACTTCTTTTTTCCTAAACTTATTTTTTTTAAAATATGGCAGCTTTGCTTGCAATATTTATCCCTTATTGCTATCTAGCTTCTTGTCTGGATGCATTTAGAAACTTCGATCAAAAATTTTAAAAAAATCTATCAGAAGATATTACCCCTCTGACTTTTTAACATAATTTGAAAAGTACTTTCAATTGCTAAAATTCTTGGAACCTACTAATCACAAAGAAGATGCTATTAAGAAGAGGGATTTACCCAAGCTAATTTTACACAAATGTCCTAAATTAAATACTTATTCCCTAATATCAGTAAAATGAGTGGTGAAGAAATTACTTGTCTCAGTGCTACAGGAAACACTGAAAATTTGCTTTACATTTTTTTTGTGCACCAGAAGGACAATCTATTCAGCAGTTATGTATTATTGTTATTATTTATTATTGATTAAATCCTTTCATTTTTAAAAGTAACCTTTTAGGAGAACTGAACTTTTTTGAAAATATTCTGGTAGCCAAGATCTAAAATGTTTATTAGAATACTACTCAGTACAATAAGAGGATGTAGAAACTGTCCCCATAATTGATACTTAGTATGTTCCTGACTAGATGAAACTTGTGGTCTTCACTGGTCATTTCATATTCTATGTAAATAGATTCACAGATTAACAGATTGAGTTTTTCAAAGTCCTCCAAATGATTTAGACATTAAATTCCCTTTTAATTTCAACATGATTTGCATGAATAAACCCTAAATTAGTTTTGAAAATGGCAACTAGATATCCTGAGTCCAGAAGGATCATTGTGATCATCTTATCTGACTTTCTTCATAACACAGACCAGAGAATTTCACCCAAGAAATCTTGAATCAAGACAATAATTTATGGAAGAACTAGAGCATCTCTTTTAAAAAGAAATCAAATGGTGATTTAAAGTCCTTAAATGATGGTGAATTTACCATATCTTTTAAATTGTCATTAGAACTAGTTGAAATTTTTTGGATTATTTTTTATTGAAAATACTAATTCACCAGAACTGAAATAGTTTGCAAAAGAACACTGGGTTTGACTAATTTCACACCCTGAAAAAATGTCAGGGAAGGATTTTGAAACTGTTGAAACATTTATTCCTGCTTGAATTTTTATATCCTCACTTTCCAGCTACTATATTTATGATGTCTTGTCTGACATTAAAAAAGCCCTCTAATATCAGATATCTAATATGATATAACTTTAAGTTGTATCTTAACCCTTCCTTGGATAAGCGAACTAGTTTTGGATCCTTTAGTGTCTCATTGGAAGGCATCTCTTGCAACCCTTCAATTATTCTTGCAGTTCATCTCTTATAGCTCATTTTTCAACATTTCTTAGAGTAGGGACATTATAACTGGATCCAATATTCTGGTGGCAGACTCACAACTGCAGAATACAAACACAGTGTTACCTCTTCATTCTCATTGCCTCAGAGGAACAAGCAATATGTAATGCAATAAACCAGAAATGATCAAATGTATCCTGTTGCAATTTTAATGAGGCTCACTAAGTACTTTAATTAGTACTTCCTGGTGAGCAGCATAATGGGCTTGAAGACTGAATCCAAGCTTAGGCTAATAGACATTGTGAAACAGAATATTGGAGATAAACCGTTTCAATTACTTTTATCCCCAAAGCAATACTACCAACAAATGTGTTAAGGACACACGTACACTATTCCTGCTTAATCCTATTTAAATTAGGATGAGATGGCTTTAAAGCAGCTCAGAGACTTGTTAAAAAGAAATATCATGGTATTTTGTACTTCATAAACTTAATATAGCTCATTAGGTAAACAGCTGAGAAATGCAGACAAGGAAACACTGCACTTAGAGGAAGCACTTTTGAGCCAAATGTTTAGATGGCATGATTCAGCATAGCTGCATTGAAATCAGTTGGAGCTATGCTGATTTACAACAAAGGAGGACCTAACCCTCTGAGTTAATTAAGCAGAAGTGTTAGATTGACTGGGGTTGCAATTAAAGAGCTAGCTGAGGCAATATCCATTGTGTACTGAGAGATCTGAGCTCAGTTAACACCCAAAGGATCAGCAAGAAATTCCTTCCTTAGCAGAAGTGAGGCTTTAGCTCTAAGTTGAAGAACATTTGATGGAAATCTCTGAGATAGCTTTAAGATGCCTTAGGGGTAGTTGACAAATAGGGGAATCTCTTAGTGACAAATCCCACCCCTATCTCTTTAGGGTATGTTTACACTACAGAGTATTTTCGGAAAAACAGATGTTTTTCTGAAAAAACTTCAATTCTGTCCACACTGCAATTGCACTCTTCCGCAAGAAAATCGAAGGAACAGAGGGGTTTTTCTGACTTTAGTAATCCTCATTCTATGAGGAAGAAGCCTTTTTCTGAAAGAGCTCTTTTGGAAAAAAGCTTGTGTGGATGGGGAACAGGGAGTTCTTTCGAAGAAGAGGAAAGGGGTAAAAGAACAGATGCCCTGGTGATGACGCTGTCCATAGTAATCACAGCTGAAATGCAAGATAGCATCCACACTGAATGGATGCTATCTTTTGAAAAAGCAGATGGCTTTTTCGATGCACTTTTGCAGTGTGGATGCTCTCTTTCGGAAGAAGTTTTTCCGGAAGATCTCTTCTGAAAAAGCTTCTTCCGAAAGAAGCCTGAAGTCTAGGCATTGCCTTAGTGACATCCCTGGCTATATTCATTTTGTTAGCAGCAGAGAGGGCTGGGATAATAGAAATCTGAGGGTATGTCTACAGTACAACATTATTTGGAAATATCTTATTTCGAAATAGTTAATTCGAAATAACTTATTTCGAAATAATGCATCTATACACATAATGCATTTCAAAATAGCGTTTTGCTATTTCGAATAGCACATGCACACTGAGTAGATGCTGAATCGCATTTAAGGCCAGCCGGAACCAGGCCTGGCAGGGCATCAGGTCAGGAGTTATTTTTTGTGGCTGCTGCTTGAGGCTATCTAAGGCCTATGCTTAAAGGGATCTCCCCTCCCCCCCGACAGCCCGTTCTCAGGTTTCCCTGCTTGCTTCCCTCCCTACCTCGATGAGGGACAGCAAAGCATTTTTTCTCTGCGTGCTCTGCTTGCCCTCACTTGGGACACCACAGCACTCTGCAACATGGAGCTAGAGCTGTCCCAGAACACTCTGGTGCTTCTCATGGATGCGTTGCTGTGAGCCTGGCTGTACTTTCTGCAGGCTGCCATCCAGGAGGTCCATTGGGGGCCTGTCAGTATCCGGGAGGCCCTGCAGGAGAACTTCCACCCTGAGGAGCACTAAAAGCCTCCCTGGTCTGCCTCACGGTGGGCTTGTGCCTCATTCCTCCCTCACATCCTTCCACTTACCCCTCCCTAACCCCCCTTCCTGATGTCAAATAAAATACATGTATTTTCATGAACACAAACTCTCTTTATTTAATAAAACTGGGGGGGAGGAATGAAACTCTGGTGAGACTGGGGAAAGGAGGCAGGAGAGGGGAGAAGAGAGGGTGGGAGAGGGGAGGGGGAAACCTGAGAGGGGGAAGCAAGGGCAAGAAGGGGGAGAGGAAGCTCAGGGTTAGGGGTCTTGCCGGACCAACTTGATTTTCATGCAGACCTGCTCCTGGGTCCGCATGTGGCCTTTGGTGGCCAGGCTGGCAGCTATCCTGCCATAGACGGCCATGTTCCCCTGTCTAGTGCAGAAATCAGGGATGTTGGGGGCATCCCCCCGAAACCTGAATAAGGACCATGATCTTCTCCGGGCCCTGGCAGGCTCCTGGGAACTGGCAGACTGCTCCTGGGGAGTGGTGGAGGGCTGGCTGCCAGTGCCTGGCTGGCTCATGTTTTCGGGTCACTGGGTCAGGGGCAGTGACTGCTGGCTCTGGGATGGCAGGCTTGGAGCTGGCACAGGCACTGTGGCTAGAGTCAACCCCTTTAAGGGCTCTCAGGAGGGGGGAGGGAGAGGAGTGTTCTTAGTTGAGGCTGGAGTGGCCACCAGGGCACCCTGGGAAGGCTGGAGGCCCCCTATTTTAATGTAAGTATCTACACAGCACTTATTTTGAAATAGCTATTTCAAATTTGACTTTATTCCTTTATTACCAAATTCGAAATAAGCACTCCACTATTTCGAATTAATTTCAAAATAGCGGTTTGGCTGCGTAGATGCTAGCATGTCTACTTTGCTATGTAGATATACCCATAGTCTTTTATAAAGTTAGCATCTAATATTTGATCAATTTTCAAAGCCCTGCAGGCACATAGAAAATGATTATGTAAACAATAATAACTAATTATAATGGAATTTTATGACATGGAATTACTAGGAGCAAAATTATTTTGTGTGCATTTTTTTTACCTTTTCTTTCGTATAGCAGTATCACAGCATTAATGATGTATCTTTGCAATAAATATAGAACACAATATGAATAATAGCAAGGTTTCTTGCCCTGCAATTCACCAATAAATAAAAAGCAAAAGCAGTCAAGAAATAGAACAAACCAGTCCCTTTAATAATCATTGTGAAAAATAGATTAGTTTTTAAAACCTGTGGCAGGGATACAAAGAAAAGGCAGTTCTTATTAGGAATTTACCATTTGAGACATAGTTAGAGAGAAATATTTGTTAATGTCCTCTATGTTATTTACATTAATATAGCTCCTTTATGTTAATCAGCATGATACATTGTATTGTGCTATGCAGCAGATAATTGTGGGAAATACTTTCTGAACAGTAAAGGAGAGCTTACATTCATTTTGCATTCTTAAATGCTTCTGCATTCAGAGCATCTACTAAGAGAATGAGTGGGCAATGGTTAGCATGGTGTTGTCATAGTTCTCAACCATCAAGATGAGTCAGAAAGTCTGTCTGTATAGTTGTGGACAAAAAGACCAACTCTGTTCTGTGTTTATATAGTACCATTACAATGGGCCCCTTGGCTACCACAAAAGAAATAACATAAGACAGTGCTCCCATATTCAGTGCTCACCTTCACTACTGTTTTGTACCCATTCATCTGACAATGCTTATTTATTGTTAGCTTTTTATTCTTCATTTTGGTTTTTATAAAGTAGGCAGACTGGAAATGTATGGCTACAAATGTTGTGGGTCATAGAGAATTTGGGTAACAAGACTAAGAAAATATTGGGACTTGTCCCTGAACGCAGTGGGAATCTTTCTTTTGAAAATAACCAGCTGCACATTTCAGTATGATTCCCCCAATGTGAAGGCATATTTTTGAGTCTATACCAAGTAATAAAATTGTCACAATAAAAAAATGCTTAATTGCTGAATATAAAAAAACATGGTGTGCTGTTTTCATGGACTTTGATTATACACAGGTTACTGCCTCCTAAGGTTAGAGACCGATGTACCTTTGAAAAATTCTCTTTGCAAGTCCTTTCTTGTATCAATTGTTGCTCTTTGAACCCTTTGAAGGAGAGGTTTTTGACAGTCAAAGAGGATTAATCTATGTGCAAGAATAAGAGTGTGTCTAGACTGCAGAGTTCTAGTCATAGTTCTCAACCTCTGGTATCCCAGAAAAACTCTGCCACGTCTAGGGAATGAGTCTGCTTTTTCGGAATAGTTTTCAAAAAAACGGGCACATTCTTTCAGAAGCCCTGTTTCCTCATTTTATGAAGAATAAGGTATTTTCTGAAAGAGGAGGTTTTTCCCACGTTTGGCCCCATGTAGACAGGCCAAATGTCAAAAAAGCTTCTTTTGAAAAAACAAACAGAAAAAGGTATGCAACTTGCGGTTCACAATTTGCATATCTTTTTCCGGAAAAAACCCCACAGTGTAGACAAAGCCTAAATGAGCATATACTGCACTGCCTAAAACAGGAATAAGATTCAGGAAGCTGATTCAGCTTCTGTCTTCCTAAAAAAAAAATGAGAAGGGGGAGGCGAATGATTATCCATCCTTGCAAAGTGCTTTGAGTCTTGCAGATGAAAAAGAGCCGTACAAGTTCATATCTGCTGATTAACAAGTAATCACTATTAACAACAATTACTTATAAAAGTTGTAGAGACTTGCAAAGAATATGAAAGGGATTAACCATTAAAAAGAATGAGAAATGAGTAGCTACAAATTGCTTTCACTGCTTTGAGTACCTCTTCCATAGCCCAAAACTGAGCCTACAAAGCCAAACTATGTGATTGCAAGCCAGCATAAAGTCAGATTAATTCCATTCACCCTACTGACTGTACAAGAGTTACTCTGGAGTTCCAGTGGAATTTGGTCCACCGTCTCTCAGCCTGCCTTATTTCAGAATGTCAAAATCTACCTAAATTATAGAATAATTGATGAATGTATCCAAAGTAATTGGTTAGGAACAACATCAAGAAGTCTTTCTCAGCTATTAAAATGCATCCCTTCCTTTCCCGAAAATCAAACTTAGCTGTCTCCCTGCTATATATATTTGAACATACAGTAAGTATTACCCCTTCTCCACCATTCCTGCCTCCAGCTTAACTCCCAACCCTCTAGGTCAGTGTTTCTCAAAGTGGGCTATGGGCTAATAGGCTGTTCCAGTTTGTTTACTTAACAGCCGCGGAGCCTTGTGGCTCCCATTGGCCACAGTTCACTGTATGCAGCCAATGGGAGTGGTGAGACTCCATGACTGTGGGGCTGTTAAGTAAATAAACTGGAGTGGCCTGTTAGCAGCTTTCTAAAAAATGGGCCCATTTTCAGAAGCACTACTCTGGGAAGAACTATCTGCTTGCAGCAACCTATGAAGGGCCATCCATTGGGAACTAGAAACTCAGGTGCTGCACAGATGGTCCTTTCAGGAGATCAGTGATTCATGCACAAAGACTTTGCCCTCTGCGGTGATCAAAGTTTACATAGGTAAGCTGTAATAAAAGCTACTTTGTATTCTATCATGCGAGAGAACTGGCTCATCCTGAACATATTATATAATACATGATGTCCAAACAGAAGACAGTTCACCCTAGAACTTTTAAAAATCGTTTACTTTCGAATTACTACAGAGCATTTTCCCAGCTATACAGTGCTGCTTGTCCTTAAACACTGATGTGTACACTTTATTTCTAGTTATCTCCAGGGAGACCAGAACATAGGTTTTATAGTTCCATCAAATTATAAATTCAGACCTAGTTCTACCAATTAAATATTTTCTTCTATCCTTGTCCCCAGTATATTGTCACCAGCAGCAGCCCTGATCATTTTGCCAGGACAGAAAACTCCCTTCCCCCTATGGTAAACCAATAAATTGTTGGACAATCACAGTATAAATGCGAAGAGGGAAAAGCCAAGCAACACAGAAGGATGGCATCTCATGAAGTTGATGCCCAGAGAAACTGCCCTGTTCACCTGCCCTTAGAACAACTGTCATGAAGATAGTATGGAAGGGTTAAAGTATTTAACAATATGGCCTCAATTTGCTAAAACCCAACTTAGTGATCAGCAAACATGAGAATTCAGAGGTTCTCATGTTTAATTTCCTGTTTACATGCTTAATTTCCTGATTAATCTGAAAATCTAGCTGTAATATTCAAGAGAAGAAATTATCTCATGAGATATCCAGTCAGTCAGGGTATGTCTATACTGTGGAGGTATTTCAATAGCTATTCCGCATCTTTTGCACAAGCTCGTTATTTTGAAATATAATGGGCTTGCTATTCTGATGTCCCTGAAAATCTCATTCCATGAGGATTAAGGGATGTTTGAGAATAGCTGTTCCCTCTGGGAGGTGCTGTTGCCTGAGTCACATCCTTCGCCTCCCACCATAGTGCTCGGCACCACTCAGCCGGGCCGCCGCGGGGGAGCAAGTGGCGCAAGCGGCTGTTTGGGCGCCATGGTCCCCATGAGGTGTAACAGTTAATCTGAACTAAAGTCTTAGTTCAGATTAACTTTAAACTGCCGTGTGTAGCCGCGGGCAGTTCGTTTGAACTAAGGGGGATTTAAAAATGGCGGCTGGATGGGAACATGCAAATAAAGCCCGGGATATTTAAATCCTGGGCTTCATTTGCAACTCCGGTTGCCTGATTTGCCTACCTAGCTCGAATTAACGAGCTAGTGAAGACATACCCTAAGTGATCTGTCCACACTACCAAGCCTGTTGCACCACCCTTAGGGGTGCTAAAGTCAAATCCTGTAGTCTTACTTTTCATGAGGAGTAACACTATTCCCAACTGTGCATGGCTGATGTTACACTAGTGTAGATTCTGCATTACTAGAAATCTGAGACCATTGGCCCCCAGGAGGTTTCCTGCAGCTATCCACTATATCCACTCTGGCCACACCTTGTGTCTCTGCTTCTCTTCCGCTGAGTTAAAAAAGCCCCAAGAATTGTAGACTGTACTGTCCCATCTGGCCAACTTCATGAGCCTTTAGTGAGCGAGCCGCACACCCAGGAACACGTGGACATGACTTCCACCACCAATCCATCAGATACTGCGATGACGGCGATTTGTTCTGCTCCCACGGCCTCCGCTTCCCAGAGGTGCAGAAGAGCTCCAGCCTGAAGTGTCCACAAGATCCTGGACCTCCTCAAGGTGTGTGAGGAAGCAGGGGTGGGGGGAATGAAGCCATCCTAAAAGACCTCAGGATAAAAAAACAGAACGCTGATGTCTATGGCAGGATCGCAGGCAGCCTCACACTGAAAGGCTATTCCAGGACCTTTATGCAATGCAAAGTGAAAATCAAGGAGCTGCAGCAGTCCTATCAGAAGGCCAGGGAGCAGAGCGGATGCTCTGGGGTGGCACCACACACCTGCTGCTTCTATGACCAGCTGGATGCCATTCAGTGGTCATCACCATAGTCATTGAGTCTGACCAAGACCCACCTGGTGTCAGCCTGCAGGAGAGCGGGGTGGAGGAGGGCCACGAGGAGGAGAAGGAATAGATGGAGGTAGAGGAAACTAGCCAGATGATGTTGCCCGAGAACCAGGATTTGCTGTTTACTTTACTTTGGAGCCAGTTCCTCCCTCCTAGTACATCTCCATCAATGACCCTGTGGAGAGCACTTTCAATGAGTTCTCTAACTTTGTCTAACTACAAGCAGGGTGAGGCAACAGAGTGTGAGGGGCAGCGTGCTCTCTCTCAGCCTATTCGGCATCGGGGGGCGCGGAACAACTCATTCACATGTCTGCAGATGGAGCATCAGTCTTGAGTACCAAGCTCCATGAAGCTCTCACATAGGAACTCTTCGGTCCTTCTCACAAGGTTCCAGCCTTATTTTGGCCTCCGCAGTAGGCACCTTCCCATGCTAAGCCCTCAATAAGTAGATTAGAGTCATGGAACTACACAGCTGTGCAGCATGAGGCCCAGGTTCATGGCCACATTCGGTCAGCATTTGCTCTCAATCAATCACAGTGATGTGGAGAAGACTGATATCTTGCATGGGAACCTGGCAGGAGGAGGAGGAGCATGTGCTGTTCACACTTCTACCTCCCTCTCCTCTCCTGTGATCAGGGAAAGAAGCACTCTGGCAAGCCTCATATGCCAGCCCAGGTGTGTGCCAGATAGAGCAGGAAGCCAGTTCACCTCTCCCCCATGCCTGAAGACTCCTGGTCTCTCCAGGAAAGTTGCACTGTGCTAAGAAACCACATGTGCCGGACATAGCAGGAAGCACTCCCCTGCTACCTGCAGGTTTGTGGCTTGGATCTCCCCATACCATGACTGCCTTCCTCTGGACCAAGTGTGTCCCGAAGCTCCCCTGAGACATCTGTGCACCTGCTGTAGTGTCCCTTTAAACCAAAAATGTGGCCTTGCATGAAACATCTCACCATTGTCTGAAACGAGACCTTCTGTGTACCCTAGGAGATTTGGGGTAGGCTTCACACAAAGTATCTCCTGTGATGCCTGCCCTTGTAACTTTTCTTTTCAGCTAGGACAGCTGCCAGCTCAGTGTGTCCTACATCTCCCACTGCATCTGCCCACCTGGCTCACATCTGCAAGTGAAAATGCACTAGGGACTGCATGTTCAGGGAGAAAATGGATTGCTTGCACTCTCTCATGCAGGAGATCCAGACAGAGAGGCAGTACCAGGTTGCTGAGTGGGAGGAGAGGAAGGCTGCCAGGGCGCAGCTTGTGTGCCAGCATGCAGAAATGTTCTCCACCCTGATCTCTGTGATGGAGCACGTGGTGACCTTCCTGGAATGGGCCACCAGCCAGAACCCCACCCACCCTGTGGCTTCCACTACCAGAGTCCCCGAGGCCCGAGATCTCAATGATTGCCAAAGTCTCCAGGCCAACTGGAGTCAAGCAGTAGTCCTACTCCCATTCCTGAGCCTCCCTTCCCCCTTCTGGTTCCTAATTCATTCCCCAAATGTAGTTTTTCCTCAAACATTCTTGTCCTTTGAACAATTTTTTTTTTATTGCTTGAACTCAGGGGTTGGGAAGACAGTAGAGGGTACAAGTTAGGGCAGGATGGGGGGTGAAAGGCAAACACAGAAACACAGGGAATGGAGGGGCACCTTGTGGAGAGCCACAGTGGAGAGTCTCAACCCTGGCCTTGCATCATAATTGTCCTTCAAGGTGTGTCTGATTAGCATTGCCCTTTGCTGTATTCTCCTTATGATGCTGGTGTCTGACTGTTCAAACTTTTGGGCCAGGCGCTCTGCCTCAGCTCCCAACCGTGGCAGAAAAGTCTGCACCTTATTCTCACACAGGTTATGAAGAATACAACAGGTTGCCACCATGAAGGGAATGTTGCACTGATTGAGGTCCTAGCAGGTCAGGAGACTCCTGAACCTCACCTCTAATCACCCAAATGCATGTTCCACCACCATTCTGCACCTGCTCAGCCTGGTTCTGAACTCCTCCTTAAAAACATAGAAGTGGCCATAGTGGGTCAGGCCAAAGGTTCATCTAGCCCAATATCCTGTCTGCTGTCAGCAGTCAATACCAGATGCCTCAGAGGGAGGGAACACAAGTAATCCTCATGTGAGCTCCCTCCTGTCTTCCATTTCCAGACAAACAGAGGCTAGGGACACCATTCCTACCCATCCTGGCTAATAGCCATGGCTAATAGCTAACCTCCATGAATCTATCTAGCTTTTTTTTAACCTTGTTAAAGTCCTAGTCTTCACCACATCCTCTGGCAAGGAGTTCCACAGGTTGACTGTGTGCTGAGTGAAGAAAACCTTTCTTTTGTTTGCTTTAAGCCTGCTATCTATTAATTTCATATGGTGACCCCTAGTTCTTATATTGTGGGAAGAAGTAAATAACTTTCCTTATTCACATGTTCCATACCTGTCATGTTTTTATAGACCTCTGTCATATCCCCCCTTTGTCTCCTCTTTTCTAAGCTGAAAGTCCAAGTCTTTTTAATCTCTCTTCATATGG
>CM057846.1:110117025-110134260 GCA_030068395.1 Apalone spinifera | reverse complement strand
TCCCTTTATAACTCACTTATCCTCCACCATTCCCAAGTCAAGGGTCGTATATACGGACCCAATAACATATCTTGAAAACTAGAGCCAATCAACAATTAAGCATCATTTTCATTTTCAGTGACCCAGAATTAGTAAAGTTTGACTACATTTATTTCAGAAGCATTTTGGCTGTAGAGCAGTGTTGTCATTCACAGAATGGCCATCAAAGCACCTGTGCTTTTTCCAATAGGCTCTTTTTGCGCAAGAAACCCCTGTGTAGTGTCCACTTGTGCCTTTTTGCGCAAGAGCTGTAGCGCAAAAAGGAGTTATTACTCGTGGGGAGAGGAATAACTCTACCGGCAAAAGCCCTCTGTCCTGTCGATCTACTGTATTCTTTTTTTTTTTTTTTTTTTTTTTTGTGTGCAAAAATGTGCTTGAGATATGGACGCTCGGCCGGTTTTTGTACAAAAACCTTGTAGTGTAAACATATCCATAAAGATTAAATAACATAGCCACAATCATGCAGGAAGTCTGTGACAGAGCCAAGAGAAGCTCTGGGTTCAGTTGATTCCCAATCTAGAGCATATTTTGCATGCATATAAAGTACAACTTTCTATTCTTAAAAAGAGATGTAAGGAATAACCCAAGGCATCAGGGCAATTTAAGGACTTTTTTAAGGTTCTAAAAGCAGCTGTAGTTGTAAGAAGCAGTGGTGATGATGCAGAAAATCCCAGTGTGGTAGAGTGTGAGGGGAATTAAACTATTTTGAAAAGATAAGGAAGCAAAACAAAATCTAATTTCCTGTAACTGAAGGGAGCTGTGTTGCATCTGAAACTATTTTGCTATGTGATGTGAAGTCCTAAAATGTAATCAGCATCTCCTAGACTTTCTCTGTTCCTTAGCCTTATTGGCTGAAGGCACAGCAGAGGAGGAGCATGCCTCTGAATACTTTTCTCCCCTCTACTCACCATAAAACAGGCTGCAAACGTACACTGCCTGACAGAGTGGTGCTTGTGGTTTGAAATTGTTTCCGCTCAGCAGCAGTCACTTGAGTATTTTTGCTTTACCTCTCCTAATGGAACACAAGAAAATATCCGAATGCATGAATATAAAATATAAGCAATGTACACCAAAACAGCTATAGGTTGAATATCACGGAACTTAATAACCATGCTGGAAATGATGATCATTAGAAACTGCATCTGAAAGAGACAAAACCAGCATTTCAGATTTTGAAATCCTGCTGTTTGGTATCATGCCAGAGTTTTAACTGTTTTCTTCCTTGGAGGCCTTTGTGATAACTTTGCAAGTGAAAAGTCAAAGGAGGACTATGAGGAAGGCAAAAAAAGAAACTTGACATTTAAAAGGCAGCAAGCTGGAAAGATACCTGGAGGTGGCTCTGCACTTTGAATGATGAACGTCACACGCCACCACGGTGTGCACCAGCCTCTGCACTTCTGGAACCACAGCTATGGATTGCATGGTGGTGCCAATGAGTCAGGTGGGAAAGGCTACTCCTCCGGGGGGTGCTATGAGCAACTTTCTGTTGCCCCTGAAGTGTTTGTGACTCTGGGCATTGTAAGTTTATTGGAGAACGTTTTGGTCATTGTGGCAATTGCCAAGAACAAGAATCTGCATTCACCTATGTACTTTTTCATCTGTAGTCTGGCAGTGGCCGACATGCTAGTGAGTCTGTCAAATGGATCAGAAACCATTGTAATCACCCTGTTAAACAATACAGACACTGGTGCACAAAGCTTCACCGTAAACATTGACAACGTCATTGACTCAGTGATTTGCAGTTCCTTACTTGCATCCATTTGCAGCCTGCTTTCAATAGCTGTGGACAGGTATTTTACCATCTTTTACGCTCTCCAGTACCACAATATCATGACAGTGAAGCGTGTAGGGATCATCATAACATGCATCTGGGCTGCTTGCACAGTTTCAGGCATTTTGTTCATCATTTACTCAGACAGCAGTGTTGTCATCATCTGTCTCATCAGCATGTTCTTCACCATGCTAGTTCTCATGGCCTCCCTCTACGTCCACATGTTTATGCTGGCCCGACTGCATATCAAAAAGATTGCAGTTCTTCCAGGGACTGGCACAATTCGTCAAGGTGCCAACATGAAAGGGGCCATCACTTTGACTATTTTGATAGGGGTTTTTGTTGTGTGCTGGGCCCCATTTTTCCTCCACTTGATTTTCTACATCTCCTGTCCCCATAATCCCTATTGCATGTGTTTCATGTCCCACTTTAACTTGTACCTCATTCTCATCATGTGCAATTCTATCATTGATCCACTTATCTACGCATTCCGGAGTCAAGAACTCAGGAAAACCTTCAAGGAGATCATATGCTGCTGTTGCCTGCGTGGGCTTTGTGACTTGTCTAACAAATATTAAATGGAAACAGAAAAGCTACTTTGCGCAAATATCACAGACCTCTAAGCCTTCCAGCACTTTTCTCAAGAGAACATGGGCTATACCTTTAATAATGAATATCTCTTTCTTGCAGTTATGAGTCTCATTCATGAATAATGTATATTTGTGTGTAGTACTTACGCAAGCTACAGCAGTGATTATTTAACTAAGCTGGGGAAAATCTTCACCAGACTGTAAGTAAAAAAAAATGTAAATCTTTCTGGATTGTGACATACTAATAAATATGATCATTTGTAGCTCCTGAAGTTGGTAAATAAATGTGTTGCCTACTTAAAATACACATGCATTACTCTCCACTCTGGTCCTTATTCTGTTAACCTTAAAGAAGAGAGGAAGTTAGTTATTTTCATCCATGTATTAAATTGTACATACATGAAAATGTAAAATTCAGTTAGACTATTGATTAATGCTTCTATATTTTATTTGTCTAATGGTAGATTGAATAAAGCTCTTTCCACTCATGTATATACTGTCAAAAATTAGTAAGATTTTTACACCCTTAACACATGAGGGGACAGCTAGATATATAATTGTTTATAACACAGTGAAGTTCAGCTCAGCAAGTGGAAATTCTTTCCTAGAGTGACATTTAATTCTGGACAAAGTTGCCAGAGTGACATCACTGGAGGATTACATCATCTGTTTATCTGTGAACAGATGTAATATGGGTAGGGTTGGCAGAATTTTTTTTTTTTTTTAGAATTTTGATAGATAATATTAAAGTTTATTTTAAGCTTTATCTATTTTTATCAATTTAAATGTTCACAGTTATGAGAAATTATGGAAGTCAGGCAACGAGAGGGCCAGCCAATATCTATTTCATAATAGATGTTGAGATTTAAAAAGTTAAAATTTTATAGCCACTAAAACACAATTGTCAATATCACACACCCAATTATATTCAGTACCTCAAACTGTTAAATTCTCAAGCAGCATTTTTCTTGCTTTGCTTCTCTGTAAAGTTTGATTTTAATTATTGATAAATATATTTTTCTTTAATTTGTGGGTGTTAAAAATCAACATTTATCAACATTTGCCAATAAAAATCTAATCCTTCCATGTACTGAAGGATTAGGGCACTGATCGCACAAGATACATAGCCTTATTTTGGTATCAGGGGATTCATCTTGAAGGTTAAAAGACAACTTCAGTCTGAGTATTTTCTGTCCTTTCCTTCTCTAATGAGACTACCTGTGTGGGTGTCACTTGTGGTTGTAAGCAGGATGCAGGTACCTTTTATTATATAAATAATACCATAGTATTCAATAGTAATTGTCAAATACTGAACTATGTATTGCTTCACACAATTATGGTAGAATATTTTATATTACTTTCCTTTTAATAAAATCACCTGTCAGCTAGGACTTGCACTGAGATGATTAAATCAATCAATGTATGCCACTGAGCAAGATAAGAATGTCTTTCGGGAATTGTGTGGAGAAATCATGTAGTAAAAATGGAATGCATATTCTACTTCCAGTGCTGCCAGAGACCTGTGTCTAATCACTTGTGTGTCTGTTCCAAAATCAAACGCTAAAAACCCAGTGAATTCAAAGTTAAGGGAAACCCTAAAAAATGCAAACATGATCAAGTATGAAAATGCATAATTAGTTCACACAAACAACCTTAACTTGGTCCTGCAAAAACACTGCTCAATAAATATATTTATGATTGAAGCTTGTTAACATCTTTGTACTTAGATTAAAGTAATGTTTAAAGACACATTTTTTCTTCTTTTTCTTCTTTCTGTGAAAAAAAAAAGATGCAGATTCCACAAAAGGAAAGCAATTGTTTCATCAAGAAAATTCTATGTTCACAACAAATTATAAAAGTTACACGTGTATTTGCCCTAAAATGTTTTTTCATAATATTTCTTTGCACTGGATTAGAGCAACTAATATTTAAAACACACATTTTGTAATTAGATTGCCATTTGTGTTTAGAGGTATAAATATGTTTGTTATGTGTGCAGTTTTTCCAAGTTATTATTTAGGGTTGCTAGGTGTCCAGTTTTGAACTGGATAGTCCAGTACTTGAGTTTTCTGTTCAGGAAACAAATTGAGAAAATATAAATGAGAAAATATAAATGTCCAGTATTTTCTAAATAAGATGTAATGTAGATTGTGATGTAATGTCAAGTGTGTCCGGTATTTTTGTTGAAACCATCTGTCAACCCTAATTTTCATTTTGCAAAGGTTATAAAATAACTCTGAAAAAACATACCAAAGAGGGTTTTTTAAAAAGTATCTAAAATTCCTGCTTCCTCTTTCCCTGCATCAGTTCAATATTCACATGGCACGTCACAGGCCTAAATATTTAAAAATGGCTCACTTTTTGGATGCCCAACTTTAGATATTTTGAAAGGTCTTAATTTTTTTTTTAACATTTCCAAGACATTTTCCCTATTTTTAAAACTTTTTTTTGTTAAAATCAACACACTTCATGAAAAGTGTTAATTTAGTTGAAGCAGTGTTTTTCTAAAGAAAACTGTTTTGATGAATATTTTAGAATGAGATCTACTTAGCATTTCCTGAAGAACAGGCCTTGTCAAGTAAGGCATCAAAAAACGGATGTATCAAAATCACCAGCTACTTCTGAAAATTTAGGTCAGAGTGTCTACATTATTACTACCAATATAGTGGGTGGTGAGGGCATGTTATAAAGGGGCATTTAGCCAATGTGTGATTTTGTGGATCTTAGTATTTTGAACAAGTTTAAAATAATTTATGTGCTGATAGCTACTAATAATTGTCTATTTGAGACACTTAGTAAGTTGGCCCAGAACTGTTATGTCCAGTATCTTGAGAATATCAACCCATATAGTATTTGTTGAGGTGCAAGATTTCTTCTTGTTTTTATCCCTGAAAGCTCAGAAAATGCAGAAGAAAGATTATGAATTACAATATTAAACTTTCGGCACAAAGGGAAATTTTAGCATCACAAATGTATACCCTGATCCCGTGAAGACTTGTATACATGCTTAAATTTACTATGTGGAGTTCCATTGATTTCTGTGGGATTGCTCACGGTAGTAAAAAGTTAAGCACGTGCATAAATTTGTGCAGGAGCAGGCTCTCAGAGTATACCCTTAATCAGTGATGGCAACCGAAGCTCGTGAGTGGGTTCCATGGTTGGCCCTCCTTCATCTAAGTGGGCTGCAAGAGTGTCATAACCAAGATGGTCTCCCAAAATAGGGTAATTTTGCTAGCTTATCTAGAATTTGCAGGGTGTGCTGATTGAACTGTAGAAGTGCTTTGATTGGATGCAAAATGAGCATACAACTCTTAAAGTCAATGTTGTGTGCAGTCAGTAAGCAGCTCACTACATGTGCCTTTGCTTTTCATGTGTGTCTCTTTAATAATACCAATGGGGGGGAAATTATGTGGATGGAAACCAGTGGCAACTGGCACTCTTATGCCTAGGCAACAAGAAACAAAATTTTCGTCGGTGTCACATGGAATCTTGATGGGCCACAGGTTGCCCACCATTACTCTAACTACAGTGAATGTCAATAAAAGCACAACAGTTGCTTGGCCAGGAACCTACAATAAGAAACTGATAATTCAGTTGTTGAGGATGCTTGGCACCTGTCAGGACTGGTCCCATTTTTCAATACTCAGTGCCTCATAGAATTGTGTCCTAGACCCTGAATCTGCTTGTACTTACAGTACAAGTCAACAGTGTAATGCAGGGTGGCAGAAAGTGAGATTTTAATAGCAGCCCCTTCATTAACATAAATCAGTTCCCTTTAAAAGAAGGGAAAAAAAAGTTGAAATCAGATACCTTTAACTTTTCACCTTTGTTGGGAGCCTGAACAGAATCAAGCACTTTTACCCATCTTAAAAAGAGAATTAAAGATGAGAAAATAAAATTTGTGTCCTCTCAAAAAAACATAGAATTCTATTTGATTCTATCAAAAGATGTACAAAATACTACACACAATATCTATATCAAAAGATAGGTGCACTGAATTACACTGCAAAGTTTGCTGATATTTTCAGCCAACTAATTTGTTCTTGGGAAATCATGCTTGATGCTTTGTAAAGTAGTTTCTGAACTACTTGTTTAATATTCAGAATTAACATTCTCTCTTATATTTTATAACCTAGGATGATATAAAATAAGGGAGTAGTCAGGACCAGATTTTGATATTCTGAGGCCTTAAACTATGTTAAGCGTAAGAGGGTCCCATACCATAAAAAATTAATTTATTATTTTCACAGACAAGACATTGAATATATAAATACAAAAGCTTTATGTACTCACAGGAAAACAAGAGAATATATATAATTTTGACACCAAGAATAAGGAAAATTATCCTTTTCATACAAATATGTGAAAAACACATTACATTAATTTTGTTAGGGAAATGCAAAGATAATCCAGATTATATATATAAAATATATTTACAAATGTTTAATCCAATTTAATATTCCCTATTAAACAATGAATTTGGGGATTTTTCTTTTGCCATGCTATAAAAATACAGTGAAGATTCTTGAAACTGATAGGGGGAAGCCAGCACAAATTTATCCTCCTCAAGATCTCAAGTCCATAAGATCACCTGCAAACTCAGTCATTTAAAGCACAGATAATGCATGAAGCAGAAAGCAGGGTGCTCACTAAAACACTCAAGTGCATATATTAAAAGAAGAACGAACACATTAACACTTAAGAAAATGAAGGAAAACAGGAACAAAGGCACTATATGACTGAGTGTGTTAGACTGCAAACAAAAGGTGGAGGCCTTCCATCTGTTACTAGCCCAGGGGGCACTACACATGATGTCACTCCTAGGACGAGTCCTATGCCAGTATGACCTTGACCGGACTGCTTCATGACACTGTGGTTCCTGATCTCACATCTGGTATGAACTGTGGCAGGCCAAATAAAATGATCCAGCAGGCTTGATGCCAGTTGTCCATCCTTGCACTAGCCATCCTTCCCAGTCAGTAAGTCAGTTAACTTAAGGAAAATATAGTTTTTCACAAGTTTGTTTCCTTCAAATTAGTTTAAAATTCCTCTGAAGCAAACAGCTTAAAGAAAATCAAACATGATTTAGTCTCCTTCAGTTCAGTGGATGTGGAGTGATGCCCAAGAAGACTAATTAAATAGAAGCATGCTATCAACTAGAAGGAAGTTAATGATGCAATATTAGTAAACATGGAGCATTAGTAATGTGCTAATTGATGATGCTTTAAATAGCTGTGTAACATTGGAATTAATTGTACTTCTCTGAAATGACTCTTTTGTTGTTAAAATAACCCTTATGTGAAGAGGTCTATAATCTGAGGTTTAGCTCTTTGCCCTTAATCTGAAATTGTGTGTAAAATAACTGAGTTTTTTTGCTTTATATACTATAATAGTCACTAATAGCACTGTTGATACATTTTAACTCCTTTATATGGGAACTATAAGGAGAGTTCATCTTTTGGGCTGGAATGTTTAGTCTTTGTTCAAAGGTGAATTTATTTAAAATCAGTCACCCCAGCCCAAAAATTGCTGGGATTTAGCTAAGACTGGTTCTGCACTAACATTTTTAATGTACTAATTTCTTCTCTTTGGGACGAATTGTCCTGTCACTTATACAAGTGCAACTCCCACTGTGCACAATGGTCAGAGTTAAGGTTGTTCTGGCAATGAAAACAAATACTCCTTGCAAATCTTGTCTATTTTATACTGTTCATTAATAACAAAGAATAATATGTGGATATTTAATATTTGACAGAGGGGAAAAGGAAGAAAAAGTGTCCAGTGTTGTGAAACTATATTCCTGGAGCAAAGACATTTTTGGAGGGAATTTCTTAAATTTTGAGTCCTTGATGTGACAACCAAGCACCGTACTAACACATTATATTTTTTAGGATTTAAAATATGAATAGTTTAAAAGCAATAACAAGATAGACAAACAGAATACCAAGTATATTCAGAATCAGTATCAACAGAGCATAAAAACCATTCTGTTTAGGTAACGGAGCACATTTTCTTGAAATGCAGAAATAGGCAAAGGGTCTGAATATAAAAATAGACACATTGTGTAGTAATCTGTGCTCTCTGGTATGGTGTATAAATGTAGCTTCTTATGATTTCTTTTAGGTTGATTGTGGGATGGTAATGTAGTTTTCTTTTTGAAGAGTATAAAGGTTCTTTTTAATCTGAAGGTTAAATGTGGAATAAAGACCTAGGAATTTTATCAAAGTGATCATCTTTAATCCCTAAACAGTATGTCTACACTGCAGGCTAAAGTTGAGTTAAGATATGCAATTCATGTAGATGAAGTTGTATAGCTGACGTCAAAGTACCTTAAATTGATGTTTGGATCTGTCTGCACAGCAGGAAGTCAAAAGAACACTTGTTCTTCGACTTCCCTTACCCCTTGTGAAGTGAGGGTTACAGAAGTCAGAGTAAGAAGCCTGTTATTTTGAAATAATGGGCTTGCAATGCAGATGCGCATTCTGTTATTTTGAAAAAAGCATGTAGTGTAGACTTAGCCTAAGTGACTTGTGATAGGATGCTAGAATGTGCTAGTGTTGGAACTGAGTGGATCTAATATTTATTTAAATTGTCTCTCTTTTCTATAGGATTGAAATACAGTGCTCCTGTCAGCTAATTGCTAAGTTATCTCCCCTAAAAATAGAGTTTTCCAGCTCCTTAGTAGCCCTAATAAGAGGTGATCTGTGTGTGTGGCAGGGGTGAATGGGATTGGTCCCCTCAATTTGCTGTTTGGCTTGTACCGAGCATTCTCATGAACACTGCTGAAGTTGCTGTCCTCAGTCTGACCCCCACCCCCATGCTTGCACTCTCTTCTCCCTGCATCATAGTATGCACAGGTTGCTCCCCTCCCCAACCAAAATCTGAAATGGCACCCCAGTTTTCTTTTCAATACCTTCATGTAATAGTTAATGATCATTACTAATAAAGTAAATCCCTTTTCCCCTTTAGATAAAGGCATTAGTATTTAGTGGCATGTCAATAACATAGCATTTAAGTCATTCCTGATGCAAAAGTCTCTTCTCTTTGTACTATGTAAAGGAGAAAGCATCCGGGCCACTACTTATGATCTGCTCTTGCCAGGTACATGAATCAAATATAGGAATTCCATGGGGTCATCCAACTCATTGTTGTCCAGAGGGTCTTTAAAATCCTAAAATCTTCCTCTGATGGAAGGGATTAAATAAATCT
Organism: Apalone spinifera; assembly: GCA_030068395.1. NCBI lineage: Eukaryota > Metazoa > Chordata > Testudines > Trionychidae > Apalone > Apalone spinifera. Next base: position 110,124,651 of record CM057846.1, on the reverse strand, counting down.
CCTCCTGTATTTAAAGTTATTTAATTGAGATGAATTCTTGATCTCATTAAACTCCATGTCAAAACTCCCCTTGACTATAATGAGGGCCAGGGATTTCACTCTGGTGTTTAAATTGACAATGGAAGAACTTCTGCCACTGTAAAAGCTGATCAAAATATGAGCTAGTTCCATGCCATTTGGAAACAACTGAGGTTTTAATTCCTGTAACAGTGAGATTATGCAGCTACATGCTTAAATGTAAAAGTTTAATCCAAAATTTGCAAAAGTAATTTGCAATTTTCTCTATTTTGGCATCCAAATATTGAGGCAACCAAATCACATCATCACTTCCAAAAATCTTGATATTTGCATAATGTACATTGATCTAACTGTCTGATGCCACACTACTTTTAGCTGATAAATTCTGTCTACTACCTGATTTGCACTTTTAATAAAATTTCCTGGCCATCATCTGCTTCCAACTTGTGTGCTTCAAAAAGCCATGTTAATAAATGCTTAGAGTTGGACTTTTATAACTGCTTTAAATCACAGAAATTGCATGTGGTTGGACAAATTCAGTATCATGGATAAGATATTTTCAATAGCTGGGATATTTCAATTGGGATATTTAATTTCTGGATTTGTCAGTAGGTATGAAATCACTGAATGTGGCTTATTAAATTAAACATAACCAGAAAAAACTTACAAACTATATATTGTTTTCTAGAAAAAAATCTGTTCTCTCAAATAGAAAAGAAAAAGGTCATATGATTGCAACATGTATGTATTGTCTTGCAGTAATATTAAAGTAAATATCTTCCAACTATTAACTTTCATATCAACTACATGAACAACACTAATACTGTTTTCTACAGAAGTTTCTTGTTGTAACAAAAAGGATAATAAATCTGATTATATCTCCAAATGTCCCAATTGCTCAGTGTTGCCAACTCTCATGACTTTATCACAACTTTTGTCATATTTGGGGGGATTGTTATTTTGGTGAAAACTCTAGGAATCTGAGCTTTCATTAGGGGGAAAAAATGACTGGGAGAGTAGCCTGTGAAAAATGTACATCTTAATATTCTCAACAACCAGTAGGAAAATAAGACCTAAAATATAATATAGTCCCTTGGCTCTGTGGAGGGACAGCCATGGGACTATATTGCATTGCCCCCACCCTGTCCCGAACTCCGGCTGTGGAAGTACAGGGGCGATGACCGTGGAAAGAGGCATCATGTACTACGCAGAGCTTCCTGGCCATGATTCTGCCTAGGAGCCAAGGAATATGTTGTTGCTTGCAGCAAGTGAGATCAGCACCACCTGGATCTTACATCTGGAAAGCCACAACCCCCTGCTCTGAGCCCCTTCCACATCCAAACTCCCTATCAGAACCTGCACCTCCTCTTACACCCCAACCTCCAGCCCTGAGCCTCGTCCTGCACTCTCAATCCCACAGCCCCAGCCCAGATCCCCTTCCACACCCATGGCCACACCCTCTGCCAATGCCCTCAACCCCTCCTGCATCCCAACTCCCTGACCATGCCTGGTGAAAATGAGCAAGGGAGTGAGGGTAGGGGAGAGGGAGCAACAGGGAGGAGGGATGAAGTGAGTGGGGACAGAGCATCAGAGAAGGGGTGTGGCAGGGGCAGGATGTTTGGTTTTGTGCAATTAGAAATTTGGTATCCCTATTTATTGGGATCCTTTAAACTTCTTGGCCTTGGCTCCTTCTTGATTGGGTTTGGGTGAAACTGTAGTTACTCTCCCAAGCCCACTCCCTTATGGGGCCAAAATGAGATGTCACTCAGAGAAGATTGCACCAATCTGTACTGCGTAATTATTCCTCCCATTTTTTATATGATTTGAGCACTGAAATAGTTAACATTTACATTTCAAGTATTGTTACTGACCAGCTGAGTTAGTACCCACTGAGATGAATGAAAGAAGTCACACATTTGGGTTCTGCAAAGCCAGGCTCAGGTCACTGCATCTGTCACACATGATTCATGGTTCCAAGACTACTTTCAGCAATCATAAGAATTAGAGCTTTACTTTTTAAACAATTAGAGCTTACCACTGGAGGACAGGGAGGCAACATGAAAGAGGGCTCTGCCTGAAACTTAAAAGCCTCTTAAATGATTCAGTTGTAAATATTCATGTTAAAATCCTTAATTGATCTTGTCCAGATTTGACTTATTCTGTTGATCTCACCCAAGACTAATTTGTATCACAGAGGTTTGGTCTACATCTAAAATTTCAGCCTGTCTGTTAACTCAAAGGCGTGAAAAAGAGACATGTTTAAATTGATCTAAGTCCACGTATAGACACTGCTAGATCAATGGAGGAATTCCTCCATCAACTTAGCTAGCATCTCTCAAGGGGGTAGATTTACAGCAATGGAAAAAGCCTCATCAGTCACTGTAGCAAGTGTCTACATGACAGCACTACAGTAGCCAAGCTGCAGAGCTGTATCTGTGCTAGTGGCAGTGCTTCTACTGTAGACATAACCTTAGTCAGAGCCTGGGGCTATGTCTACACTACAAGTCTTTGCGGCAGAGAGTATGCTAATGACGGATTATCAAGGGGCTCGTCCCCCCCTCAGCTTCGTCACAAAGTCAATGCCCCTCTGTCAGGGTAAATATGGCTCGAGGCCTAGCCGCCCGGAGAAGCCTCTCCTGGGTCAGGGTCGATTGCCCAGGGTAGGGGAAAGGGTGCTGGGGGACCGGGGCCCTCCCGCTCCACTGGCTCCCAGCCCAGGGCCCCTGAGGCAGGGAATCCGGCCGATACGCACCGAGCCCCCACACCATCGGCCCTGTGCCCTGGGCTGCTTCCTGCCGCGCCCTGGCTCCCCCGCGGTCCCCGGCCTCCCGGACCGGTCCTTACCGGGGCTGGCGCTGGGGCTGTGGGCGCTCCTGCCTCCCAGGGGGTGGCGGCTGCTGGCTCTGCCTCTGGGTCAGGCACGGGCAGCGACTCGGGTCTCAGCTGCTGCAGAAACACCAGCACGGTCTCCTCCTTCCCCCACAGCCTCCCTCGCTGCAGGGCTCTCTCTGCTTTTATACTCTGGTTCTGCTGGGAGCGTGCCCCACAGGGCTGGAGGGGCGGGGTCTTCTCAGCCAGCTTCAGTGCGGGGCCTGTCTGCCTCGTCACACAGACTCATTAGCATGATTCGCGATGTCATTAGCATATTTTCTGCCGATGGTTTTTGCGCAAAAAGAATCAGTGTAGCCACTTCCATTTTGTACAAAAAAACCCTTTTGTGCAAGATTCTTATCATCTTGCACAAAAGGTTTTTTTTGCACAAAACGGACGTGGCTACACTGCTTCTTTTTGTGCAAACCCCCCTTGCGCAAAAAGCACCGGCAGAAAATATGCTAAAGACATCACAACTCATGCCGCAAAAACCCTGTAGTGTAGACAAAGCCTGGTGGTTCGGAGCTGCAACACCCTAGTTAGAGCACCAGGAGGCAGAGTTCCCATGTGCAACCTGACATGCACAGGAAGACTGACAACTACTAGGCCCCTTCTTAAGGTGCAGCCTGGTCCTATTACATGTTGTACCTCCAAAATCCGGTGCTCTCTGATCCTTGAGCAGAGAGCCTGGGAGCCTAAGGGCAGGAGGGCCAGCCGGGCGGGACATCAGAGTCGACTACCTGGCTGGAGGTAGCATGGGATCAGGGCTGGAGCCCTCCAGCAGCCCTTAGGAGCACAGGGTCGGAGCCCCGAAGCTGCACAAGAATGGGGCTGGAGCCCCATGGCTTTCCCTGGCTGCGCAGGCCAAGGCTGGGCTGGGGCTGCTCCCTGGCTGTACAAGAACAGAGCCCTATGGCAGGAGCTGGAGCCTGGTCCCCGCTGGGAGCCAGCAATAGCTTGGCAAGCAGCCCAGTCAGGTTGAGGGGAGGGAAGGCGAAGCAACGTTGCCTGCTGGGGCAGCCTGTCAGCAGCGAGTGATGGCTGGTGGCAGGAGACCTCCCCTGCTCTGGCAAATTCTCTTGTTCGGGACCAGTCAGGTCCCAATGATGCTGGATCACAGTGGTCCAACCTGTGTCTGATGTTGAGAAAAGAGAAGAGCTATGGAACAATCATCTTTCTGCCCCTTTTGGACACACCAAGGGAATTCTGAGTTTTGGGTGTGTAGTTTTGCCTGTCTCTTATGCAAGATTCACAAGGCATGGGGAAGGCTTCTTGAACACATGCACACCCTTTCCCCATGATCACTGCCCATCACACAGTGCACATGGATGTAAAAGTGAAGCATCCTGAAAATGTCTTGTACTGCATTAGATTATGCTACAAGCTTGGCTGCGTCTAGACTGGCAAATTTTTGCGCAAAAGCAACTGCTTTTGTGCAAAAACTTGCCAGCTATCTACACTGGCCGCTTGAATTTGCTCAAGAGCACTGACTTTGTAATGTACAAAATCAGTGCTTCTTGCGCAAATACAATGATGCTCCCGCTCGGGCAAAAGCCCTCTTGTGCAAATGCTTTTGTGCAAGAGAGCCAGTGTAGACAACCCAGAACCGTTTTGCGCAAAAGAAGCCCCGATGGCTAAAATGGCGATCGGGGCTTTCTTGCGCAAAACCGCGTCTTGATTGGCACAGACGCTTTTGCGCAAAAGCATCCATGCCAATCTAGATGCTCTTTTCCGCAAATACTTTTAATGGAAAAACTTTTCCGTTAAAAGCATTTGCGGAAAAACATGCCAGTCTAGACGTAGCTGTTTCTGTATAAGAAATGCCCATTTCATTACATATTGTATTAACAACATGGGTGCAGAGTTAAAGGTGAGCTTTGAGCTCTAGTGCTGCATTTCCCAACAAAAGGTTTTAGTTCATTTTTTCTAAACAATGACAGTTGTGTTTGCACTCATAAATCCATACAGTAACTACATTACAAAACAGAAATGAAAAATTGCAGCTTGAAAATTGTATATATCATTCGCCTTTGGTTTTAATTATATCATTATTTCATTCCACAGCACTGTCTTTATGAAGAGTTACCTCTGAACTATAGAAATCAATCTCCCTTAATGAGGAGGAGGAGGAGGAGGAGGAAGGAAATGGCAGTAATCACAGAAGTAAGGATTATACACTTTTTCACTCTTTTTCTTGTTTGTTCTTGTTCTATATCTTCTTGTAGTCGTACATGTCAAATCCACCTCCACAGTCTAATTTGTCACAAAGATCAGCCATTGATCAGTCAAAGGTTGGATATAATGGGGAAAACATTCAAAGAAAAGTCAGATAATATTGCAAGTCAAAGTCTGACAGGTTCCCTGGACTAAAGTGAGCTGTCAATTATTTCAGGATCTGGTGCCATCTAGGCAAGGTGTTGGGGGCCCCAGCTCCACCCAATTCCTGAAAGGGTTGGACCTCAGGCGGGGGGGGGGGGGGGGGGGGGGAGTGGTTGTGGCAGCCAGCCCTCCCCATCACCCAGATCATACGGTGCTGCCCTTCCTCCCCCTCCCCCTCCAGCCCTGAGAACTGCCCAGAACACAATGCATCACTCCAGTGTTGATTTAAAGGCCCCGGGTTTCTGTGATAAAGGCAGCTAGGAGCTCCAGGCTCTTTTGAATCACCGGGCTCCAGGGCAACTCCCCCTTTTGCTCCCCTATCGTCAAGCCTGCTCACACAAAACAGAACAGCCTTGTTCTGCCCCTACTCCACCACTTCTCTGAGGCTCTGCCCTCACTCATTTCATTCTGTCACTCATTTTCTCCACCTGCACTCACTTGCTCAGTTATATGAGGCTGAGGCAGAGAATTGAAAGGTGTGGGGTAGTGTGGGATCTGGGGTGGGGCTGGGAATGAGGGTTTTGGGTGTAGGAGGATTCTCCAGGCTGGGATCAAGGAGTTCAGAGAGTGGGAAAGAGATCAGGGTGGGGGCAGTTGGTTGGGGGAAGGGCACAAGGTGGCAGACTCCAGGTGGAGCTTACCTCAAGCAGCCACCAGAAGCAGCAGCATGTCCCTCCTCCCACTCCTAGGAGGGGTGTGGGCAGGTGGTTCTGTGCACTGCCCTGTCCACAGGCACTACCCCCACAATTCTTACTAGTCATGGTTCCCAGCCAATGGGAGCTGCTGAGTCATCACATAAGAGCAGGGTGTGAACCCACTTGTCTACTCCATACATAGGAGGCACAGGGGAAACAGATTGCTGCTTGTGGAGCCACCCTTAGTTTTGCCGGTTACTGACCACACTTTTAGTGGCCTGATCAGTGGTGCTGATTGGGCACTCCAGTTGAAAATCACACCTTGGGAACCCTAAGTACTATCCTGAAGGATGAGATTGTTTTGTTTTAGAAAGAAACAGAACCAAACACCTTCTCTCATCTGGTGATCTGATAGTATATCAAACACTTCTGCAGCACTGCAATTATCCAGATGGTTTTATATTATATGAATTCACAGTACAGGCTTTGTCAGTGGTTAATTCCTTCCTGAAAAATTCATTTATATGAATAACATACAATTGATCTGTATTAATATTTTGCCCCTCTTCTCATAAAGGCTATAAAATTGGCCTCTCCATGGCTTCCATGTGTAACTTAAACACACACATATCAAAATCATAGGGTTATCCTTTCCAAAATATTCAAGGTGTCTATTTAAAACATAGCCTATGTCATTTCCACATAGCACATACCTTTGTTTTCCTTACAATGTTCCCCTCAGACTATCAGGTTATGTCTTCATTGTGATTCTTCTGCTCTCTTAAAAGAAAAATGAGGCAGACCAAGAGAGCAAACAATGTCAGGATCTTAATATAGTCTATTACACGAATGCCTGTGGATACCTTATTTGAAACGTGTTTGGCACATACTCAGTGTCATGTTGTATAGGTTACATTCGGCATCTCAGTTTTGTACAGAAAATCCTTAGTACAATTAGGACTAAACAGTATGAAATCTGCAAATAAATTAATAGATCAACCGGTTTTGCTCCTGAATGGAAAACAGATGAGATTTCCTTTTTTAGTTTGGGCATGATTAGGGGTGCATTGGATTTAGATCACAAGATCATATTTAATGGATGTTCATTCTTCCCTCAGTGTTGCACAATAATCTGCTCTACTTCAGGACTGGAAAAGGAGGTGACTAGCATGCCTGGCCATTTTTATAGCTTTATCAGTGCCGAGAATTAGTCACAGCTTCTGTTTGCTCTGTGGAGGGACTGAGTTAGTTCTATGGATTGTTTCCAATAATACTAGAAGTCAACCCCAATTTAATTATTTTTTTTACTGGTGTGGAATCTGAATAAGGTAGGCCCTAAATGTAGGCCTAAAACTTTGACTAAGTGTGCATACCTGCTTGGAGGCTCCAGAAGGAAAATGCTGTTGAATAAAGATAGGGAAAATGCTTACTGTTCTTTTTCTGAGAAAACTGGAACATCTGGTTATCTGCAGAAGACATGCTTTTCTGTTTTTATGACCTTGCTTTTTTTCTAATTTGGTAGTTGTCTCCTTAATTGGGACTGAGAAAGCTGTGCTGTATACCGACTATAAAAACTTTGTAACCTCCCTGCTGGGTGGGGGGTTTCTAACTGCGCAGTGCTGCTTAATTGCTTTAATAAAGGTGCCTCTGCAAGATCTGAAACAAACACAATGGCTACGTCTACATTGGCGCACTTTTGCGCCAAAGCTATGCAAATGAGGCT
>CM057846.1:110101258-110112933 GCA_030068395.1 Apalone spinifera | reverse complement strand
GGCCACTGTCGGCAGACAGGATACTCGGCTAGATGGACCTTTGGTCTGACCCAGCGTATCTGTTCTTATGAATATTTTCAAAAAAACTGAGTTAATTTTTGAGGTATTTAAAACATATTTTTTCAAACCTATGAGAATTCTGCAGATCTTCTGCAGCTGTAAACTCCTCAGCTGAACCAGGGTAGCCTTCTTCAAATGACTTAGATCTATTTGTGCTCATTTCTTCTCCGGAAAAATAGGAATAATAATAATCAACTGTGCAGCACTGTTGTGAATTTCAAATTAATTTTCTGTTAAAAAATTATATAGTATTTACATTGCTGTTGCACTTAAAAGCCACAACTAGATTGGGTCCCATTGTGCTAAGCATTTTACAAATATGTAATAAATGATACTGCAGAAAGAGTTTCTAGTATAAAGGATATTGAGAATTTTGTATGGAACGTGGTATAAGCATAATACAGCTGTTGAAGTGGTAGAAATGACATTTCTTGTGTGTGGAACATACCACTACAATCAGTTCCCATGACAACAAAGGATGCTCTCTGAAAGGAAAGGTCTTTCTTTCTTGCACAGATTCCAAGGAATATCTTTCTTTCCAAGCCTTGCAATAAAAAATAGTGAGAGTTTTAAAAATTAGCAATGTTGGGATAATTATATAACAATCTACATCCCTGTGACTGGATGCGGTCACAGAAGGCCCCTTGGGATTGTTCCTCAGAGTACTGATCATGCACTGACAACTGCCTTCTTGCTCCCGGAGGCTCCCACCACCCTGTCCTGCTGGGCCACATCCTCTGGTCTCCCGCAGGCAAGGAACAGAGTTGAGGCACAGATACTGAACCACTTCAGCTCTGGGAGAATGCTGTTCTAAAGGCACAGCACTCAGGAAACCAACCCCCAAAAGGGATCAAAACCCCAAATAAATCCATCTTTATCTGGGTAAGAGTTTTACATGATGAAAGCTCATTCAGGCAAGCCCCCTTTAACAATAAAAGAAGAATGTGCACACTGATTGCTCCCCCTCCCCCCCCCAGCCCGGCAACACAATTATTTACAGTGAGCTGGATAGTAAACAAAAGAGCTATTAAGTACAAACAGTAGGATTTAAGTGGTTGCAAATGAAAACAGAAAGATCAAAAGAAAAAGAAAATGCATAGCTAGTTCTAATAGACTAAAACTTACTGCAAGCAGTTTCTTACCCTAAAAACTGTTCTTTAGATGATCTTTTACTCTGATGTGGGTCTCCAGTTGTCTTTGTTCTCTTTGTATCACAATGTGCCTGGCAGTTCCTCAGGCCAGCTGAAGACATAAGGATTGATAACTTCCCATTGCTTAAATAGACTTTCCCCTGGGCAAGAGTCCTTTGTTCTCCATCCCCCTTCTATGGAAAATTGCCTGGTCAAAATGGAATTCCAGTACCAGTTGTTACAGTCACATGTCTTACCAGTCTTACAGGACAATCAAGGCTGTTTATAAGTTGCTAAGTCAATCACCCAGCTGTTAAGGCTTCCCAAGCACCACTGATGGTTCTCATTAGCACATTTGAAACTATAAACAATCTCATCCTTCGTATTTCTAACTTTACATACAAGTATGATACATGTCCCACAATAAGACATACAGATCCAGCAGACTGTAACATTAAAACTGAGGTATTTTGTCCAAAGCATCTTCAACTTATGCATATTTATATTCATAAACCAATTTCATTAAGCATGGGGGGGGACCATCACAATCTGATACCAGTGCATTGCAAAATGTAACTAGAAAACTAAAATATTTCTCAACTTAAGCTTTTTTTGTGTGGAGGGGGGGTCATGGATTTATGCAAAACTAACATATTGAGAGCAGTGGGAATATATTCTTCAAGTAAGAAAAATAATGTGTAATGTTCCTATTTGCCTGGAGAATGAGGGAGTTGCTTTGTATTTTTTGTAACTATCATATACCTCTCAGATAATCTATTTGCTATTAAATGGCTGGATTGCAAGAGTTATCAAAGGAGTCTGCTAGAGAGGAACCAAATGGAAAAGAAACAATGACAAAGAGAAATCTCCTTGGGGAAGGAACAGGAAAGGAATTGATTGGAGATATCCCTGTTCATCATAGTACATTCTTCCCAGAGAAAAAATTAGGATGAAAAGAGCCTAAAACTTAAATGCTAGTTTCAAGAATGAGCAGATATGAGTGGATTGTCAGAAGACTAAGGCCAACACGTAAGCTAATTGAGACAGACACTGACAGAGAGACACAGGGACTGCAATAAATGGACTGGTTCTCCCAGCCCAGAAATTGGAATAAATTGGACCAATCAGAGCTATAGATAGGGATGTTATTTAAATAAGGAAATATGCATAGAGGCTTCTTTTTTGTTGTGATAACCCATTTTTTTCAATGCCATGTTCACTTTTAGCAAGACAATGCTACTTTGTCTTGAAGATACTGTTTGTGAGTCACTTAAAATAGAGGCTGTCACAGCTCCCTTCGAGATGCCAAACACAGTTGGACTTTCAAGAGTAATATGATTGATAAAGAGAGGGCTGAACCTCAGATTCAGTGTGGGAGTGCTTGGATTGTGTGGTTCCACCCAGCCTGAAATACAAGAAACCAGTCCTGTCACAAGGGGTTGCATTTGATAGGATGATACTGTGGCTAAGGTGGCCAGGCAGGCTAAGTAACTCTATACGCTGAACCTGTAGGAAGAGCCAGGGAGCAAGAACTAATTAGAAACAGGTTCAGCTGAGCAGGAACTGATGGGGCTTGTATAAAGCTAGGTAGGTGGCAGCAAACAAGTGCTATTGAGGAAGACTGAAAGAAAATAGACAGCACTCATTCTGAGAGAAGGATTTTGGAGCCAGAATATGCTGAGAGAAAGGCAATTTGGCATGGTAAGGAGTTCAGGCAAGGAGCAGTGAGGGCTGGGAGAAGAAAGTCTGGGACTTATAAATTGAGGGTCCCTGAACTGAAACATGCAGTAAACCTACCAGCTCCTGAGGAAATGGCACTGAAGCAGTGAAAGGGCAGCATTTATTGAACTGCAAGGGAGAAGGGATTTTGCCACCCCAGAGAGGAGGGAAGACTGAGGTACCAGCTGGAGGGCAGAACAGTGAAAAGGATATTTCAGTTCCTGGGGCTGTGAGATGGGCTGTGGACCAGAGGGAGACCAAATGATGATGGGTATGTAAAGGGGTGTTGGCATAATGAGCTAATATCCCAAAGGTTCAGGAGGAAGTGCCAGACTTGTGGTGGGTGGTGTGCCCCAGTGTACACTAAAGGGGAAGTTCAAATTAAGATATGCAACTCCAGCTGGGTTAATTATGTGACTGGAGTCAATGTACCTTGATTTGAGTTTTCCCATTATCCCCACAGTAGAAGCCCAATGTCCCTACTCCTTGCAGGAGCAGGAGTACAGGCTGCTGACAGGGGCACCCTCTGAGTTCTATTTAGCGGGTCTTTAGTAGATATGAGAACTTCTATTGACTGAAATAGGCCCAAGAGTTCACCTGTATTCAACTGTGGAAATATTAGGAAATGAAAATAACCTTCATAAATTATTGTTTACACTTTGGCTACATCTAAACTAAAACCCCCCTCTATCGGCGGAGGGATGTAAATGAAGCACTTCAAAAGCGCAAATGGAGCAGAGATTTAAATATCCTGCACTTCATTTGCATAATCACATCATGGTGCTGTTTCAAACAAGCACCATTTCGAAACTGAAATCACAGTTAAGACTACAGGATCTTTTGAAAAGGCGCCTCATTGTCCAAAAAAACCTGCCTTTAAACTGCAGTTTCAGTTTCTAAATGGCGTTTGATGATGAGGTCCCTCCCCCCCATCCTAGACAGCAAGGGGGCCTGTCTAATTTAGGGCAGCCTAATAGAGCACCCCTATGGATTGCAGTGATGTCACTTCTGACAGGGGCGGATGAGAGTTTTGTGGGGCCCCCTTTTGAGGAAAAAGGGGTCCCCCATACCCATTCCTCCAGTAGCCCCACACTGATCATGTGAGCTACCCCTCTTCATCCTCTCTAACACCTCCCTCTACACACCTGCCCTCTCTCTCTCATCTGGTGCTGGTCCCTCCCCTGCAGATGTCTGCCCTTCTGCTTCACCCCCAGAATCCCCTGGCACGTGCACCTTCCCTTACCCCTCCTGGTGTCTCCCCCTTCCCTCACTGCCCCTGCACCTCTTGCCCTGTTTTTCCCTGATGCCTACCCCCATGCTTTCACACATGCCTTGTTCCATCCCCGCCTTCCTCATGCCCATCCCTCCTTTCAAGTCTTCTCCCAGCACCTCCCCCTCCTCCCTTTAGCCCTCAATGCCCTTACCCTTTCTTCTCCCAGTATCACCCTGTCTCCCCCCCTGACACCTCCCCTCCTGCCCTTTTCCCCATTGTCTCCACTTGGCTCCCTGGCATTTGTGTCTCCTCCCCTTTCTTCTCCTGACCTGCCCCACCCCCCTCCCCTCAGCATAAGCTCCTTCCTCTGCCATCCACCTTATGCCTTCCAGTGTGCAGGGTGGCCCCGGCCTAGGCTCCAGGCCACGTGCTGAACCAAGCAGTGCAATGCTGGGCTGCGCGGTTTTGAAGTCCCGGGCCGTGACATCTCGCCACACCTGGGCATCTCCCCTCTCAGCTGTTGCGTGGCGTTTCAGCATGCCACACATGCGCTCCCTCAGCCCCACGTGGCCCATACTGGCTGGCACTGGGGAATTTAAAAGTGCGGGGCTGCAGTGCCCCGTCACAATCCTCCTCCAGCAGCTGCTGGCCGGCCCTTCAGTGGACAGCCCACCAGGAAGTTCTCGGTATCCTGCTGGGTCAATCCACCCCTGGTGCTGGCGTGGGGCCTATTGAAGCGTGGGGCCCGGGACAGCTGCCCCTCTTGCCCTGCCCTATATCTACTGCTGAGTTTTGGCATGCCTTCTACACCAGAGCTTGTAAGGAGGTTCTTGGCAAGCAGCTTGTATGGCTATCTTTGGCAGTGCCTCTGCTGGGGAGTCATCCTTTGGATGGAGCTGTGGTTTTTAGAGAGACTATATGCTGGATAAAAGTGTCAGACTGGGGCTGAAGACCAGAGTGTTCAAAAATGTTATGATTTTAATGCTTTTTTTTAGGCTAATTTTAGGGTAGTGCTTTTGAAGGTCCCAATCTTCACTCTTTCAGTTATGGTAGAGTGGCTGCCTTTTGTGGGGCAGAATTAGTGCATGTTGCAGATAAGAGAGGGTTTGACTTCTCTGGTGGAGACCTAACATTTGCTCTTTCTTAGGCTGCCTTAGCTAGAAATTCAACAACAGCATTGGGAATGGGAGAACCTGTCTGTTCACTTTAGCTAATCCATCTCCCCAAGAAGGGGTAGCTAGGCTGACAGAAGAATTTTTCCTTTGACTTAGTATTATAGTGGAAGTTAGACTGGCTTAACTTTGTCACTCAGGGATATGGACTCTTCATATCTTGACAATGTAGCTGGGTTAACCTAGTTTTTAGTGTAGACCAGACTTTAGAGTAATTATGCTGAATATTGAGTAATGTGTCTAGAAAAAGGACCAAGACTTCTGGGAATCCAGATGAGACCTGAGCCATGGAAACGAAAAGTGTTACAGATTTGATTAAAACCATGCAACATTCACAAACAAAAATGTGTTGCAATGGAGATTAGCAATATCTAGACAAACATTACACAGTCCTATATAAATTCTTTATCCTTCCTTACAAAACAAAAATGATTTGACTGTCTAGAGATGAGCAATTAGGAATCCAACTCTTTCATGCTAGACTGTCTAATTACCTCATCTAATTACTAAGGCACCTTTTTGTTACCTCTGACCCTTGTTTTTCCTTTAGTGGAATTATGCTGTTAAATGTTTCTTGTAACTTATACACATATTAAATAACTAATAAATCTAAAGGATTACAGGCCCTGATTCAAAGACTATTAAAGTCAGGGAGGTCCATCAATCTGCTATTGTTGGAGAAATTTTCATAGTGACATGTTGGAGCAGAAGAGTATTTTGTGAATCTATCTGGAGTGACTGATCAGCATGGCCGTCTAAAATGTGATTACTGGGAAATATTGTCTTATGTAAGTATATGTGGATCTTGCAAGTTAAAAATACTATTTTTGTAGCAAATTGTTGGTATTTTAGCCATTTTATTTAGCAACTGTTAATGTTGAAGGAATAGATCACTGGAGCAAGAAACACAAACAACTATAAAGTCTAACACAGAATTTTGTAAAGATTAAAGCAGAGATAAGGATCAGTAGGGGTAAATTGGAAGGGGATGACACTAAGGCAGAAGGGTTACATGGCAGTGAGGAATGGGTTGAAGCTCTTAATTTTACATGTTAAATACAAATTCCAACTTTTAAGGTCTAGTTGTTTTGCAAAGGTGTAATGTTCTCAGAAGCTATTTGGATGTCAGTAAAGCGTGGTTTCTTATCTAATTTCTGGTTACATCATCACTCGTATAAACTAGCATAATTTGGAGCAAAAACTGCTCCTAAAGCTGTTTGAATCCATAAATATAATTGAGGTCAGGGCAACTGCATTCCAAAAATGTCTACTATATCAAAGTGTGATGCCAGTTTGCTTACTAAGAAAATGGTCTTAATGATTCCATACTGCTGACATCTAGACTTTGAACATTTATCAATAGTAAAGAGCAATCATGCTGATTAAGGGCTCCATTCTACTTCAACTGAAGTCAAGAGTTAAAACTTCTCCTGATTTCAGTGAGGCAGGATTATGACCTAATTATAGTATGTGTAGTCCCTTAAGTAAAAGTAAATTGGAAAAAAGTAGTCCCTTAAATTGGATTTGTGTATGTTTAAATATACATTTATAAATATAACTCAGCTTCTAACTGACTGCTAGAAGGAACACACTTTTCTTCCCCTCTCTGGACAGAATTGCTGATAGTGGTTACAAGGATTTTTTTCTCACAGAAACTCTTGTCCCTTGAAAGTTACATAGTGCCCAAACATCTTGTAGCAGGGTGAAATTTTATGTAACTCACTGTTTCTGAAACTGAACTTCTCAGATTTCAATTTAGTGCAGCTATTACAATGAGTTGCATTTACTCAAGTGAGTTGGCTATTAGTTTCCATAGGAATAATGTGATTAAATGCTGCTGATTTTTCTCACACCTAGAAATGACTGAATTATACAAAGTTTATGAATTAATCTACCTGCAAAGTTCATAATGGAATGTGTCAATCCTGGCTTACAGTTTGCATCTATTTGATTAAAACACAAATTTAGTACCACAGTGCAGTATGTTTGGAAACACTGTAGTTTGCATGTACCCCAGTGAGTATCTGGATTAAATATTCTTTAATTTTTTTTACTTTTCTGCTAAATTAAAATACAGTTCATGTAGACAAAGCAACAGAACACAAAGGTCAACACAAAGAAAATCAACAAAAAGGCTCTGTTCATTTCTGGTGTCATTCTATGGCCATAAGAGGCATAATCCACAATTTCTCTTGCAATATGTATAGTTAAAATAATTATATTGATCTCTGCATCAAGTATTTCTGGACCTAATGTTGTGGTTCTTTAAATAGAATATGATCCACTCTATTAAATAGAGCTGCACCAATTTATACATTAGAGAATTTGGTCCCAAATGCTAAGCAAGGAAAGATGGTTTTCTGAAAACCACTCAGCATTGACCTAACTATGTTCCCAGTGAAGTTCATGGTAAAATTCCCATTGACTTCAGCTCCTACAGAGTTAGGTCAACAATGAGCTCTTTTCAAAAATCCCACGTAAGGGTATAATTATGGGGCTTTTTAATTCATGCTTCATTACCAATATAATCAATGAGGCTTATCAAATATCTCAGACCACTCCTCACTACATAGGTATATTATTGTTTGTGAATACAATCAAACAATGCTGTGATGGAGCCCAGGTTTCCCATAATCTAGGGGAGTGCTCGTACCACTGGAATATAGGAACACACTCCTCTCTCCTGTTGAAATTGTTCCACTTTGAGTAAATTAAATAGTTCCTCAGATGCAGCAAGAAAGACACTTTATCATGATGTTCTGGCTCAGAACCTGGATCTGCTTTGTCCTAACTGGATGCCCTGATCACATGGTTATTGGCTACCTGGGTTGAGTCTCTGAGGGTGCATCTACACTGCAGAGCTTAACTCGAAATAAGCTATGCAAATTGAGCTATGTCAATTGCATATTTTATTTCAAAATAGCTTATTGTGAAATAGGAAGTGTCTACACAGCACTTATTTTGAAATAGAGCACTCTTTCTCAGATTTCCCTTACTCCTCATACAATGAGGTTTATAGGAGTTGGAGTAAAAAGTCCTCCAGCTTGACAGTACTTTGACACTATAGTAGCCCAGTGTCTGAGAGTCTGTAATGCCAAAATGCTGGCTGTTCCCTTTGGGCGGCGCTGTTGCCTGAAATGCTGGCTGTTCCCTCTGGGCGGCCTGTGCTGCATGGGGAGTGCGGGGCCCAAACAGCCGCTTGCTCCCCCGCGGCAGCCTGGCTGAGTGGTGCAGAAGTGAGCAGAGTGCCAAGGTGGGAGGTGAAGAGGGGCGGGGTGGTGGTGTGCAGTGTGACAGCGGCTCCAGGCTCTGCCCCCTGGCCGTGACCGTCACTACCCCGGCCCCCTTTGCCTCCCGCCATGGTGCTCAGCTGACTTCTGCACTGCTCAGCCGGGCCGCTGCGTGGGAGCAAGCAGGTCACGTGACCGTTTGGGCTCCACACCCCCCATGGAGACAGACAGACCGGAGGCAAGACCTGAAAATCCCATCTTATGATGGGCTACTTAGCTAGTTTCAAAATAACTGTGTAATGTGGACTGTTATTTTGGAATAGTGCTAGTTATTTTGAAATAGTGTTGCAGTATTGATGTACCCTCAGTGTTTGCTTTTCCTTCCAAATTTTTGAGACCTCTCGGTTTCAATCCAATGAGAAATGTAAATAAATTCCAAACAGCCCTGCTTGTGAGATCTACTTCAGCCAGGCTTTTATCACTGCCAATTTCTCTGGGATCACCGTAGAGAAGTCCTGCTGCTTCTACAAATTAACCAAAAAGCTTTTTTTCTGTCTCCTAAATCACTTCTTCCTCCTCTCTTTCCAGTGTCTTCATCTCTGACAACTCCACTTTTCTCTCAGACAGTCAAGCCCAGAATCTCTAGTTTATTTCTTCCCTGATCTTTTTGCTTCTCCCTTTGTGACACCTACAAAATCCATAAATCCCTTCCTTCCATGGCAACTGCAAAAACTCTGCCTACATCCTTGTTAATCTTTCACCCTGTCTCCTGCAAACTCTGCTACACTCAGTTCATGCCCTGCTCATGATAAAAAAAATTGCAATTACCCCAAATATCTACTAAAATATTTATTCCACTCCACATTACACTTTCTTCATGCCAAATATGTTTGATATATGTACCCCTGTCCTTATTAGAAAAGTTAAACATGTTTAAATGCACAAGAACTTGTTTTTTTCTGATGTGTTAGTCTTTCTTTAAACTCCTTTGTATATAGAAGCCTTTGAATAAAAGCTAATGTGCTGTATAAAGAAGTATTTAAAGTGATTCAGACAGTTGAGTAAAAGTCTGTGTATTTGATTCATATCTGATACTGACCACTGGATTTTTATTTGCCTTTAGCATCTTAATCTTTCCTGTCTCACTGGCAAATTTAATGTAGGACTAACTTAATCCTATTCAGTTTTCCCAAGAGATATTCTAAGCCCTGTTCATAAACTTTGGAGCTGATCCTGAATTAATATAAATCTAAATCAAAGCTTTAATCTAGCTGTGCCCCTTTACACCTATCCATAATATGCCCCATTCTTTTTCTTTTATAACACTCTAGCAAAATGTCACACTCCTTATACATGCTTGTGTTTTAAAAAAAAAAAAAAAAAGCAGTTATCTTTTCTTAGTCAATGGATTGATTAAAACCTGATATCCAGAAAATATATTCTTCTTGTGTGGGCAATAATGAAACTATGGTAAGTGTTTCATTTTCAGTAGGTGAGATCTATATAAATCTCCTACTTGTTGTCCTATGTAGTGAGACTGCGTCAAGGTAGTGGCTAAAGCAGCTGATATGCAAATGGCAGTCCTTTCTGCCTTGAGCACATGTGTAACAGAGTATTGAAGAATGGATTGTAGTGTGTGCCTAATGAATCTGCCACTGTTCATTACTCAGTCTGCGTGCCTTGAGATCCATATGGCAATTAATCTTTAACTGAGTAACACCGTTATTGACTGCTACTTGTCAGCATGATCTATCTGTTATTGACAACTTCCAGCCATCAATGTCAATATTGCACTGCTTCTAGCTATGCTTCAATGCATTGTGGATGCATTTCTTCTACCCAGCTTGTATATGGTTATTCACTTTCATTTTGCCATACAGGCAATCACTGTATGTATTCCTGTGTCCTCAAGCCTCCACACATGACCTGCTCCAGGTAATTAAGATGCAATGAACATGGCTTCAATCCTGTGGAATGGCTACATTCTAGAGCCTCCTTATAGATAACTTGATTCTGCCATGTGATGCGGAGGATGGCACACGGCTATCATAAATGGAACTTACCTAGAAGCTTGTTGTCAGGCCTATAGCAGGGCCTGATCTTGCATCCATACAAGAAATTGGACAACACAATTGCTTGCAATCTGTTTGAAGCCAAATACTATGTTGCTGCTCAACTCTTCACTGCCAAATGATGATCTGGCTTTGTTCATGGGATGTCAGCTGCATCTGGTATTTCTTGTTGAAGTGGTATTTCTTGTGCATAAGGACAGTAAAATAGAGCTCAGAATTGCTTGAGCTAAGTAGGTACTTGCTAGGGCACTTTTGACAGATACAAATTGTGGCTGAACAAGAACACATTGAACTACTTAAGTATTTCATTTGCAGGCACTTCTTCTAGCCTTCAAAGGATTTTTTGTGGCTGTTCTGGGTATAGTCTCTAATTTTTCAACATAGCTTACAATAAAGTGTAGTCACTATACTTGACAGAATTCCAGTATTGGCCTCATCAATGCTGAACACAGATAAAGTAATCTCTAACAATATTGCTCTAGGGTGGGAGCTTAAGGGTTCAGTATGCAGGCTACCCTGAGGAAGCTTCACTTCCCCCCTCCCCCCCCCCCCCCCCCCCCCCCCCCACGACCTCCCTAAGGGCACCTGAGTGCTGGGAGGCTCTGGGCTGGGGTAGTCCCAGGTCATGGAGTGGTGGGAAGGGCATCTCCAGCAAGCCCCTTTCACCAGCCTGGTGATTCTGATTCTTTTCTTTGTGTTTCATGAGAAGGAATCCCATTTTAAGTATATCCCATTTTCCTAGCATACATGAGCCCTTCCCTTGCTTTAAAATTATAAGAGGAAGCAACATACCAAATTTGGAATTCCCTTGAATATATATGGTAAAAATACGTGAGTTCTATTAACAAATGTAAAGATTCCTTTCTATAAAAATCATAAAATCCAAGGGCTGAGGAGGTCATCGAGTCTAGCCCCCTGTGCAAAGCAGGACCAACCCCAACTAAATCATCGCAGCCAGGGCTTTGTCAAGCTGGGACTTAAAAACCTCTAGGGATGGAGACTCCACCACCTCCCTAGTTTCAGTACTTTCAGTACTTCACCACCCTCCTAGTGAAATAGTTTTTCCTAATATCCAACCT
>CM057846.1:110083731-110101158 GCA_030068395.1 Apalone spinifera | reverse complement strand
GTGCCAATCTAGATGCTCTTTTGCGGAAATACTTTTAATGGAAAAACTTTTCCGCAAAATCATGCCAGTCTAGACGTAGCCCAGATGTGGCCATCACTTCTCTAGATCTACTGGAAATGGTCCTCCTAATGCACCCTAATATGACAGTAGCCTTCTTGGCTCCAAAGGCATACTGATGACTCATATGCAGCTTCTCATCCACTATAATCCCCCGGTCCTTTTCTGCTGAACTGCACCTTATCCAGTTGGTCCTCAGCGTGTAACAATACTTGGGATTCTTCCGTCCCAAGTGAAAGATTCGCACTTGTCCTTGTTGAACCTCATCAGATTTCTTTTGACCCAGTCCTCCAATTTGTCAAGGTCTGGACCCTATCCCCACCCTCCAACGTAACTACCTCTCTACCTAACTTAGTGTGATCTGCAAACTTGCTGAGGGTGCAATCTGTTCCCTCATCCGAGTCATTAAGAAATATGTTGGGGGAAAAAAAACTAGCCCTAGAACTGATTCTTGAGGCACTCCACTTGAAACCGACCGCCAACCTGACATCGAGCCGTTGATCACTACCCATTGGGCCCAACAATCTAGCCAGCTTTCTATCCACCTTACATTCCATTTATCCAATCCATACTTTAACTTGTTGGCAAGAATATTGTGGGAGACTGTATCAAAAGCTTTGCTAAAGTCAAGGTATATCACATCTACTGACTTCCCCATGTTCACAGAGCCAGTTATCTCATCATAGAAGCTAATCAGATTGGTCAGGCATGACTTACCCTTGATGAATTCATGTTGATTATTCCTTATGACTTTCAATACCCTCCATGATTTTTCCAGGGACTGTGGTAAGGGTGACCAGTCTGTAGTTCTGTGGATTGTTCTTCTCTTTTTTTAAAGATGGGCACTACATTTGCCTTTTTCCAGTCATCTGGGAGCTCTCCTGATCTCCACAAATTTTCAAAGATAATGGCCAAGGGGTCTGCGGTGACATTTGCCAACTCCCTCAGATATATTAAATAAGGCCCCATGGATTTGTCTAACTTTTAAAATTAGTTTTAACCTGTTCTTTCTCCATTGAGGGCTGCCCGCCTCCTTCTCATCCTGTGTTGCCTAGTGCAGTAGTCTGGGAGCTGACCTTGTCTGTGAAGACAGAGGCAAAAATAGCATTGAGTACTTCAACTTTTCCCACATCATCTGTTACTAGGTTATCTCCCTCATCCAGTAAAGGCCCTACACCCTTCCTGATCACCCTCTTATGTTTTATGGGGATTTCACATTTTATAATACTATGGAAGTTTAATACCACAATAAGCCCAAAAGTAAATGTTAGGCCTAGTAAAACTGAATCATCTATTTTCTACTAAATAATAAAGAAATATGACTTTTAAATATTTTATTTAAAAGTATGCTCTGAGAGGTCAATGATAAAAGTATAGAATAGCCTGCAACTTTCTTATTTGGATTTAAACTAGGTCCTCGTGCTTTGAAAAATAATTACCTCCTACCAAAATATGATTTTCTGACTTCTCATTACTTATATATAGAATCAAGTGAAAATTTTGCAAAGTCACGTCCTCATTATCCGAGGCTTGAAAATAAGAGGATTTTAAATAATTTCTGAAGGAAGTAAAATGAATATCTTGTTTCATTCACAAGAAGGAGATGGGGAGTCTGCTTTATGTATAGTCCAAATAATAAAATGCAACTCGTATTAAATGAATGTGCTAATGAACTTAAAGCAGCTGAATAAGAGAAGATTAGAAGGGAGAGAGAGAAGTTAATGGCATTTTTTATCAATTCTATTCTGGGAAGAAAGAACCATAGAAGAGGGATAACACCCCTTTCCCAGGAGGCTTCTATTCCAGAGGCAAAGCTAGCTCCACAATGGCCGCCCAGAGCACCATGTATGTTTGCGAATGGGATTGAGATGGGCAGGAAAGGGTCATACCATGGGCAGGAGACAGGATAGCCACAGCAGATCTGTTTCTCAGCAGCTGTGCACACCTAGAATGTCTCAGAGGTCACTGGAACAAGGGCACAAGTTAGAACATTCCTGAGGCATTCCCCAGCCTGTGCTAGAGGACAATTCTGCCCCTGTAGCCAATGAATAGGGGAGATGCAAGCTGCATCTTTTCTGTGCATACACCAGTCTTTGACAAAGATTCAAGCCTGTGCAAATCACTTAAGGCACTGAACATTATTAATAACTGACGCATCCATAATAAGCACTTTATAACGTGTCCTTTCTTCCCATTAATAATGATCTGCAATGGAAACAATCCTATACCATAACAGAAAAACGTAAAGAGCATGTGCAAGATATTAATGAATAAATCTAGTACATGAACTACCGGCAATTAACAGTTAGTGGCTTTTAAAATAATGTGATATCCATAATTCACAGATGTTCTCTGCTATTAAATCAGAAGGAAGAGGAGTGCAGGATTTTGCTCGTTAGCTTGTTGTTCCACTGAAAAAGTATTTATGCTCATGGTTTATCTTCCTAGGACTGAGAGCAGGTCTGAACAATTTGGCAACATTTGGCAGTAACTGAATGTGTGCACAGTGTTGTTTTCCTCTTGAGAACGCACAGCACATGTTTGCCTGACAAATAGTCCTGCTGCCCAGCTACGGTGGTCCAGTTGCTGCTCTGTGATTGCTTTTGATAAACTAGATAGAAGACACTTGAGAACATGAGAGAACTACTCTTTTGCTTCCTGTTCCATGTGTAGAGTTTAACAAGCAAACATATCAGCGAATTCAATCAGATCAGATGCATCAGAAATTCTAGGTTTTATAAGAAATGACTAAGACAAATTCAGAAGAAAATTATTTCATCTCTGAGAAGTTTTAATTGCCTGTGTTAATCCCCTGTAAATTAATTAAAATAAGAAACTAAGAAGAACTATTAGTTATATCTTGCTGTGAAGGCTCCCTCCCGGGTTCTGAAACCATCTTTATAGTGGGTGTGCTGAAAGGGGAAATCGTGTATTTGGCTATTATTAATTCAAGCTGGGAGGTGCTCCCGCATCCCCAGCGCTCCTAGTTCCAGCACTTCTGTCTTGCATCACCATTGCTGTGGTTTTCTTAGGCACAATCTTATGGCTGAGCATTTTGATCTTCTATAATTGCCTTTTTAAAGAAAAACATAGAGCCAAATATTACTAAAGGTTGTCTGATTAATAAATGTAATAATCTTGGACACTATGATTGGAGTTAGAATGTTGCCCTTTCCCCCCCAGAGACAACTACAATTGCTTCCAGAAACTTTAATCAATCTGAACTTTAATAAAACAACCACAATCTCAAAAAGAAGAATCAGACAAAAGTCAATGTGGAACAAAGTATAATCTAGCTCTGTGTGATACTGCTGAGATTTCTAGGGGCTTAAAAGCAAATAATTTATCAATCAAATTTACAAATTGTCCAAGAGCAAACTGGGATGTTGGGTTTTATTGTTCAGCTATCTGACAGATGTTTTATGAAACACATTTCAGCATATGGGTTGCAAACTGGACATAGCTGTGAGTATTCAATGTGTTTGATCACATATGTTAAGTCACAAGATAAGGGTTCTATTCCACAACTAAATGATAGCGAGTCATAAACAGAAGGCTTGAAAAAGTCACTGTACACGAGGGCAAGAGTCAAAAAGAGACAAGTGGATTTTAGAAAATATTAAGCCTTTTCCTTATATTCTTTTCCTCAAGATGGAATATTACATTCTGACTCTGCCTGTGGATTCCAGACTTAGAAAATATTTAAATGCCTTCTTCACTGAAGGATAAAGACAAAAAGGATTGGAGATGATGCCTGCAAAAGAGCAAAGGCTATAAAACAGTCTCTCTTTTTATTTGAATATGATGCTACTTCTGTTGTTTTCTTGGGGAGGTAACAAAAGAAATAATTAAGGATACTTTAAAAGCACTTCAGTACTACAAATGTTACTGGTCTCGTTGGGTATCTAGAAGAGTAGGATCCAAATGGTAAGCTTGGTTGCAGGTAGCAATGAAATATGTTAATATTTCAGCCACTTTGGTACAGGGAAAGTAGAAGAGCAATAACTCCTGAGGATGAAGTTAGCTCCTGGGAACAGAGATGCTTTCCGCCAATACAGCTGCAGATAAGAACGCCCTTGAAGGAGCAGTGTAGCAGGAGAGGTGACCTTTGGACTTGCACCCTCATTCTTTGGTTGGAATGAAAGATACCCTTCCAGTTCCAGCAGAGTTTGGTTTTTTTCACAGATAAATTGGCTCAACATAGAAGAGCAGGAGTTCTCAGGGACAGAGCCATCTCTTGGGTGTAAAGAATTTTCTCTGTCTGAAATGACTTCCAGGAAACTCTGGACAACAGTGATATTATGATGGATCTGCTAAGAGAGGTCTGCTGCTCCTTTCCTACTTCACATCCTTTTCCTTCTGACCAGGTAAAGTGAAAGGCCCTGAATCAGAAAGTGGTTAGACTGTGTTTGAAAATTCATAGCTAACCAGGAGTAGGAGAGAATCTGGATGCCGAGGCCATATGGTTAGCTAGGAGCTTCAGAGACCTATCCCCAGGATGGATGGATGTGTGGAACACACTGATAGTCAGAGAGTATAGCTAGATGCAGGTATATATGGGACATCCAAGGCAGCAGCAGTGGCTGGCCTGGAGCTAGTGCAGCAGAGCACCAGTGAACCTGCCCTGGAAATCTTCAGACTCCTATTTGTTGAATAAAGACTGGACTGGACCAGGCATAAAGAAACCTGTGTCTCAATTGGGTGGCCCCGCATAAGAATGGTTATTGCTCACTTTGAACTGTAGCAATCTAAGCCTCTGTACCTAGGATATATGAAATCTTTCCTCTTCTGCCAGCCCTAGTTAAGTTCCTTTTTCTCTAAGTCACATGTCCGGTTATTAGATCCCATTAAGTCTAGTTGCTGAAGCACCTGGTGTGCTTGCCTCCAGGTCATGGGCACACTTGGCATTCTGCTGGCACCTTAGTTCTTTTGTGTACTACATGTGATGGCATGTCCCAGGCCCTTTGAAGTCTCTGCTGGAGGCCTCACGGTTCTACTACAAGTGGCCCCAGAAAAGGACCTGTGGAATTAGGTCCTCCAGGCCTGCCTAAAGAGGCTGCGGGGAGGCAGCCAATCAGAGCACAGTCAAAAGGAGATGCAGGGGTTGAGCTACTCATTTCCTGGCAGGGACCAGAAGAGAACGGAAGGGAGCTTCTTGCTGGAGTTCAAGGGAGAACCAAAAGATGGATACTGTTGGCATTGGTGTTCAGTGAGGAACAAGAGGACTTGAGAAATCCACTCTGAGATAAGGGTGAAGGGGAAGAGGCTATGTGGGAAGCAGCCCGGAGAATGCAGTAATGGCGACGATTAAAAAAGTAGCAAATGGCTGCTATTTGTAGGGTCTCTGGATTGGACACTGGAGTAGCGGGCAGGCCAGGATTCAGTGGCCTATGCCTCAAGCAGGGGATAAAAGGCAGTACAAAGAGCCCAGAAACGGAGCTAGAATTTAAATAGGACACCGAGAACCACTAATGACAAAGAGTCTCCAGGGAGGGATGCCCTAGTGCAGTGTTTCTCAACCAGTGGTATGAGTATCCTCACAGGTACTTGAGAGAAGTCTGGAGGGTACATCACCACAACTGAAATTTGGAGAAAACTGAATTTTTGTTTTTAAGTTTTACAGCTCTTTATTATTTTTGTACCTTTTACATCCAAAAATTTGAGCGTCTGCCCAGCTATGATTAAGTTGTTTAAACAAATGTGTTGCAATGGTAGAAAAAATGTTTGTGTATCTGAAAACTGTAGGTAGTGGGGGTACTTATAATTTTTATTTTAAAAAATAAAAAAGGGGCACTTTATTTAAAAAAAGGTTGAGAAACACTGCCCTAGAGGATTTGTTCAATATCAAGGCAGGCATGGACTTGAACTAGCCCAGAAGAGGCTGAATCCAGAGATAAGGTTAAAGACATTAACAAGGGCACAAAGACAAGCCTTATTGGCTCTTTTAACTGGGACATGATTCATCCATCCTTAACTTAATGATTCAGCCAGTGGGCAGGGCAGGGCAGGGCAGGGCAGAGAGAGAGAAGGTTTGCATACAACCTATAAGAGGAAAGCGCTCCCCATCACTTCATTATTGATTAGCCTTGATATTTACAATGTCATCAGATTTTTTTGCTACTCTTTTCTGTATGTATCTGCAGCCTGCAGCAGTGAACCTCTGGGCCTGGGTCAACAGACTTGGGCTCACAGGGTTTGTGCTAGTACATTAAAAATAGGTGTGTAGTCATTGCAACTCAGGTAAACTGGAGGGGAGGGTGGAGCTTCAGAGCTAGCTGCAACATCTGCTCAGCTGTTCTTAGCCTACTAGCATAAGCCAGTGTGTTGACCCATGGATGGCAGACTCTCAGCCGCAGGCTGCTGCTTGCTGTGTAAACACATTCTTTGTGAATTGGTTGTTTGCTTTGGTTATTTCTTATCCCCTTTCTCTCAACATCCTACCACTTAACTCCTCCCTCTCTCTGCCACCTTGATTCTGTCCTCTTTTTCCCCCCTCAGTATCTCTTCTTTCCTGGCTGCAATGATGCTTAGCTTTACTGATGAGCTTAATCTTGAGAATATTTATGTTGTTTGTCCATGCAGATAATAAGGGAATTAGAGCTAAGGGGCATACATGCTGAGATCAGCCAGAATATACTTGTGCTCTAGGCTATTTCAAGGTGTGTTCCCTGAGCTGCCTTCAGATAATGGAGAAACAATAGTATCTCTTTCTGCAGCTGTGAAAGACACACCTATTTCTAATGATATCTATGAGGATTATCCATGAGGATAATGTGATATAAGGACTGTTCACTCAGATATGTATGCCACAGCTATTAGGAAATGGAATAACAGACCCCGTAATACATACCAGAAGATAGACTACTGCCTGAGGGTTGGATTGCACTGCTCTAGCACGAGTCTGCAGTTAAGCTGAAGATCTGCTCAGTGTCTGGAAAGTACAATGCTTCTCCAGGCTCTCCCTGTAAATAAGAAATAACCACTCTTTAGGAGGCTCTCTTCCACCTAGTCAGTTCTGTCGGCTGGTGCTAGAAGAGCAGGGCAGTGGTCTTATGATCTCTACCATCTTTGGGGTGGCTAGGACTCCAAGAGGCACTAACCAGCTGCAGTCCTTATACTCTGCTTTTTATCTGTAATACATTAGAGAGACAGAAGCAATATTTGTTCCAGATAGCTAGTGAAATATGAAGTACTTCAGGAAAATAAGACAGATGACCAGTTCAGTACCATATACTGCTAATACTGGTGATACTTAGATGATAGGACTCAAAAGAACCACTATGCTAATGTAGTCTGACTTGATGTAGAATGCTTCAGGGGTAGCTGAGTTAGTCTGTTACAGAAAAACCACAACAAATGGTCTGGTAGCACTTTATAGACTAATGAAACATGTAAATGTTTCATTAGTCTATAAAGTGCTACCAGACCATTTGCTGTGGGGTTTTTTTGCTGTAGAATGTCATACAGTTGTCCCTGCATTGACCTCAGTAAATTGTAGCTGAGCTCCAGTACACCTTTCTGAAATCTTCATCAAAATCTTCATTGTGAGGGGAAAATATAAGTAGTATCAGGATTGTTTTCATCCTGTATGTGCTTCATGAAGGTTGCCCAGAGGTGCATTACCCATAATGAAAGCTCCCAA
The DNA here is from genome assembly GCA_030068395.1 of Apalone spinifera. Lineage (NCBI taxonomy): Eukaryota > Metazoa > Chordata > Testudines > Trionychidae > Apalone > Apalone spinifera. The sequence continues at coordinate 110,093,459 of CM057846.1, read as the reverse complement.
AGGTACCATGATGGATACAGATATATACATGGCGCCTATTAGACTGTTACATTTTTGAAAGTCTGTAGCTTCCATATTGTGGCTGGCCAGCTCTACTGGCTGATGCGGAAGAAGGGGGAGAAGCTTAGCCATATGTTTATAACATCCTTCCTTCCCTGTCTTCATATCTCCTGCTTCTCCTGCCACACACTTCATTCTCATTGTTGCACTACTCTCCACAAATGCTCGGATAACACACTTTACCAGATGATATGAATATTTTGGAATATGCATTTAAATACTACCTCAATTCATATAAAGGAGGAGGGAGGGAAACATGGGTGGCCATGTAAATTATAATACTTATAAATGTGCAATTAATTTAATTTCCTTGTTTAAAGTTTAAAAAGTGTAGAAATATTGGTAGAGAAATGCTCACTGCACAGATGTAACAGCCACATGAGATTAAAAGTAGGAAAGGCTATGTCTAGACTTCAGGGTTCTTTCCAAAGAAGCTTTTCTGGAAGAGAGCTTCCCAAAAAAAAAAACCCTTCTGAAAGAGACCATCTACACAGCAAAAGTGCATCAAAAAAGCAATCTGCTTTTTGAAAAATAGTAAAATAGCATCCATGCTGAATGGATGCTATCTCGCATTTAAGCTGTGATTACTATGGATGCAGTGGCCACCAGGGCACCTGTGCTTTTTCTTATTGTGTCGTCTTTCCAAAGAACTCCCTCTACCCTGTCCACACATGACTTTTTACGAAAGAGCTCTTTCTAATGATGGAGACACTCATGAGGATAATCTGATATAAAGACTGTTCATGCAGGGTATGTCTACAATACAAAGTTAATTTGAACTAACAGCTGTTAGTTCGAATTAACTTTCATTGCGGCTATATGTGCAAACCGCTATTTCAAATTTAATTCAAAATAGCAGAGCGCTTAATTCGAACTAGATAAACCTCATTCTATGAGGCATAATGCCTAGTTTGAATTAAGTAGTTCCAATTAAGGGCTGTGTAGCCACTTAATTCGAACTAGTTGGAGGCTAGCCCTTCCCAGGTTGCCCTGGTGGCCACTCTGGGCCAAACCAGGGAAACTCTTCTGACCAGGAGCGGATATAGGGCAGGGCGAGAGGGGAGGCCGCCCCGGGCCCTGGGCTTCAAAAAGCCCTGCGCATGCACCGTGGTGCCACCGCGCATGCGTGTGGCACCACTGCACATGTGCCGTGGCAAAGGGGGGCCCTGCAAAATTGTGCTGCCCTGGGCCCCACAAAGTGGTCATCTGCCCCTACTTCTGACCCCCTCCCAGCCCCGGAGCCCTTAAAGGGCCACGGTCTGGCTACAGTGCTTGTGCCAGTTGCAAGTCTGCCAGTACCCAGCCAGCAGACCCTGCACCTGGCATGCCAATAGCTAGCCACCCGTTGCCACCCAGCCCTCCACTTCTTCCCAGGACCAAGCTGGCAGCTGACAGGAGCCTGCCCGGGGTCACAAGAGGAGGGCGCCCGCCTAGTCTAATGTGGAGATTGTGGACCTCATCGAGGTTTGGGGGGAGACCTCCAACGTCCACGATCTCTGCACTAGGCACAGGAACGCGGTCCTACATGGCTGCCAGCCTGGCCACCACAGGCCACATGCGGACCCAGGAGCAGGTCCGCTGCAAAATACAGGACCTGTGGCAGGCCTACTCCAGGGCCTCCCAGCCAGGGGCCAACCCAGAGGCTTGCCCTCATTATGAGGCCCTGGACCACATCCTGGCCAGCCATGTGGTCAGCCTCAGCCATCCAGGCTGGCAGGAAAGCCTTCCACTTCTGCTCACATAAATTGTGCAGCACACAACATGCTGCCACCACGGGAGGGATATTGTGCTCGGCGAGGTCGAGGCGGGTGAGGAGACACCTAAAGCGTGCTTTCAGTCGGCCGAAGGCCCCGTCGACCACGATGTGGGCTCTGGTGAGCCTGGCATTGAAGGACTTCCAGGAAGGGTTGAGGTGTCCCGTGTAGGGCTTCATGAGCCAGGGCTGTAGGGGGTTGGCTGCATCCCCCACCAGGCAGACGGGCATGTCCACGTCCCCAACCCTGATGTGGTGGTCGGGGAAGAAGGTCCCGGCATGCAGCCTCTGGCACACGGAGGAGCTGCGAAACACCCTGGTGTCATGTGCCTTGCTGGACCAGCCCACATTAATGTCTGTGAACTGGCCCCGGTGGTCAGACACGACCTGCAGGATCACAGAGAAGTAACCCTTGCGGTTAATGTAGAGGGAGGCCCGGTATTCTGGGGCATGGATCGGGATGTGCGTCCCATCAATTGCCCCCCCCCCCAGCAGTTGGGGAAGCTGAGGGCGCCAAACCCCTGGATGACCGCATCCGGGTCAGTGAGGCAGACCACCCTACAGAGCAGCACCCGGTTGATGGCCTTGACCACCTGCAGAGAGACACCAAACCACGAATCACTGGAGTGCCCAGGTGGCTGGGAGCATTTGTTCCCTGGCACTGCTCCGCGCTCCACTCCCAGAAGCAACCCCTGCTGTGATCCTGGCTGCCGCGGGCGGTGTGTAGTATGGCTGGGACAGACCGAACCCTCCTGTGCGGGGCACTTTTGCCTCCTCAACCTCCCCCCTCCCCGTTTTCCCTGGGGTGGCCCATCCCCTCCTTGCAGCCCCCCTCCCGCCCCGGCCCAGTGGCCGGCGAGTGCCGTACCTGCATGAGCACTGCTCTGATGGTGGATTTCCCCACACCAAACTGGTTCCCGACAGATTGGTAGCTGTCCGGCGGGGAGAGCTTCTACAGGGCGATGGCCACACACTTCTGGAGGGGGATGGAAGGCCTCATGCGAGTCTCCCATCACCACATAGCAGGGGCAAGCCACTTGTAGAGCTCCAGGAAGGTGTCCTTAATCCTGAAGTTCTGGGTCCACTGTTGGTCTCCCCAGCACTCCAGGACAATGTGGTCCCACCCGTCGCTGCTGGTGTCCAGACGCCAGAAGCGGAGGGGCACGCTGGCGTCTGGGTGCTGCAGTGGCTCCTCCACGGCCCCCAGGGAGGCCAGGGGGAGCAGCAGGGGGCTGACATGCACCAGGGGGGTCCCCTTTAAGCACGAGCCTCAGACAGCAGCCACACAAAGCAACTACTGACCTGATGCCCTGCCAGAATCGGTTTGAGCCACCCTTAAATTCAACACAGTGTCCAATCAGTGTGGATGCGCTATTTCGAATTAGCAAAATGCTAATTTGAATTAGTTTTTGGGTCTAGATGCGTTATTTCGAATTAGCTTATTTCAAATTAACTAATTCAAAAAAAATAGTTTGAATTAGCTCTGTAGTGTAGACATACCCTCAGTTATGTATGCCACAGCTATTAGGAAATGGAATAACAGACCCCGTAATACATACCAGAAGATAGACTACTGCCTGAGGGTTGGATTGCACTGCTCTAGCACAAGTCTGCACTTAAGGTGCTGCAGATCTGCTCAGTGTCTGGAAAGCACAATGCTTCTTCAGACCCTCCCTGTAAATAAGAAATAGCCACTCTTTAGGAGGCTCTCTTCCACCTAGTCAGTTCTGTCGGCTGGTGCTCTTTCGGAAAAAGGCTTCTTCCTCCTAGAAAGAGGTTTACCAGTGTCGGGGAAAAAACCCTCTGTCCTTCGATGATTTTTTTTTTTTTTTTTTTTGTGATTGCAGTGTGGAAATAAGTGAAGTTTTTTCAGAACAAGGGTGGTTTGTCTGAAAAAACTGCAGTGTAGACAAACCCAAAGAATCAGGATTTTCACAACAAAGCAGAAACTAAAACACATGGCAGAGACTAAAAGTGTCTGGACTACCTGACACCTGCAAAAACTCAAGTCAATAAAGTATCACAACTCCTATTGGCCATGGTTTGCCATTCACAGCCAATGGGAGCTTTGGGAATGGGTCATCACGTCCCACAGCTCCCATTGCCTAGAATGGCAAAGCATGGCCACTGAGAGCTTCAAGTGGCTGTACCTGCAGATACGGAGGTAAATAAAGCATCTGGCATGAATTAATCCTGGCAAACTGAATTTGGCCTGTACTTGTTGCTCATCCCTGTACTAATAGCTTGATTTTGATCTCTTGATTTGCTAGAGTATAAATCAGGAATAACTGAGTAGAAGTCTTTGAGGTTATATCTGTATAATGATTCCAGTCCCAGAAAGAGAACTGGTTTTGGTAAAGGCCCGCGTGAAAATGTCATTTAGAAATGAAACGGTTTGGTAATCTTAACTTAATTCTTGTTAATAAGAAAACACTGAAAGACAACACCCTCGCATGCTTTTAATGCGCGCCTATATCAATTTGACCTCAGACTTAATTTGTTTGACATGAAATCATAATTCTACTGTAAGCAGAATTTCAGTTAAAATGGTTATGGGCAAAGCCTAGAAGTAGTATTTAAAAGTGTTTCATTGCTTGTCCTTCAAAATATTACCAAACAGTCTTCCACACAGCCCTTCTCTATACTTGTCGTCATGCCAAGTGTTTGTGGCCTTGATGGGCAAACCTCAATTTTCTATTCTACTGTGCTTGCCTTAGTGTTCCAGCGTGAACAAATGATCAATCAATTCAGTCCTCTAGAACTGAGCCATTTTCTTCCACCACTTTCTTTATTCCCAATGAACACTTCTAAACTCCTAATTTCTCCCCAAAATGTGATAGCAAATGCTTCCATATATTTTCACACTGTAGGAAACTTTGAAATGCAAGGACAATCTTTATTTTGTATCTTACACTTCAGTGAACATATTGCTGGTATTTTTCAAATTAAATACTTCTGAACTTGTCTAGTAATTGTTATAAACCCAGCTTTCTGTTTTACTGGCTGTATCAGATAAATCAATTATAGGGTTAACCTCCATGTGAACACTCCTTTATTATTTACTGTTTTCTGGGCATGCATAGGAGCCCTACTCAGAGACCATGACCTCATTGTGCTAAGTGCATACAAAGACAGAACAGAAATACAGTGCATACCCCAAAGAGTTTGCAATCTAACTAAGTTAAGAGATAAGAAGGGGATACAGACAGGTGAGGAAGTAAAATTCCCCATGCCCGGAGCACAGTCAAACTCTAGTTTCCAAAGTCTCCAAGCCTCAGGTGAAACAGATCTCTTCATCCAACCACTGTTAAGAAGCAAGAGCTATTTGTTGCCACTTTTAGTTCTCTCTTTACTCCAGCAGAGAAGAGGAAATGGAACTGCCACTCTAGAAATAAATAAAGCAGCTAAATGTTTGGTTTTCCCCTAACTGAAATATAGCAGGTATTTTAAAAATGATTTAGACCAGCAGGCATCTTAGCATAATAATTCATCATACTGGATGCAGGGCATACTGGTTGTTTGCTGACACTTTCAATAAGTGTCAGTTATTAGAATGGAATACTGCCCTTTCATTCAACACTGAATTATTAACTCAGCTAGCAATGACTAGGAGAAATACTGTATATGTTCGATTTTTACTTATTCCCATCTGAATTCCTGTGGTTGGTCATTATTCAGCACACTATGAAACTTCAACATAAAAATTAAAACCTTGTTATTAAAGTGCATCAGCACAAAACTGCAGCACAAAGACTTATTTTCTTGGAGACAGCCGGCATCCTTTCCTTCTCTAGCAACCTCTTCAGTGACCTTAATTATTTTCACTCTCTGAATATTTTTTCCATCCTTGAAATATAACACTTTAGGTTTTTTTTCACTGGGACTTCCTATACCACCACAACAACCTAGGACAACAGCCACCATCCAAGGAGAGCTGTTAGTGGCACTGATCATATACACTAAGGCAGTAGTGTATAGTGGCACTGATCATATACACTAGGCCATGTCTATACTATGAGATAAGGTCGAATGTATTAAGGTTGTTGTTTTTTTTTTTTTAAGTACCTGAGTTTGTAAACTCAAAGATGCATGTCCCCACTATGTGCAATAATTTAACATAGTTCGTAGTAGTGAGTCCCCATTATGGTGGCTACCCATCAACTTTGCGAGTTATGCATTGTGGGTAGCTATCACATGGCACCTTCACCGATTTGCATTCTGAGTTATGCTCACAATTCATGCTGGGACAAAAACTCTGCAGTGAATTGTTCTGGATGCATGTTGTCAGCAGCCCATAATGCACTCATTTGCTCATTCCACTTGCAATGGCAAACAGTCTATTCACACCCATATTTTTCTCTTGTTGGTTATTCACGTGGATGCCTGTCAAGGCTGAGTCCCTCTCTGGCATGATGAATGCATAAGTGGGGGCCCGCAAAAGTATCCCAAAACCTTATCTTTCCAGGCTTTGGTATAAAGCTTCCCCCCCAAAATCTTAAAAACCCAGATTTTGGCGATAACAATCCACTGTCACCATCCAAGTAATGGTAAGAAAACCAGGGAAGAGATCACTTGGGAAATCGCAGCCCTAAAATAAAACCAGGACACACAAATTAACCAATACCAGGTTTAAAAAAAATCACTTTTATTATCACCACAATACTCCTGTTACAAGCATAATGAAAACGTTACCAATTAATATATTCATAGGGGGATCCCATTGGCCAAAAACTTAGTTACAAAGGAGAGGAAAGCCCTTTTCTAAATGCACAGACATCAGATTCCAATTCCCAAACCATAAAACAATAAAACCTAACGGATTTATCTAAACTTTGCCTCACTTACCGTGAAGAGTCTTTTCATGGATAGAGGCATGTTGTCTGTCTCCCTCAGTATCTGGAGAGTCTACTGCCCAGAGACAAAGGACGGAAAAACCAAAAATTCCTTTGTCCCAGTTTGAAATTCCTACCTGCATTTCTATTGGCTGATTGTTATCTGGCCAGGTATAGTTAATCCCTTAGTCTCCAGGCTACTGGCCATCCCTCATGACCATGACAATGCCATAGCAGCATGAGCAGGAATCCCATTGTGGATTTTTTCATCATCAAAGCTTTATGATGCTAACATTGGTGCACCTAATGCTGCAGTATGTCTAGAGCATAACCAGGGTCCGCTGGAATGAGGAAGAATCTGGATATACTGTTCTGCAAAGCACTTGAGTAGAGTAAATTGCAACTTCTACTAGCATTCAGTCCTCTGAGCACAGTGGAATGCTGGTTCTGGTGCCATGAGACAAGTACAGTATGGAAAGATCAACAGTGATTACAAAACTTTCGTATGTGTAAGGCTATTTTCATGGAACTTTGTGAATTGCTTTCCCTTGCCCTGAAGTGAAGAATACCAGAATGAGACCCGCTCAAGGCTGCCTGAGTAGTGTCTTGGGAGGAAGCCATGAACTTGGCTAGGGAGCATGGTTGGACACCCCTCCCCCCAATAATTAAAGCAGCTGCTCATAGACGCAGCATGTTTGCGGCAATGCTCCAGATTGTTCATTTGACACACTTGTCTTTTTGTATGTCTGCCTGAGATCATTTATTTCACGTGGGGCATCCCTGGCACATCCTCTCAGCCTCGCCCCTTGCAATATTAGCATAGATATCTGCAAAAAGAGATTCTTCTCCCCATCTAGCAATGAGATCCTGGATTTCCAGCATGCTCCATGTTGATGCTCATCTGCAACCCTTGGAACTCAGGGAGCACATGATCAGGTTTGCTGCTCAAATGTGCTTGCCATGCTAGCCATGCAGGAAATGAAATTCAAATTTAAATGTTCTGGGGCTTTTCCTGGAGACCAATAGAATTAGAATTCATGCCAGATAAATCACTGCGGAGTAATGTCAGACACCTCCTTGAGGCCAAGAACGTTGAGTTTCACAGCACTGCATCTGCACTACTGTAAAGTTGACCATGCAAGGTTGAATCTGTCATCACTCCTTGTGAAAGCAGTAGTACAGAAATCGATTTTAATAGCCCTTAAAATCGACAGATTGGACTCATTGTTTGGAAAATTGACCTAATGCAGCTAAATTCGAACTAAACTCCTAGGCTGCGTCTAGATTGGCATGATTTTGCGCAAATACTTTTAATGGAAAAGTTTTTCCGTTAAAAGTATTTGTGCATGAGAGCATCTTTACTGTCATGTGCCTTTGCGCAAAAGATTTGCTTATGCGCAAAAGCATCCGTGCCAGTGTAGATGCTCTCGTGCGCAAGAAAGTTCCGATGGACATTTTAGCCATCGGGCTTTCTTGCGCAAGAAATTAACGTTCCTGTCTACACTGGCCCTCTTGTGCAAGTATTCTTGCGCAAGAGGGCTTATGCCTGAGCGGGAGCATCAAAGTATTTGTGCAAGAAGCACTGATTTTGTACATTACAAAGTCAGTGTTCTTGCGCAAATTCTCGCGGCCAGTGTAAACAGGCGGCAAGTTTTTGCGCAAAAGCGGCCACGTCTAGACTCACCCCTAGTGTAGATCAGGCCTAAATTAATATCTGACTTTAACTGTATTCCTTTAAGCCCTAAGATGAGATGTTATTTAAAGTTACAGTATTTGTATGGTGAAAGGTGCAAATATAGATGTCATGGATGTTGAAACACTCAGGATGAAACTCATTTCAGAAAGAGTTAAGATGCCATTCAGTAACTTCATCCAGAAAGTCAGGATGAGCAATGTTGGAATTAAAGCTCTCTCCTTAGCAGGAGATTTGGACCTCTGAGTTTCTTACCATTACAGAGCAGCAACACAAAGAGAGGGCTATCAGACATTACTTTCTCTAGACTAAAAGCTCTAAGGAAATGTTCAGACTAGAAGTTTCCCAGGTGTAAATGGCAGGGTCTAAAGAAGAAAAATGGGCACTGTATCCTTTAGAACTCCTTAATGTCAACTGGTAAAGGATTCATTGTTCTAAAAAGCACTTCCTAACAGGCTTGACAAACTCACTACACCTAGCACACTTTTATAGTATTTATTCAAAAAGTATCTTGTACGTTATTAAATAAAAGCCAGTGCCATGCTGTTAGCTGGTATAATTGTGAAATGAAGGCAAGCTAGCACTAGTGATTAGAGAATAAACACTCTGCATTTCAAAGGTTTACTGGACTTTAACAGGATGTGCAGGAAGAACACCCAATTATCCATTTCAGTGAGGAACAACCTTGGTAGAGAGGGATGTTTTGTAATGGTTTGGATCTTGACTGAAAACCAGCAAGCTCTGAAAAAAGACTTATAAGGCTGAGAAATGGTTGTAGAGAAGGACTATAGCCTATTGGTTTTAGTCTCTAAAAGGGCAGTGGAGACCCTATGCGGTTTCTACAAAACTGTATCTGTGCCGTTTGTTACCACTGCTCTCCAAGGAAACAGGACCTGTGTATAATTTGTACATAAACTACCTTAAGAAAATATTGGGACTCCACATCATCTCCAAATGGGAAACTGATTCACCCCACAACCGAAAACACACTTTTGCTCAACAGAGGGCAATATCATTTAAGTATTTGCCTTTAAACCCTTTTTCTCAAACGTCTGATGCTTTTCATATATGTTAAAATATACCAGATCAAGGAAATACAATCCAAAATGGAGAAAAATGCACAACATATCAACCCCTCTATATTGAGTCAGCCTTCAAAGTGACTCTTTCCAAATTAGAGGGCCTTTAAAGATAATGAACTACAGAAATCCAACAACTCCCCCATGTCTGCATAATGAAAATGTCCCTTCCTTATTATTTATATTTCAGCAGTACCTAGAAAATACAAATGTTTAAGGCACTGTACATCCACTAGTAAGATACATTCCTGGCCACAAAGGCTGCGTCTAGACTGGCCAGTTTTTGCGGAAAATCATCTGCTTTTGCGGAA
>CM057846.1:110044165-110065040 GCA_030068395.1 Apalone spinifera | reverse complement strand
ATTCCGACTTCTCTCATTTGCATTCCTTTTCCGGAAAAGGGGGCCTGTGTAGACATAGCCATAGAGTGGGGAATACTTTGTGAGTTTCAAATGTGTGAATGGGAGACATGGAGGATGTTACCTGCAACTTCTAGATGAGCCACTGTTAAACAATCTTTTGTCCTTAAGTTTGAGCAGTGGTTGGTAGGGAGTGGCCTCAACTCCTTAACAAAAGGAATAGGAAAGGAGAGGCCTGGGTCTTTTGGCTGGGCTGCACCTGAAGGAAGGAGCCTCAGACCCCAGGGTGGGGAAGAGAGCCCTGGTTTGGAATGGCAGCTGGAAAAGGGATTTTAGGGTGAGTTTGAAGAGTTTGTACTGAGGTTTCAGTGGAGAATTAGCCAAGTGTTTTTTTTTTCTTTTGATTTGTAACCTACTTTGGTCTGCCTGTTCTCACTTATTACTACTTAAATCCTACTGCTTCAACTTAATACAACTATTTTTATTTTCTATCAAACCCAGTATAAGCGATTGTTACCTGGGGGGGCAACCAGTGTGCACATTCCCCCTTTCACTGCTAAAGGGGGCTTACCTAATTCTTTGGGGTTTGATCCCATCTGGGGAGTGCTCTCTCAGAAGGCTGGGCCCTAAACTGCCCTCTCCTTGGACCAGAAGTAATAGAGATGTAGCCGTGTTAGTCTGGTCCTGTCTTTTGGACCTGAAGTGGTTCAGTGTCTATACTGCTTCTCGGTGGGGGCAGGGACCTCAGCTCGGGGCCTTGGCTGGGGGAGACCAGCAGAGCTGGCCCAGCAGGACCGGGTGGTGAGGAGCCCCAGAGAGCGGAAGGCTAGTGGCAGTGGCCGTGTCAGCATCCCGGGAGGCACCCCTGAGGGGTCGTCTGTGACCTCACCCTCTCACAACATCATCCTAGGATGAGGAGTTTTGACTAAAATTCTTTGTAAGTATATGTTTCCATTAAAAATTGTATTTGTCTCTGACATTATCTAATGATTATAACAAAAGCCATTTTAATTTTGGGCTGATATAAATGATTATCTTTTATAGGTTTGGCCTGTCACTAGAAAAGACAGGTAGGTGCCTAGGGCAGCAAAATATTAGTGCCTGCTAAAGGTTAATTGGCTGCTTCTGTTGGGTGGCTACCAAATGGTAAGAGGGATTGTAGGGCATCAGCAACTATAGCTGGCCCTGAGCTTTCATTTCCTGATTGTGTTTACCTTATTTCAACCTTTGAATGTTTTCTTTTTCTATTTGGAAAATAGTTTATCAGAATAAACCAGTAGGAGTTCACTTTTGATATTGTTATAATGGCATGTCCAATATCAGCGCAAAATGCTGATTAAAAATTAGACTCATACAGACTCACACAGGGCATGTCTACACTGCAGAGTTTTTCTGGAAAAACTACACTTACATCGACATTGCAATTGTGTTCTTTCAACAGGAAGTCGAAAGTACTTAGGGTTTTTTCTGACAGCCGTAAACCTCTTTCTATGAGTAAGAAGCCTTTTTCTGAAAGAGCTCTTTCGGAAAAAGGCATGTGTGGACAGGGAAGAGGGTTTTTTTTTTTTCTCAAAAGAAGAGGCCTTGAGGAAAAAGCACAGGTGCCCTAGTGGCCACTCTGTCCATAGTAATCACAACTGAAATGCGAGACAGGGTACAATCAATGTGAACGCTATCTTTCGAAAAAGCAGATCGCTTTTTCAATGTGCTTTTGTTGTGTGAATGTTTCCTTTTGAAAGAAGTTTTTCCAGACGATCTCTTCTGGAAATGCTTCCTCCAAAAGAAGATTGCAGTCTAGACGTAGCCACAGAAAGGTTCTGGTGATTTCATAAAAGCTTAAGGACAGACTTCTTAAAGGGTACTCCATCTATTCACTACTTTTTTCACTGCCCATCAAATTGTATAATTTTTGAGCACTAGTAAATGTAAGCTTAAACAGACAATAGTGAAATCTCCTCCATTTTCAGATACAAACAATGCTCGTGTCCATAATTTAGGGAATTGTCTAAATTGTCTTTCACTTCTAAATTAATTGCTCTTCTGATGAGATAAGGCATAACCTTCTGCTGATGATGATCTATAAAGTTATTTAACCAATGACTTATTAATTAATAAATAAGTTCTATGTCTAGGACTGTTACTTCCTGATATTTGCCACTCTGCATCCTTCAATTTCTAATACCAAAATTGGCACCTGGCATCCAAATGCTAGTTTTCTTACTCAAGGTCAGCTGGCTTTTCACTTTGCCTTTTCACAACAGCAAAGGTAAATGTCGGGTGCAGACTAACCTAGTTATATTTCCTAATATAAACATACAATGAGAATACAGAATAGCTGTAAGTCAAATTAATGAAATTGAAGACTAATGCTTAAATTCTAGGGGTTGGTAAATGTTCATATTTTTAGTTTCCCACATTTCATATAGACAATAAGTGCAAAATGTCATATTTAGAAAAATAAGCATAACTTCTGTGAATGGTACTGGAAGTTTGACATTGGACACTAGAGATGGAAGTTAAAAAAACAATGTTTATAAAAATTGGCATATCTACAACATATAGGCTTACAATTGTATGCACATTTTCTGTAAATGTGCATATATTTAGCATAGTATGTGCACAAGCAAGTATGTGAACATTTTAAAACCAATATCTATGTGCAACTGTAGTGTATGGCCAGAATTTTAGTCATATTTTGTACGTGATAACATAACCTTTTCAGTCAGAATATGGGAAAAAATGCTAAATTATGTGCAAAAATGTATACATAGTTCCACAACTTCATTTGGAATGAAATCGATTCAAATAGTGAAAATGTATAATTAGAAGTGGAACAGTAATTTATGCCTGTAATTGTAGAAGTTTAATTCATGTGCATTTTTGTGTGTGGCCGCCTCACTCAAATGTGGCACTTAAACGTATTAATCTAGTTAGCAGAGAGAAATCTAGTATGTCCGTAGCTGTGCAATTAAGTTTATACAAAATTCAAGCTTACCAAATATCAAGACCGGTTCACTTTTTACATTTAACTCCAGGGTGGGAAAAGTTTCCTAGCCCAAGAAACATATGCAAACACCTTTGCAATAGACACATTCCATGCTGTTTCTCTCATTCAGGTTATGACTAGACTGTTGACTCCACTTTATTTAATCTGTATTTGAAGAATGCCATAATGGGGCATTGTGCCCCTCCCCAGTTCCTTCCCCAGTTATCTTCTGGACTGCTGCCAGGAAATTGTCAGGATGAGGTCATTGTCAGGATCCTTTGGGTGGAAGCTTTTTTGTTGTTGTTTTTTAATTCAAATCTTCCCATCAAACCTTCAAGGACTGGTTCAGTTTCATCTTCTGGGAACAAACCCTTAAAGAAAGGTACAAACAGTTCTGTTGTTCAGAAAATGCCATGGTCATATAATATGTCTCATGCTCAGGAGGGCTGGTCATATATTTTCCATTTTTTAACTCTTTTTTTTTGTGTGTGCAAAACTGGGTTTTCAACATAATGAAAATTTTCACAAAGTGACTAATTTCTCTGGATTTTTAATCAAAACTATGAATGCACCAAAACCCAAAATATTTCAAACTAACCCATAATATCTCAGTGTGGAAATGCTGATGACATTCTTTGTGGGTGCTGTAATTTAGTAGCCTAATGTCTTTGTCTCCCACAAAGCATTTAATCCATTTGCGGCCCATAAAGGAAAGCAATCTCCCATCTCTAAAATAAACTATCTATGAGTCCAACAGCCAGAATTTATGAACTTGTCTTTCTAAATGTTAAGTTCTGAAAGCTATGTTTAGGTACCCAAATAAAAGTGGCCCACTGATAAGAAATGATTATTTCCCACAAATTACCCTGAAGTCAATAGGAGCAATTCACAAAAAGTCTTTAATTTGTTGAGTGTATTTTCAAACTTTCATCTTTGAGTAACAATTCTGAGACACAGTTCACTATTATTAGGCAGCTTATTTCTACTGTTTGTAAACCAGAAAAAATATGAGAATGTTTATGTATTATTTGAAATAATTCTTGTATTTCCTATTTTTAATATTTAGTAGGAGACATGCTGTTCCTACATACACTCCAAAACTTCCCAACACAGAACTTTTCACAAGTGATGTATCTTTTAGAGCAATGTACTGTTTGGGAATCATTGATCTTTGTATCTTCAATATTCTAGATAAAAAAAGGTAAGGATTATTAAAACTGAGTAAAGGTATCTAACAATAGAAAATCTAAATTGAAAAGGCTTTTTAAAACAAGTAATTTTTTAGCTGGTTGATAATTGAGTTCTGGAAATTGTTTGCATCAGGAGATGAGGTGCTGCAACATTCTCCCAGTTTCAAATTTCATTACAAATTTTGAACTCATCACTTCAGTTGAAAAGAGGTAAAGAATATTTCTTGCAAACGTGGATTGACTGATAGCTTCACTCCCAAGCCAAGCAAGCTCTGTAGCTTTGTATATAGGTGGACCTCTTTGGGCTAGATTTTTGTTTTGTGATTAGATTGTCATCATTACTTGAAGTGAAATGTATTATTTTTTGGAAGATGGGTGAGTAAAACCACATAGATATTGTCACCAAGCACCATCAAAAATATTTGGGTGTGTTTTATCTTAGACATTTAGGCCCTTAGGTAATCAGAGTTATATAACAGTCTTTCAGAAATTTATCCTAACAATACCACTTAAACTATGGAATTATTATCACCCACATTTTACAGAGAGTCTAAGAATCTTTCCCAAGTCTAGCAGAGCAAGGAATTGATCTTTCAAGTTCCTGAGTACCCTTTGTTTCTACTGAAGTCAAGGGTACATTGCACGTTTCAGAACTGGGCCACAGGTACACAAAGTAGCTGAAAATATTAAGGGAAAAACTTGGTAGGCATGCAGACTACTTCAATTTATCTGACTGTACATATTAAAGATTTTTAAGGATGCTTTGAAAAAGATGGTGCTTTAGAAACAAACTGGTGCTGGCCACTTAAAATAAGAGAGAGAATCGTCTTCTTTCCCCTCCCATTTTGTTGGACTAAAAGGAACGCCCAGAAACTCTGAGCAATACAGTGAAAGACTATAAATACTTGATAAATCTGTACTTGAGCAGTCTGTACAGCTGCACATACGCTTGTCATGCCTAAGTGTATTGCTTTTGGTTTAGTTTAGTATTGTTTTATGCAAAACTGTAATTTTTTTACTGCCCCGGGCATTCTCCTGTATTCTGCTGTTCTTCAGAGAAGCATAGGCATGGATTTCAGGACAGGTGCTAGCAAGACAAGTAAGTTCAAAGGTGACATTAAATAATCTTTTCACTGAAAGGCTTAATATGCAATTGTATATGAACATTTAAAGATCAGAATAAAATGTGTTTATGTACTCCATTTAAAATGTGAGGCAATCTTTGATCTTACTTTAACTAAATACAGGTATATAGAACTATCACCACATTACCTGCACTGAAAAAGCATGCAAATATGGGTCTGTTCCATACCTCTTGGAGGTCAATGGAAAGACTTCAGCTGTCTTCAGTGAGTTTAGATTCATGCCTCTATTTGTCTGACTTGTAGGGCTGATCTGATATGATGAAATAACGAGGAAGCAGAGAATGCAGAAGAGGGATGATTACATTTTGGTGGTAGATTTTGATATATTACTTG
Source organism: Apalone spinifera (assembly GCA_030068395.1). Classification (NCBI taxonomy): domain Eukaryota; kingdom Metazoa; phylum Chordata; order Testudines; family Trionychidae; genus Apalone; species Apalone spinifera. The sequence continues at coordinate 110,059,389 of CM057846.1, read as the reverse complement.
CTCCTGCCAAAAAAAAATGGGGGCAGGGATGCAGGGGTCAATTGGTAATTAGCAATGTTTTTGTGAAGAAAGGGTAGAAAAAATGAGATGTGTATTTTAAAGCTATTACTTGGTGTATTGAGGCAAAAAATATAAAACCAAACAATGTCCACCCTTCTTTCTCAAAGTGGTGTTCAGTTCATTAGGATGTTAAAACTTTACTGCTTATAGAAGAGAACCAATCAGCACTAAATCTCTGCATCTTTGCTTTCTCTCATGACTTTCATCCTCTTTTGTTTTCTAGCTGTTAATTATATTTAAAGGACAATATCAGTAGTGTTTCTGAAGATGAAGCCCTATTGCTAGGATGATTCTGCTGTTACTTGCACCTGCATATATTGGGAGTAGCTCCTGAGAAGTCTGTGTGGTCGCACTGATATAAAATAGATACAAGAAGAAAGCTATATGAATACAGAGCACTGGTGGGCAACCGGCAGTCAGTGGGCTGCATGTGGGCAATCAGGATCATCCACGGGCAGGTCCTGAGACGTTTTGCTGATGTTGAGTATTTGTAGGCACAGCTCCTGCAGCTCTCATGGGCTGTAGTTCACTGTGGCCAGCCAGTGGAGCCATGGAAAGTGGTGTGGGCCAAAGAGACATACTGGCTGCCATCTTCTGGAGCTCCCATTGCCTGGGAATGGTGAATCGTTACCAGTGGGCGCTGCAGGTAGCCATGCCAATGGACCCTCACTGTCATCAAAATGTCTTATGATCCGCTTTTAGATTACTCTGAGCTGCGTGCAGCTCATGGGCCGCAGAGTGATCACCACTGATGTAGAGTATATAGAGCTTAATTCTCTACTTTAAAAAGATAAATAAAAAAAACCCTGTCCTGACGTCAAGATTGATGTGAGCAATGGAGAGAGATTTGGTTAAACACAGAAAAGCAAATGGATCAAACTTTTGAACTGCTTTGCTTTGACTTATCAACAGGGCAATCATAGTTCAGAGCTAATGGAGTCCCTTTAACATTTTCTTATTCATTACAGAGAACAGTTGAGGTCTATAGAACAGAGTGGCCTTTTATCATTCTACAGTAGTATAGACTTAAAAATAAGAGGTTCTTATATTATTCAATTACATTACAATAGATCCACAATATTGAAACAAATATACCCTGTGAATCAAATGAAGATTTGATTTTAGCTGTGTTCCAACAGCAATTCTGACTGAAAATACACACAGGGGCTTCTTACTGTGTCTAATATTTGCTCTTTGAGCACAGCAAATTCTTTAATTATTGGAGTACTGGTATTACCTAAAATATTGTTTGCCTATATATAAGAAGTTTAAAGGAAATACTACAGCTATTGAAGTTGTATGATTGATCATTGTTATTTTTATTAACTAGAGCAGGTGAATTTCCATCATAAATAAAACTGGCATGGTGTTAAATGCCCTCTGGAAAAGATTTTATCTTTGTAGTTAATTATCAGGACAAGGTGGGTGGGGTAATATCTTTCATTGGACCAGCTTTGGTTGGCAATGAAACAAACTTTTGAGATTACATAGAGCTCATTGAAGAAACCACACCTTGACTGACGTAAGCTTCACTGACAGGAGTGCTGATATGGAGAGCGGTATGTTGACAGGAGGAGGTCTCCCATTGAGATATAACTATTGCTACTTATTGAGGATGGTTTAATTATGCCAACTTTACTGAAATATGTGAACTTCTTAGGCTAAACTATGTGTTCCAGCTTGTATTTAGCTGTGGAACTCTGAGTAAACTCCCCACATCGGAAGAAGAGTTCTTTGAAAGCTTGTCTCTCTCACTGACAGAATTATGTCGCTTACTTTCTCTCACTAATATCCCTGGGATGAACGTGGCTAGACAAACTGTGTGATAACTTAGCAGTCAATTATGTAATAAAATTATGTCTGGTAAGTTTATGCTTCAGTCCATGATTTAAGGGGAAACACTGAACAAAATGAGTGCTCCGGTAAAACCCCCTTTGACATCATAGGGCATTGGTAGTAACGAAGTAAGGAGTACATTACTAGACACAAATTTAATAGAGGCTCATCACAGCTTTCAGTTTTGCAGGTGCATTTTGAACATTTAAATTGTTAGCTGTTTACCTAATACTTTCTAATTTTAGGAACAGTAGTGTAATTAGACATGTGACTTTTATTTCTGCTTGAAAAACAGTACTGCAAAATTAGAAGCTGTTTTTCAAACAGCAAGTTTTGTAACAGTATTTGATGTAAGTACAAATATTTTTGTTGAATTACAAAACACAGAATAAAAATAGTAACGAGAGTCTGCTTATAAACTGAACAGGAAAAACAAAGCTTAAAAATTCCCTCCAGCATGACTGTAAGTTATTGTCTAACGATTGTCAGTCAGTGACTATGTGAAGTCCAGTTTCTGATAGGTAGGTATGCTCATGTTAATTTGTTTAATTGTTGGCAAAACATGAATAATGAAAACTGAAGTGTAGCACATCAGATAAGAAGTATCAGACTTATGGGCAGAGCCATCCTCTGCATAGGATAGGCAGCCGCCCCAGGCCCCTTGCTTTGTGGAGCCCCGAGGCAGCTACCTCAACTACTCTATGGATGGGGCCCAGGGTGTCCCAAGGGATTACCTAGGAGCCTGGAACAGGGTGGCAGCCAGGGTCACCTCCCTTCTGCACTCACCGTGGTTGTGAGAGACCAAGCAACCCTACAACCTGCTCTGCTTTGCCCCACCACTCTGCCCTCTCCAACCCGCTGTGCTCCACTTCACCACGGCAATGGGTAGTCACTGTGGAGAAGTGGAGTGCAGCAGGATGGAAGGGGCAGAGTGGAGCAGGCTCCCGCCATCATGGTGAGTGCATGGATAAGGGGCTGATCCCTGATGCTGCCCCATAGCAGCATCCCCCCTCCCACCACCACCAATAATCCTCCAGATTGTCTTGCTCAGGGGAGAGGGCTTCAGACAAGGAGGCAAAGCAAAAGCAGGAGTGGGAAGGATGGGATAGGGTGGAGCAGGAGTGGGGTTTTGGGGAAAGGGGTGGAGCGGATCCTGCAGTGAAGGGTTGCCCTAGGCCTTGCATATGGAGTACTGGGCAAGAGGGTAGGAGGATCCCCCAGGCCTTCTGTGCCCTGCTAGGGACAGCTCTGCTCATGGGTCTACTTCAGGAGTTTGCAAAATCCCACAGGAACTGACAAGTCCCAATGACTAGTTTGTATTAACTTTTAGTGGAGGAAATTCCCATATCCATTTTAGGAACACAGTGGCCTTGTCTCCACTTATTGGGAGATCAACATTTCTGCATCTCCCAGGGTTTGATTTAGTGGGTCTAGTAAGAAATTAATGAGATCAGCAAAATTGAGGCAATAAATGCACCTTTGAAATGGCTATGTTCAGGGCTTAACAAGTGGCGGTGAGTCCTGCTCGCCAGCCACGCGGTTTGGCGTGCTGTGCATGCGCAGACCGTGCTGTGGCGCCATGCTGGCTTAAAATCTACTCACCCCGGGAGAGTAGATTGACGAATTTGTCAAGCCCTGGCTATGTTTACTTGGAAATAGAGGTCAATTGCTGTAGTCCTTGAAGTCCTACACAGTTGCCTATGGAGATTGTGGAATCTCCATCTCTGGAAATATTTAAGAGCAGGTTAGACAGACATCTATCAGGGATGGTCTAGATGGTACTGGGGAGGGGACTGGACTCAATGACTTCTCAAGGTCCCTTCCAGTTCTAATGTTCTATAATTCTATGATTCTGTACAGACCAGGCCTATACTAGAGGACAATGTCAAACTAAGATACATGACTCGAACTTTGTGAATAGCAAATCTGGAGTCCACGTACAACTGTGGGAGGGTGATGGGAGAAATTCTCCCATCGACTCCCCTTACTATTCCCTGGGTGGTGAGGGTTGTTCTCTAGTCTAGGCCTGGCCTGTATGTACGGATCTCATTTCAAACTTGTGTTTCTTGCCTTGATTTTTCTCATCTCATTAAGCAAATACCTGATTATGAATGTTGTTTGTAACACATAACCAAAGAACACTAAGAACAAAGACAATTCAACATCCAAGAGCTGTGGTGTCCACTATGCCTATGCTAGACTGCACCATGGCAGTAAGAGAAAAAGATGATCTTATTCCTGGGGGCATGCTGTGCCCCTGCAAGGGTGCATAATTAATGTGGCCTGCATTTTTCTGTGCCCCTTGCATAGAAAAATAGGGGAAAAAATCTTCTGGAGGGTCAGGAACACAGACCTTTTTCTGGGTGGCCCAGGTAGTGTGTCTGTCTGCTAGAACAGCCTTAAAAACAGGGGAGAAGGCAGGGATGGGCATACATATCTCCATGCTAACAAGAATGAGCATGAGCATTAGAGAGAGAGAGAGAGAGAGAGAGAGGCTTTGTCTAGACTTCTAAAATTAAAATGCAGCCATGACAGCACTTTAAAGCTCTCCCAGTGCTCTATGCGAATCACCTCCATTAGGGGAGTAGCTAACAGCACTGAGAGTCGGTTTACACTGGCACTTTACAGTGCTGGAACTTGCTGCTCTCATTTTCCACACCCCAAAGCCAGAATTTAGTAATACACTAAAATGGCAGTAGACTTAGCCAAAGACTCTCTCCCTGTCTTTGAGCTCCCTGGCATGTAAGGTAAGGCTTTTTTAATTATGAAGGAGGCATAATTTTAATTATGAAAATAATTTCAATCAATATTATTTTGAAATAAAGGCTTGTAGTTTAAACTCACACTAAGTTGTTTCAGAACATCAGTTATCCTGCTGCTGTGTAGACGTACTCTGACTGTGTACTAAAGTTGTTAAAGTTGTTGTTGATGCTTAATTTGATCTTGTAGCAGCATGACTATTGTCCCTATTGTTAACATCATCTACGGTGTGAGCAATGCATTGTGAATATGTATCCTGCAGTACAGTGCTGTAGGAAGGTAGAGCTGATCGTTGCACATCTTCAGATTCCCTCTGAGGTCTCCCACAGGCTCCTCAGCTACAAGGAGTAGTATCATGAATAGCTCTGCATCCTGAGGAATGTCAAGAGCAGCACAGCAGTCTCTTCCTCCTCATCCTCCACCCTGACTCCTTGCAGCAGCAGTCTGCCTGCTGTTGTGCCCCATGGCTGAACAGGAGCACTCCAATGGTATGGTCTTTGTCTGCTCTCCAAACAAGCAGCACACTCAGCTGTCAGATACTTCCTGAAGCTCTGCTTATAAGGCAGCAGAGATCAAAACACTGAGAAGAGCCACCAGGGCAGGTATTGTGGGATACTGGCAGAAGCCAGTTCTTTTGACAAAACAAACAGCAGAGTCTACACGGCTCTTTGTCAGCAATAAAGGGAGAGAAAAATAAAATAGTTTCTCGGGGAGGAGGGAGGGGGAGTTTTTGTCACTGAAACTGGGTGTTTTCCCCAACAAAAGTCTCATTGTAGTATGTATGCGGTCACTGTTTTGTCATCAAAAGGCAGTTTTTTACAACATCAGTTCCCCCAGGAACATAAAACTTGTGACATTTTTAAGGACTCTGCATCACAGAGTGATGAAAAGGAGTCTTTTTCTTACTTATAAAAATATGGATCCATGTATTTTGTGCCTTTCCCCAATTATTAATCCAAAAATTACACAAAGGAAAATTAATTAATTTAATAAAAGCCTCTGTAAATCACTTCTTTTATTCAACCACCAAAACAAAAAAGCACATTTTTTTATTAAAGACGTGGCTATATGATTAAGGTTTCTTGCTGAAACTGGGCATTTTTCCTGACAAAAATTGCATTGTAGTGTACGTGTAAGCAGGGGTTTTCACTGTTTTGTCGCCAAAAGGCAGTTTTTGGTGACGTGAAAAAACTTGGTAGTGAAGACAAAACCTAAGTCAAGTGGGCATCATTCCTTTTTTCTTTCCTTCTCAGGCAAATTCCTTTAGAACTCCACTATTTTGTTTCTCTTACTCTTGATATCCATTGTGAGGACTTAGATACTTTAGTAATTCTTTTAAGATATTTTATTAGGAAAACTTCAGGAATATGGAAAAAACGCTAGGTAGGCATCCATCAGAATTTGAAATTATGGTGACCAGAAGTAATAGCTTAAAGGGTTGTATGAAGAGTTTCTGAAAGAAAGTTACATGGTAGTTAAATGTGGTTTTTTGAAGTAGGTGAATAGTTAGAGGCCACATTTTTCATCATTTTTTCATGTTGATTAGCACAGTACCTCTTACCCCCAGCAATCTCACTATATCAAAATTGGGCCCAAAGATTAAGTAGACAAAAGAGAAGTATCCAGGGTGATTTGAAAGGTTGTTCACATATATTCTATATTCCTTAGAAAGACTAAAACTTTATGTTAATGTGCCATACTTAAGAGTATAGAGGCAGAACAATACATACATAGGGCACAGATAAATCCCATAGGGGTATGGTGGAAAGAGGGATTTAATGGGACTTGTAAAGGGACCCACGGATCTCCTTGTCACCAGATATTATTGAATCCAAAGGCTTAATTGGGTTCAGAAAAAGATTAGACATTTATAAGGATAATGAGAAAAATCCAATTTTATTAGCTAGCATAAAATATACAGGATAAATGATTCACCAAATAATCCAGCCGTATTTGATGTAGGAAGAAACTTCTGCTCTGGACTTCTTGTACTTTCCTTTGAAGCACTGGATATTGACAGTGACTGATACTGCAAGCCAATATATGTTTACATATTATTGTAGGCCAGGCATTTTATGCAATTCTGGATTGGGGAAGGTTATTGCAGCTCCTGCAGGAACCAAAAACAGTGTGGGGGGAGAGAAGAGGGGTGGAGAGACTCACATATACATGTTCAAACTGGGTTTTCCAGAGACCAACAGACAAGGAAAGCATTTATGATGCAAAAAAGTTGACTTTAAACTGAATCGGGATCTTCTTTTTGATCCAGAAAATAAATAGGATCTCCTGTCAAATGGAGGTCTTAACACTGGCAGAAGAGTTGGAATGATTTTTGTGCAGTAGGTCCCCTCCTGGGCAGATGATCACTGACTGGGTACTCCTCGAGTGAACCTTGGAGTGGGAGTAAAGGTGTAGCTATCCTAAAACTGTGACTCTGGCAACTGTCACTGACTGAATAATGGACTAGCGAATAGACTATGGCCTGATCTGGCAATTCCTATGTTGCAAATTATCATTTGAAGCCATTTTCTTTTTTCAATCAGGTGGCATTTTCCCAGATGACCAGGTCCATGTTGAATCTACCCAGCTAAGAAAGAATCATATCTCTAGCCTTCAGGGAGAAAGTGAAGAGAAGGAAAAGGACACAAATTCTGAGAGTCTTGTGACTGATTTTTCAAATATCTATGCATCGGGTAAGTCTACATAAAAGGGAACAATTATAGAAAGGGTTGTTTGTTCTGTTTTTTGTTAGTTTGTTTTTGTATACTCTGTTGTTGTCAACAAATCCTGCTTCATATTTCTCTTGGGAAGATTCCCAGTTTCTAAACAGCCTGTTGTGAAAATGTGTCATGGCTCAGTTTGAAGACCGTATTTTATATGACCAATCAAGCTAAAATGTCCTCTCTTCTTGGTTCCAGATCTCTCCCTATCTATTCATTCTCTCTAACTTTCATAAATATTATAACAAACTCTCTTAAATAAAACCACCAGGCAAAAATTTTCCCCATGTTTATCCCTCCACAGATTAATAGATCAAGAACAGCAATTTCCTCTTCCTACATACACCTGCTGAGGAGGAACCATAGGTTCATAGACCCTATCTATACGTCAGAGGAGGGGTAGCTAAAATATTAGGTCTGTCTTGGGCCTGGGCAAAAATCCTAGGAGTTTCTCTTCCTACTTCACAGGCCATTGAATAAAAGTCAATGCATTCAAGGGGTATTTTCACCTTGGCGGTGAGGCAAAGACCCAAGGATTTTATAGATGTTCTTACCCTCCTTTCCTATCAATTTTATGGTCACCTTGTAGATTGAGAGGGGGCTGCAGTCTTCTGGATCTGAGAACTCAACTGAAAATAGCATCATAGTAAATATATTTTTTCTCTACCACTAGAGAATTCTCCCTTCATTTCTAGGCTGGTCCAATCTGAACTGGACCTTCAATACTTCATTAGAATGTTTAGTCACTGAGAAAAATGCCTGATTTCCCACTATCTTCATCTGTATTCTGAGCTCTGCACATAAAAGGTGCTGTAGAAGAGAAATATATTGTGAATGGTACAAAGCAGTTAACATGCTTAGCTCTTAAATGATCATTGTAGAGATAAACAATGTGGTAATGAGGACTGTGTCTTTAAGGGCTGAACTTTCTAAAAAAAAAAAGTCTGGGCAGGATGCTACAGAAGTTCATGTTTTGCACAGTCAATTAGAACTGGTCACAGAATAAAACAGGTTTTTTTGCAAGCACATTATGTGCTCAAGCCTACTTCCTTAGATGTATTTATGAGCTTAACTCCCACTGATTTCCCAGTGTGGTAAGCATTCACTTCCTTAAAATGAACAGTTAAGACTTCGGTGATATCAGTGTGAATTTGGCTCTTAAATACCTTGAAGGAACTAGACCTAAGTGCTCATGAAACCACAATGTGTTACAAAGATGGAAGCAACCACAGTAAACTCCTGAGCATGTTCAGTGGGAACTGGATATTTCCAGAAGCCTGTACTGCATGAGATTGAGCAGAGCATTTATGTTATGAAGACAGTAACAGCAGTGTGCCTTGTCTCCAAGCAACTTGGCTCCTGAATGCATGTTAACAATTACACTGATGTTCCCTTGATTTCTTCCTAGACTTGTTGCCTACTAGGAATGGCGAGGTATTGACAGACAAGTTCCTGCTTGAAGTGGTAGACATTCTCCTGAATTATATTAAAAAAACCTATGATGAGAAGAGCAAAGTTCTGGACTTTCATCACCCCCATCAGCTTCTGGAAGGCTTGGAAGGGTTCAGCTTGGAGCTGCATGATCAGCCAGAGCCTCTGGAACAGATACTTGTTGACTGTAGGGATACCTTAAAATATGGAGTTAAAACAGGTAACACAGTATCCCCACCACAGCAAAAAAGGCACCTTTTCCTATCTTCACAGACACATAATTTGGGGATGTAACATGTCACTATACTGGAATTTATTTGTCCAGGAATCTTAGTTTTGTCAGGTTTGTGTAACTTCTGGAATATTTTTTCCTGACCCTTCCTTTCCTGTACTCTACATACAGTAGAGGGTGTATGTAGTGTTCTTTGAGCTTGTTTTGCTACAGTAAATAACGAGGGGACGATTCACTTTCTCAAGTGAACCAGTTAACATTCTCACAAATTATTCACTCATTTATTTTTAATTAAATAATGTAATGTAATTATTCATTAAAGAGGATTATATACAAGAAATGATAACATTTTAGACAGGGCTGAGTATTTTTGCGCGTTTTTCTGTTCTTTCCCTTTTGCAGTGCATAACACTAGGGAGGTTTTTTCCAACCGTGTATACTTATATTTTAACACCTTTTTAGTTAATCTTTAATCATTAGAAATGTGAATTGATTTAACATGTACAGAGATTTAAGGAATAGCACTTTGGATTCAAAAACATCCTTAGATTTAGAAGCTGATTTAAGATAGTAGCTGGTTGAAGATGGTTTTGATTACAAAAAAATGCTCTAAAGCACATAAATCTTATTGATATACATGTTTTTAAAAATGTTACCCCCTTCCAATATAAAAGACTATTTATCTTGAATGATTTCTAAGTAGAAAGTAAATTAATTGGTAAATGTGGTTTATTTAATTTGTTCAGTAAAAACTGGAATGTCCAAGGTTCTACTTTATAACCATTTTTGAAGAAGGCTTCTTTTCCCCAACATTATCTTAAAAAGACACTCTCTTATTCTCCATACTGATTTCAATGTTCTTGTGAACACAATTTAATTGGAGTCTGAGCTGAAGAACAATGTATTTCTATTTCTTACACATATTCTGCTTTATTTTTATTTCATTTTTAGGACATCCTCGCTACTTCAACCAGCTCTCCAGTGGCCTTGACATTGTTGGACTAGCTGGCGAATGGCTGACTGCTACTGCAAATACAAACATGTATGTATCATAAATCAGTCTTTGGTTACAAGTTAAATACTAACAGAAGCTAGAGACTTTTTCCTATTTTTCATGAATGCAAAGTACCTGTCTGAAAACAAGCAGGCACAGACTGCCCATTTTTTAAACAAGTGAGTGAAAACCTGAATAAATAGTGTTGACTATATATCCAAGTCCACCACTAGCAACTGAAGTAAATAAACTGTGTTGTGCAGCAAAGTGACAGTGGCTCTTAAGGAGCCTCACTGGATGTAAACTCACTGGCTGTTTTCAAGCAAAATATGAGCTAGATGGCAGTCTTAAAACTATCAGCTAATGAATTTAACTTAACAGCAGCTAACAATTATCTGTGTTAATTTGGGGGCAAAACATATACAGACTTATTGAGCAGAGGGAGTAACAGGGTTCACTTGCAAGTACAACACATCAGCACCAAACAATGAAAATTAAAAACCACTAACATCTCTGTTAATGTTACATGGCTAGATTCAGTCATGGGTAGTATCCACATGACCAAGGATGTAAGAACCATAATATTGGAAAATTCCTGGAGCAGGCTTGCAGATCTGCATATAACATCTGCTCCACTAGGGAGCTCATAGCTGACCAATATAGTCCCAAGATGACTGCTGAGGCCAACCAAAGACTGAACTGATTCCCACAGTTACTATTAGAGGAGTTCTTAGGAAATCCCAAACAAAACTTAAATCTGATTGATCCTATTCTAGTCAATCATAAAAATTACAGAGCTGTTAGCTTCTCACTAGAAGAAATGCTGAAATAAAACAAAGAAATTAAATAATACAAAATGTTCAGCATATCTATAACACAGCAAAATCTTACTTTATCTAAATGTTATAGGAACTGAATGGCCAAAATGAGCATTTTAGTACATGGTGTCATATTGTCAAAGGGACCTAAAACCAGACTTCTCAATTGGCACTTGCCATTTTGCATCCCCAAATACTTTTGACACACCCAAGACTTTTTAGTAAACAAAAATCCTTGAATTGGCACATACATAATGGGTAATTAGATGCTGAACTCCTTGATTTAAAAAAGGCAAATAGAAGGGTTGAACATTCTTAATGTTGAGAATGGAAAAAACAAATCTCTTAGTGCATCAAATTGCACGTAAGGACTAAGAAGCAGTTTTTTTCTAAATTTTATCCGTATACATTGAAGATTTTTATCATGGACATATTTTATTGGTAATGATTCCCAATAAAATATGACTTTTTAAAAATTATACTGAACTTTTAAATTTTAACTTGCTTTGTTTGTATTGATAGTTTAATAATTCTGGTGAGATTTTTGTATATTACTGTGCAAGGAGTTGAAATGATTAAAGGCAGGTGTTTGAGATAAGAGACTGCAGAGAAAGAGAAGATGGAGGCAGTGGCCTGGAGAGGATTACTGAAAATACTTTATCTGGAGAATATGTAGAATAGATTATGTGGATTTGGTAGACAGGAGAAGTTGAAAAGTACTAGGCTTAACCCATAAAGTGCATGTATTTACTGAAAAGTCATCACAAAGCCAAAGGGGGTAGCACCTCATAGATACTGTAGGGAAGTTCAAAAGAAAGAATGTCAGTGGTAAAATTAGCTATATGACTAAAACTAAGGGTCTTGCATCTATAATTTCCAGTCATACCTTCTAAGGGATGCAGCTCAGTGCAGCTTATAATGTAATGAGGGGAAATAATCAAACTTTACTTTTCTAAAAGGAAAATACTATTAAAGACAGTAGCAGTGACTAGTGTCCACAGAGATCCAGAGCAGTGCATCTGAACAGTTTCTAGCCAAACCATATTTCTGTCCCCATTTCCCAATTAAAATGTCTTAGCACAGTTTTACTATTCACATGAACATTGAAATACATCTCTGTAGAGAATTTTCAGGAATAAAACCACATATTTTATAATTCCTTAAGAAAGATTATATGGAAAAAAGTATACAGAATGTATGTATTCGGTACTTTCTTAACCCCCTGAAATATGTAAAATATGTTAATTCACATATAGTAGTTATCTTTTCTAAAAAATGGAGATGATAATGCTTACCCCATCATTGCAAAGTACTTTCAGATCTATCTAGAAAAACACTAGGATGCAATCCAGTAAAACAATTAACTTTGTCTAACTTTACCTATATGAGTGGCCCAATTTAAATGGTGTTAGTTGTGTGGCTAAATATGTGCTCCATGTTTTGCTGGATCAGAGCTCAGACAAACACCAATTTATTATTAACTGGCTTTCCACTTTCACTCTGATATGAAAAATTTAATTTACATTCATTAGGCTACATTGTTATACTTCAATCAGACTTTTTCATTGCTTTTTATTTGTGTGTTTTTTGGAAAATATAGATCACAGGTTTCTTTTATCCAAACTAAATTCCTATTACTTTCTATTACAGCAGAACTGTGGTGTTATGGAGAAGCTTTAACTGAAATTATATAGGCAGCTGTGAATAGTTTGGTAAAAATATCCTGGCTGGTTAGTCTTTCACTTGAACATATTGAACTAAATTTAAGCATTCTCTTGGTATAGTTTTTTTTCTCTGTTTTAGCTCGAGGTCTAGTAGGTCTGTAGTATAATGTAGCTAAACAACTAGATTAGCTAAAACCATATTTTTAAATATATTTCGAAGAAAGAATAGAACCAAAAAAATGTAACTGGAGAGCAGCACAATTATAGACAGTTTCAGTAAAAGGCAGGACAGAAAATAGTTACTTCCTCAAGTCTTATATGCTATGAAACACTGTAATGTAATGCTTTGAAATGGTTACCTTCATTCACTAGCTACCTAGTAAACACTGATATCTTTCCCTTGTATTACAAATCAGCATTAGCTACACAAAGTCAATGTATCAATCAGCAAACAGTGGAGTGTACTTTGATCTTGTTAGGTGATTCAGTTTTGCCAGATAAAAAAAATACTGTGCCACTCTTAAATGTAGTCAATTGTAAAATCTTCCTTACTTCTCTTTTAATTTTTAAAAACCCATATAAAAGCTCACATGGGTGACTAGAAATTTACGGAATGGATTTCTTTTAAATTGGTTTCGAGTCATGTCTGCATTGTGAAATCAGGTCAGAGTGTGTGTGATAAATTGTTTTTTTGTTTCTCTATAGTTCTGTGCTCTCATAGCACTGGCCTCCTGTCTGTCTCTCCAAACGATCTGGTCATTTTGATTTGAGAGCCTTGATTTGAGAGCCTTGTCCAACTCCATCCACAGCTATCTTCCTTTATCTCTCCATCTCAGCAGCTCCCAGTACCTAATAGGGCCGTAATTCGGCTCTACATTATACATGGGTCTTCTGTGGGAATCTTAAATGTTTTGCCTCATTCAGTGCCCAGGACATTACATTAAAAAGCACCCCTGGGGTGCACAGTAGTAATAAACAGGCAGTGTAAAATAGCTAAGATTTGAGGAATGATCCTGAAATGTTGGAATAGTTTCATCCGTTAACCTATGATTTTGAGGGCCATTCCAGTACAAACAACAAATCCAGTGAAGTCAACAGTTATACTGAAGTAAGTGTAACTCACCATTTGGGTATGTCTAGACTACAGAGCTTTGTCAGAAAAATGGCTGTTTCTCCGACAAAACCTGAGTTACATCCAGAGTGCAAGCAAGTTCTTTTGACAGTAAATTGAAAGAACGGGGAGGGGGGAAGGGGGAAGGGGGTTCTTTCAATTTTGTGAAAGAGTTCTTTCACAAAAAGGTGTGTGTAGACTGGGAGGAGGGTTTTTTAACATAAGATCCAGGACAAAACTCAGGTGCCCTGGTGGCCACTCCATACAAGCTAATCAAAACTCTACAGTTCCTGTCTCCTGGCCCCTCTTAAAGCTGCAGGCACCCTGGACAAGCCTTGTGGCAGGAAGTCGAACAGAGAGAGCAGCAGTTCACCGCACGGCTCTCTCTGCCACAGCCATGTCTGCCCCTGAAGCCCCCTGCAACTCTCTTGGCCCTCTCACAGAGCAGTCCCAGGTCCTATCCAGAGGGATGAAGAGGAGCGCCCTGTCCTGGGCAGGCCCAGAGATCGTGTCCCTCCTTGAGTTGTGGGGCAAGGAGGAGACTTTAGAAGATCCCCAGGCCAAGCGACGGAATGCCGACATTTATAGCCGGATGGCCCCTGCCCTGGCGAAGCATGGACACCCACTCCAGACCATGGAACAGGTCTAGAGTAAAGTAAAAGAGCTGCTCCAGGGATATGTCAGGGCCACCAAGGGCAACTCCCACTCAGGGGCAGGACCCCTCATCTGCCCCTACTACAGGGAGCTGCACCAGATCTTGGTGGTGGGGAATGTTTTCCCCATCCATCCTGGTGGACTCCGGGGTTGAGACCCCCATCATCGTCCAGCCAGAGGTCACCCTGGAGGAGGTGCAGGGCCAGCCAGTTGTGTCAGAGGAGGAGGAGCAGAAGGAGGAGATAGACACCATGACCCTGTGCCTGGTGCAAGTGTCAATGACCCAAGACATCTCCCAGGCCTCCTCAGACACCTGGGAGGGATCTTCAGGTGAGTGGTCTCACTTTTGTCACACACACAGGGCAGGGGAGGGAGGTGCACAGAGAGTGGGGGAGAGTGTCGCGCAGGATGCTCGGGCTGGATGTTGTGCTGTGGTCCATGCACATGCAACTATGTTCTGCGTTACTGTGTGCATGTGGACGGAGAAGGCAGCCTCTGAATACACCCAGGATCCTGCTACCTGGCTCAGGGGAGGCCACACACATCCTGCCACAGGGGGGAGCCCACCCCGACCAGAAGCAGACTATCCACAAGGGTGTAGGCACGACCCCACACAGACCAAGGAGTGCTGCACACAGCACACAGGCATGCCTGCACGTGCGAGGCAGCAGCCACTCCCACACATAGCCCAGCGACCCGCACCAGTGTGTGAGGACCCCTTGGAGGCCCAGGCTTCACCTGGCTCCTCTGCCACCCATGAGGCCATGACACTGTGGCCAGACACTTCCCTTGGCTACTTGTCTGTGGGCCAGGATGGTGGGGTGGGAAGCGGGAAGCAGGGTTCTCTGGGCACATCGGGGGTCCCGTGAGACAGGGCCTGCTGTGCAGGACACACATGGCCTTGCTCCCGGGACATCCCCCTCCTCTGGGCTGCAGACTGTTGG
>CM057846.1:110015826-110036208 GCA_030068395.1 Apalone spinifera | reverse complement strand
CTCCCATGATTTTCCAAAGATGATAGCTAGAGGCTCAGATACCTGCTCTATCAGGAGGAGCCTTGAGTATTCTAGGGTGCATTTCATCAGGCCCTGGTGACTTGCAGGCATCTAACTTTTCTAGGTGATTTTTGACTTGTTCTTTTTTTATTTTACCTTCTAAAACTACCGTCTTCCCACTAGCATTCACTATGTTAGGCATTCCTACAGACTTCTCGGTGAAGACCGAAACAAAGAAGTCATTGAGCATCTCTGCCATTTCCAAGTTTCCTGTTATGGTTTCTCCCTCCCCACTGACCAGTGGGCCTACCCTCTCCTTGGTCTTCCTCTTGCTTCTAATGTATTTATAAATAATATAATGTATAAATGAAAGTTTGGAGTTTATTTCTATGGGAAATGTGTTCCTTTTCAAGAACATTTTAATCTTTTTGTTTTTGGGGAAAAAGCAAGAACGTGTTGACAAAATATTTTTTGTTCACATAGTTATTTTTTTGTATGCTTCTTAGAGTATCAAGGACTGTGAGTCCCTTTGGCCCCATGTCCTGCCCCCACACTCACCTCCAGTGAGAGGGAGACTTTTCTGTTCTCTGTCACTCAGATTCTTGACATCACCTGTCTGTTAGTCATCCAGGGTGTGTCTAGACTGCAGGGTTTTGTCAACAAAAGTATACCTGCATCTACACTACTGCCGAGTTCTGTCGACATAACGTTATGTTGACAGAACTCGGCAGTTGTGTCGACGGTGGTAAACCTCATTCTATGAGGAGTAACACCTTTCGTTGACATAATTCTGTCGACAGAAAGTGTTATTGCATCTACACTGTCCTTTGCATCTACACTCTCATGTCGACAAAGCGGCTTGCTTTGTCGACAGAACTGGATGTAGTCTAGACACTCTCTGTTGACAAAAGCCTGTAGTCTAGACATACCCCCGTCTCCTCTGCACTAAACCAGCCTCTGTCTGTCTGTCTTGCAAGTTAACAATAGGTGAGCCCCAGGCTCCAAGCCACTTTGAAGCATCTCCCTGGGCAGTGGGTGAAACTTTGTTTTGGGGAGGCTAGTCTGCCAACCCCGCCCCTTCTGCCCAAAGCCCTGCTCCCCACACCACAACCCTGAAACCTTCCCGTTAGCAGGAGGAGCCCTGAGGGCCCTCACCACAACCAGAGGAGCCCTAGCCCACCCACGTCAGCCATACTAGTCCAAACCACTGTCCTACTACCGCTAAAGGCCCTCTCCCCATCAAGCTAGGCTGGCTTCCAGTGCTGGGCTGAGATGCCTGCCACTCGAGCACCAGGCTGCCACCAGACTTGGGTCAAGCCACTAGTTCCCGAGTGTCAGGCCAAGTCACCAGCCTTCCACGGTCAAGTTGCCTCACTTCTCCACCAGATGCCCCCAGCCAGCCTTTTGCTAGCTTGCCATGTCCCTCCTCACCTGCCCTCCCAAGAGGAAGTGGGACAAAGTAAGCAGCATGGAGACTTCCAGGGGGGTTGTGGAGTGGCAGGGCAACCAAAGACCATTCATCCAGCCACAGCCTAACAGCAGGGAAGGCTTAGCCTTCCTGTTCCTATTATACCCATTGTCCCTGATCATCCCCAGGTAGTGTCAGCCCCATTTTTTCACAGGAATACCAGGTCTGTTGACCAAAAGGATGTCTTCCTTGCCTTCTCCTTATATCACCTCCTGCCCTCATTGCTTATTCTCTTGTGTGTTGTCTCCGTAGTGACTTCACATTCTGTAGACTCTTGACTTAATATGAAAAGGAGGCTTCCATTGTGTTGGCTTAAAAAAATTAATTGATATGTCAATAGAGAGACAGATGAATGCATATATTTTGTCTAGAAGAAAACCTGTTTGCCAAGTTTGCCTTGAAGCCAGACTTCAGATAACTCCTTACACAATATCTGTACATATATTAATGAGGAATGTGATGCTGTCACTGACCTCGTGACATTCTTTGGTGAACTAGAATGTGCATAACAGAATAAGATAATTCTTGTAACTCCCTTGCCAATTGGGTTACAATTTTGTAGGGGAAATATCCCTCTTTATGACCTGACTTATTCAATAAATACTTCTGTATTTCAGGCCACTCTTATTTAGGAACTTAAGTATGCATTTAGGAGCCTAACAATGGGAAAGACAAGTTTGAAAATTGTTCTATTTTTTCCTGGAGTATATTACAAGGACTTTCTTAATCTCTACAGACCTGTGTGATGGATAGGAGTAGTGCTGGCCAGCACTTGGTGACTAAAGGATTAAATTCAGATATCTAGGGGGTGCTGGCAGGGAGCCAGAAGAACCAGTGGGATACAGTGCTGAAATTTGAATTGTAAGGATATATCTGCCTGCCATCTCTTGTGTGAGTTTTTAAGCCAGGAGCTGGGAGAAGCAGGATGTTTTAAATCCAGGCAGGTCTCCAAGGAATACTGGGCAGGGAAATGGACTGGACCTTGAAGTGGACTGTGAGTAATACAGGAAAAAATTATATTTAGTGGTGATCAAATTATTTCCTTTGTTTTGTTGTTTGTTTGTTTGTTTAGCTACCTTAGTTTAACTCTTTAGTCACTGCATGCTGGCCAGCCCACCTATCCATCACAACCTGGAATGCAAAATCAGCAAGAGTAAAGGGGAGTATTTTGCAGTATAGGAAAAGAGAAGCTTGCAACAATTCATATAGAAAGAAGCCAACATTTCAGCATATTCACATACCATACAATAAGATGGATACCTAAGAGGATAACATATCATCATAGAAATATGGATAGAATATGAGATTAAAAAACTATTAACAGATTAGAGCTAGCATGTATTATTCTCACAAGTATGTGTATTAGCCATTTTAAAAAAATGTTATGGGCCAAATCCTGCCATCAGATGCATGGTGAGCAGTGGGTAGAAACTGCTATTGTCTGACAAGTTTTCTTCCTCGTGGCCCCGTATCATAACAGAATATTAATTTTCAATGAGTTTGTTTACATCAGTGGTTTCTTTATTTAGATGGGATAACGGCCACAAAGGCACCAGTTAGTGCATTGGCACTGATCCACCATTGCCTTGCACCTCATGCAGCCATTTACCCTCATGCAAAGTAGGTCTACAATGCTACCAATCTCATTTGGCAATGCTTTACAGCCACTTTCCACACACATCTTTGCAGGGTAATGGAAATCAGGCTGCTGGTCTTTTGTCCAGTGTTTTACTGAAAGGCTATATAATTATTCATCAATAACAGTAATTACAAAATAATCTAAAAATAATCCGAGTGCATGTGTGGTAAGGGGAGGGAGTTGAAAATATTTTGCCACAAAAAAACAAAAGTAAATATTATCAGACAGAGTCAACTGAACAGTGTGGTAAATGACAAAGAAAGACCCATCGCTGGGCTTTGCTTTACTGCATATTCTCAAGAGTAACAGGAAAAAACACTTATACTTTCCTTTTTTTTCTCTCTCCCAACATTCTACAATCATTTAGGGGGAAGATGATTCCATCAGATTTGGAAGCAAAAATACTCCAAGCCAAGAGTCAGGTTTGTGTTTTATTTACAGCCTTGTGATATTATTGAGCTAAATCTGACATTCCTCATTCATTTGAAATTCCCATTGAAGTTAATAGTAGGAACCACATTTTCAAAGGAATTTAGCACCCAGAGCTCCAAGTGAAATATTATTTAAATTAATGGGAGTTTTGGCAGCGTGAAGACTGCTGTATTTGCCTGGATTCTAGAAAAGACGTTATCTTCTGAATTACAAAATTGTTTTACAATTAAATGTAGAGAGTCATAGTATCATGGTAGGAACCTTGAATGGTCATTAAATCCAGCCCATGCACTGAGGTGGAACCAAGGAAATGTAAGCTATCCCTGGCAGGTATTTATCCAACCTGTTCTTTGAAATCTTCAGTGATGGGAATTCCACATCCTTCCTAGGAAGCCTGTTCCTGTGCTTAACTAACCTTAGAGTTAGAAAATGTTTTCTAGTATCTAAACTAAATCTTTCTTGCTTCAGATTAAGCCCATTGTTCCTTGTCCTACATTCAGTGGGCATGGAAAAACAATTGTTCCCTCTCTTCTTTGTAGCAGTCTGAAGATGGCTATCTGCCCCCTCTCTCCACCCCATCTTCTTTTGGTAAGACTGAAAATGCCCAGTTTTTTAACCTTTGTGCATAGGTCAGGTTTTCTAAAGCTTTTAACATTTTTGTTGCTAATCTCCAGTTTGTTCACCCCATTCCTAAAATACAGTGCTCACGTTGGACAACATACTCTAGCTGAGGCCTTGATTGTATCAAGTAGAGCTGAACAATTGCCTCCCATGTCTTACGTACCACATTCCTATTAATAAAGCTCAAAATGAGATTAGCCTTTTTCTCCAACTACATCACATTAATTTGTATGCAATTTGTGTTCCACTATAACCCTCAGATCCTTTATAACAATGCTATGCTTATCTAATTATTCTCCATTTTGGAGTTATGCATTTCATTTTTTTCCTCTCAAGTGTAGTATTTGCATGTCTTTATTGAATTTCTTTTTGTTGATTTCAGCTCAATTCTCTGATTTGTCAAGGTTATTATGAATTCTAATCCTGTCCTCCAAAGTGCTTGTAACCCTTCCCACCCTTTTATCCAACTCCTTATTAAATAGTACCTGACCAATTAGAAACATCCTCCTAGATTGATAGTACTTTGAGTATGGTGTTTCAATGGTTCACTTTCAATCAGTTGGACACCTACAATAGAGTATAAGAATATCAGAATATCTATATTGGGTGAGACCAAAGGTCCGTCTAGCCCAGTGCGCTGTCTTCCAACAATGGCCAATGCTAGGTGTCCAAGAGGGAATGAACAGAACAAGTAATCATCAAGTGATCCATCTCCTGTCACCCATTCCCAGCCCTAAAAGGGGCTAGGGACACTATCCTTGTTCATCTTGTTTAAAAGCCATTAATGGGCCTATCATACATGAATGTATCTAATTCTTTTTTAACCCCTTTTTAAGTCATGGCCTTCACAACATCCTCTGGAAGGCAGTTCCACAGGCTGACTGTGTGTTGTGTGAAGAAATACTTCCTTTTGTTGTTATTAAACCTGCTACCTATTTATTTCATTTTTGATACATGGTTCTTGTGTTATGTGAAGGAGCAACTAATTTTTTCTTCTTTTCTTTCTCTACATCAGTCATGATTTTATAGTCTTCTAAGATGTCCCCTTATCTCTTTTCCAAGCTGAAAAGTCCCAGTTGTATTAATCTCTCGTAATAATCTTTCAACCATTCCATGTCCCTGATAATTTTTGTTGCCCTTTTCTGAACCTGTTCCAATTCCAATGTATCTTTTTAAAGATGAGGCAACCTTATCTGCACACACGATTCAACACGTGGGCATACCATAGGTTTATCTAGAGGCAACAAGATATTTTCTGTTTTATATTATCCATCCTTTTCTTAATGTTTCCCTATGACTGCTGCTGCACATTGAGTAGATGTTTTCAGAGAATTATCTACAGTGATAGTACCACTCTCTGTCTTGAGTGGTAACACCTAATAGACCCCATAATCTGATACAAAT
Organism: Apalone spinifera; assembly: GCA_030068395.1. NCBI lineage: Eukaryota > Metazoa > Chordata > Testudines > Trionychidae > Apalone > Apalone spinifera. The sequence goes on along the minus strand of CM057846.1, from coordinate 110,030,644 downwards.
AGTTGAGATGATGTTTTCCAATATGCATTGCTTTGCATTTATCAATATTGAATTTCATCTGCTATTTCTAATGCCTGCTTATCCAGTTTTGTGAGATCCTTTTGAAGCTCTTTGCTGTTTGCTTTGGTCTTAATGATCTTGAGCAGGTTGGTATCATCTACAAATGTTGCCACCTCACTGATTACCCCTTTCGCCAGATCATTTATGAATATGTTGAATAGGATTGATTCCAGTACAGGCCTCTGAGGGACTTCTCTCCATTCTAAAGCTGATAATTTATTCCCTACCTCTTTTAACTAGTTATCAGTCCATGAGAGGATCTTTATTCTCATCCCATAAAGATGACACCTTACTTTACTTAGTGCCTTTGGTGAGGGACCTTTTCAAAGGCTTTCTGAAAATCTAGGCAGACTATTTCCACCGGATTCACCCCCCCCCCCCCCCCCCCCCCCCCGCAGATTTTCCTCTTGTTGCTCCTTATAACTCCATTGTGATTTTTGTGCTCTTGCCTTCCCCTCAACATGTAGACTTCTATTAAGTTCACTTTTATGCTTACCTGTGGGCTTGTGTCACCAGTTCTTTTTGAATTAGTTTAAATCTCTACTAAGTTGGCAAGTAGGTGAATAAAGAGGATATTGCCTTTTCCTCCTTCAGCTGACTCCCCTTTCTTCCTAATGGGACATATTTTCTGGTGTCATTATTATGGTACTGAACAAACTTTCCACAACATTCACCACTTTGAGACAGAAACTAAACATAGACAATTTTAGTCTCAGGTGCGAATTTTGGTAAAGTTATTAGTGTGAAGAAAAGGGGTGATGATGGAAATGTATTGCAACATTAATTATAGAAATAGATACTGATGAGAAGAAAGATAGACACATTCTCTGAGCATCCCTTCAGCTAATATGGTCTCAATTATCTTGTCTTTTCAGGAGCACATCCCACTGTATGTCAGTGCCACAGCTGGTACAACAGTTTATGGAGCCTTTGATCCTCTTGACAACATTGCTGACATATGTGAGAAGTATGGACTCTGGATGCATGTGGATGTAATGCTTTTCATAAACATTGCTCAGTTATTCTTTTATAGGATTAAAATTTGGAACTTCTTTCTTAATTACACAAAAGAGCCTCTGCTTTGAAGGGTTGTGATACAGACATACTTGAATAAGATATAATTGCAGTGAAGGGTGTGCCTGTTTAGAAAAGGAATTAAATAAATAGCCTTTGTTAGTGTTCATTTAGTGTTCATTGGAATAATAAAATGAATACTGCTTCAAAATTCTCTGCCAGACCAAAGCAATTCAAAATATCATAATACACCTGGCATAGAATGAATTACCATTTCAATGAATTCTTTTTTATGAATAATCCATTCGTTCTGCGTACAATATCACTTTAGTAGTACAGAGTCACTGGCCTAAGTATAGCTCTTGGCAAGATAAGTCAGATTTAATTACCTAGGCCAAATTTTTCTTTCTGATACAATTGAATGACTAGGTAGCTCATTGTATTATTATTTTTTTTTTACTCTGAAGTAAAAAATTGTGAATTTTAACCCACATTCTCAGCAGTGGTTGCCTAACTTAAGGTTGGCACCTATGTGTATATTTAATTCCCTACATTGGAAGTCTGATTTTCAACATTTTAATTGATCAGAGCTGTCAGTTCTTAGTACCTCCTAAAATCAAGCCAGTTCTTTTTACATGCCTAAATATTGATTTAGGCCTAACTTTAGGCAACTTTTTTTGGAAATTTTGTCTTAAAATAAATTGAATGTTTTAAAGTGTTTCTTTTTCAATAGGTACAATGCTATGCCAGTATAATCAAGTTACATGCAGTCATTTCAGTATATTGAACCCTACATGTGCAGCCTACTCTCTGAACATGAAGAAGATTTTTATATAAATTCTTCTCAGAGTTTGTAGGCTTTGTGGATCATGATAATGTGGCTTCCATTTGCTACTCTAAAGAAAGATCGTGGTCATGACAATTTCAAACAGCGTGCAATTAATTAAATGTGTGGGATTACGGGCCTTGAATTCGGGCCCACAGGTAGTGCTTTGGGTATGACTGCCACCCAGCAATTCCAACTGACTTCTGTGTGCGCAGAAATTCATCCTTTGTCCTTACTGAATGCTAAGACTATCTTACTCATGCATAGAATTACATCAAAGCCAATGGACTGTTTTGTTCAAGTAAGGCACAATTAATGTGACCCATTTCTATCTATAATTATTATTTGCAGAATGCTATATACAATTACAGCTGTGGCATTTCACTTCATATTACTTCGTTACACGCCAACAAATGATCTGGAAATCTTGAATATGTCCACTTTGTTCCCCCATTGTCTGTGTGGTATGGCTGGGAGTTGCTCTGTTTCTTTTTGTTTTTATAGATTGGATTTCTCAAAACATTTGATACCTGATTTATTCTTTTAATAGTTTATATCTTTTGGAAAAAATTTTTTAGTAACTGTCTTACAAAACATCGAATTTTTCTTCTGTTGTTTTTATTTTATAATGTCAAAGTCTCATTTCTTACAGGCAGCATGGGGAGGTGGGTTGCTGATGTCTAAGAAACATTCCTTTAAACTTAATGGCATTGAAAGGTGAGCATAATGCATTGTGTGTTTTTATTCAGAGTAAGTCCTTTTCCTCTCCTCCCCCTTGTTCTCACCATGTGGCCGACCACACATCTTGAATCCCTACACTTTCACATGACACACAGCCTCACCTATAAAACCCTAAATAATCTAACCCCACTTCCATTTCATCTCCTTTTCATACACTCTCCCCATTTCTCATTCTGAACTTCAAGTCTTATGCTGCCCCCTTTGCAAGGAAGAGTCTTCCTTTCCTCACTCATATTCTACTTTCTCTTTACTTCCTATAAACCTTTCTTTAAAAGCCATCCTCTACTTTTTATTGATAATTCCCTTGCTTTCTCTACCCTTAACTATTTATCTTAAACCAGAGGTGAGGAACTTCTGGAGTGTCAACTGGATGCTGTTTCCTAGTGTTAGCTGCTAATGGGCTATCAGATGCTTTGTTTAACTGAGTGTCTGTGGGAACGGCTACTCACAGCTTCTGTTGGCCATGGTTGACCATTTTTGGCCAATAAGAGCTGTGGGAAGCAGCACCAGCAGAGCCACCACTTTCCATAGCTCCCATTGGATGGGAGTGGTGAACTGTGGCTCCTGAGAGTTGCAAGCAGTCATACCTGCAGATGCTCAGGTAAACATCACATCTGGGAGCCCACCAAGAGCTTATCCCAGCAAACCACATCAAGCCTAACGTGTGGAAGTTCTCTACCCCAGTCTTAAGACCTTGTTCTGTACAAATGTAAGCTCTTTGGAATAGAAGTGAAAATACAAAATATTTCTGGAGAGTGGTATGTGTGTGTATACAGGGATCTTTTGGGAGATTTAACACGTGGCAAGTTTCTTACATTATAGTTTGGTTTATCACCTAGGGCTAATTCTGTCACCTGGAATCCACACAAATTGATGGGTGTTCCACTTCAGTGCTCTGCTTTCCTAGTCTGTGAAAAGGTACTGTCTTTCACATATCAAAACAGTCTTTAGGTAATGGCTTAAAGTGATAGCATGTAGGCCAACTAATGTGATTGGGAAAGTTGACAAAAACAAAGGCAAAAGCAGAAACCTCAGCACACAGCAGTCCTCAACAATTACTGTACCCCTCTGACCTTTGAATTTTTTTACTGTTTTGAAAAGCCTGACTTGCCCTGTGTTGCATGGTATAAACGTTTTCTAGCTACTGCTCAGGTAGTTGTAGGTCACATCAGCTGCAGAACCATGGAACCATCAGAAGATCTACCTTGGTGCTTAGTGAGGAAACAGACTATCATAAAATCTCTTTAAGATGACTTGGCAACAGGGCTTCCCAGCATTATACTCTAAAGAAGCAAAATGTGGAAAGAAAGAGGCCATACAATAACTCAGAGAGATGTGTCATCAGGCCCAGAAACAGCTGGGGACAGCAAGGGCTTCTTTTTTTATTTTTTAAGTGATGTCATGGAAACCTACCACATCCCTTGGAAAACGATTCCTCTGTATATCTTCTCTGTGAATATTTGAATCAGAATAGCAGACAATTCATTCATTCCTGTTTGCCATAAACATATCTTCTATGGAAGAAAACCATCTTATGATATCTAAGATTATCTGTAATATTAATGATTGACAAGTGGAACATATGTTTGGAAATAAACAGAATATTAGATTACCATTTGTGGTATATGTATGCCCCAGTACATCAAGGGCTACATCTAGACTGGCACGATTTTGTGGAAATACTTTTAACGGAAAAGTTTTTCTGTTAAAAGCATTTCCGCAAAAGCACGTCTAGATTGGCATGGATGCTTTTGCGCAAAAAGTGCTTTTGAGCAAAAGCATCCGTGGCCAGTCTAGACGCGATTTTGAGCAAGAAAGCCCCGATCGCCATTTTAGCCATCGGGGCTTTTTTGCACAAAACAGTTCTTTGCTGTCTACACCGGCCCTCTTGCACAAGTATTCTTGTGCAAGAGGGCTTTTTCCCGAGCGGGAGCGTGAAAGTATTTGCTCAAGAAGCACTGATTTTGTACATTACAAAGTCAGTGCTCTTGCGCAAATTCAAGCGGCCAGTGTAGACAGCTGGCAAAAAAGTGACTGCTTTTGCGTAAAAACTTGCCAGTCTAGATGCAGCCAAACAGTACTGTCTGATGTGTTTGAATTGATGTTTTTCTGGGAACCTTAACTGCTGAGTTTTCTTGGTCTTGAGTTTGCCTTTTTATATATTTTTTATAATCTTAAAAGTATATTAATAAAGTTTTTTCCATGGTATATAAATACACAGTTGGGAAGGCTTGCCTATCACAAAAAGTCAACATTTAGCAACTGGTAGTTAAATTTACCATGGTATTTTTCTTATTTCCCACTCTGTGGCAAGTTAGGAAACCCCATGATTTCATCAATAAATCAAATACCATGGAAAAGTCAATGTTTAATATATACTACTGCACAATTTACACATAGTTTCCTAAGAACTTATTTGGTTAGTATTAGATAAGATCCCTTCATTCTAAGACTTAAAGTAGCTTATTCTATTTTCCTTTTTCATGTTGTTGTTTTTCTCTCCCCTGCTGCAGTAGAGTCTCTTTTCAAAGCAGAAACAGCTTTCCGGTACACAATGAATTTGTCTGCCTGCAAATTCAGGTTGAGAACAAAAAATACATACTGTTTCATCACAGACACACACAAATCAAATTCTGTAGTACTTTGCGCTGAGATCTTTACCACAAAATCTAAAGAAACTGTTAAGTGTATAAAAAATAAAGTAAAGAATATATTGAAGAGAAATAAGTAGACAATGGCCCTTATGGAGAAATCATTAGTATATGGGTGTCAATTACTGAGACACAAAATACCTCTTCCCTTGAGATTAACATAGTGCAGTCAGTATTCTTGCTTACTGCATAAACTATGAACAGTGAATGTAATCATTGGTAGCTCACTCAGTAGCCACAAACCACACAAATATTATGACTTTTGCATAATAAAGATGGCAATTCAATGACATTTTAATTACTCAAGATTTCATTCTGCATTTCTTTCCCATATGTGCAGCATATGGAGCTTAGTGTCATGTGCCTAGTAAAGGGGGCTATTTATTAAGTTTTACAGACCAAGGCTAAGGATTTGTCCGTACAACACTTAGTGCATGGCAAGCTGGTGTCAGTTTATCTTGCGCTACCCTGCTGTTTATTGTCTGCATAGATTCTGCCACTTTACACTAATTCTCTAGGGCACTTTGATCTACCACTTTTAAACAGAAATAGATACAAGTGCACCAGAGTTTTTAGTGCCCTGCAGCAGGATCCACATAGGTAACTGGGCTCAGCAGGGAGAGATTCACAACCCAGATTACTGTGAGAGATTCACAACCCAGATTACTGTGCACTAAGGTACTATGTCTACATTGCTCCCTCTTGCGCAAAAAAAAATGCACATTAGGCGAAACGTGGAATATGACTGCGCCTCATTCACCTAATTAATGAGGCTCCATTTTTGTGCAAGATGCTTTTGCTCAAGAGCCATTCTTCCTGAAAAAAAGAGGAAGAATGGCTCTTGTGCAAAAGCCTCTTGCGCAAAAACGGAGCCTCATTAATTATGCAAATGAGGCACGGCAATATTCCACACTTTGCCTCATTTGCATATTTTTTGTGCAAGAGGGAGCAGTGTAGACATAACCTAACTGTTTATATTGATGATCCCTAAATGTAGCATTAGTTTCAATGAGCATGTGTTTGCATTCCAGTGTAATTATCCTAGTATTTGCTCATTCTTGCCCACATTCAGTAATTGATGCAGGCATTCTGAAATAAATATTTTTATTAAATATAGCAGGCATACTGACGGTTGTATTCCTGCCCTAGGGTCTTCTGCAAGCCTGTAATCAGATGTGTGCCGGATATCTGTTCCAACCAGACAAACAGTATGATACAACTTATGACACTGGGGATAAGACCATTCAGTGTGGCCGGCATGTTGATGTCTTCAAACTTTGGCTAATGTGGAAAGCTAAGGTAAGAAAAGTCTACAGAAACCCAGCTTTAACCAGAAAAATAAATGTTCTTTAGTCCCTATAGACTGATACATAAGTAGAATGAAAGTGAAGGCAGTAGTGTGAGGAAGTTCATGGTGGAGCACCCTCAACAATGAAATCGTAGAAAGCACTTGGAGTTCAAATCTTCCCAGCTTTAGATCAGCATTAAACTCCCCTTTTGTTTGAATTGATCAGCTAAACAGCACCAGCAGCACACTACCAGGACCAATGTGTGTGTTACTACTGGTAAATAATTGACAAACTATGGAGAAGAGGTGGAAAATTGGTTCCTTCTCTATATAAATTACTGATATTGATTTAGTCTATGCATGTGGTGAACAGATATTAGTATGATGAGAACTTAGGAAATATATACATAAACGTAACAATATAAGAGCCAAATCATTTAAGCCCCCCAAAATGTATGTTTTCTCCCTGGTTTACAGTGGTATAACTCTATTGAAGTCAAAGTTATTGCTTATTTATACTCTGAAACTGTGATCAAACTCAGACTTGTGTTCTGGGTACTTATCTGGCTTTCTAAATCTTTTTGAGGCTCATCTAGTGATATTCAAAACCTATTTCCTGCCTGTCTGGAACCCAGCTCTGTAAGGAGCTGAATACTCTAAGCACCCATTGATTTCAGTCCCTCAAAAAAAAAAAAAAAGCCACTGAAGATTTGTAATAGTCAGACTCATGTCTCAGGTGCCTTATTTTTGAAAGCTATCAAAGGACTTTACAAATAAAATGACAAGGCTTCGGTTCTGAGGGAATGGTATTTGCTTTGCTCCAAATGTTTCAGAAATGGTATGAAATTTTTGCTTTCTATGTAAATCTTTGAACTGTTTCCTTGAGTTATGGAGGTTACTATATTGTTAATCTGAAATAAGATACATGTGCATGATGAGAATGCAGATGTTGAATAGGCTGAGTAAAAGGTGCAGAGCTAGTTTTCATAAAGCTTTGCAGTTATCAACAACAAAGTACATACACAATAGCTGTTACTTCAAGCAAAGTAAATCTTTAATGATCAATAGGCACTTCACTGTCTAAAGCTCAGTCTTTCTATAGAAGAGAAATGCCACCACAGTGTAATGTGATAAAAAATTCTGATTTTATTATTTATAATTTACAAAAACAAACTAGAATTGCAACGATAGTGGGACACAGATCAGGACAAGAAATATAGCTAATTTCTGAAACCTTTGAAAAAGTGCTATATTAGATGATGGAGTAAATCCATATTATGCCCCAAAAAGGAAAACAAATAAACAACGTTAAGATTAAAAAAAAAGGAGGGAAAGCATAATTTATAAACTAAAATGATTCCAGAGTTGTATCAAAGGGCAGTCTTTATCACACATGCATGCAAAACTCAAACAAATTAGACTCAATTTTAATGTGGTTTTGGTTTAAGATGAATAGATGCATAGCTATATATTTCTTCTAAAAAGACACCTTTATAGAATGAGGTTCTTTATGTTATATGGAATGAACACTGATAAATTATGTGCCACAAAACAATAAAATAACTTTCCTCAGGACCATACCCTAAATTCTCTCCTTCAAGCTCTTTCCTGTACAATAAAGTTATTGCTAGCAGGACTTTTTTTTTTTTCTTATATGGTTCAAGTCACTCTTGTACCTCCCTTTCTATATGATTTGCTTTGATATTCTACAGGGCACTCGAGGCTTTGAGATTCTTATCAACAAAACCCTTGAACTTGCTGAGTATCTTTACAAAAAACTGAATTCAAGAGAGAACTTTCAGCTTGTATTTGATGCAGAAGTAAGTATCAAAATATCCCTTTGTTCTCGTACTCAGTATGTATTCTCTTCTACTTTACATGCCTTAAATTTGATCTTTTCCATTCTCTTCTACTTTACATGTATTTGATGTTCAATTTAAAAAAAGCACACATTTTCTTTTTGTCACTTTCCTGTCTAACTGAAACAGGCATTTTACAGAGACATGAAAAGTAATTCTTCTTCTGTACTCTGTGCTGATTAGGCCTCAACTGGAGAACAGTGTCCAGTTGTGGATGCCACATTTCAGGAAAGATGTGGACAAACTGGAGAAGGTCCAGAGAAGAGCAATAAAATTGATTAAAAGTCTGGAAAACATGACCTATGAAGGAAGACTGAAAGAACTGGGTTTGTTTAGTCTGGAAAAGAGAAGACGGAGAGGGGATATAGCAGCTTTCGAGTACCTAAAAGGTTGTTACAAGGGGGAGGGACATACATTTTTCCTCCATTTCTGATAATAGGACAAGAAGCAAGGGGCTTAAATTGTAGCAAGCAGGTTTAAGTTGGACATTAAGAGCACATCTACACAGCAGGGCTAAAGCTAAAATAAGCTACGCAACTTGAGCACGTCAATTGTGTAGCTTAAGTCAAAATAGATTATTTCAGCTTTTGGCGCTGTCTGCTCAGTAGGAAGTCTTCGTTAGACTTCCCTTACTCCTCGTAAAGTGAGGGTTACAAGAATTGGAGTAAGAAGTCTTCCAGCTTGGCATTATGTTGACATTTGAAATAGCTGCTTTGTAGACCTACCCAAAGGAAAACTTGCTAACTGACAGGGTGGATAAGCACTGAAATAAATTGCCCAGGGAGGTTGTGAATCTCATTAGAGACTTTTATAACCGGTTATACAAACTCTTTGTCAGGGATGGTCTAGATGGTCCTGCCATTAGTGAAGGGACTGGATTTCATGACCTCTCAAGGTTCTTTCCCATATTCTATAATTCTATTAAATGAGTCTAACCATAGAATCAATTTCTTGAATGAAAAGAGTGTTTTAAATCCTCGGTATTCATCCAAATCTTCGGGGAGTACAAAGATGGCAAACTAAAGTTAGATGATGGTTTTGTTTTGTAACAAGATGGACGGTTGTAAACAGTGAACTGGGCAATTAAGGACTTTATTCTGCAAGATGCAGAATAGAGCTGGTTGTAAAATTTGCGGCTGTGTTGACTGAACAAGTTTTTTCCCCCCACTGGTGATTTGTCTGCTTCTTGACTCTTGATTTCCTCTAGCTCACTCACCAGATATGTGACTAATCAGTGTTGCCCATTCTCCAAAATGGCTAAGGTGATTTAGCTCCTGCTCAAGAGTCCTTACCCACACCTATCCCCTGCCCAGCAGTTATTTTTGTCCCCCATATTCCAGCCCCACCCCCACCTGTTCAGCTCCCCTTTGCCCCTCCCTCCCCAGCCTCATATCTGTCCCTCTCTCCTAAGCCTTGGAGGGTTGCAGCAGGATTCTCCCCCTTTCCATGCTTGGGATGGGTAAATGCATTTCTGAGAGATCTTCACCCCCTCTTTCCCAGGCCACATAATGCAGGGGGAAAGGGAAAGAGCAGATTCCCCATCCTGCTCCATTATATATGGAAAGGGAGCGGGGAAGAGAGAATGGAGCCACACGGGTCTGCTGAGCTTTTTGCTGTCTCCTCTCTTCTCCTATGAGGGAGAAACTGCTGGCTTCCACGGCACTTAATTGCGTGAGGGAGCTAGACTTCTCATGCCATTGTGATATGATCTCCAGCCCCCACCAAAATCAACCAGCTCTCGTGAAAAATCATGGAAATGGCAACACTACACTTAGTCATGGTACTATTCATGTGCTTATTATTAAGCACATGAAATAGTGTTCCACTAGATCAAGGCCAGAGTGCTCAACACCTCGCAGGACTGAGCCCTAAATTATATTACATTGACTGCTAAACAGTCATCACAAAGGTAAAATTATTTGTGATAATTATCAACCTGGGCCAGCGTTGAGGAAATGACCTAAAAGTAAATGGTAGGATTTTCAAAAGTGACTTAGAAGTATTGGAGTGATGTTTAGTGCACTTATGCCTATTCCATTTAGATACTATTGATGGTAAATGTTAGTTGATTTCAGACCCCATAGCAGGATCATGATTATTGTTTACTGAGAAATAAATGTCTTTGTTTTAAAGCCTGAACTCACCAATGTGTGTTTCTGGTACATTCCACCAAGTCTTAGAAAAATACCAAATGGGCCAGAACGAGAAAAATTACTTCATCAGGTAAGATTTCTAATATTGACATTCAGACAATATTGTGACTAATATGGACTCTAATGGTGGGCCTCAGGCTTCATAAATTCCATATTTTCATACAACCTCCTTGTTCAATCAAGACTCAAATCTTAAAATTTGTAATGTTCAAAGAAGAAAAATTTGTAATGTTCAAAGAAGAAAAAACGTAATGCCATGGACATGGTATCAGAATTAGAGCACAGCAAGTTTTTAACAATTCTGATCCTTGATTCAGATGTGTTTGTGTTTTCTCTGAACATTTGTAGGTATGACTTTCCATTCACAGGAATGATTACAGACCCTTGTTCCAAGTGTGTCTGTAGCCCTCTTAAATGTTCTTTCTGCATTTTGAAATAACTAAATCTGAACAATTACATGAGACTTAAGTGACCAGTGATAGAGCACTGATATGAAATTATGGAATCTAAATCAATAGTCATAGTGAATACTTTTGAAAGGCTCCTCGATTTGAAAACATGTCTGCACAAATCATTCATCAGATAACTTTCTATTTTTGCATATTTGGAATTAAGATTTTTAAATGACTAATAATCTAGTGAACCTAAATATTGTGGTGTCCCACTTGAAACAGTGTACTGGGGTTTACTTTTCAAAGGCAGGGTTCTAAAGCACTTACGTGACTTATCACTCTTGAAAATCTTGGTTAAGTCCCTCCTTTAAGTAGAGAAAGGGACTACATTAATTGAATAACTTGTTCACTTTGACTAGACCTGGGTAATCTATACAACCAGCCCTCCTCATCGTGCCCACCTTATAGAATTCACAGGAGTTGAGGCAGTAGTTGGAGAACCTATTTTATTCTATTTAATGATACCATATGTCCTATGTATCTAGGTGAGGTAAAGCTAACCTTACCTCACCTAGATACATAGGACAACATGATCCAGGTGAGCACTTAAAGGGGAAAGAAAAATCAACTATGCACAATCACTTCATGATTTTAAAATGCTCATATCTTGGTCAAATCAAGCCTTCATTGGAAACAGGACTGTGTATTTCCTCAGCAAGGGTTATCTATACCAAATTCCATTTTTCAAATTTTATTAATTGATTGATTAATTAACAAACATTTTCAATCCCTATGGGAGGGCTCTGAATGTTTTCAGTCTGGAAATATACAATCTACCAACAAAAAAACTCTTAATAAAAACATAAAGTAATCTAATCTCTGATTTTGGGTTCCCACCATTTGTGTTCTGAGAATCTTGATAATATCCACAAATCAAACAAGTTCTAAATCTACAAAATGAGATATGTTTGTGTGCCAATTAAAATTTGTGTTCATTTATTATTTTGAATATATTACCAACCAAAATGTACATGTCATAGAAAAGAAGCACCTAAAATTTTAAGAGCACAACATTAGGGATAACAAATGAACTATCATGATTAAAACTTTACAGGACTGTTGTCACTGAAATTAGAGAGTTTTGTCTGTGAGGGAGTGAGTAAAAGCAGTGTGAAGACTTTAGGATTTGTAACATTAATATCATATCTTATGCTGAAATTAAAAACAGAAGGACAAATCCTGTTGTCTTACTCAAGTAGAACTCTCACTTATGTCAATAACAAGTCTTATGAAGTTTGAATCATGGTAGCTTTTTTGTTATACTGTGACTTGCAAAGGTTGGTTGGAATGGGGGGGGGCGGTACAGTTTCCAAGGGTAGGTCTACACTGCATGGGTTTTCTGGGATACCAGAAAGATCCCAGAAAAACTCCACCATGTCCAAGGAACGCGTTTCCTCTTCTGCTTCTTTTTGTGGAAGAGCAAATACGCTCTTTCAGGAGCCCTAGATACCTCGTTCTACAAGGAATAAGGGCTTCTCCGAAAGAGGAGGCTTTTCCACCATTTCTAAATGGTGGAAAAGCCTCTTCCAGAAAAGCAATTGGAAAAAGCTATGTAAATTGCACTTTGCAATTTGCGTAGCTTTAAAAAAAAATCCTATAGTGTAGACCTCATCCAAATGTAAAAGGAAAATAATTATGATGGCTGATTTTTTGTATACAGGTTGCACCAAAAATTAAAGTGCGGATGATAGAAGAAGGAACAACAATGGTTAGCTACCAGCCACATGGGGACAAAGTGAATTTTTTCAGAATGGTCTTTTCTAACCCAGCTACAAGAAAATTAGATGTTGATTTCCTTCTTGAAGAAATTGAAAAGCTTGGCAAGGATTTGTAATAACTGATGTTTCACTATGAAATGGGCTCAGTTTTATGCTGATATAGTAGGCACCATTAAAAATGTTAAATTTATTACTCCTTGTTATTTTCATATATGATGGAGCTTTCTGTTATGGAGATAGAAAGATACTGCAATTGCTGGAGGTAACTAGAGTAATGAAAGCTCAACTTCTTTTAATGGCACTTTCTTCAGATATGAGATCTCATTGTTTCATAGGACTTGAGAATCATTGCATGCATCCTTCTTTTGTATAGTCTTCCCCCAAATTCATACTTCTTTAACTTGCTGGCAAATACTGGCAAATCAAAAGCTTAACTAAAGTCAAAGTATATCACGTCCACCACTTTCCCAATATCCAAAGAGCTGGTCATCTTATCATAGAGGGCAATCAGGTTAGTCAGGCATGATTTGCCCTTGATGAATCCATGTTGACTGTTCCTGATCATCATCTTCTGTTTCAAAATGGTTTCCTTAAGGACCTACTCCACTATTTTTCAAGGAACTATGGTGAAACAGATCAGTCTGTAGTTCCTTCTCCTTCTTCCCTTTTTTAAAGGGGCTTTAGACACTGATAGAGGGTACTGTAATATGTTCTGTGGAGCCTCACCTCCCCCTCTGATGCAAATGATTAAAGCATCGGCATAGAGTCCTTCCAGCCCCCTGTTACAAGCTGAGCTGGTGCAAAGAGTGTGTAGAACTGGCACAAATTACTCCTTGCACACTGTCCAAACATATGGCAACTAGGAACCAGATAACTACATGCTGCTAATAACCTGGGGCTAGCCCTTAATGATTTTGATCTATTCAGCCTTACTTCCCTCTGATGCCACCACAAGAAGCTAGAAAGGAATGCTACAGATTGTATTTATTTCCCTGATTCTCTGTATTCCTGAGAACCTTTGGGAGAGTGGATCAACACATGGATTACTCAGAAATATATGAACAAGGCTCTGGAGAATATACCATAGAGAACCATCCCACACTGGTCCTTGTGGTGGAATAAATGACCTAAAAGTTTTTTTTTTAATTCTAAATTAAATTTAATTTTTTTCTTAATTTATTTATTTAAATCTAATTCCTATCTGTAACACTGCAGACAACTCTGAATTTAACATAGTTGTATTGGAAATAGGTTTAGTTTAGACTATTTTTCTAATGGTTTTGTTATGAAGGATACATTTTTAAATTTTCTACTTTAATATCTTGTAGTAATTGTTTCGTATTTATTTATCTTCATGCTGTATTGTTTTGTTTGTATTTTTAGCATATTATTATTGGACATTTAAAGTGTGCATATGAATAGGGAACCCCCTAACAATGAAATATAACAAGAGATCAGATTTTATATATACATATATATATATATATATATATATATATATACACACACACACACACACACACACACACACACACACACTTTGAGAATTGTTCCTTTTAGTAAATAGAAAAAAGGGTGGGTTAAAATACTGGACTCTGGGTGGGTGTGAAAGAGAGATAAATCTGTATATTGTAACAAAGCTATGGCAAAAGGGCAACTGTAGACTAATGCTGAATAAACTAGTTCATTGGACTTATGTGTGAAAACCTACTTTGTGGAAGTGTTCTTAATTTCAACACAGTCTACAATAGGAACTTAGCATTTCTGTGGTTTTTATCATGGTACAATTCTTTGACTGAGGAGGTGAACAGGGAAGCAGGTGTCTGGTAAGTAGGCTAGTCACTGATAGCAGTGAAGAGAAGCCTGACTTTGGGTTTGGGGAACTATGAAGAAGCAGGAGGACAGAGTTACCATTGGAGTAGGATATTAATTTGATTTTTGCTTGGGGGCAGTGTTCAACTCATTGTGGGGATTTGATTGGTTTATTCTGGGGGGTTAATTAGAAGTAGTCATTAGTGCCTGGCTCAGAGGGAATTTGGGAAAGAACATTTTGGCT
>CM057846.1:110005141-110015726 GCA_030068395.1 Apalone spinifera | reverse complement strand
TTTTCCGAAAATGCTTTTAACGGAAAACTTTTCCGTTAAAAGCATTTTCAGAAATCATGCCAGTCTAGACATAGCCTTTGAGTGAGGCTTTGATAGGCAAAGGTAGCAAAACCCTTGCCCTGTTCTGACTGAGGATACTGTAGCAGAGAGGCATTTGCTGAGTTTGTGTGGGAAAGGCCGGTTGAGGCCTAGTGCAACAGTGAGACCTGTTATTACTTTTTAAGACCTTCTGCAAAGCCTTTGATGCCTCACTACAGCAGTCTTGCCTCAGGAAATGCTGGTGGCAGCACTGCAGAACTTGTTAGGTGCCCCTACTGCAATACTGTCATAGAAACAGAGGCAGCAGATGCCAGTTCCCATGACACACAGATAGACAGACACAGTTATATGAGGTCACAGATAAATTCATGGTCATCTACTATTTCAAAAAAAAAGTTGAAATAGTAGATGAGGTGTGTTAGTGCTATGCCTCATCTTGTTTTAAATATCAGAGGGGATGACTCTTTCACCATTTCCCTGGGAAAGCTGTTTCGGAGACTATAGACCATCCTTTTAGAAGAAGTATATTTTCTAACCTAAGGTAGGTGTGCATATATGCAGTAAATGTCTTTGTTAAGTCTAATTAACATTGATAACGAATAATAGACATTTGACCTGGAATTATCTGCTGCATTCCCCAGAGGCAGTATAGCATAGTGCCCTACACACATTTTCTAATGTGCTTTGAATTTAGCAAAGTGATGCATTTATACTACTTCCCTTGGGACACTCTGCTAGCATATAATAGGTCTCACAAAACATTTCTCCTGATCTTGTTGTGTCACTGTTACAGCACCAAGGTAATTCAATATTCTGCACAGGGTCTGACTCTTTTTTTTTAATCTAGTTATTTGTGTGTGAACAGCAACAAGAGAACAAATTAAATTTACTGAAATTAGACAGAGCAACAAACCTTGTGTTTTAAGGGTAATTATATTTACTTTCCTAATAAAAAATGCCAGCTGGATAAAGAAAGCAGATCACTCCTTGCCTGGAGAAAACTGACCAAATCTTTAAAATGTTGAAACTTATAAACAGTATGTTTTCCTAAACTAGTTTCCAAGGAGTTTTTGGAGGGCATTTCTATGCTACGCTGGCCTTAGGCCCTATTCTGAATTCCTTACTCCCATTGAACTCCTAGCAAAATTCTATTACTTCAGAATGGTGGGTAGGAAATTTGTAAGTTTTCTTTTTCCCCAGCAAAAGCACTACCTAATGAATATGGGAGAATAAATATTGAAAAGAAATTGAAAATACTGTGGTGCATCCTGTGTCAGAGGGAGAGGGGAAGAATGCTAAAGAATTATAAGCCAACGTAGAGGATACTGCAAAATTATTTAGCTGCTGATTTCCAAATTTTCCAACTTTTGGGGGTTTTTTTTATATAGATATTTTGTAAAGAAGTGAAATATTTTGGGGGAAGGAGACAGATTAGATGAATTTTGTTACCACATGCTTTTAGACTTACCTGTTTTGTTTTAAAAGTGTTGGTTTGATTTAGGGACTTCCCTGCACCAACATTTTAAATCGGGGTGGGGAACATCAGGCCCCGGGGCCAGATGCAGCCTTTGGCTTGCCTGGATGTGGCTCCCAAGGCTCAGGGTCCCCCTCCTGCTGCCTTGTTGTGGGCTGGGGTACACAAAATCTACTAAGCACCAAAGCCCCTAGGCTCTGGTGTGTGAGGGGAATGTGGAGAGTGTCGTCTCAGTCAGTGGTCACCATGAGGGTTTTTTTTTCCCACTTCTCCCTTGTGTATGGCTCCTGACTGATTTTTCTGTGGGTCAGTGGCTCCCGACCCAAAAAAGATTCCCCACCCCCGTTTTAAATCAAGGTGGTGTATATGGTCAATGGTAGAATGGCCCTGTCCCTATGAATCTTATGAGGCCCAGCAACATAGAACTCCTATTTGAAGCTTTTAGTAAATTCACAGCAGGTATCTGATATGGGGGTTGGTGAATATTGAGAAAAAAACCAGGGGAGACTTTTATCTACATTGCAAACTTAATTGCTTACAATCAAGTTTTCCCACACTTATCCCCATGTGACCTCTGCCAGCTCCCCATACTCTATCTCCTGATCTTTCTAGTACCTTAGCTTAGTGGTTTGAGCATTGGCCTGCTAAACCCAGGATTATGAGTTCAATCCTTGCGGAGGCCACTTAAGAATTTGGGCAAAAATTTGTCAGGGATGGTACTTGGTCCTGCTATGAAGGCAGGGGACTGGACTTGATGACCTTTCCTTCCAGTTCTAGGAGATAGAAATCTCCATTAATTTTTTTTTTAACCTAGAGAATGAGCATGTGTGCATGCATGCGCGTACACACACACACACACACACACACACACACACTCCTTCTCTTCCACTGGTTCACTTCATCTCCCATCCATGTCCCTTAGTCCCTGGTATTCCACCCTCTATGTGCAGCCATAGCCCCTGCACAATTCTTCCCTGTACTATCTTAGTGCTCATCATTTATGGGATGCACAAGTCTTCCAGCACCTCCATGCCAGGGATCCCACAGCCCTCTCAGCCACATCAAAATAGGCTTCACCAAGCCACACAGAGCAGCTTTGGGAGAAGGGTAGATGAGGAGTGATTACCTACTCAAACTCAGAGTTTGCTCTGGATGAGTTTGTTTATTATTATTATTATTATTATTTATTTGTATTACAGTAAGACTCAGACTGTAGCTCCATTGTACTGTACAATCACACAATGAATGCCAGTCACTGGCCCAATGACATTATGATCTATATCAGGGGTGGGCAAATACTGGCCCGCGAATTTTATCTGGTCTACGAGGGTGAGCCCCTGATGGGCCTCCATCACTATATTTACCTGTCACCTCAGGTATGGGCAATCACAGCTTCTGTTGGCCACAGGTCACCATTTCTGGCCAATGGGAGCTGAGGGAAGTGGTGTCCTGGTCCACGCCATTTCCCACCACTCCCATTGGCTAGGAACAGCAATCCGCAGTCAATGGGAGCTGCAATTGCTGGTACTTGTGGAGGCGCAAATCAATATAGCAGTGGTGGCCCATTTTTTATTGCTGTTTTAGGGCCCACCCCTGGTCTATAAACAAAATAGTCCAAGGATAAGAGCAGAAGCACAGAAGGACAAAATGACTTAGGGTATGTCTACATTGCAAGCTTACAGACAAAAAGTGCAACAAAATAGCAATTTGCTATTTCAAAAGATAGCGTCCACACTGATTGGACGCTATCTCGCATTTAAGGCCATCTCGAACCAGTTCAAGCAGGGCATTAAGTCAGCAGTTGCTTCCTGGAGCTGCTGACTAAGGCTATCTGAGCCACAAGCTTAAAGGCACCCCTCTGGACAGCCATTGCTCAGATTCTTCTCCCTGCTTGCCTACCTCTCTGAGGGACAGCAAAGCATTTCCACTGCGTGCTTTGGTTGCCCTGCTTTTGAACACCACAGCAGTCCCAGGTATGGATCCAGAATTGCCTCTGGGCATGTGATGGCTCCACACTGATGTGCTGCAGTTTCTGCAGGCTGCCTTCACGGCCCTGCATGAGTTTGCCCCCGATCTCATTGTCAAGAACCTCTGCCTCTGTGCAGGAGCAATGCGCTTGCAACTGCACCTCATGGTGGAGAGACGCTTCAGGTGGCTGGACACCAGTTCCGACCTGTGGGACTGGCTTGTGATGGAGCAGTGGAAAGACCCGCAGTGGCTCAATAACTTCTGCATGCAAAAGGAGACATTCCTGGAGCTGTGTGCCTGGCTCACCCCTGCCCTCAGATGATGGGACACGCAGATGCAAACCAGCACCCTCCCTGGAGAAGAGGGTTGCTGTCACTGTCTGGAAGCTCTCCACGCTGGACAGTTACCAATCCCCTTGCCCAACTGGTTTCCTATGGAAGTTGACCATTGGGGCCTTCCTCATGCAGGTATGGTACTCTTGGGCTGCAGTCCCTGGGGGTGGGGGAAGAGTACTGGAAAGGAGGACCCTAGGGAAAGACAGGGTTGGGTCTAGGGGGTTGCCAGGAATGCCCTGTCCCTGGGGGGGCTCTTCAGTCCTGCCCTCACACAGCCCTGCTGGGGGTGGGGCACGCTTCATAGGGGGTGGCTCCTGGAGTGTTTTTGGGGGAGGAGGACTCAGGGACCTCTCAAGGGCTCAGGGAACCCCTTCGATTCTCTGTTTTCTTTCTTTGTCTCCTTCTGCATGTGGTGAGGGCCATTAGCACAGTCCTGCTGCGTACGGTCATCCACCTGGGCAACATGGACCCCATCATCACCAGATTTGCTGCCCTGGCCTTCCCCAGCTGTGTGTATGTGGGTGGGGGGGGCTATTGATGGAACACATATCCCCATCCAGAACACCAACCACCGAGTAGCGCAGTACATAAACCGCAAAAGATACTTTTCTATGGTCTTGTGGGTCCTGATCGACCACTGATGCCAGTTTACGGACATCTTTGTTGGCTGGTCAGGGAAGGCAAACAACGCCCGTGTCTTCCGCAACTCTAGCCTGTACCAGAAGTTGGAGGCTGGTACTTTCTTCCCCAAGTGCAGCATCAGGATCTGGGATGTTGAAATGCCACTGTGCATCATGGGGAACGTGGCCTACTCCCTCATGCCATGGCTAATGAAGACTTACACCAACCACTTTGACTCTAGCAAGGACCACTTCAATGCCCCCTTGAGCAATGCCTGAATGCAGGTGAAATGCATCTTTGGACATCTGAAGGTGAGGTTCAGTTGCTTCCTGACCCGCCTGAATGTCGGGGAGCAGAACATCTCCCAGGTAATGTCAGCAAGTGTGCTGCACAACATTGTGGAGAGGAAGGAGGATGCCTTCCTTCCAGGGTGGGGGCAGAAGCCAGCCAGGATGGAAGGGCCTTTGAGCAGCCATGCACAGCTGCCATCTGGCAGGCCCATGAGGCGGGGGTGTGCATCTGGGAGGCCCTGAGGGAGAGTTTCTCTCAAGGACCCCACTAACACTCTCTCCAGGGCCTCCCCACTAGGGGCCTGTGCCTTGTCCCTCTCTGCCTCTCCCACAACCACCCCTCCCTTCCCCGCTCCAGACACAATAAAAAAAGCTGTTTTGTTTTGAAAAGCTACCTGGGCTTCCATTGGTGCCACACACACACCTGCGCCTAGCAGCACTATCCCACTGTCTTCAAGAATACAGGCATGCCCGTGTGCTGTGTGCAGCACTCCAGAGTCTGTGTGTGTGTGTGTGTGTGTGCGTGTGTGTGTGTGTGCGTGTGTGTGTGTGCGTGTGTATCCTTGTCCTCAGCCTCCTTCCAGCAGTGTCTCGTGGTGGGAGGGCGTCTCCCCGGGGGTCAGAAGTGTGAGTGGCCTCCCCAGAGCTGGTGAGCAGGAGCCCAGGGATGCTCTGGTGATGCCTCCTGGGGCTGTGTGGCGCAGACTGTCACTGCAAATGCATCCACGTGCATGGATTGCAGAGCGATGCCCAGGCCAACAAGGCCGAATGACAGTCGCACCTTAGCCCCGTAGGGCCTGTCACTCCCACCCTGTGTGTGTGAAAATCTAAGAGCACTTACCTGATGATCCCTCCCCAGCCTTGGAGTATGCCTGGGTCACATCCAGGCCATGGGCTATCGGCTCCAGGGTGATGGTGGTCACAGTGCTCACAGTTTCCTCCTGCTCCTGCTTCTCCTCCTCCTCTTCATTGTCTGGGACCTCCTGGTGGCTGACGATGGGCATCTCCAGCCCCAAGTCCACCAGGGGTGAAGGGCTGCACTGCCCCCCAGGCAGTGGTGCAGGTCATCAAAATAGGGGCAGGAGTGGGGTCCTGCCCTGGAGCCTGAGCTGTAGTCCCTTGCCCTGGTGTAGGCCTGCCAGAGCTCATTAACTTTGCTCCAGACCTGCACCAGGTTCCTTTGTGGACAGGTTCTCGGCCATAGATATCGGTGTTGCACAGCCTGGGGCGGAGATCCTGGTGGTTCTTCTCATCACTCCACACCTCAAGGAGGGCCAGGATCTCCACCCCAGACCAGGATGGCACATACTTTTTGTGACCCCTGGCAGGCTCCTGGGAGCCCTGTACATGTTCCCTGGGGCAGGCAGAGGGCTCTTGGGGAGCTTGTGTCTGGGACATGGTGCCCAGACATCAGGCACTGTGAACTGCACTGCAACTGGACGCTCGGAGGGCTGGCTTCCTGCAACAAGCCCTGTCCCCTGTGTCTGCAGTTTTAAGAGCTCCAGGAGAACAGGAACTATAAAGTTGCAATGAGTGGCCAGCAGGGCACCTGTGGGATTTTCTGGAGGCCTCTTTTTTCGACAAAATTCTGCATCCACACATACCCTCTTCCAAAAAGGTTTTTCGGAAAAGGCGTTATTCCTCATGGAATGAGGGTTACCACCATTGGAAAAAGCCATCCGTTAGTTAGACTTTCAGTCAAAATGCAATTACAGTGTGGATGCTAGTATTGTTTTTCCCGAATAACAGCTGCTATCCTGGAAAAACGGTGCAGTGTAGACACACCCTTTGACAAAACAGACAAATGGTGGAAGGGAAAACAGAATCATTGAGAGGGGAGTGACTGATTTAAGGTCAAAATCAAACCGGGAGGGGGGGGGGGGAAGGGAACCAGTTCCAAGTAACTGGATAGCCACATTCAGGACAGAATGGCAAATTAGTTGTCTAGAATCCTAGCACTATGGGATCAGTCTAGTTCTTTAACAATCTGACTTGTTAACCACTCTAATTCTGAGTCTGTGTCTGTGAGCAGAACGTATCATGGTATCTTGATGTAATGTGTTGAGTGCTGATGGCTGAACTATAAAGAATAAAAAAAACTTTGATAAAGACTTGTATGTCTATTACAATTACAACATCATGCTCACTCATGCCCAGGTGCTTGAAATCCTATTAAAAAGCGGGAATGAGAATCTTTGAAGTTTTCCCATCATTCAGTTTGAGGCATGATGTAAAGATCTTTGGAGTCTCTGGAAAATGAGAGGGAATCTGAAAAAAAAAAACCCAAAACAAAACAGGCAATTCCCCAGGAAATGTTTGACAGGTATGAAATATGTATGGATTGCCTCATTAAAAATGTACTAAAATGTCTTTAAATCCCATAAATTTTTCCAGAAATCCGATTTCGTCTGTCAACTTCCTTTTTTTTAATTACTGAATTAGTCTGTACAGGATAAAGTGCTACCAGATCTTTTTTTTTATGTCCTTTTTTGAGTCTCCCTGCTACTCACAGCAGATCAGCTTAACTTCTAACTTCTATTTTTTTTTTTTTGGTTTTCACAGATAGGCTCACCTATTTCTGTTTTCTTTTTCTATTTGCCTTGCTTGTCCACACTTAAAATGTTGCTATGTTGCTGCAAGGCTTCAGTGCAGACACTCCCTACACCAAGGAGAAGGGTTTCTGGGTGGGGAAGGTAATCCATCTCCCTGAGTGGTGGTAGCTAGTGCTGTCTACACGGAAATTTAAATCAGCTTAATGGTGCTGCTCAGGAGAGTGGATTTTTCACACCTCTGGTGGATGTAGTTAAACAAACCTAATTTTCTAGTGTAGACCAGACCTTACCCTTCACCTGCAATTTCCTTGTGATCTTGGTGCTTATGTGTCATTTGCCACTGAACAGCTTTTCAAGGCCATTAACCCTTTCCATATCGTAAGTCTGGACAGAATCTTTTCTCAACTTTATTCACTGCCTCTTGGTGACTAGAGAAGCTCAAAACAAAGCTACTCATTTAAAATAAACTCACCTACTACACTCTTGTCATTGTCATGGTATGGTGCATTACTTCATATTCTTAAGTCCTGGAGACAAGCTAGTAGGCCATTATTTTATTTTGTGAAGTAGCATCAGAGGAGATTGTGTTTCTGCTTGAACAGCAATTTGAAGGCAGCAAGTGGCTTCCCTTTCATGTAGCCTGTGGCTAGATTAATTAATTTCAGTAGCGTAGAATCATAAAAGGGCCCGATCTGGGGAGAACGACATGATTTTGAAATTGTCTGAAAGGCTTTCTCCACCATTGAGGAGTTTCAAGATAATTCGTTTTTTAACATTTACTTGAGATGTGACAATGTCACCTTTGGGCAAATTAATTCTGTTCCCCTGACAGTTAATGTGTCAGAATGAGAAAAAATATTCAGAATGCTACACTTTTATTGGTGGCTTGATTTCATAAAAAGCTTCTCTGCTTGTCTGATCTGTACCAGAAGGAAAAGTTTCTCAGCTAACTTACAATGAAAATTCTATTGAAACAAAAATGTGACATTGAGCTATTGGCACTTTCCGTAGTCCAAATTGTGGAACTAGAGCTGCTGTCTCTTTTAATGTCAGCAGTGGTGCTAATTGTACTTATGGGATAGCCAACATTTTTATACGTATCTAATGATTTTGGGTGGCCCAAGTTTTGGGAGAGCAAGATAAGGAACCCTAAGAAGGCCTGCCTATGAAAGGATGGATACTCCTTTCTGAAAATAAGGCTCCTCTCAGGTGTCTCAGGTTGGGTACCTGGAATTACTGGTCTCTTTTGAAAATGTATGATTATACCACTAAGTGCAGGGAGCAGGAAACTCTCCATGTCAGCTCATGTCAGCTCATTCATTCTATTGGAAGGGAGGAGAGGATTGTTTGCACTCCAATGACAAGACAGGAATACCCCCCTCCCCCAAACCAGCATTGTGTCTAGACCCACCAAACCTCAGGCTATCCATGGAGACTTAGTGCCTCCTTGAAACCCCTCAGACCCTTTTTCCCCATGCCTAAACAGCAGCACTCTCAGGAGCCATGTTGCCACTTACATGTACATTAGCCTTTCTTGGCCAGGCTGGCAGTGATCCAGCTATTGACTTCAGCATTTCTCTTCCTGGTGCAGAGATCCTGGAGGTTGGTCTCCTTCCCCCTCAATGCGGTCTAGGATCTCTGCATCACTTCAGGCCGGAACTGTTCTGTGTCCCAGGCCAGTGGCAGCTGAGGGAGCAGAGGCATGCTGACAGCTGTGGGAGGGTCTACTGAAGCATTGGGATCGCTCATGCCTGCCTCAGTTACTGCTGGGTCACATGGGACTTTCACACTTTAGCCACATGGGACAAGCCCTTCTTCTGCTGCCACGTCTTTTAAGCTCCACCAGAGGAGGGGAACAGTGGAGATGCCAGGTATGGTCAGAGCGGTCAGAGGTGTAGCTGCGAGAGGCCTCTGGAGGATAATTATTTCGAATTAGCAGTACCGGAGCATCCACACTAATGCTATTTCAAAGTAACTATTTAGAAATTAGCGTTACTCCTTGAGGAAAGCAAGAGTACAGATTTCTAAATAAGCAGCCTGTTATTTCAAAATAACGGGCTTGGTAGTGTGGACACTCTGCTTATAAATTCGACCTCAGGGGGCTATTTCGAAATAACACTCTAGTGTAGACCAGGGATAAGAGATTGGGGGGCCAGCTTGGTGCACTTTGGGTGGCGCTGAGGGCTGGTTGCCCCCATCTTATGCCTTTTTCCCAAGGCCTCTCCCCTTCCAGGTTCATAGAGATGCTCACCCCACACCCTTCCAAGGAGCTTGGAGTGGCTGCTGGCAGCTCCCCTTTGCACCTGTACTAAAACAGTTAAGGGTACTGTAAAGGGCTTTTTGCATCTAAAGGTGGATTTTTTTCATAGTTCACGATCATGACTGAGGCACAAAACTGGAGAAGTTTGAAATTATATATCTGCTGGGTGAATAGAAGACTTTAATCTCTAGAGCCATATGTTACCACCATTCATGAGCACCATGCCCCACCTTAACGTGCATGGGGCCCACCCATTAATCTTTTAGAGATCATCAGCTCCTGTAGCTCTCACTGTCTTCAACAGAAGTTACAAGTGCTTAAGGCTTCTGAAAATCAAGCCCTGGATGGCTCAAATTTGGCACTTAAAATCAGTGGTTGCATTTGGAAAATTAGCCCAACTGTTTTTAGGTAAAATTTTCAAAAGGGCCTGTGATTGGGGTGAAACTAAGCCCTAACACTCCCTACAGGAGGCCAGAGGCCTTTCCACACCCCATCCCAATAAGAGGAGCAGAAGAGAGGTCCTCCAGGCAGGATAGAGTGACTGTCTCTGCAGCAACAAATCAGGATCCAGAAGACTGGTATAAAAGAAGCTTCTGGGCTAGGGCCTGGTAGTTCCACAGAGGAGCTTGATCCAGGCAGTGCTATATACTGACTGGAAGACAAGCAGCACTAGAGAGAGCTCTGAGTGCAAGCTGAACTTGGACCTGGTTGAGGCCCAGGTCCAGTGATGGAATAGTGGCCATAAGGTTGAATATAAGAACAGATAGCACCATGGACAGGGCTAGTGAGATCCTAGCCTCAGAACCTATAAGACGACCAGACAGGGCAGCATCTGGAAGAAGCGACGCAGGGAGCAAGGAAAGTATCAGACGGCCAGGCAAAGAGCTTACGCAGCACCCCTTGGGCATAGAGGGGTGCTCACAAGCAGGTGGACCCCATAATAGGGCATAAGTGACATAGAAGCCTAAATCCTACTGAAACACAATGGCTTAGTCTAGACTGGCAAGTTTTTCTGCAAAAGCAGCCGCTTTTGCGGAAAAACTTGC
>CM057846.1:109964814-109976851 GCA_030068395.1 Apalone spinifera | reverse complement strand
TCAGGGTGGTTAAACAATGGAATAAATTGCCTAGGGAGGTTGTGGAATCTCCATTACAGGATATATTAAATAGCAGGTTGGATAGACATCTATCAGAGATGATTGTAGACTATGCTTGGTCCTGCCATGAGGGCAAGGGGTAAGACTTGATCATCTTTCAAGGTCTCTTCCAGTTCTAGTGTTCTGTGATTCTATGAAAATAACCTAATTTGGCCTGGTAAATTAAAAAGCTTTTATTTTGTTTCAAATTTCCCCCTTTATTATAATAAAGTGGAAGACAGGACTAGAGGGTTTCCATATTTGGCTTAAAATAGAGCCTCAGTTTCAGCCAACATCTTAACTGTACTCTATTTTTGTGCCTGTAACATACAGCAGACAATTAGGGATTTGCCTACATAAAGAATGAAGTGATATAGTTAGGGTCAGATTGTGTAACTGAGTCTAAGTTGAGTACTTCTGCACCCACATAAATCCCTATGCACTTGCCAGTACACATTCAGCTACAGGATCTAGGATCCAGCTCTTAAAATACCTGCATGGCAAAATATATATGTATGCGTGTGTACATGTATATATATAATATAATGTGAGTGTATACATATTTAGGCACATAAAAACCATATTAGGTGATCTCTCTATGTTCTGGGCAGCCAATCTGCAAATCAAAACACATGCTATACAATAAAGAACTGTTTACCTCATCTTCACACACAAATGCATCTTCACCAGCTAATAAGATTATCAAAACACAAACACGACTTTTTACAAATTTACTACTTCCCCAAAAGTCTGGGGAAGAAAATAGACTCTGAAGTATGCCTACAAGGTTAACAGAGATTTATTTCAGTGGGCCAATGGGACTGTGAATTCCAAAGTCAAGAATTCCTCCTACAGAATAATTTGAAAACAATTCCCTCCCGGTAAAATATTTCTGGAGAGTCACTAGTGAACCAGGCAGAGAGGTTTCACAGATAATTGAGGCTCCAAAATATTTGACATTAACCTACAAATCTCTAATCAACCTTGAATTCCACTTGGAAATTCACTGGAATCCACAGCAGATCTCACCGTATTCTGTGCTGCTTGTGTGCCACAAAGCAATAAGAGCATAGTGCAGGTTCAGTTTCCAGAGTGTGGCTACAAGGTACTGGGTAGATTCTTATGGCACAGAGTGTTCCTGCTAACTATTGATGTTACAAGAGAGAGAAGTCCTGGGATTTATATGAAGAGGATTATTTTACAAGGATGGGGAAATGGTAACTCAGGGATTCACCTACCAGGACTATGCATGGAATCTGTACATAGAAGAGGTGCCCATTGTGTCTGATGGGTCAGTTAATCCAATAGGGGATATTAAGCGAGTGAGTGCTCAGGGTAAATAATTTTTGTTTCTGCCCAACTTGTGAGAGACTGAGAGTAATGGGTTTCTATCAGAATGGCAAGGCAGATGGTGATTCCGCTATTCTGCCCTCCTTAGAAACGTAGAGTTGGAAGACATCTCAGGAGGTCAAGTCCAACCCCCTGCCCAAAGTAGGACCAACCCCAACCAAATCATACCAGCCAGGGCTTTGTCAAGCTGGGACCTCCCTAAGTAACCCATTCCAGTGCTTCACCACCTTCCTAGTGAATAGTTAGAAAAATGTTAAGTGGCTCAACCAGTACACAGAAACACTATGCAACAGTTTGGAAATGGAAAATGCCACATCCAGCTGCAGTTCTACAGGGAATTTTAGTTAGGAATAATATGCTTAGTAGAACTGAGTAAATGAATAACAAATAATGCATCTACTTCTGTTTGGGTTTATACTGTGGCTCCTCACATTAGTATCTGAGCACCTTCTACATAAATAACAATAGCAAAATCTTTAGTGGACCTCATGGAGTATCTGTCACTTCTCCTTTCTGGGGGGTTAAAACTTTGCTTGTGGGTCACCCACCTCCACCCACCTCTAAGAGTTCAGGGTTAGAAATGAGTGACAGTCTTTGAGTTTCATTCTTATGCTTTTTCTATGAGAATATATTTATTTCACAATTTCACCATTAGTTTGGCTTGTGAGCTACCATGACCATGACCAGATCACAAAATCCTCTTTTGGATTTTGCAAAGTATGCAAAGTACACACAAATGTCTACTGAATAACTCTTGGTTATTCACTCAGCTCAGTCACTATTTGAAAATTGTAAACATAATTCACAGTTCACACTGCTTTGTTTAGTTATGAGTCATGTGGTCTAATTTGCATTAGTCTCCATAATTAATCAGCCCTACCACACATTTTAGAATTGAATATAATCAAAATTTGCTTTTGGCAAAGCTCAAGTTTGAATTTAAGTTTTTGGAAGATTTTA
The DNA here is from genome assembly GCA_030068395.1 of Apalone spinifera. Classification (NCBI taxonomy): domain Eukaryota; kingdom Metazoa; phylum Chordata; order Testudines; family Trionychidae; genus Apalone; species Apalone spinifera. The sequence goes on along the minus strand of CM057846.1, from coordinate 109,974,502 downwards.
ACTTTTCAGGAATATTTGAGCTAGTTAACCTTAATCAGACAAATATTTGTGGAAAGCAAAACTAGGGATTGGGGACACAATTCAATTTCAATTTGTTTTAGAATTCAAGCAAACATTTGTGAAAATGTTTCTCCTCTTTGCTCAGATCTATCATTTATCCAGCTAGAATTTTGTCAGAACATGATGCTATCACCCCTAGTCTCATGAAAAGTACTAAGGGGTCCCTAGAGATTGCAAGTAATCAGAACCTTACTTTTACATCTCATGCGAAAGATAGTGCTTCCAGAAGTACAGAACATCCTAATACCATTATGGCATATTGACTGAGAAATTATTTAAAATGCAGGGAAGAAAAAAGAGTGAGTGATTTAGAGGACGAGTGCATTTTACTAATGGACAAAACTTACCAATTAACTTTCTGCGGTACTGGGCTTTCTTTGGAGGTTTCTCACAGAAGATATAAGCCAGACCCAGTTCTGCCATTAACTTAGTACCATGTAAGAAAATACTTCTGTACAAAGACTATAAAGTACAATTGGGTGTTTTAAACATAGTAAGTGCTGTATAATTAGCTTTCCAAATGAATGTTTCCACTCATCTAAATAACTTGTTGAGTAAAATTCTTAATTTACATAACTAAAAGCCAACAACAGCTTCATCTTCCCTTCATTTGATTATACTTTGTTGGCCACCTGCCATTTTCTAAAGTATATGAGGTAATTAGAACCATTGATAGTATGCTGTTACTCATTTTATGGCACAGATGCAATTGAGGTGTCATTATCATATCTGGTGTAATTTTATGGATAATATCATAGCTCTGCGCCCATAAATTTAATTGGAAATGCTAATCAATTGAATATGCATTTTAATTAGTGCCATAGTACTTTTGCTTAACACAACAGAACTTTAAAATTTTTAGCAAAATATCTTATACAGTATAAAAACAGTCTTCTTTGCCTCTTGTGCACGTTCTTTCTCTCACACACACACACACACACACACACACACACACACACACACACACACAATCTCACTTTGGCAAACTAAGCCACAATAAAAAAGTCTCTGGAGCTTATCTATTGAAATGATTTAGAATTAATATTATAGACCCCAAGTACTGCTATTATGTATTGATGTTGTATATAGGGCACTTTCACAAGGATCTTTGCCCAGGATTGTACAATGTAATGATTAACGCATCATAACAATAGAGGATAATGAAGATATGAAACAATACTTTAGCTATGCCTATACTTCAAGGAGATATATGTACTAGCTCTCATTGAGGTAGCCAGTTAAACATAAAATATAGCTGTTGTGAGGTGAGTAGCAGGAGAGGCTAGCCATCCTGAGCACAAATCTGTTCAAGATGCAAGACACTCATTATTTATAATTTTATTTCATTTACAATGATTTATTTGACAATATTTGAATAAGAAATAACATACCACTGATATGAATATATTACTACAAGCACAGTCCTTTTTTGCAGAAATACTGATATGAGTACCTCAGTGAGGACACAATGGTTCTGGGAAAAGGGTCTTTTTTTATTCATGACCCCTTGTTCTATTAGAATAATCTCTGCTTTGCCAGAATTAGGATGGGAAATCTTTGAATTCCGGTCTAGCAATATAATTCATATAGAGCAGAAACTAATCTATCAGCAGAGAGTTCACAGGGCAAGAGATAAAGGACTTGATCCTGCATCAGACAAATAATGTACTTCAATGGGAGCAGAAGCAAGTCAATACAATTGACTTTCATAAGCTTATTGATAAACCTCTAGTCCATGCTGAGAAATTATCTAGCTAAAAGACCTAATATATGCAACGAACAAGGATGACTGTATGCTCAATGTCTCAGTGATTATACAAATTATCGGTCATCACAGAAAGATTCCAACCTTCCAGGTATTATTAGGATCAGTGTTCCCTGTAAGCTGAGCACTTGGGTGGCCACCCAGGAGAGATTCAGGTGTTCTCCCCTCTTCCCCCCATCTGATTAGCAGAGTGCCCACAGCCTCCCACAGTCAGCAGCCTGTGTTTCTACTGGTAGTGCACATCTGCACATGCTTTGGTGCCTGCACATAACAAAATGTACTCTGCCTGCAGATGGAAAAATTAGAGGGAACGCTGGTTAGGACCACTCAAACCCATACTAGTGGCCTTTTTTTTTTTTTTTGAACCATGCCCTCTTTCTGCTGAAGCAAAACTCTCTGTTCCCATATACAATGCTTTTGATAGGCTCAGTGTGACTAAAATGGTTGATACAGACTCAAAGGACTGGAAAGGAACTTCCCTAGGCAATTTATTTCAGTGTTTAATCACACTGACAAGAAGTTTTTTCTAATATCCAACCTAAACTTCCCTTGCTGCAGTTTAAGCCCATTTCTTCTTGTCCTGTTCCAAGAGGTTAAGACGAACAATTCTTCCGCTTCATCCTTGTTGCAATCTGTTATGCACTTGAAAACAATTATTATGTCCCTCTCAGTCTTCTCTTTTCCAGACTAAACAAAATCAGGTTTTACAATCTTCCCTCATAGGTCATGTATTCTAGACCTTTAATCATTTTTGTTGCTGTTCTCTGGACTTCCTAGTTGTCCATATTTCCTGAAATGTGGCACCCAACACTGGAACAACATTCTAGTTGAGGCCTAATCAGCACAGAGTAGAGTGGAAGAATTACCTGTTGTGTCTTACTTATGATACTTCTGTTACTACAGCCCAGAATTATGTTTCTCTCTCTCTCTCTTTTGCAACATTGTTACATTATTCACTCATATTTATCTTGTGATCCACAATGACTCCCCAAATTCATTCCACAATGCCCCTTCCTAGGCAGTCACTTTCCAGTCTATATGTCTGCAACTGATTGTTTTTTTTCTAAATGGAGTACTTTGCATTTGTCCTTACTGGATTTCATTCTTTTTCCTTCTGACCATTTCTCCAGTTAGATAGAGCTAAATAGATTCATGGAGATTAGGTCCACCAATGGCTATGAGCTAGGATGGATAGGAATGGTATCCCTAGCCTCTGTTTCTCCAGAGGTGGGTGACAGAGGAGGGATCACATGAGGATTACCTGTTGTGTCCCCTCCCTCTGGGGCATCTAGTATTGGCCACGGTCGGCAGACAGGATACTGGGCTGGATGGACCATAGGTCTGACCCAGTATGGCCATTCTATGTTCTTATGTTCAGTTTGTCCAGATCATTTTGCATTTTAAGCCTATCCTGCAAAGCACTTGCAACCCCTCCCAGCTTGGTATTGTCCACAAATGTTATAAATGTACTCTCTATTCCATTATCCCAATCACTGATGAAGATATTGAATTGATCCCTACAGGACTCCACTTGTTATGCCCTTCCAACATGACTGTGAACCATTGATAACTACTCTCTGGAAAATGTTCTGCCAACCAGTTTTGAACCTATCTCATAGTAGCAATTTCTAGGTTGCATTTCCCTAGTTTGTTTATGAGAAAGTCATGTGAGACAATATCAAAAACTTCACTAAAATCAAGATCCACATAGTCTACCTCTTTACCCCATCAACAACTGTTACCCTGTCAAATAAAGTGATATAGGTTGGTTTCCATGATTTATTCTTGACTATTCCATGCTGACTGTTACTTTTCACCTTATTATTTTTAAGATGTTAGCAAACTGATTGCTTGATTATTTGCTCCATTATCTTTCCTGATACAGAAGTTATCCTAATTGGACTATAAAGCTCCAGGTTGTCATTATTTCTTTTATATAGATTGGTACAATATTTGCCCTTTCCCAGTACTCTGGAATCTTTCTCATATTCCATGATTTTTCAAAGATAATTTCTAATGTTACAGGTATCTAGTTTGTCTAAGTAATTTTAACTTGTCTCCCCCGCTCCCATTTTAGCCTCTCATCCGACCTAATTTTCACTGACATTCGCTATGTTAGACATCCAATCACTGCTAACTTTCTTGGTGAAAACTAAGCAAAGAAGTCATTCAGCACCTCTGCCATTTCCACATTTTCTGTTGTTATTCCCTCTCCCACTGAATAAAAGGCCTACTCTATCCATGGTCTTCCTCTTGCTTCTAATGTATTTGTAGAATATTTTCTTGACCTCCTCCATTAAACATAGGCAGAAGATAAAGCCCAAAGGGTAATAAATTGTCTTCACTAGAAATAATGTGTTCTTACGAGTAGCTAACATACGGTAAACCCTAGTGAAGAAAAGGCAGCTTGTTGTTTTCATATACATTAGCAGTTCAAGGTACACCCTTGAGTCCTCCCTAGCCTTTGTCGTTCCACATGAATTAGCAGGTCAAATTAAACTGACTTATTTTCTCTGGGATTTTACCCTTTATGTAAGCTAACTCAAGTTAAGAATTGATCTTTTCTCCTCTTTGCACTCGTTGAGAGCAGTTTCGACTCTGAAAAACATTGGCATACATTCAGTCTGGGTTCCAATGTGAACATAAGGCTCAAATCACTTTCTTCTGTTTGATAGAAAGTGATGAGAAATTGAATGTCAAGAGGGTCTCTGTCTCCCCTGTTAGATCTATTCTACTTTGCATAACTAACTAAATATTCACTGGACCAGGGAGAATGAGCCCAGTGACTCCACAGCCCAGGGATTTGGGCCCATATATGGAATGTGTAAGACTCGGGTTCATATCTCTGTTCCAATAAGTATTTCTGTTCATACAAACTGTAACCATCCAGCAGCAGAAGTTGAGAGAAACGTATCCCAAAATAGCCAATAAGCTGGTGGGGACTCATTTGGTGTGTGAGATACACAACTTCACATCCCTGGTCTGAATCATGCATAGCAAGGACATGGACTGAGTCTCCTGCATCCCAGGAAAGTGTCCTAACTGCCAGGCTTTTTTGGGGGTGAACCCTCTGTGGTTTTGACCAATCATTGCATCCTGGGAAGTAGTTGGAGGAACTGAAACCTTTCCCTATTAAAGCTTAGTCAAAGCTAACATGTTTCCATTAAAAAAAAATGTGGTTTTTTTTGACATATTAGCATTTTCCAGTAAAGAACCTGTTTTGTCCAAAATTACCCAATCTGTGATCGTCTGGGCTTATTCGGTTGTTTAATGAAGACTGAAACAGACCAAAGGTTGTAACTGTACTGCACCTGTAGCTTGAAATAAGCTATGTAATTTGAGCTACGCAAATTGCGTATCTTATTTTGATTGTATTTCAAAATAGCTTATTTTGTAATTTGGCACTGTCTACATAGAGCCAAATTTTGAAATAAATCACTATCCTGAAATGTCCCTTAACCCTCATGAAATGAGGGTTACCGAGACACTGGAATGGCTTGCCCATTATTTCAAAAGATTTTTGAAATAACGGGTGCACTGTCAAGACGCGAAATAGCAGATGTATCCTGAAATAGCGCGCAGTGTAGACGTACCCAAACAGAGTGATTAATAGAAGAACCTGTTAACAAAATGGAGCAAATTTGAATTACAGGCTGTGCATTATTAGGGAAAATTGACTTGGATGATGTTGGGTTTTTTTTACTCTCTAGCATAGGATAACTCTTATTTTCAACCATGTCTCCATTATATGCCACTGCTGCTTTTATTCAGCGATACCCTTAAAGCACAATAACCTTCCAACAGAAGAAATAACTCAGATACACTGATTGAGCTGTGATTAGAAAATACCCTCCAGATCAGTGATGTGTGAGGCTCATCAGGATTCCATATATGGGTCGAGAGACCTTTTGTTTTTCATTGTCCATGTACAGGGTTGACAGATATAATGGGTTTCTGTCCACATGGGTTTTTTCCTACTGATATTACAAAAGTGACATGCATGTGAAATGAGGTGCATGCTGATTGCACACAACATTGATTGTGAGAGCCGTACACTCCCTCTGTATCCCTTCAAAGAGTTGCTACAGGTCAACTGGCCCATCCTGTAATTCCAGGTACACAAGAGCAGTTAGCAAAAAAGGTTTTTTTCTCAAAAGAACCACATCTAGACTACTTTCTTTTTCGAAAGAACCTCTTTCAAAAAAGTGATCGGAAGAAGATATGCAAATTCGAGCTGAATTTGTATATCTTCTTTCAAAAGTGAAAGCAAGTCTAGATGTGCCCTTAATACTTCTGTCTGCCTGCTGTTCTTCCCCTCAGGGTGCCATTTCAAGACAGCAAGGGGTGAAGCAGTTGTGCATACCAAGACACAGATTGCTTTTCTTCCCTTTCCCCTAACTATCAGGGAGCAAGGGGAAAATACTTGGATTCTGTGATTTGCTCCTCTGCCCCCTCCCTTCACCAACCAGGAGTGAGAGGCATGCATGGAATCCAGGTACTTTCCTCTCGCTCTCTGATAGTTACGGGAATGGAAGGAAAAGCAACCCACATCCTGATACGCATGGCTGCTGTACCCCTTGTTCCCCCAAAATGGCACCCTTCCTTCCTCTCCCCATGAAGTGTTGCTAAGGACAATGCAAAAAAACTAATTGGGAAACATAGGAGTTTTCTGGCAGTATTGGAAAGCTATAAACAGGGCTTGACGAAAGGCGGTAAAAACCGCTTGCCAGCCCCGTACTGCGCATGCGCAAGAGCCGCAATGCACATGCGCACGCCGCGAATGAACAGGGCACATAGCTGAAACTCACCACGGGCAAATAGATTGTATTGTTTGTCAAGCCCTGGCTATAAATATAAGGAGAAAAATAAGAACACACTTTTTAATTTGATTAAAATGCTCTCAGGCACTCTATGCGGAGGATAAAGATTGTCCCTCCAAAATGGAGTCATTGAGGCATGTCATTATCCTAAAACAGCCTGTGTGTAGTTAAGTCATGTTTATGTGGCCAAATGTTAAATATGGATGTCATTCTGTGATTGAAGAAAGGAAAGCTTATTCACAACAGCTACAGAATTCACCATCCAAAGCCTCCTGCAGAAGGAATGTTGGGAAATGGAGGGAAAGTGCAGGAAATAAGAATGCTACATAAAGATTTTGTAACTGTTAAATAGACCTCCGCGTATTGTTACATGGACCTCTGCGTACACTCACTTTCCCTGTTAGCAATAACTTTGAAGCCATTAAAGGATTAGTGGAATAAATGCTAATTAGTTGTTACTGCAGATGATTTGTAAACCCAGCTTGTTTAAAGGAAGTAGAGTAGCCCATAGCTGAGTGTTGACCTGACTAGATGGAAGTTGCAGTGGCAGAGAATCTGGGTGGGACTAAACCTAGGATTATGGCTGTCTTCTCTGGATGATTTCCTATAATAGCACATTTGGAAATTTATATTGTAGGTCTCAAGAACCCTGAGATAGGGATGACTGTGGGAAAAATGCTTGGAAAATGATTTGGAAGAGCAGACTAGAAATTAAGAGGATGAGTCTGTATTTGAGATGGTAGTGTTTTGTGTAAAGGAAGTAAACTCCAGGTTCTTGGTTGGGATTTAAATGTTCAATGGGTCCTTATTGTGACTTAGGGAAAACAGTGCCTACTTCATAGATGCTGTGAGTAAGGGCTAAGTAGATTCTTCAAGGCCTTTCTTTAAAAATACGTGAGAGGCCTCAGGCAATATAAGCTTGTGTGGCCATTAGACTGGAATCACATTTATGACAGATATGGCAATTTCCTGTAATATCTTTGGGAGATTTTACTGAATTTAAATTCAATAATCTTCAGAGGGCTGTTATGTTAAATGAAAAGTATATGTATTATTGTGGGCTGTGATTGTATGTAACTTCATTGAATGGTGAGGGAGGTGTGAGACCTGTGAATTTAAAGTAGTCCATTGAACAATGTGCCAGACAAGAATAGACTCTCATAACATGAAATGTTACGTGGTTTTCCTGGGAAATAGCTAGGGGGAGATGAATGTAAATTCCTCATCTCTGATTATGCAAAAACCCTTCTGTGCCCAGAGAAGAGAGCCATTGTCTGCCACACATCAGAACTTGAGTTAGGAAGCTGGGGGGCAGGAATCTCTGGTAAGCTTTTTAGCATATATTTGGTTCTTTTATTGTTTTAATGTTTTCTCATAATGCTTTTACCTCAAGACAAAATGTGCTTGCTTATAAGGAGTTGTTTGGTATCATGAAATTGCCTCCATTCATATAGGTTACAGCCTTCAGAGAGAAAGCAAAGCACAACCTAGAAAACCAAGGAAAGGGGTGGTTGAGAAGCCAATAGCCTGTGGGTGTCCTCAGGAGATCACAGAGGTGAGATACAAGTGCAGGCGACCAGATCTCTGACAACATCCACTCAGTCGTCTAGGGGAGGATTATTCTCCTTTTCTACCATGCAGAGCCTATGCAAAGGACTTCCTTCTTAATGAATATTTCTGCACGCTAATATTTTGATGGGCTTTCTTTGCTTCTTTTAAATAAGCAAATTCCTCCAATATGTGCCCTCAGGCACCATGGCGCTCCTGAGCGGCTTCTCCTCTTGAAAATCTGACATCCCTTTGAAAATATCTCAGGATTTTGTTGTGATGGCTCACCATACTAGCATTTATTTATTTCCCGCCCCTTACCATTTGTTAATGTGTGTTCAGCGCTATTGTCATTTACCTTCTCCTTACCTTCGCATTCTGTTCTGTTTTATTGTTTGTTCTCTTCCCAGATTTATTTGTTCTTTCATCATCCTTACTCTCTTCCTTTTTTCTTATGGAAATCAAAACAATAAGTTCTCTCCTTTCAACAGTCACTTGCTTAACAATCTCTTATTGAACACACTCTTCTTTTAGACAGCTCTGTTGATATGTTTTGTCTAGGTGACTCCCGGTATAAAGAAACTTTCCTGATCTCTCTCTCTCTCTCTTTATGTAGTTACAGTACTCCTCCGGGTTATCCCATTCTTTTTTTTCTTTCAGAAGTCCTACACAACATGTTGTGGCTGTACAGTTTCTGTTCTTTTCATTTCTGTATTTAAATTCCTATATTTTTCTGACTAGTCTTTTGTTCCATTTGAACAACGGATTCCTTTTCTTCCTAGTAATCTTACATGATCTACTATTTATCACTCTCACAAATCCAATTAACTTTTCCCTTGCAAAATTTTCTCTAACTCTTTATAGTTGGATTTTCCATGTCTGATATTACTGCATGTAGGTAGCCAGATTTTAAAAGGGTAGCTGAATAGTTGTATGTCTAAGTTGTCCATGAAAATTACTTTTTACAAAAAAGCAGTGTTGTTAGGGCGTACAAATAGCAAAGCCTGAGTTTTGTTCATAGTTTACTCAATTTACTATTATTACACTTAGTATGCACAGTTGTATGAAAGTGCTACAGACAGGATGTTCCTAATGTTCAGTGGCTTTTATTTGCTGGAATATCTCTGTAAGGCACTGTACATCACTGTAGCAAGTTAGAGCGGCCTTCAGGAGCAGAAGACTCCAAATGTGGTTGCAAAGGTGGCTTAAATTCCCTTTTAAATGTCATGGACTGGTTGTTGTTATTATTCAAGGGTAGGATTTTCAAAAGAGTGTAAGTACCTTAAAAGCATAAATACCATTGACTTTCAATGAAATTTGTAATCCTAAGTCACTCTTGAAAATGTCATCTAAGACCACCAGCGCAGACAAAGAAATTCTCTGTTTATTTTTCTGATCTTTTTATTTAATTATCTGTCTTCTCTGGATTTCTTCAGCTTCCCCTTAGGTATAATATCTCAATTTATTTATTTATTTTATTTCACTATTTTTACCC
>CM057846.1:109944394-109956930 GCA_030068395.1 Apalone spinifera | reverse complement strand
CGATGACCTCTCGAGGTCCCTTCCAGTCCTAGTATTCTATGATTCTATAACAGGTGAGTAAGAAATGGGATTTTCCTCTGAATGTATCCCTGATGTTGCATCCCCTGCTGCACTTCAATCCCCTGCCGCTGGTGATCATTCAAACCTCCGTACCCCCTTCTGTACCTCCACCCAGGTCAGAATCCTCTCCTTCACCACAATCCCGTTCTATGTCACAACCCCTCCTTCACTCAAATTCCCTGTCACACCCTATACCGTGCACCCCAGTCTCCTATCCCAAGTTCCTTTCTCCATCCCAGACCCCCTCCATAGAAAAATGTGACCCTTGACCACTTACCAAAATTGTCCACCCTGATTTACACCAATTTAAATTTGTTGCATCAGTCTAACCAGATGCACATGTAGATTTCAGTTGTGTGATTGCAGCTGTAGCTGGCATACTTGAGCATGACTACAGTCTAGACATACCTTAAAATTGTCTTTTAAATCAATGTAGTTAAATTAATGAAGACCCTTTGTGGACGTTCAGCTTATATTAGGTCCTTGGTCCAAAATAGTCTGAGTTTGATGACCTGGGTATGCTGCAAAAGTAATCTTGGCCACCAGGATTTTGGAGAAGGCTGGGGGTTTGCTTTTGAGACTATCAAGAAGCACAAGGGAGTTTTTTGTAAGTGGCTGGCTGAATTCCTGTTGAATTAATGATTTAATGTGCTGAAACTTAATTGTATGTTAAAGGTAAGTTAATGTTCCTAGAGCCTTAGATGAGTGCCTTCACTCATCTAAATCAAAGTATACAAACTATTGTTTTAGCTTTACTTGGTAACCAACTGGATTAATCTAAATTGCCATGGTGCAATTATAAACAGTGTGTAAACAAAGAAGTTTGCAGCAATTTAACTAAATTGTTTTTTTTTAATTCTCCGGTTTAACTAAAAGTGATGGAATCTGTGTGAGTATAAACGAGGCTTAAATACCAAAATGTGTCATGTGGCCAGTAACATAACTAAAGAGTGGTGTGTTGATGTTTCATCACCTCAGCACCTGAAGCAGAATTGTTTCTCTTCCCTGAGCAACTAAGTGGCACAGCATAATTCCAGGCCAGTGTGGAGGGGAGGTGGGCTGTGGGGGGAGGCAAGATGGTCCCATCGCCTTCTCCTCCGTTCTTTTTTCCCTTTGGGCATTAGCCCCCACCCCCCACCTTATCCCCATCTCCCAGGAAGACACAAAGGGATCGGTCCTGGCACTCTCCTGGGTATAGCTGACATAGGCTGTAATGGATAGGAGAAGTGCTGGCTGGAACCTGGTGACTGAGGGGTTAAACTCAGTTAGCTAGCAAGGGTGTTGGCGGGGGGGAGCAGAAGAACCAATGGGGATACAGTGCTGAAATTTGAATTGGATATAGATACCTGGTCTGCTTTTCGTTTGGGGGGATTTCTAAGGAAAGATGCAGGGTGGAGAGAACAGATGCAGGGTTCAGAATTACCATGACTAGAACAAAAATTTGAACATGGGAGTGAACTGGACCTTAAAGTACAGATCAGCATGTATCATGAGCAGAGGGAAAAGTGTATCTAGTTGTGATCAGGGTATTTTTCTTTATTTTCATTGTTTAGTTTAAACTTCTCTGCGTGAATCCATGCCTCCCCTTCCCCATTGACTATCTAAAAGTTGTTCCCAGAGATTTTCTCTGTTTTAATTCATTTTATTTAGTTGCTCTGAATACCTAGCAATCAAGTATGCTTTATCCAAGTATATCTTTTGTTTGTTAATAAAAATCACTTTTTTAAAGGTGATGATTTGATTCTTGTGTCCTGGAAAATAACAGGGGGTCTGTGTGTGTATTTCCCTGCCTAAGACTGGGCAGTCAGCTATCAGAGACTGCAGCTTGTTTTTCTCTTTTCTTTGTTCAAGCTCATTTGTAACAAAAGAGCTTGGGGTAACCTAGCAAAGGAATTCAAGTGTTCCCTCCTATTTCTTTGGGTGAAATCACTTGATGGTGGCAGCTTTTTGGGTTTTTGTTTTTTCTCAGAGCTAGTGCATCTGTGACTCTAAGGAGGTGGGGGGTGGTTGTAAGGGTTTTTTTTGGGGGGGGGTTTGTAAGCAGAGCCTATAGAGGCAATGTATTTAAGGTCTTTGTGGGGCCCCACCTTCTGCACTTGGAGTACCAGAGTGGGGAACAGTCCTGACAAGGCCATACAAATATGGGGAAGCATGTTCGAGTACCAGCTCATCAGCATGCAAGCACACAACCATTCACAACTTGGCTTTGTAATTTAAAACAACTGGAAAAGCTTACGTTACAGGGGGTGTCATGGTTCTCTCATATCCAGCCAGCTAACCTTGGTTGGTATTCTGAATTACGTACTGCTGACATTCATGGGAATTGGTAGGACAGTACCTATGTCATGTTCTCCCCCTATAGAGGGGAAAGGAAAACTTTCCCCTGAGGTATTCAGTTTTCAGACTTGAAGTAGTTTGTACATATTCTACCCCAATGTCTGGAACATGCTGACATGTTCCTTACGTGGCACAGCACCTTTTACTGATGTGAGGTATACCCAATTTAGTAACTTTATTGCATAATGGAACAGTATTCTGTCTTCCATTTACTGTGACTATGTTTTTCCTTATTCACTATTGTTAAACCAGATTGATATTAGCTCTATTTTAAGTGTCAGTGAAAAATAAACTTAGCTGTAGGGCAGTATTTCACAAAACATGTTCCATGGAACCCCAGGGTTCTGGAAGTGAAAATAAGGGTTCTGCGAGGAAATTCCATTAAAAAATAATTAATATTTAAGCATTTATGAATTTTATTGAAAACAATTTTCATTTGTGTTTGCCACAATAAGTATCCCTGTGTAATGCCAGCTTAGCCAGAGAGAGGGGACGATGATGTCACTACTCAGCGCTGCGCGCTCAGTCAATCAGTGGTATGATCATCTGTTACATACCACCGTAAATCCCCGTACTCACTCAGAGAGCGTGGATCACGTGGGTGACTGAATATGAATATACTAGCACCACATTGGACAAAGTCGAAGCTTCAGCTGTCAAACCAATTGCTGATATGGGACTGTGCAGGCAGTGTTCTCACAAACACTTTACTTCAGTATAGTCGTGATTTCTTGAGTGTTGATCATACAACCTTGTTTAGCATTTGTTTATTATCCTTACTTATTTGTTGTCTTCTTTTTCAGCTCCATATATAAGACTGTTATTAGGGGTTCCACAAAATTCTTTTGAGTTTGAAAGGGTTCCGTGGCCAAAAAAATTGGGAAACACTGTAATATACCAAACTCAAGCCCATTCTTAATGAAACCATCTCTTCATTCCTTTCATTTTTATGTAGAATGGAAAAAAACCTGTAAGCTGGACACATTTTAAAATGTTTTGCTCCAGTAAAGAAATACTCCAGATCAAGACTTGTGCCTAAACAAAAATCATCCATCTAAAAACCTTGAACTTCACAAATAATATCCGAATTTTACAACCTGTCATACCTCTAATGGATCAAGTAAAAACTCTGGACATGAACATCACCTGCCCCCAAACTTTGACAAGCATCAGGTCTTGATTTGAATTTTACAACTTGGACACATCCGAACTTCATACTTGATCAAACAAACAAAAAGAGGTAAAACAAAGAAAGTCACAACTGCACGCACCCCATTTCCTATATTATATGGCTTCATAGATTTTAAATCCCAAAGAAACCATTCTGATTACCCAGTCTGCCCTCCAATATAATATAGGCCAAGGAACCTCATCCAATAATTTCTGCAATAAGCCTATAACTTCTGTTTTGACTATTGAATATAGTCATATATAAAATTCCACCAAAGCTTCTCTAGTAAATTTTAAAAAAGACTTCAGGAGATGGAGTATCTACCACATCCCGTGATAAGTTGTTCCAATGATTGATTAATTTCTCTATTAAAAACTTTTGCTTTATTTCCAGTCTGAATTCATCTAACTTCAGCTTTAACCCTGAGAACTTTTGTCTGCTAGATTAAAGAGACTTCTACTCTCAGAAGTCTCTTCCTATTCACCGCAACCCAAAGTAGAGACTTGTAAGACATTTCATAGCAGGACTCCCCAGGTCACAGAAAATATATGTCCACAGCACTTGGCCTCAGGACTGCTCTATATGCACTCTTCATCTGCCTCCCCTGAGACCTAATACATGAGTGATAATAACAGATAGTAGTCCCTTTGTTCTCTTGAGTCAAGTTCTGCCCTACCACTCTATGGACCACTTATGAGCCAGTCACAATCTGGCCCTCAGTAGTTTACTTTCTAAAACAATTTCCGATTTCTAAATGGAATCAGAGTGCATGGAAGCTATTTTTGCCTCTCATTTGAAATGAATGAAGTCAACAGCAACAGTTTCTATGCCTGAAAGATGCTGTTTCTAACCTTAATCAGTGGGGATATTTTTCCTCTTTAAATTTGAAACACACAATTAAAATGCAAATCAATGCCATAATGATAATATAAAGTATAAGTTAGCTTGAATGGGGCTGCCTAAATGGTGGGTTGGAGGTGTATATAATAAATTATAAATGGTGAGTAGTGCATTCCAATTACAGAAGAATGGCAATTCCACTCCTTCTGCAGTAGTTACAATTCATTGTGGAAATACATAGTTCGTCTTCTTGTGATTTTGTATGATGTGCATAAATGGCTACTCTGAGAGCAGATGATTTGAGCTGAGAGAAAAAGGGAACCCTAAAAGTTTTATAAAAAGCCACATCTCAGACAAAAGAATCAAATGAATAAAATTCCACCATTGATCTACTTCTTGTTTGTCTGCAAGGATGTTTGAAAATAGGTACACTCATTTAATGACCAACATTTTCAAACTCTGGTATCTAGTAGGGATGTAATAGTGTAGTTGATTAAATGATTAACTGATAAGCAAAAGATTATTGGTTAATGCTATCAACTTCAAGCATTTCCCACCCCACCCCTCTGCCAATACATTTTTTTGAGGGCTGGAGAGCATCCTGGCTTGGTCTCAGCTGGTCCTGGGTCCCAGGACCTACCCACTGCGGTTCTGCATTCAAAGTATTTTGGGAGTCTGGCAGACAGGCAGCCCAGCTCAGTCTCAGCTCAAGCTGGGTCCTGGAACTTCAGGAGTAGCTCCCGGGACCTGGCATGAGCTGAGACTGAGCTGGGTTGCCTGCCTGTCAGGATTGTAAGATAGTTTTAATGCAGCGCCACAGTCAGGGGTAGCTCCCAGACCTGGCAGAAGCCAGGTCTGAGTGCTTGCAGTACTAACTCTTACTGATTGAATCATATAGTTGACAAAATTTGTGTCAATTAATGAATTACACACTTCTTAACATCTCTAATATCTACAGTTAGGTCTTTAGGATGGGGTCTGTGACGATAATAGTCATTGTTATGCTGAGTGACATCGTGCCTAATTTTTGGGTGCCTAGAAAATTATAGGATCAACATTGCAATCCACAAAGTTAGAGGCTCCCTGCTTAATAAATAGGAGAGGAGAGACTATGTATGTGATCCACAAAGCCAGCATGCTGTGCAGCTCCATTCCAGAAGTAGCCAAAGGGAGATGCTGATAAGGGATTTTTGCTGAACCCTGCCCCCTCTTGGAGAGGTGCACCCATGCCAGCAGAGTGAGCTACAAATGGGAATCCACTGTCTTGAATCAGGTGGGTTAAGCACCGAAACTGCTTTTTGAAGGCATGAGTCGGTGCGTGCCTCACTCCACACAAAACCATAAGAAAAGGAGGAGGTGGTGAAATAACCACCTTGAAAGCTTTATTCCAGTGGTTAGAATGTTCCCCTTGGATGTGGGAAACCAGGTTCAATTTGATTTCCCCTCTATTTATCTAGAGTCTCAGTAGCTACTCATTTATTATTTTATCCAGAATGTATCAGCTAAATCGACTCTGACTAAGTTTTTCATAGTAACAGTTCCCTATGTACCTCAGGGCATATGTTTACTGTTACTTCATTCTAGACAATCAATACCTACCTCCAAAGCTCTAGAGCTATTTGTATACTGGGGACAACAATGGTTAGAGCACACAAATGGGATGTAGGAGATCTAAGTTTATACCCTGTCCCCCTGTGAGAGGGTTTTCCAATGCCTCAGTTTTCTGGAATGAGGTGGAGCCAAAACTCACATAAACCTGAGACTTAGGTACCTAAGTAGCTTTGTAGATCCCATATAGCAATGTTAAGGCATCTTCATATTAAGGACGTTAAGTAGTGTGTTATTGACTAATCAAATAGTCAATTCATTTTTGCATCAACTATTTGATTAGTTGATAGGGCGATAGTGCTGCACGGAGCCCACGATCAGCTGGGAAGTGGCAAAGTTTGTTGTGTTAGGATTGGTTTCAACAATGTAACCAAGCCAATCACAAAATGTGCAATGCAATATATATAATAAATACAATATAATATGTAAATAAATATATATAAAGAATGAAGTTTGCTGTTCAACTTTTGAATGTGTTGGTAAGGTTGAGTATAATCAACTCAGTATAGCTTTGCTATATGTTGAATAAATAAACCTGACTGACAAAACTGAAGTTGAACGGAGTTCTTGGGAACCAAGCAGAAAAGGTCTCTGGGGAACCCCAACAATAAGCACTTAATGTCGTTTTATGATAATTACTTAT
This sequence comes from Apalone spinifera, assembly GCA_030068395.1. Taxonomy (NCBI): domain Eukaryota; kingdom Metazoa; phylum Chordata; order Testudines; family Trionychidae; genus Apalone; species Apalone spinifera. The sequence continues at coordinate 109,950,271 of CM057846.1, read as the reverse complement.
GACTTTTCAGAAATGTTTTCATATGTTATACAGGGGCAAGATGCACACAATAAATAATTTCCACATAATGTTGACTAGATAAAAGCTTAGAAGCATAGTGGTTTTGAATGCATGTTATCTTTCAGGAAATTGCCCTCCATACAAACAAACACGTGAAATCCAGGCATTCAGAGGGGAATCTACACTTCCACAAGCAACAGTGTTATACCCCAAAATGTTAATGTTTTCCCAGTAGATTCATGACTGTGTTCTCAGATGGTTTAGGAAGTATGGAATACTTGTTCTTTTTCCAGTTTGGTGAAAAGAAACCTGTGTGATCAGTCTGCTCAAGCAGATGTCAGTTAAGAGACTAATTGTGAAATTGCTCATTTTAATTTGTGGGATGAGTCAAAGAAGGAGACCTTCTGAGAAATGCTTGTGAACCAGACTCCTGATACTCCTGAGAGGTACCAGTTGGCTCATTGGGCTGTGGCTGTGGCTGCAGCCATGGCCGTTATTGAAGTGAAAGCCCAGGCTTGGAAGGAGTTTGGCGAGACCATGGTACATAGCTACCAGATAGCCTCAAAGGTATTTGGGCAACCATATGTCACCTCAGGGAGGGCAACAGGTTATTGCCCAGATCATATTCACCAAGAGGGTGAAATGCTGATCTCAACTAAATAGGCCATTGAGAAGTGGAAGGAGCACCGGATGGAGACATCCCCCTTCGAGGAGGCAGTGCAGAAAACCACCAGTGAATTAGATCTATTCCTGATGCTGAGGTCAAATTTGCCCAGAGATTCTGAAAGCACTGGACAGTGTTGTGGATAATGCACCTCTTGAATGTGGCATGGAAGGCGGGTGCAATACCTCTTGATTGGCAAACTGAGGTGGTGGTCCCAATCTTTAAGAAAGGTGCCCACAAGGTATTCCACATTCCTCAGCCTCTCTGGCAAAGCCTACATTGAATCTTGGATTCTGGAGGAACAATGTAGATTCTATCCCAGTGATAGAACAGAGGACCAGCTCTCTCTGAGATGCTTGAGGGGTCATGGGAGTTTGCTAATCTGGTCTGCCTTTGTTTTGTAGACCTAGAGAAAGCATATGACCGTGTTGCTTGAGAGGTCTTGTGGGAAATGCTGCAGGAGTTTGAGGCCACCTTTTTATGCCACCTTTTTATGCTACTTTTTCCTTCTGTTCTTGAAGTGAGAGTTGCATTTATATTCTTGACATTAAGTCAAGTTCATTCAGTGAGGGCGTTGGACTCCACCAAGGATACATTTTGTTCCAACTCTTGTTTGCGATTTTCATGGACATGATATCAAGGTGCAGCCAAGCTGAGAGAGCATCTAAGATGGGGTCTTGTTCATCAATGAAATTAAGCAGGAGCATGAGATCATTGGGACACCATTTGATTTTCTTAGTTTCATCTGTGAATTTGTCCATATCTTTATAAAGAACACTTGAGAACATATTTAAATTTTGCTGCTTGTCTGCTGTTATTTAATGTTGTAATTATAGCATTGATTTGAATGGAGTTATGCCAGTTCATATCAGCTGGAGTTCTTGCCCATGCTATTTAACACTGCATGATCGTATAAAAACAAAGTTGAATTAATTTAAAATAAAGAAGCTATATTCCCCGTTATAGAACAAATTACTTCATAGGGAAACAATCTACCCATTGCACAGTGAATTACACTGTTAGGATTTGTTATTTTATTTTTATAAAATAGTTTCCAATTTTAAAAAGAAAAACAGGTAAGTGAAAAAAATCAGTTAATTGTACTTTATGCCAATTAACGTGCTGTACTTGATAGTCAATGAAATGCTGAATGTGACATTCATCTGAAATATGTGCATACAGAAGATATTTTCTTGCTCTATATTATTGCATGGTATTTTGTTTATATTACCATAGAAAATATAAACATATGGAGGAAATCCAAGTAAAGATGCTGTGTAAATTGTAGTGATATACAGGATACAGTATTTATTAGGAATAGATAAAGGCAGGACGTTGATAAAGGCAGGAGATATAGGTAGGAGATAGAGAATCTGATATTCAGGTTTATAGCAATCCCAAATGGAGTCAGGGACAGAACAAAAAATATAGCACTTAACACACACTTGCTTTCAGCTGGGTGTCTACCTGGTATTGTATTCTAGAATGCTTTTTTCTAGAGTGGGGGGAAGGATCAAGTGTAGGACTCAGAATTGAAAGAAAGAGAAAAGTTTATTATGTGGATGAGGGATAGGAAACAGATTCAGCCCTTAAAGTCACTACTGGAGTGTGAGGAGGAGACTAGATGTGAGATCTCAAGTTTGTGGTGGAAGTAGGTATTTTGATGGAAGTGGGTATTTTGGTGGCTATATGCCTCATTTACGCTTAATACATTTTCCAGAAGTTTACCTATATTCATCTTTACTAAAATAGACTGTCATGTTGGCAGGGATTTCATAATGATGTTTCTCTGAGCATACTTGTAAAGTCAAATGAATATAGTATCTCCATCTCCTAGGCCTTGATTGAAAGTGGAAAAGACTCCAATTGACTTGACTGAGCTTTGGATCATACCCCTACAACTTCCATTAATATAACTGTTCCAAACACAGAATCATGTTGAGCGAGTAGTCCATAATGACTAACATGTATAGTTATTTTACCCTATTTCTGTTCAAAAATTATCTGCAAGCAGGTTACAATTATCTTGTATTTATTTGACCACAATTATTTGCTGAATAATCATTGGACTGTATCTTGTTCTTTGTGGGTATTTGAAATTATAGTGTGTTGACTAGTTTTTGGATATTGCTCTCTTGGCATTGTTTCTATTATTGATTGCATTAACATAATTAATAGAATCAGTACTTTAGAGCTAGTACTTGGAATTAGAGATTTTAAACAATTTCGCTTTCCATTAATCTTTTGTAACTGCTTAAAACTTGTTCCCATGATGTTCCTGCCTGCATATTTCTTCATTAAAATATGTGAAAGATCTGCAGACAGTCTAAATCAATTCAATCTGTATTTTTCCCTGATGAGGGAATATGGGGGGTGGGGGTGGGAGGACAGCTCTCAACTTACACAGAGAAGACAAACACAGACTAGATCCATCAGGAATGCTCTGTTAGTTGAAATGGTAATATAATCATATCTGATATTTAGAATCAACAAGACACTGAAGTACAAAAGTCCCTTTTCATAGTTAATGGGCAAGCTTATCAACACAAACACTACTATGTGTTCTCAATACTTAAGACTTTTTATAGAAAGGGTTAGTTCTTTGATATCCTTCTCTGCTCAGTTTTTGGAGATGCACTGAAATAAGAGTAAATATTTGAGATGGTGTGATCTATGCTGCCTTCAATAGAGGCCAATGCCTAAATGCCACAATAGTCCCTTTGTCATTTTCAGGTTTCCCTGTCTTTTCTCGTGCCAGTTAAAGAAGAAAAAATAGCAAGAAAAAGATTTACAGGAAGTGTTATGAGGAAACTTGTTTTAATTTGGGGCCCATTTTACAGATTCAAGATGTTCCCTAAGCGTCAAAGTTTGAATATGCTCCGTTGAATGATGAGCCGTTCTGTGACATAGAAAAAAATCTTCAAATTTCATTAGTGATTTTGGATACCTCAGTTTGTGGGTGCCAACTTGAGACACCTTTATAGAAATCTGACTTTCAGAAAGAAGTTGCCCAGCACTTTCTGAAAAATAGGTCTCTCTAAAGTAACATAAAATGGGAACCCAAAAATCCTGAGTCACACTTTAAATTTTAGATCAGCACCTAAAGCAGGGATGGGCAAGATCCAGCCCACCAAGCCTTTCAATCCAGCCCTCAGGCAAGGAGCAGCTCCAGGGCTCAGAGCAGCTGGCTACTCCATCTGCCTCCCTGAGCTGGGGGGAAGAGGGAAGATTCATGTAGGCTAGTTCTGGCAAATGGAAGCTGAGAGATTGTGCTGGGGGTGGGGGCAGTGCACTCTCCCCCTCGCACAGCACAGAGAGGCTCACAGAGAAGCTAGCTGGTCTGAGCCCTAGGGGTGCAGCTGGCAGGGAGCCTCCCTGGGCTGCTGTCCAGGAGCTGCCTAGATAAGTGCCTTCCAGCCAGAGCCTGCCTCAGACATCCCACCCCTTCCTGCACCAGATCACCTCTCAAACCTCCTGCACCCCTTCTCCCTCAGATCACAACTCCCTCCCTGATTGTGCACTTCCTCTTAAAACCCTCCCCCAGGCCAGAATCCTCTCTTGCATGCCAATCCTCTGCCCAGGTCACCACCCAAGCTCTCTGCACCCCTCTTCCATAGGGTCACCATCCAAATCCTGTCCCGGTCCACAACCGCCCTCCTTCACCCAAACTCCCTCTCACACCCTCCCCTGCATCCCAGTCCCCTATCCACAACTCCCTTCTGCAACCAAACTCTGACTACCCCTGACCTAAAGCCTACACTTGAGGGATGGTAGAGACTACTGTAATGAAGGATCCTGAAGGAATTCTTGGTGACTCTGAAAGAAGAACTCTTTCTGAAGACACACAGAATTCACTGCTGAATTTTCATTTGTCTGGGATAGCGTTCAGCTAACTGATGTGGAAGGGGTGGATACATGGCCTTGCCTTCATGCTACACTCTTACCCCTTTGGGGAAGACTATTTCCTTAATACCTCTATTATGCCCAGACCATGTATATGACTACAAGGAAGAGGGAAATCTAATTGAACCAGTGGTGGACAGCCTGTGGCCATTTTTTCCCTACCTGTATTACAAAAGTGATGTGCACTTAAAGCAAGGGTTTGAGAAATAAGGTGCATGCTGGCTGCACACAACTTTGTGGGAGCCGTGCGCTCCCTCTGCAGCCAATCAAAATGCTGCTATGGTTCAGCTGGTACCCCCCATGAATTCTAGATACAAAAGTGCACTTTGGAAAACTATCCTATCCTGGGATACCTTCTTGGTTATGACAGTTTTGCAGCCCACTGAGGTAAAGGAAGCCACTCAGGCAGCCCACTCACTAGCCTAGGTTGCCCTTCACGGTTTAGACCCTCTTCCCACCTTCCTCACCACCAAATTGCTTATCTTGCATATCACCAAAAACTTGCCCTGAGTCTTTACACATTGTAGGTGCATCTAGACTGGCAAGTTTTTGCGCAAAAGTGGTCACTTTTGCGCAAAAACTAGCCAGCTGTCTACACTGGCCGTTTGAATTTGCGCAAGAACACTGATGATCTAATGTATGATTGTCAGTGTTCTTGTGCAAATACACTGACGCTCCCGCTCGGGAAAAAACCCTCTTGCGCAAATGCTTTTGCACAAGAGGGCCAGTGTAGACAGGTAAAAACTGTTTTGCACAAAAAAGCCGCGATGGCAAAAATGGCCACCAGAGCTTTCTTGCACAAAACCGCGTCTAGATTGGCACGGATGCTTTTGCGCAAAACCACTTTTTGCACAAAAGCATCCGTGCCAATCTAGATGCTCTTTTCCGCAAATGCTTTTAATGGAAAAACTTTTTCGTTAAAAGCATTTGCTGAAAATCATTCCAGTCTAGACGCAGCCACAGAGTTTTTCTCATAACTAATTTCATCATACCAGAAGTTGTTACCCTGTAACTCAGAAGAGCCCTACATCTGAACCTCTCAAACCCTGTGATATTTTAAATTTATGGGAACATATTTTCCTATCTCTATTAAATTCTATAGTGAGAACAAATTGATCACACTAATATCAATGAGCCAATATTTTACACAAATCTGAAATGATTGATTTGTATTAATTGGTTTATGAAACAATGTAAATAACTTCAAATACTCAATTTAAATAAAGTTGTTTGTTTGAAAATCACCACAGTCTAAAAACATAGGCTACGTCTACATTGGCGCGCTTTTGCGCCAAAGCTATGCAAATGAG
>CM057846.1:109921684-109944294 GCA_030068395.1 Apalone spinifera | reverse complement strand
TTTGCATAGCTTTGGCGCAAAAGCGCGCCAATGTAGACGTAGCCATAATGTTTACCACCTCTGATAATCAGGCTGTGTTATCAAGAAACTTCAAACTAAAATGGCTCTGTAGGGAAGTTTGCAGTCAGAGTTATTTAGCCCACAGAGAACCTAACAGAAGGTGAGGCGAGTTGTTCTTTGTTGTTTTGGGCAGCAGCTTGATTTGTCATTATTTTGTAGTATTCAGTATTGTTGTTCTATGAATAAAAGTAGAGTTATGCTGCAAAATTCCAATAGAAATATTTGATGCATTTCAAATGTCCGTGTCATGAAAATAACAGTAAAGCATATGCTTAAAACTCACTGAAATTATCCTTATAGCAATGGTTTGCAACTGGTTAGAATTTGCAGAATGGTGCAAAGCCACTGAAATGCCCAGGACAATCTGTCTTGCAACTCTAAACATACCTGGATAGAACATTGCACTTTTTGTTTAAGAATGTCTGAAGAATAGAGGCATATCCCTAGCTGATATGTAAATCAGTATAGAATCATTGATTTGGAAACTCAAAACCTTATTGAAAGTAAAACACGACAGATGTCCAAGATGTGATCCAATAGAGTGGGGGCCACAATGAACAGACTGTGACTCCCTAATTTGAGGCCACATAGCCCCAGCAATAATGTGGGCTGCCCAGGGACAGAAACTAACTTCTATACCAATTTCTTTCCCTCAGTTGTAGATGGTCTTTCTAGAAGACTTGCTCTAGTTCAAAAAGAATTTATGATGCAGTCTTGATCCAGAAATTACTGGATGAGTTTTTGCAATCTATGTCATGCAGGATAGTCAGACTAGATGATTATAATGACCCCTTCTGGCTTTAAAATGCTATAAAATCTCCACGCCTCACTCCTTTTTAAAAGCTGTTTCCTCAGGGGTATTTTTCTGCCAAGCAGTCACAAAAGTAAATCAACTGAAAACACTAAGCAATAACTCCCAGAGGTTTTAGCAGCCCATGATGGGGGAAAGATAATTTTTTTTTATTATTAGGTGTAAGACATCTTCCCTTTATGTATACAACCCCTCAGATCAGCCATGTAACCAACTGGCATATGTTAATCGTTTACAAGTTGCAGCAACTTTATCTTGTTACCAAGCATTTTTATATCAGTATGACTGCATATTGAGACAGAACAGGGTTTCTCTGAAGTTTTTCTGATGCGTTCTATTGTCACCCCCTCTGCCCTTCTCCCCTCTCCATCCATAACTCCTTTGCTTTCCTCTAATTCTTCCAATGTTTAAATAATAGCAATATTCTGAATTCTGTCTGATACCGTTATCTATATAATTATTATCCTTTTATACAGTTCTATAAGGACCTTAGCAGATCACCATATTACCAAAGATGACATTTTCAATTATGTACTAAATTATCATTAGCTGATCCCTTCTATAAGTGGTTAAAGGTCCATATTGTGTAATTTAAAATAACAGTTTATTTTGTAAAATGCAGAATAAATCATTAAGTCCCAACTCAGATCAGTTTTAAATTCAAGTTGCCTGCCGGTCTTTCAAAGCGTCAGTGGATGAATCCTTACATAAAATCAGAGGCCTGATTTTTCCACTTAAACCAGATTTATCTAGTACAACTGCGCTGGCAATGAGAATAAGGGTATGTCTACACTAGCCCCCTAGTTCGAACTAGGGTGGCTAATGTAGTCATTCGAACTTGCAAATGAAGCCCGGGACTTAAATATCCCGGGTTTCATTATCATGTTCCCGGGCGGGCGCCATTTTTTAAATCCCCTTAGTTCGGACTGACTGCCCGCGGCTATACGCGGCAGTCAGAAGTTAATCCAAACTAAGTCCTTAGTTCGGATTAACTGTTACACCTCATTGCAGGAGCAGCCGCGGGCAGTCAGTTCAAACTAAGGGGATTTAAAAATGGCGCCCACCCAGGAACATGCAAATGAAGCCTGGGATATTTAAATCCCCGGCTTCATTTGCAAGCTCGAATGCCTACATTAGCCACCCTAGTTTGAGCTAGGGGGTAGTGTAGACATACCCTTTCACTATCACTAGGGTGGCTTTGAAAATCTTAGCTTTAGCTTTTTAGTTCCATCTATTGCAGTCATAAGTAGCTGAGATTAAATCATCATGCTTTCTTGAACAAAATTGAAATACATCATTATGAGGGGGCTGACTCACCACCATGGTACCCCCAGCCGGCTACCCTGGGAATCAACTCTTTCTCTGTGTTGCTGGGTGCCTTTCTCTATGGTGGTGTCTCCCCTCTTTCTCCCAGTAACGGCATCCTCTTCGGGACACTGCCCTCTGGCAGTACCCACATCGGTCTCTGAGCCCCCCTTCCAGGGGTTGTTGTTTACTCAGTGTGCCTTGTCTCAGGCCCTGCAGCCTGGGAGCTTACTTGGCCAGGGCTCTTACCTAGCCCTGCCTTGCTTCTGCAGTGCTGCTTCAGCTCCAGGGAGCCTCTTGCTTCCCTGGCACCCAGGTCCCTACTGCCCTCTGCCCAGAGCAGCAGCCCGACCTTCCCTCCCTCCAGGAATCCTTCCTTATATAGCCCCCAGCTGGGCCCTAATCAGTGAGGCCTACCTCAGCTGGGGCTTTACTCCCACCCTTGCTCAGGGCTGGGGTTTACTCTTAAAGGGCCCGTGCAAGGAAAGCGCCCTGTCACACACCCTGCTCCTTAAGTATCTCCCCTAAAGTCCTCAGAGTTTCCTTGCCAGTCAGGCCATCTCTCAATTGTCCCACTCTGTTGCAATCTCATAATAATTGCCTTACCTCTGGCAGATATAGTAGAGGGACCTGGACCCGCCCTCACTCTTGGGTCCCAGCCCAGGGCCCTAAGGACAAGGTCAGCTCAGTCCCTGTCTGTGTGGCGGGGGATCCGCCCCACAACTCACCAGCCCACAGGCATTAGTGCCTCCCTGCCCTAGGCCACTTCCTACCCCCTTCCCGAGCTCCCAAGAGGCTTTTCCAAACCCCACCGTCTCTGTCCCTGCCCCTCACATAGTGAGGGGCGTTGTCGACGTGGGCGGCCCTGCCTTCCACGTCAGGCAGGCTGCCACATATTTGCTCACCCCTACCTCCTTCCAGCCGTCTCGCAACCGCTGAGCAAGCAGCACAATGGTCCAGTGTGCCTCCTGCCAGGCGTATCGGGTCGCGGAGGGTTCTGTGGGCCCCAAGAACACCAGTACCCCATCACAATCATATAGAAAAAATCCCATTGAATGCAATAATATTTCTTTGAAGTTTTTTAACCAGCCAGTAGAATTCTACAGTATGGACATATTTCTCTCAGAGTCAGATTCCAACATGCTCTATTAGCATGAAGAGACTCCTATTTTTACAAGCTGAGCATCTGGCACAGAATATTTGTTGAAAAAACTCTGCAGGAATGATTGTTACATGCTAAGTTTTTTAAAGTAATCCTAAGTGATTTCTACAGTACTTCATTAATTTCACCCCTTGCATTCTACAAGACTCCTCCAAGAGGAACAAAATGTTATAAAAGTGTAATAGAACTAGAGAAGACTCACTAAAAACATATTTATTGTTTGTCAAATCCTGTATGAAACAGTTAATGGTCAGAGAAGTATCCATAAAAAGAACCCAGGAAGTTTTTATTCTCGCCTTGAGAACTGGCAGGCTTGGGTATTTTTAGACAGCCTAGAGTACTTTGCTTCTATAACAAACTGTCTTATCTAATTTGAAACAGAAGCTGAAAGTACAGTACAATCTCCAAAATAAGGACTAGTCTCTTGCAACCAGATAGATGGTTCCATTTTCCTCTTTGCCTAAGCCTGCTCCTCCGTCTTTTTTTTTTCTGTGAGGGATGGTGGCTTTCAACTCTAATGTAAAACTGCTGTCACAAGTGATGCTCCAGAACCTAACCCCTTGGGACCATAGCTCATTGAGGCAGCCTGCAGAGCATGCTGCATATAGAGCAAAATAAAACTGCACTTCAAGCATATTGTGCTAGATTTTGTATCTCTGGATATTTATAAAACTTTCTTCCTGTTTTAGACTATTTTGGAGACGTATGTGAACCTATAATCTGTGCAGATCTCTCACCAAAGGATGGCTCCAACTAGGTCACACAAAGGTGATATGTTTCAGCTCTAGAAGGGCACAAAGTGCACACCTACAGCCAGGGCTCAATCAAGCTTACTTACCACAGATGCTCACTTCCTTTAATGATTATTTATCAAACCACAGGGAAGTGATCCAGCCAGGTACAAGTTTTTAAAGTAGGAAATAAAGTAGGAACAGTGATGTGAGAGGCAGCTAATCAGGGCTCAGCAAGCAAGTATAAAGAAAGCTGCTGGGACAGAGCCCCTCTCTTTGGACTGGAGGAATGAAGAGTAGGTTACTGAGAGAGCTGCAGTACCATGGACAGCTCATTGCAGACCAACCTGAGGCCCAGGCTTGGCTGCTGAAGACCAGGGCTTGGCTGGTGGGAAGAGAATCCAGGATAGGGTGCTGCTGGGACTTTGAGACAAAGCCTTAAGGGAAGGGCAAGGCTGGTGCAGGGCCACTATGACTTTAATTAATGGGACATAGCAGACAACTGCTTTTTATAGTGACCGTGGGCTGGGATCCAGAGTAGTGGGCAAGCCCAGGTTCCTCCCAACCCCACAATAGCTACTGGAGAGAGAAAGAAGCCCCATTCTCAGGAGGGAGCTCTGGGACATCATCAGTGTTCCTTCTCAAGTGCACAGCAGCAAAGCTTCACAGGTGATTAATCAGCCCCGCCCAGTAAGAGGTTCAGGGCTCCTGACTGACTGGGCAGGGCTGATTAATCACCTGTGAAGCTGTGTTGCCATACTGTTTAGAGAGAACACTGTACACCACCTTGTCCCACAGCTGGAAGACATAGCAAGAGCATGCAGGCACACACCCTCGGCCAAAAGGGGGCACTCACGAGAATAGAGTTAACCTGTTACAGCTCTAATGATTAGACAGTGTACAATCACAGAATACTGACAGTCCTTGTCCGGATTAACAGTCTAAATACACAAGACAGATCAATGGTTGTAATAAAAGAAAGGCACAGAGAAACATCTACAGATGACTGGAAAACAGAATTTCTAATCTGCAGAAAATCTCAAGTTTCAAAAAGCCTAAGTTGTGTTTGAAAAAAAATAAAACACTCAATTTTTAATGGGCCCTGAAATTTGAAGCATTCACTTAGGAAAACTTCCCCTGCCCAGACAAAAGGAACATTTTTAAGTGTTTCCAAAATAAAACATGGTGTCTCTGGAACTGACTGCTTTCCTGCACCTCACAGGTTACAAATGTCCCTGCCAGGATGGATAGCTCCCTGGCTAGTAGCTGGGGGAGCCAGGCAGCCTAGAAGCTCACTAGGCAGGCACCCAGGAAGCTGAGGTGCCAGGGAGCTGGGAAGACTTCAGTAGTCTAAATTAGGTTTCAAAATATTTGTACCGTCTCATTTTCTCTTGATAGAATGTGTTAGATTTTGGCTCTTTCATAAAAGTAAAAGGAATTTTACGTCCAAATTAAAAATATCTTATCATCATGAGAGATAAATTAACACAGATTCTGTAATCATTGCATTCATACTGCTATCGAAGTCCAAAAAACAATTCCATTTCTTGAAATTTTCAAGGTCCCCAAACAAACCAGATGGGGCATTGATCAAAATGGATTTGAATCACACAAATACAGAGTTTTTTTTCTTTGTTGAGCTTTAGCAATATCAAAACACAGATGATTTGCAAACTGAAATCCATTCCATTATTGCTCATCTCCACTCAATAGCTTCATTGACCTCATTGGAAGTGTTAAACTTACAATGCCTGCAGATTTAGGCTAGTGAGGAAAGACTGATCAAATTGTCCTCTGCTAGGCGAGTTAGTGAAGCAGAGAGCAGAACTGCTTGTTTATCTAGTTGTTTCTGGGCTTGGATAAAGAAGAGGTAGAAGATTTTGGTTTGGGCTTTTGGTATCCATTAGAAGACTAATAAAAACCCTAAGTGATATGGCTCAATGTTGTTTCTAATGTATTCTCTAAAACTGATCAAACTGCAGCTACTTGGAATCGATAGACTTGCCTTCAAAGAATATGATGTCTTTGGAGAATCAAACATGGCTACAGATATTCCTTTTCATTGGCTTGATTGCTCTAATCATATCTCTCTGTTTATATGTAGCAAAGGGATTTCTTTTTATTTTAATTTCTTTCACCATGGACTTTATTCCAAGCTCAGATACAGCAGGACATATTGTCATGCACAGAAGATTTATAAGTCTTGCGTGTCTATTTGTCCCTTTTCTTTACCATTACTATACATGGGTCTGTAAGTAAAGGCAAGTTAGATCTAATCATAACTTACTTCATTTGCCATTTAAACAATTAATATGGCTGTTACTATCGTATTTCCTGATCCCCTTCTGTCTAAAGACACAGTAGAGGAGGAAAGGTATCTGAAAAAATAATCAGTTTTCTTCTTTTCACAGTTGCATTATATGCAATGGACATGATGCATGGGATCAAGAGTCATGGAGATCCCTTAAAATCCACATGATGGCCAGAGACCCACAAGGCATTCTGAAAAGGCACAGAAGATCCCACAAATGTCAAACCATCTGCTCCTTTTACAGAGACAGCAGCATGCAAATTAAATGTGCTGCTAAAATTATACATGCTCTATCTCCAAAACTTCTTGTGGCCTGGGAGGAAACATGATGGCTACGTCAGGACTGGCATGATTTTCCGAAAATGCTTTTAAAGGAAAAGTTTTCCGTTAAAAGCATTTTTGGAAAAAGAGCATCTAGATTGGCACGGACACTTTTCCGCAAAAGCATTTTTTGCGGAAAAGCGTCTGTGGCCAATCTAGATGCGCTTTTGTTCAAAAAAGCCCCAATCGCTATTTTCGCGATCGGGGCTTTTTTGCGGAAAAGAAATCTCTGCTGTCTACACTGGCCCTTTTGTGCAAAAGTTTTGTGCAAAAGGGACTTTTGCCCGAATGGGAGCAGCATAGTTTTTCTGCAAAAGCACTGGCAATCTTACATCAGATCGTCAGTGCTTTTGTGGAAATTCAAACGGCCAGTGTAAACAGCTGGCAAGTTTTTCCGCAAAAGCAGATGATTTTTGCAGCTTTTTGACTCCTCACTCCATCCACAGTACCTCCATGTACAGCATAAAAACTCAGCTGTCAACTGACATAGAGGGAATTAGTGTAACTATGGTATGCACACATGAGGAATTCCTTTTCATGAGGAAGAATGGCTCTTGCGTGAAAGGGGGTTTTTGCGCAAAAAGGAGCCGTCTACACAGCGCTTTTTTGCACAAAAACCTCTTGCGCAAAAGGGATCCGAGGAGGAAATGCAAATGAGAGTGTGACATATGCAAATGAGTGCCTATTTGCATTTCCTCTTGTGGAAGAGGATCGTAGTATAGACGTAGCCTATGGTATACAGTTTCTGTGGCTGACCGCCATATCTGCAGAGCCCCGCTCACCTCTTTCCAGTATAACTAGTTCCTATCTGTTCCCTTTGCTTCCAAGTAAGAAAGAATATCATTGCTTTGTGAACCTCATCTTGAGAGGAAATGGATAAGAAGCATTTGTAGAAAAGGTAGCTGAATGAAACTGGCCTCAACTTGGATTTAAAATAAGCACAGGTAAGCAAGCTAGGAAAGGTTCTAAATGAAAAACAAGAGATGTTCTGTAAGCTGCTATTGAATTCCTCTCCTAGCCCCAATGCTGCATGCTAATATTCAGACAGAGGTTTTTGGAGCTGTCTTAGTAGGACAAGCATTGGCCTTAAAGGTAATGTATGCCTAGAGCAAGACAATTTAATCATAAATGGCCCAAATCTTTATATAGTCAAATTATTCCTTTTCTAGTGTTTTTTTTCCACAGTGGCATGTTCAAATATGTAGTTTTGGCACAATAGGCTTCAATAGTTCCCTCATGACTTTTACAGCATTGAGATTTATGAGATGCTTATGAAATCTGTGGATTCTTTGCTCTCCTGAGCAAAATAGCTACAGCATTCTAAACACAATACCCCATCCATTGGAGTATGACATTGTAAGATGTAGGCAGAGCAGACTGAATCTTTTCTGGCATAGCTTTTTAATCAAAAATGAGGTTTGCTCATTATAATTTTTTGGGTTATGTAAAATTGGGCATTTAAGATTTTGGGTTGGAAACTGGGCAGAGGGTACAATTCTTGTCCATATCTAGAGATAGCATTTGCTATAGTTGTTCTAGTATTTTCATTGAGATTGTCAACATCTCTGAGACGGTACTTACATCATATGATTTACTGTAAGTCTGAAAATATTCTAAACAACCTTTCTTTAAAGCTATAAAATTGCCAAAACTCATTAGAACCTATGTGAGGCCATTATATAAAATATATGATGGCCTATAGTATAATGTGAGAAACTAGTTTTGAACTTACTGACTATTATTAACACATCTGAGGTGGGTTTTGAGCTATGTTCCTTAAAAACAATGGGGAATCAAGAAGGCAGAGTAAAGCAAACATGTTTCTCAATAAGCTTCTGGGATGCTCCAAAAGATGGGAAGAATAAGGGAACAGAAGAGAGGCCAGATTAGACAAAACACAGGGGCTGTGTCTAGACTGGCCAGTTTTTCCGGAAAATCAGCTGCTTTTCCGGAAAAACTTGCCAGCTGTCTACACTGGCCGCTTGAATTTCCGCAAAAGCACTGACTTCCTACTGTAAGAAATCAGTGCTTCTTGCAGAAATACTATGCTGCTCCCGTTTGGGCAAAAGTCCCCTTTGCACAAAGCTTTTGCGCAAAAGTGCCAGTGTAGACAGCTGAGATTTGTTTTCTGCAAAAAAGCGAGTCTAGATTAGCACGGACGCTTTTCTGCAAAAAGTGCTTTTGCGGAAAAGCATCCATGCCAATCTAGATGCTCTATTCCGAAAATGCTTTTAGCGGAAAACTTTTCCGTTAAAAGCATTTCCGGAAAATCATGCCAATCCAGACGCAGCCAGGAAGTATATTTGCATTACAATATCTATTATGGCCAGATTTTATCATTACAGGTTGGAACTCCCTGGTTTGGTGCCCTCAGGAACAGACTGGTCCTGGTTGAGGGATTTTGCCAGACCGGGGAGGTCATTTCTAGCCTCCCTGTCCCCCACCCTGGTCCAGCCACCAGCCTCCTGGTCAGCTCCTCCCCTGCTACCAGCCCTGCAGCTTTCTGGGATTAACCCAGGAAGCTGAGCAGCAAATAATGCCCCCTCAGCAGCCCCAGAACCTACATGTGACACTTTTCCTCTGGGGCAGCTTGGGGTCTGAAGAGGGGAGATGTGGTTGCAGCTGGCTCAGGACTCTTCCAGGCAGGTGGAGAGAGGTTTAGGGTTTCAGCTAACCCAAGGTTCCTCTGGCTAAGAGGGGGAGTGCTTGGGCCTTCTCTGGCTAGGGCTGGCAGGATCCCAGAGCTCTGGCCAAGAGGGAAAGGAAAAAGGGTATAGGTAGGAAGTAAAGAGTGGGGTCTACTGCCCCCCATGCTTACATGCCTTACTTTGTACACAATTTTACAAAACCATGATAAAGTGGTGAACAAAATGGTATAGACTGTCACAGGATTTTCAATATCTTTAAGTGCTTATAGCGCTCTCCTCATTATAGCATCTGCGCATTTCACCTTTCTAATTAATTTACCTTCCCTACAGCCTTGTATGGTAGCAAAGTGCTATTATCCCTATATTAGGGATGGTGGTGGAATGACTCCCATTGGGTCACACAGAAAAAAATTGTGATTGAGCAGGCAATTGATCCCTCATCTCCTTTAACAAAGGCTAACACTCTAACCATAGAGTTACCAGTCCTTTGTGGGCATGCTCTCAGGTAGGCAGAGTAGTCTCAAATCCTGCTCCCCTTTGTTCATGAAAACATAAAGGTTCTTCCATTTTAGCTAAGAAAGAAAAGATTTTCACCTATTGCTTCTACTTCCTTCACTTACATTTTGTGCCTACAAAACCCCATGGAAAATTTGGCCTTGACATTGATCTCAGTCACCCGTAGACAATTTTACTCCTAAGAAACCCAGTCCTACTCTGTGCTGTCAATTATGAACTAGAAAAATTAAAATCTTGCAGCATATGGGCCTTACACTGTGTTTCAAGGACAGATAGTACACTTGAAGCCCAAGCAGCAGATAATGTCTAAAAAGGAATCAAGTGTATTAACTCTCTCAGCAGAACATAAGCAAGAATTTAAAAAAAGAAAAATGTTGCTAACCCTTTCAGCAATTCTTTTTTCCTGGCCTGCTCCTTCTTTTCTTTATTTTTTTTTAGATGAAATCTTTATGGCCAGTCCAACGTGGATATAAAGAAGCTAAACCTGCAATATCAGACTTTGTGAGTCTTAACTCTCTCTGAAGAGTTAGAATGTTGCAAATTAACTAGTTACTCACAGCTGTCCCCTCTTTGGCCTAATTATAACTGAACTCTCCAGGTTGAGTTCACTCTTTCCCAGCATGTTGTCATTGATGGTCTTTAAATCTTGGAGAGAAAGCCAGCTGCAGCTCTAAAATGGCTGTTTTGCAAGGGGCTGCTAGTAGAAGCACTTTTCTTCCTTTCATCTGGTAGGTATTATAACTGTTTTCATGTTTTCTCCTGACTTCTTCTTTGTCTCATTCCTAAATATCTGGTGCATTCTCACAGTATCTTTGATTGAGGTGTTTAGCAACCCTTTAACAACAGTGAAAATAGCTTGATTACAGGTAAGTATCCAGGGATGGAATTATGGTGTAGAGTAGTTCTGGTAGTCCAGCAATCTTTGCTTTACTACTGGTTTTACCAAAGACTTTGTATATGGTCTTCTGTAAATGAGTAGTCTTGCATCTCACTTCTTCCACATGTAAAGTGGGTTACAAACATCTATCTGTCTCATAGGAGTCTTTGTAAGGCTTAAGTGACTTGATGATTATGTATTTATAAGAGATGGGCTGTTAGTCTAGACAAGCTAAGGCTTAGAGGAGAAAGAGGCATAGACACATGAAGTGCACATTCATTAATGTATAAGGGATCCTGGTAAAGAAGGCATTATGAAAGTGGGATGTATTGTTATATAGTCCTTTAGACTTTAATCTCTATATATAACTCTAAATATAACTGGCAGAATTCTCTTGTGGTTTAAGCTCTGAATCTGTGCAGGAATGCATTCAAAGATCTTGTTTTAAGAACTTCACTATGAGCATGCCATATAAATTAACTTTCAGAACAAAATAGTGTTTCCATTTTTAGCAATATCATGGTGAGTTGTAAAGTGCTCATCCTCTTCCTATTGATAATTATAGAAGCTTTATTTATGTTTCATCTGAATTACTGAAGTCGCTGTGGGAAAGTATAAGAGAACGTATTTTCATCCTTTTTGGAAACAGTTAGAATAGGCTGCTTGACACATTTTGTTTCAGTAATTATAAAAACTGCCTTGATTCAGATTTCACTATCTGTTAATATGTCCTGTTTAATTAAAGTATGCAGTTAATTACTAATTAGGTCATGTGCACCTGATCTCCCAGATACTTAAGACTTTTCTAGTGGGAAGAAATTGTATTGTCAACAATCTGTTCCCTGGAATTTTGTTAGTTTTTTGTGTGCTGCTGATCACAAACAGCTCATCACCTATGGTAAATTGCAAACACTGCAAAGTTGTTTGGGGTAGAAGTTCAAAATCTGTGTTCAGTATTTCAAAAGTTGCGCATTTTATCAGTCCCTGGGCCAGGATAAAACTGGCAAACTAACACAACTACAGATACTAGCCTTCCTCCTGACAAGGAGTTTTAGTAATATTGGCTGACTCAGTTGAGCTGATGTGAGTAAATGCAAACAGTATTATGGCCACCATTTGTTCCTGCTACTCCTGCTTTGGCTATTCTAATCGAAACAGAAAAAAAATTATTCTAAAAAACATTAAGGAATCACTTATCCGGCTATCATCCTGTAAATCCTTTTGCACTTGTTTACCTTGAATAAACTGACAGAAGCTTCTGTGGACTTATAAACTTCCTGAAGAATTCTCTTCTATTTATAAGAGTTTAATCAACATCAGGTTTAAGAACAACAATGTTATAAAAAAAATTTACCATGAGAAGCCCCACTTAACCCAACAGAAGTAATCATCTGAGTAAATATTGCTGAATTTGCAGGAAACACTCCTGTATTTCCAGAAATACATGAACAGTATTTAATACATACTGGAACACAATTAAAATAGCATCACTTCAATAAAAACAGGCAGTATATAGGTCAAATACAAATCTGTTTGAGGGATCAGTTCCTCATCTGGTATAAATCAGCTGAGCTCCATTATCTTCAATGGAGTGTTATGGATTTCCATCAGTTAAGGATCTGGCTCTCATCTTGTACCATTAATTTTTCTTGGTTAGCTTTCATTTACTGGCAGAAGTGGTTTTAAAAAGTATTCAAGTAGATGTATTATGTATTGTATTATATACATATATTTGCACCTTGCCCCTTCTTTCATATTAGGCCTCAGTAAAGCAACTTATATTCATTGGCAGAACTTCGTGTCCTCACAGAGCCCCACTGACAACAATAAAAAAAACAAAGTGTCTAAGGGTTCACTTCTATGCATAATGGGGGGCCTAAGTTAATAGCGCAAATGCTTTGAACTTCAATGAGACTCAAACATGAGTCTCCTGTGCCAGATTTTTTGCTGATATAACTCTAGTGAAGCCAATAGAATTACACCAGGAGAGAATTTGTCCCACCAAAAGAATTGGGCTTATCAGAGAATTTTAGCCCACAATATGTTAATTCTTAGGTAAACGTCTCACTTCATATTGCTTTATGCAGTCCCTTTAACATCTCTCTAGTTTAGCACCAAGGGCATGTCCCTTTGTAACTGAGGGAACTCAGGGATGTTCAAAGAAAGCCACCCAGGGGAAAGGATGGATTCAAAGTGCCTGGTGTGCAAGAATCTTGGAATAGTTAAAAGGAACCCTGGAACAGAATGAGAACCTTAAAAAGGTGAAGACATGCAAACAAAGGGGGGTTAGTTTATGATGGTGGTGGGTTTGATTAAAATAGTTGGCTATCATGAATCTAAAAAAACCAAATAGATCTGGCTTTGTAAATAAGCACAGCATACATTGTCACTATGCACATTCATAGTTATCCATACAAACCCTCAAATTCCTTGCTTTCTAATCCCAAGGCTCTTCTTAGCAAAGATGAGCACGAATGAAAACTAGGATGAGTCCATCAAACTCGTGTTACCCAATGACTTTATAAACTGGGTCTCTTGAGGGCAAAGATGAGTTCCTTTAGCTAGCATCTTATGTAATCATCCCTAACTCTCACAAGTGGGTTTTGTTAGTCTCACTGGAGTCTTATATTTTTCTGTGCTTTTCATACTCTTGCGATATGAAATGGAAGCCACTATAGGCTCTCCCAAGCCTCTGAGCAATGCCATCTCTGAACTTGGTAAAGATTCGGGGCTCTTATAAAGCTTGGTGTCCCATATCCTGACAGCAATTCAGAATGCTTCATGCAGTTGTATGTGCTCAAATGAGGACGTTGTTACCTAAATCACTGTTTCCTCAAAACAGACTTTCAGTGACTTGATTTAGTCGTCCTAGATACCAATCTAAAAAGCTTAGTGCCTTCTACCCACATAAGGAGAAAGATGGTAGTGCTCTTACCTCTGCTTCTATTGAAATATATTGCTTGAACACGACGCTAATAATGCAGTCAGTTGTACTCATAGCTTTTAAAGTGTCCTCCTACTATGGTGGGAAGAGAGGGAAGGAGGGAGAAAAAAATATTTTTTAACAGCTCCATAAATTCAGCTGTCTCTTCTCTTTAGAAAAATATAAGTTCACAATGAATATAGTGGAGGTCAGATAATTTAGCTTTGATAATAAGAGCTTGTTTTTAATGCTAATTAGCCAAAACATGTACATTGTTTTTAAAAATTAAAGTCTCTAATCACTTCAGTTTAAAGTTTCTTTTTCTGTTAAAATAAAGATTTAAAAAGAAAATATGCAGCCTCTTAATATTTATCTGACAGGAACCAAACAAAAGCTGATAAAAGAATGAAATCTTAACATAAAAAGAAAATTTAATGAGATCTCATGAACAATTAAAAAGACCATTTGGATTCTTTTAAATCTATTGGAAAAAGAAAAACAAGGAAGGTTTAGCTATAATTACATGCTGAAAGGAGTAGAAAGGGGAACATTAAATGCTTCTTTCTGTTCTTCTTGAAACAATAAATGGTGCTACAGGATGCTTATTAACATGCATGTTGGTGTGACCTGGTTTACCACTGCACTTAGGCAGGTGTTTAAAACAGGTGCTCAGTCTTTTTTTCCTCTTTCTGAAAACCAAGTAGACAGTGCAAAGGATTCACAGTTAGATTATCTGTGCTCTCTCTTTAAGATGTTGCTGGACCCTTTGCAGGGAATTGCTGTAAAGGATCTGGTTCAAATCTGTTCCATAATTGCCCACCCTACACTAGTTTTGCCCTTCGACAATTAAGAGAATAACAGATAATGATATCAAGCACTCTAGTTCCAGAGTCCATATGTGCTGAAGGGCACAGCCATGTGCTTAAAAGGGATGTGAATATTTGTATTACAGAACGAGAGGACATCCTTTTCTCTAACTCTTCTCTCTCATGAGACATTTCTTGGGGAAATATTGAGGCCAGTGCTATGCAGTGTTGACCTTCTTCCATTGAAGTCAATTGGCATGGACTTCAACAGGTCAGGCCCTTGGTATATTATGCCTGTTGCATGTAAATTCAATGTTCCTTGCACCTGGTCCATTTTTTTAAACTGGTGTACACTTGCCTGGTACTCCTTTGACCTTTTCTGTTTTAGGAACATTTTGGTTTGTACCACGTGCTTTTCGCCCACATGTTCCCCCTCAGAATTCATTGCTATCTACTCTGCTATTTACCTATAATTCAAAAGAAGGATTGTGACATGACATGCTATTGAACTGTCATTAGTGATTTGGTACAAGTTTTGGGATCAGGGTGGCGGAGGAGGGTAATCCAGTTTTCATGACAAGAGGCTGCAAAGAAAACATTCTGGAGCTAGGGACTTCATAAAAAATACTTGTTCAGTCTGACAGGCAACGTGTAATTGTTATACTGTGCAAATAACTAGAGAAGGAATAAGGGCAACCTTCAAAGCATGCAAGGTGTTAAACTCTGTGATTTTTTTTAAATGTCTGTATACTTGATGATTTACTTAGTGTGTATGTGAGAAAATTCTAGTAACACAGCTAGCAGTTATATTGCACTCAAAGAATGCAGGCACAAACACCTCCCAAAGGACTGGATCAATCTAAAAAAATGTTTTGGGAGTTATCTTGTTGTTGATTTTATGTACTGCCACCACTGCTCAGTTGTTGTTGTTGGTGGGTGTGTGTGTGTGTGTGTGTGTGTTAACTCTTTGGAGCTGAGTGAATATGCCAGATTTATTTCCTTATTATATAACAAAGGATTTCTTTTCAGCTCAAGTAATTAAATTGTTTGTTTCTTTAAGTTTTCACAGTTCAGCAGCTTTTATGGGAAATCAGAAATGCAGGAAATTGATTTATACCTAAGTATGTGCATTCCAACAAAAGATAAAACTGTTAGATATTTAGAACACTTAAACAATCAGCTGTTAAACAGTAAGCTAGTCTTTTACTAAAGTGGTTGACTTAAGCCCCACTATAGAATACATTTAAATATGCATTTCTAATAAAAGGCATTCAGCACCTTGATATCTAAACACCAAGCAACATATGATGGTAGCATTAGTCATAACTAAAAAGAACTCTGTTCTCTCCATTTTTACATGGAATGAAGGATGGCCTTGTGGATAGGTATTGGATTGGGACTTGGGTATTTTGATTCAGTTCCCAACTAAACCACACACTTCCTGTTTGACCTAAAACAAGTCATTTCTTTACTTCACTGTTGTGTTGTGAGGCTAAACACATTGCTTGTAAAGTACTCAGTACTACTGGGCACAATATAAATACACAGGAAAGACTGATGTCCTCTTCTCCCACTGTTCTGATATTTCTTTGCATTTATTTAACAAGTGCTATTGGTAACTTTAACTTTAACTACCAGAGATGATCTGGAGCTGCAACAATGGATGCAGAATTCTGATTTTGAACACCTCAGAATTCAGCTTCGTAGATTCAAGAAATTATAACCAAAAGGGGGCCACCATAATCATTTAGTCTGATCCTTATTTATACATAGGCCGTAGAACTGTTCAGACGTACCTGTAGAATGTACACAGTTCTGGGCTTTCTTAGACCGGAAACTGTTTTGAACAAGGTTTGTGCTTTGTGAGCTGGAAAAAACATGAATTGAACAGTCCATTGTAATAGACATCACCAGTAATGTTTATATTCAGATCTGGGTTCAGATTTTGAACATTTTCCCCAGGGCTAGTGGTGGTCAAATCTAGAGTTTTGACTGGATACATGTTTCAGAGTTACATTTTTGTTTCAGACTCTCCAGCATGAGGTGCTGGCTCCCTCCTGCTTATTCCCACATTTGATTCAACCAAATGCAGCCCCCCTCTCTGCTTTTGGGGTATTAGTGAATAGATTGCAATTTATTCTCTTTTCATGTATTATTTGGATAAAACTATTCAAAGATTTGGTAGCATTTTTTAAACTGTTGATTGGTCACGTACACCTTGCTATATTTGCAGAGAAGTTTGATTGTGGTAAGGTAATGTGGTAAGATAACTTACATATTATTTTTGTTCCCTGATTCAATGAGGGCATGCACGTTTCCCAAACAAATACTCATGGAGAAAAATGCAAATGGTTTGTATATAATCTTGCAGGAAGCTTTCAAAGTTTGATTGGTTCACTTAGGTGTTTGTGAAAAATTTGATCTTTGATCTTGCAGTTCTCGCTGAGACAATGTACTCATTAGTTTCACAGGAGTTTTGCAAGAATGAAGGACTGGGCCCTGATTCTCATTTTCATATCACTTCACATGTGCATGGATCTTGGAAACAAGGGAGGGCAATCTCAGACAGCACTGTGACCGAATGCCTAGAGCAATGAATGAGGAGTCGGGAGACTGTTCCATTCTAAAGAGATTTAAGACATTTTAAAATCATTTGGAAACTTGCTATTTATTAATTAAAACAGCTTAATCTAATTTTATTTTCTCACTGCTTCATGGCATATAGTTATTGGGTTCCTCCCCTTCTCCCCCTTGTTGGAGAATTAATAGCACAGCTAAACTGAAAGCTCTCCAAGCCAGATATATAGTTAGTACATATTATGCATTTCATTAATAATGTATAACGAGCAAACTTGCTCCTTGTTCAACCTACTCAATTTGTCTCCACTGGGTATATGATATGTCGAAATCATTGAAATTCATGTAACAAGTAAGCTTTCCTCTCCCCTGATGCATATACTCTTAAATGTGTGTCCTTTGTTGCTTTGTTATAATTCTTGAAGGAGGTTTCCTGCTGCTACATCAATGTCACCTTTTGCAAGTGACAGGAAGATTAAGTAAAATGCTGTACATATAATTATAGCCAGGCTATTGGCAGCAAGTGACACAGTGCAGATGACATGGCTAATTTTGCAGTCAAGACATAATGTACGTGGCAAGAGTTACCCGTACTTTCTAAAAGTCGTACCGTCTCTAGAGTAGTGACGGGTAGTGCGACTCTTTGATTTATGGCGTGACAACCAGGATTCCAAGACAAACTCAGTACAGCCTGGAAACACACCTTCTGAGAATATCATTAGAGAGTAAGAAACTGCTCACTGACATTGATCTCAACTGACACCTAATCAGAACATTGCTTGGATAGTGTTACCTTTTTATTTATTATTTTAAAAAAATTAACATGTGTTTTGTGTCTGATCCTCTGCTGTGAATTATTGGCAGCACTAAGAAAAATATATAAATAATGTACTATATTTCATGGTTGGGGGGCATGGGAGTTCTGATAGCTTTCATGTGCTTATTCCTGAGAAGTTGGTGAAAATCTCTGATATGAGTTCTTTGCTTCTATAAGCATAATTTTTTAAATTGACCTAGCAATAAAAATAATG
The DNA here is from genome assembly GCA_030068395.1 of Apalone spinifera. Classification (NCBI taxonomy): domain Eukaryota; kingdom Metazoa; phylum Chordata; order Testudines; family Trionychidae; genus Apalone; species Apalone spinifera. The sequence goes on along the minus strand of CM057846.1, from coordinate 109,926,215 downwards.
ATGCAGCTTCCTTTTTTAAATCTCAGCATTACTGTCCACTAAAAGTGCCTGTAAAGAGTAAGCAAGGTTTGAATGAGTTTCCCCTGTCATCTAGACTAGGAGACAGCTGACTGTCTTTGCATAGACACACCTATTCTGCCTCAGTACATAGCATAATGAAAGTGCTTTGTCCAAATCATCCATTTTTTGGCTGGTCACAAATCACTTGAATATTAAGATGCAGGGGTAATGAAATGTTATCCCTATTGTACAAGTAAAGAGCAGAAGAAATATGCTTAGTATGCCCTGATTCAAGGGGTCACCTACACTGACCCTCACTTGCGAAGCAGAAGGTAGGGATGACAAATTCCATTGGAGATAAGTGAGCAGGGACGTGTGTGTTTTGCCAGGTGGTATGGATTTTGCCTAAAGTCCTAGGTAACATTTGATTTGCTTGTTGCCAGTGTTCCATGACAGAGCTGATTAGTTTTGGTTAAGAGTCCTTGTTTCTGACTGGCTGACCTCACTGCTGAGCAGGTCTAAGGGCAAAGCCCTTCTGTGGAGACAGTGCTGCAGCAAAAGACAACACAGAAACTGCACTGGCTGTGAGGTTCTCCACTGCCTCCTGAAATCACAAAGACCTGGGTTAAGGAGCGAGAAAAAGCACTACTTGTTACAATGGAACTTCAGGTCATCACCCTAGAAAGAATATGAGGTTGGATAAAGATTTAGAATTATGACATTACAAGCACCACGGCAGCAAAATGTGATTGCTTGAGACTGTTCATAGTCTTGGTTGGGGGTAGGTGTTTGGGTGTCATAATCATCTTGTTCACTGACACACTGTCCAGGATTCAACCACTGGTCTAGTGGTCTGTACACAGAGGTAAGCACCAGAAATTCCTAAATCTAAGTCAAGGCTCTGTTAACAAGGTGTAATAATACTGCCTTGTGAAAAAGCCTTTCAAAAGAAAAGCACCACATGAATGCTGAATATTTTGCTGTGGGGCAGACAGTCTCAGGAAGGCAGGCAAGGTCATTATAACAAGTGTTTTGTATGGACATGGGTTCCATCCGCTAAGTGTGGATCCAGCTTATTTTAAAAGCACATACAAACCCAAAGTGTCAAGGTGTTTTGGATTTGGAGTTTTAAAACACATGAGAAATCTGAAGTAAGCAAGAAATGTCTGAAGGGAGGTCTCAAACTTCAGGCCCGTCCTGGCCATTGTGATTGCACAGTCTGTCCTGGGTTGCCTAATGGGCCATGTGGGGAATCTGTCCATTACCAATCCACACACCCCACCCCTTCTGCAATCACCCTGCCCTCTCCCCCCATGACACTTCAAGCACGTGGCTTTGAGGATCACCAGGGGGCCTGGTACTGCGCAGCAGCAAGACAGACCCCTACCTCTACCCCAGCTCTAGCTCTAGCTCTAGGCAGGCTTCCCTATGGTGGTAGTAGCTGGGTGGCTAGAGCACCAATTTCCCAGGCCAATGCCCTGGCCAACAGGCTATAGACAGGGTCTTGTAAAAACAAAGTTTCAACAAAGTGTTTTCCATCAGAAAACCTTTTTGTCAATTTTTCTGGCCAGCTCTACTGTTCACGCACATCCCTAACAAACTGAAGAAGGGGGGGATGAGAGGAGGTGTTGCTACCTAGCAACCAGCAGCTTCAGGCAAGAGAGTCTTACAGAGCATCCCTGAAACACGGCAGGTGGACTAAATGGGATTTGAGATACAAGTGTATGTGCCTGGTCTCGTCTCACTTCCTCTCTGCCTCAAACAGGTCACATTACTTAGACTCTATGGTAGGAGTTATTAAAGACAACTCTGCTTTTATGAGGAAAAAATAGATGAATGTGACATACTTTCTTGTCTTCCACGATGCAAAAAAACACTGAAGAAGCAGAGGTTCCTCCCACCCCCAGATCTTGACTAAACTCATGGGAGTTGGCAGATAGTGAAGAGCAAAGCACTGTGCTTGCTCAGGAACCACTGGAAGCACCTCTCACAAAAATCTAAACATTTTGTGCGGAGTTAGGACGCAGATTTTCTATTCAGCATCTTTCTTTTGGGACTTGCTGGAGTCCAAGAAGGTTTTGTGGGAATTAATGGAGATGGGCTAATCCTGAATAGTTCCCCTCTGAACAATTTGCTCACCACAGTAGTGGCAGGATTGATTGCTGGGGATCCCCATTGCATAAACCATACAGAGCAGCCAATAGCAGCGTGATTCCTGAGAGAGCCATGCTATAGGAAGAGGGATTTACCAATCTGTGGGGCTTTAAGGATGTTATCCCATTACTCCCACCAAGACTTTAAACCAACTCTGTTACAGGGAAGGATTTATTGTACGCTTGAGCTAAATTCTGTCCAGAGTTACACCCATTTCACCCCACAGAGATCAGGGGTTTTGTGTGATTATGAAGTACAGATTTTGGCCTTAGAAAGTCACACTCCTGGAGGGTTTTTTGAGCAAATTCTCTTCCCATAGGTTTTCCCATTGGAGGAAATAATTAAACCTGAAAGGCTAAGACTAATTAGAACTACTGCAGTGAAGGGAGTATTTTTAAATCTTATTCACATGAAAGACGTGACTAGCAGTAATATATCAAAAATAAGAATGCTAAAGGATCTTGAGGGGAAGAACCATCAATGCACAAGCAGCAGGTGAGTAATATTCAATGGGAAATGGATTGAATAAGCTAAAAGTTTCAATAGACTAGCAAAGAAATAGGACAAGCAATTGCTGCAGTGACTATAGTTATGTGAAATTTGGCAGTGGGATATTCAGGATTTTGCTTAAATATATTTTTGTTTCCATCACATTTTCATCTTTGAGAATCACATGAATCCAAAATTTCATAGAATTATGATAGCATTGTCAAACTGGAAGGAACCTCGAGAGGTCATCTAGTCCAGTCCCCTGCATTCATGGCAGAGATAAATATAATCTAGATAATTCTGGACAAGTGTTTGTCTAACTTGCTCTTAAAAATCTCCAATAATGGAGATTCCACAACCTCCCTGGGCACTTTTTTGGTGCTTAACTGCTCTAATAGGAAGTTTTTTTTCCCAAATGTCAAACATAAACTGCCCTTGCTGCAATTAAAATGAATTTGTATTTCAGTATTGATTGATTTGGAAAAAAAAGTTTCTAGCATGGGCATTTCCCTTTGTCTCCTAAACAGTAGCTAATCTTATTCTTGTCTCCCATTCCCTCAAAAACAGGAAAACATTTCAGCCAAAAACTGGAATATGTAATGGTCCAAGTTGTCATATATGAAAGTAATTGGTAACTAATTGACCATTCATTATTAGTGGTAAATAGGTCAATGGAGGGATGATAGGGGTAATTATAGAGAACTTTCTGGGTATCTGGCTGGTGAGTCTTGCCCACATGCTCAGGGTTTAGCTGATCGCCATATTTGGGGTCGGGAAGGAATTTTCCTCCAGGGTAGATTGGCAGAGGCCCTGGAGGTTTTTCGCCTTCCTCTGTAGCATGGGGTACAGATCACAGCTGGAGGATTCTCTGCATCTTGGGGTCTTCAAACTATTTGAAGGCTTCAATATCTGAGATATAGGTGAGAGGATTATTCTAGGAGTGGGTGGGTGAGATTGTGTGGCCTGCATTGTGCAGGGGGTCAGACTAGATGATCATAATGGTCCCTTCTGACCTTAAAGTCTATGAGTCTATAATTCTCACCATTCCACTTTGTTTTGGTGCTTTGCCACCTTATATGGTAGCATTGTTGATGCTGCCATGAGCTCCATTTTCCCACCATAAGAGGCAACCAAGGCAATTGTGTCACTTATGCTGACAGCCTGTTAAATCTGAAATCTGTTAATTTGGGGAGGGATGAACAACAGCATGCTCCCAGGCTTCAGTCCCACCTTTTGGAGAGGAATTTTCCTGCAAGATCATATTAAATGCTGGACAGGGGAGAACTTAGCCATAGAGCAGTAGAATCATAATCATAGAACTATAGAGCTGGAAGAGCCCTCAGAAGGTCATCAAGTCCAGCCCCCTGCCCTAGGCAGGACCAATCCCAACTAAATCAACCCAGCCAGGGCTTTGTCAAGCCAAGACTTAAAAATCTGTAGGGATGGAGGCTCCACTACTTCCCTAGGTAACCCATTCCAGTGCTTTACCACTTTCCAAGTGAAATAGTTTTTCCTAATATTCCAACCTGGACCTCTCCCACCGCAACTTGAGACCATTGTTCCTTGTTCTGCCATCCGTCACTATTGAGAACAGTCTTTCTCCAGCCTCTTTGGAACCTCCCTTCAGGAAGTTGAAGGCTGCTATCAAATCCCCCCTCACTCTTCGCTTCTGCAGACTAAACAGACCCAATTCCCTCAGCTTCTCCTTGTAGGTCATATGCTCTAGCCCCCTAATCATTTTGGTTGCCCTCCACTGGACCCTCTCCAATGCATCCACATCCTTTCTATAGTGGGGCCCCAGAACTGGACACAATACTCCTGATGTGGCCTCACTAGAGCCAAATAAAGGGGAATAATCACATCTCTGGATCTGCTGACAATGCTCCTC
>CM057846.1:109898776-109909249 GCA_030068395.1 Apalone spinifera | reverse complement strand
CAGGGCTGCTGAAGGGGGCCTGCTGGGTGGCAGTGCTGGCCTCATCCTCTGACGTGCTGCTGTCATCTCCTTCCCCCGCTTCGGTGGTCCTGGTGACGGGGGGGCGCGCGCTGCTGTCCACTGGGACTTCTGGGGCTTGCGGGTCTGGCTGGCCGAGGATGGCATGGAGCCGGTCGTAATGGGGGCTCCTGGCCCTCGCTGGCCCGCACGTAGCCCAGGCGCAGCTCTTTCACTTTCGCCCGGACTTGTTCGAGGGTCCGGGCGGGATGTCCTTGCCGGGCGAGCGCCTGGGCCATGCAGCCAAAAATGTCCCCATTGCGGCGCCGGGACCGGGTCTCATGGAGGCCTTCTTCTTCCTCCCACAGGTCGAGAAGGCTGTCCACTGTGAGGGGGCTCTCCTTTTGCAGCCCCTGGGGGCCTCCTGTGTTGGGGGTGCAGGTGCCTGATCTATTGGAGCTGCCATGCTGGTCGCGATGTGGTTGCTGGGCACGGCAGGGGTGCTGTGGCAGACCTCAGGCCAGAGATCTGAGGCTCGCTCCTGCCACGTGCGCTCAGCAGCCTGCGTGTGCTTTAAGAGCCTCAAGTTACAGGAAGTCCGTGGCTCCTACGGGGGTCTCTCGGCGTCCAAACCACTTTTTTCCGTCTAGCCTGCTTTTGTGCAAAAGTCTTAGGTAGCTGTCTACAGTGGCCCTTTTCCACCAAAGCTTTTGCGCAAAAGGACTTTTTGCCCGAATGGGAGCATCAAAGCTTTTCCGCAAGAAGCACTGATTTCGTACATGAGAACGTCAGTGCTTTTGCGGAAAATCAAGCGGCCAGTGTAGCTAGCTGGCAAGTTTACGTAGACTTTCTCCTAGCATGGGAACCTTTTGTTTAGTCTCCCTACCACCATGGAAAAGTACTAGATTCAAGAAGGACTCCGCTACCAGGTGGCATGGTCACATGTCTTTCTAGAAGTTTGGGATTAAAGGAAAATAAAACCATTAGTTTGAGTTGTGAGCCTTTAAATTCCTAAAGTATCATTAATGGCCCTTTAGAATTAAAACCAGATTCACACTTCATATTTCTAACTTATCAAACAAGAATGATAGGATACACAGAATTCAGCAGATTGTAACTTTAAAAATGTCTTTGAATTATGCTTATTAATTTTTATGAAGCATGAAGACACAGTGTTTAGATATCCAGCTTTGGTTCATGCTCAGCTCTACAGATGGAGCAAACACGATTTCCTTAATATTTGATTGGATCTGGAGACATGTAGAGCATCTACAGCTCTGAAGTCCGAGTGCTGCAAGACTACATGAGTGAAAACTCAAAAGGAACAATTCATTGTTACCCTGCACCTTTCATGGTCACTTAAACCAATAGAAAATTCTAGATCAGAAAGGTGCTATCTTATGCTCATTTTGTACTGGTCTAAATGGCATGCAAATGAAAGTGCAGGGCAGTGGTGAATCAGGCTCAACATGAGCAGTAGCAAAGCATCAGGCAAGAAGAAGCAAAAGAAACTCATAAGAGTTGTGTGTTTGAAACTGTGCAAACATTTAATGTGTATGCAATATTTTTAAATGGTAATTTTCTCTTCACTATTATTACAGTCCTTGAAAATGAATGACAATCTACCACCTTCAAAATTGTTCTCTAAATAATAATTGCATATTTGTATGAATCCTTAATATGCTGAATGGTATAATTGCTAAAACCCAATAGAAAAATTATCTAACATATTCCTGAACAAATATAATGACTGCTGTTTGGAAAAAGAGTATCCCCTTAATAGTACTAATTGCATACTTATTACAGCCTTGCCTGCCAATACAATGAGGAAAATTGTATATGGGCTACTCTTAAGTAACATATTGTCCAACAATATGCTTTCCTGTCCATCATAATTTTGCTCAAAAGTAGAGTGCAAATTAGTCACACTCTTTTATCTAAAATGTTTTTCAATCACTGGACGTTTTTAAGTATTCTGTGAGTAAGCTTTTTTATTTTCTGTAGTGCAATATGTTTCTTGTTATTTGTCTTGTGAATATTTTTCCTTCTATGTAAATATTTTTGAAAATATCAACTTAAAAACAAAATAAATAAAAATAATGTTCTATTACATATGTAATTTCATTTACAATTTTTTCACTTTATTTAATATAGCCATTCCTATTTGAAAGTGATGTATTGTCCACTAGAGGCTTCCCCTTCAGATGGCGTATAAAATGTGCACAAGGTCTATCAGAAATTGTCAAGATTAATTTCATTAAAATTCATCCACCAGCAGAATGTTTACAAATGCAATAACTTTTTGAATGAATTAGTGATGGTACGTTTTAAGCATGTTATGTTATCATAACCTCAATAATGATAAAGAACACATTTTAGTGGAAAAAGAGTGTTACAGGTTTTGTTACTACTGAACTAAACAATTTATGCCTACATTTTCAAACCATAGCTGTTAGCCATACTTATCCCAATCTCTTAGCGGTTCTTTGATGTACTGCCTCATATATTTGGCTTTGGCATAAAGGTTCTATAGCCACTATTAGGTGATCAGATATGGGATGGTTGGGAGGGGGGTACATAGGGAAATAGTTAGATTAAGGCGTCATTGCCCAACAAATAGTACATAGTGATTTCTTTGACTGCCAGCCTAGAGGTAGGATCAGGGCCTCATTTACCACAGCTTCCAGTAACAGAAGATAATGTTAAATTTTGCCAATTGTCACCTTATTTCAGTGGCTTACAACTGAGAATACCAGATTCAGAACAGACTCCTGAGAAATAGGACAGATTCACCCCACACTTTTGGTTATCCTACCATTAGACACATCAAAACAGTAACAAAAGTAAACTTTCTCATTAAACTGGTTAAGAAGTAAAAAAATGCATTATCCCAGTGCATTCCAGTATTTATTTCACCACCCAGACACTGGGACTTTATGAAAAGTGGTAATTGAAAACCAATTTAATAGGCCAGGTCAATATATAACTCAGATCTTACCCAATAATCTTGCTGTTGTCAATCTGTTTAGCAACTAAAATATAAAGCTTTATTTATAAGACTAAATAAGAGGGTTAAATTGGGTAAGGAAACCATATATGTACAAGTAATAACAAAGTTATCAGGGTAGAAGCAGTGCTGAAGTAAAATGCCAATTTTTAAATGTGTCTCTGGAAATTACCCAAACAGCTTGTGAGTCGTTGGTCCTTGTTTACTGTTTTTTAGTAAAAATCCAGTCCAGAGAAGACAAAATGGAAATGTTTGCAGGGCCCTTTATACTTTCTCCCATGCAGATGGAAATTTACTGTCCAAGGAAAGCCCCTCCCCCCACCCAAAAAAAGGAGTGATTATGAAAAAATACAGGCACAAAATGGAGTCCAGGGTCACATAATCTTACATGGCTTGCTGACATCCAGGCTACAGCTACACTGCCGTATTTTTTCGGAAGAAGATATGCAAATCATGGCTGCATTTGCACATCTTTCAATTCTTTTTGCGGAAGAGATTTTGCCAATATTTGGCCCCATGTAGATGGGGCCAAATGGGGGGGGGAAGTCTTTCGCAAGACCCCTTATTCCTCATAAATTGAGGCTTAGAGGGTCTTGCGAAAGAGGGTTTTTTACATGGGGCCAAATATCGGCAAAATCTCTTCCACAAAAAGAATCGGAAGAAGATATGCAAATACGAGCACGATTAGCATATCCTCTTTGGGGAAAAATATGGCAGTATAGCCACTGCCACAGAGGCAAGCCACTTCCACTTGGAGGCTAAGGTGTCTGCAGGAAGAGCCATCTGGCCACAGTGAGTTTCTTCTGTGGCCATTGTGAGAGTCAATTCCTTTGATAAGTCATCCACACACAAAAAAGTCTGGCTTCAATGTAAATTTTATTTGGTGGATGTTGTCCCAGGAACAGAGATTTGAAATGCAATATAGTCAATATTCATGACACTAGATAAAATGGATACAAAGATGATATATACATATAAACAGGATAATCCTATTTGATTGTAACTTTTCCATCAGTAGCGTACCTGACATTTTGCAGTGGTCTAGCATTGCTACATATGTTCATATTTCAATCGTACAGAATCACAAATAGTTTCTGCTATATTGTGATGCATGTTTTCGAGTAGAAAATTTATACTAAAGTTTTTACTATAACTTGTACGTAAACATTAACTTATTTTAATTACATTTATGGTGAGATGATTTTCTATGAAGGCATTATTTAACCTCTCTCCACCCTTGCTTCTTTCAGAAGCACCAATATGGCTATTACAGTCGATTTTTAATTTTTGTATAGCCACTATACTGTCAGTTGTTTTCCAGTGGAGAGTGGTGCTGATGTTGTGTAATATAGCAATCAAAGCGCTCTCAAGAATATATTTATAAAATATTGTGTGGGAAGTGTTCAAAAACATTTTTTTTGCTCACTTTGAAAATTTAAAAGAGTTATGTGCCACTAAACTTGAAAGAAATTGAAATTCTGTATGTTTTATTAAAATTATATTTTGCTACAGTTGACACACCAAAACTGCATTTCTGATGTTCCTGATATTGCAGGCAAATAGCTTTTTAAGGAGGAAAAGGAATGCTAAATTCTTGTCTTGTCTTGGTTCTATTCAGACACAATTGCGTAATAGAGGGTACTTTGCACTCTGATAATGGCACTGCTGTGTAAGAATTACCTGCAAGGAGAACTAGATGATGAAATAGGAATGAGAGAATATAGCAATGAAATCTGAGCTATATATCCACATGCCATGAAATGAATAGAATTGCTGGGGCCAATACAGGCCCATGGCTTTTTTGGCAAACAGGCAATAGCCTCGGCACAGAACTGTTTTTCTGTTCTTGATGGTATGATAGAGTCAAATCAGGTATCTGTCAATACAGAGGCCATGGAACAACTGTTAAATCATTGACTAACATGGATTAAAAAATTAAAGGAGATCCGGATTTGGGAAATGCCACTGTTAATATTTATAATTGTATTAGAAATCAGGATCTAATTCTGTCTTCAATTACTGATTTCCATAGCGGTATATTTGTAACCATGGGCACAATTTGGACAATACTGTTGTTTAACTACCCTAAATCTAAGATGCGTGCAATTTTTGAAGAGTAAACATTTAATTTATTGTGCATTTCACCTGTATGATTCTCACCACATAACTCATACTTCTCTGACTTGAAACAGTTCATAGCACCAATTTAACTCTAGTGACATCAGTGCAGTTGTTTCTGATTTATAACTGGGCAGGTGAAAGGAGTAAAAGGTTCAGTGTTTTTAAAAAAAAAATGGTACCTAACAGTCTTCTGCACTCAGCAGTTTTCTGAATAAACGTTCTTTCATCCATACCACACAAGTTCTGGGGTTCATTTTATGCATTACTATAGGCCCTGGAATATATTGGGAGTCTCATATCAATTTTCTTTATAAGGTATGTTTTTCACTTTCTTCCTCCAGCTGATCTGTTTAGAATATGGCCCAAATGTTATAAAATAAAAGATAGTGAAACATCACACATATATACTAACAAACAGAACACGAACAAACCACTCCAAGATGATGACATTAAAAAACAGAAAGCTCATATATACACACCATAATAATAGTCTAAATGTTCTGTAACTTATCTTACTTAACTGCATGTGAACAAGCCTAGAAATGAATGTGTACAGACATATGCATTGATGCTCTATGGATTTAACTCCATTGCTTCTATTTAAAAACAGTTCTATTTGGGGCATGTATGTTCATAATGCTTGTTGCACCAAAAAGATGGATGGAGAATGTGTGGAGCTAATTTTCTTGATTTTTTTTCCCAATGCTTTCTCACTAAATTCCCATCAACATTTCTATTTGAGTAAGGAGAATAGCAGCAGAACCATAATTATGCATTTCTAATTTTCCAAGAGAAATTGTGAAGGAAGCTTTCATTATGGCTAGGTAAATGTAGATGAGTAAAAGCACTAAGTAATTTTGAAAATTGCATACTGCGTTTGTGTACTGAAAATTGTCATATAATTATATATAGTCATATATATTGGTGTATTGTAAATTTAAGTCTTGCTAGCCTCTATTCATTGACTGTAGGTGCTGAAATGCTTCTAGGCTTTTGAAGTGGGAGCTGAAAGAAAATCTTTGTACGGGAACCGAATTCTTATTGTAATTGTCATTGTAAATTGGGGTAACTCTACTGAAGCAAACATGGAGCTACATAGGTATAAAATTCATGCAAGTAAAACCAAAATCAGGCTCATTGCAAAAATATGGAGGTCATACACTTAAGAGCTTTCCTCTGCCTATAAGAGTTCTAGCAACATAGAATCATATGGTTAGATGGCATCTAGTCCAACTTCCTGCCAAAAGGCAAAATTTGTCGTGTCTAAACCGTCCAAGACAGATGAATATTCAGCCTGCTTTTGAAAATCTCCAGTGAAGAAGATTCCACAATCTTTCTAGGCAGTCTGCCCTACACAATTATAGCTTTGTGGATGTGAGGCAATCCCCTGACTGCCATTCTATTGTGGTGGGTGACTTCAAACCTTAGAAATCTTAATTTTCCACAATATTTCATGGGGTTGCCTTTTTTTGGTCTGGTAAATTTTTGGTTGTTTGGTTTCCCTAGTTAAATTTCTGCAAAGGCTCATATTGATTTCAGTAGACTATAGGTCAGGCAGTCCTAAGTTTTGTAAACTAAGTCTATTTTTTAGGATCGCAGTTCTAAGCACTGTATGTAAAATTGCCTGACTGGGATGTTGCCAGATGTAAGGATGTAACAGTGTAGCCAGTTAATCCAATTAACTGATACGTGGATACTTATCGGTTAACACTACATGCAACACCCTTCCCCCTGTGGCTCTGCATTTAAAGTATTTTGGGAGCTGTATTATGGCAGCTACTGCATTGAAAGGATTTTGAAAGTCAGTAGGCAAGATATACTTTAAATGCAGAGCCACAGTGGTGGTAGCTGCTGAGACCTGGTGCAAGTTGGGATTGAGCCTGCCTGCTTGTTGGCTCTCAAAATCATTTCTATCCAGAGCCGCAGCGAGGGTAGCCGCTTGACCCAGTGCGCACTGGGACTGAACCAGCATGCCTGCCCACCAACCTTCAAAATTCTTTCAGTGCAGAGCCACAGCAGGGGTAGTTGCCGGGACTTGGTGCAAGCCAGGACTGAGCTAGCCTGATGGTGTACTGGCTCCCAAGCTCCTTTAAATGCAGGGCTGCTTATTAGTTAATTGTGTAATGAACAAAAGTGTTGCCAGCTACAGGATTACTGAATTACACACTGCCTAACATCCGTAGCCAGATACTGGGGAAAAAAAAAACAACAACAACCCAGTTGTTTAAAGCAATGATCCCTGTAAGCTGAGCACTTGGCAGCCACTCATGAGAGTTGAATGCTGCACAGCAGATTAGCAGAGCACACACAGCTGGTATCATGTGTTGCACATCCTCACATGCCTTGAAAATTTAATAGAGGGAACACTGATGCAGAGATCCACCTTTTTTTCTTTATTATTATAGAAAAACCTCTGAGTTTTGCTTTGTCTTGTTCCGGTGAGGTAGTCAAATGGTTGTATAACTTGGGAATACTCATATTGATTTCAGTAGTACTTAAGCATGTGTGTAATTTTAAGCACATGAGAGATACCAGTGATTTCATGTTTAGGGAGTTTGGCCACTGATATAAAATGGCATAGGAGTAAAAGAATCTCAAGTAAAAACAAATATGTTTCTTGGTCTATATCAGGGATGGGGAACCGCTTTTGGATTGGGGGCTGCTGACCCACAGAAAAAATCAGTCAGGTGGTGGACAATGGGGGCTGGAATGCCAGTGCGGGCTTCCCAATGCTGGGAGGGCAGGAGCCTTGAGCCCCAGGGTCCGGATCCAGGCAAGCTGGGGACTGCATCTGGCCCCTGGGCCTTAAGTTTCCTACCCCTGGTCTATATTCAGAGTCCATCACTTTACCAATGGAAGAGAAGGAATTATGTGACAATTATTTTTTTTAAATTGATGCACCAAACTATTGAGAAATCAAACTTGAAACAGGAACATGTTTAAGAGTTTTGAATTACAAGTAGAATATTTCATACTGCTCTCTGTTCTATTATTAGCTAGCCTTGTTTCATGCAACATTAACTTACAAATGCCTTTCTAAGGAGAACTGCTTACATTTGTTTTCCTTTAGATCAGCGGCAATAATAAGCCATGCATAAAGTTTATTAAGCCTGCTAATTTTCTATCATTTTTAGGAGCCACATATTTTAGCTATCTGCAAGATGACTTGTGCACCCTCACACTAAAACACATAAATGAAAAACAAACTGAAGTGCCAATGCAACTTGCCAAATTGATTGTGGATATGCTTGATAGCTACAAGATATAAAAATGGATAATAATGACTAAAGCAAAATTTTCTCAAGCTTTATAGTATATCTTGAACATCTAAATTGCTTTAGTTCCCAAACTCGAGAGGCAGCAGAAAATATGTGGTCTCATTGATGTACAGAAGTTAAAGCCCAGAGAGAGAGGATTGTGTCTCTGCAGCTTGCGTCCTGTATGCTACATCTCTGTTGACTCTGCAGTGTCACCTGTAAGGTAAAAATAAGTGTTTTGGGAGCATGGCTGCAGGATTGGGGATGCTTCAAAGGAGAAAAATTCAAAGTTGAAGAATGGAAAATTCAAAATAATTTGTTGCTGAAGCAGATTGCAGAACCCACATATGCAAGTCCCCTCCCTAACACTGAGCTAAGATACATAGTATGACACTATACAAGAGCCTATAGACATGAAGGGAGACTGGCAGAACATGGAAACAGATTTTCAAACTGCATGCACCACTTAGCCCCAAACCCCATACTGGAGCTACTCCAAGCATGCTCAACAACTCTTAAGGACAATGGCTTACATGTGGGCATTGTCTCAGAGATAAATATTTCTCCCTTCAAGTCCTGGCAGCTTAATTTAAGTTGATATAAGATGGCGCTTTCAAAGTTGGAGTATTCCTCACAACTTGGCATGAATGGAAACCCCATATAAAATCATTCCTTGAACAACAAAGCCTTGAAGCATGAACTCATCACACCCTTAGATAAATTGAGCAGCAAACTGAAAACATAATTCACCTAAACTATGGAATCTAATAAAGGAAAATAAATGAATATGGAAAAATCAATAATATTCCAAAAATATACATGAAGAGCAAAGTTTACTTCTCCTGCAAAGTGGAAGTGTCTTGTTCTCTTTGCATTTAAAAATGGAATAAAATGGTAACATACAAAAGTAACAAATGAAAAAAAACTATCTCCAGAAGCTTCCAAACAAACTGATTTCATGTCAATGGAGCGTTACTTGTTTGTCATGTGTTTGTCCATCTTTTTATGTAGTAGAACGGATTAAACATCATCCTGGGGGCACAGTGTTTCTTTATGGTCCCTCAGGGGCTGTGGGATTGCATACTAGCCCCAGTACAGAGCACTACCTGCCATGTACAGGTTGGACCTTCCTGGTCCGGCACCCTCAGGACCTGATTGGTCCAAATGAGGGATTTTATAGGACCAAAGGAGGACCACTGTCACCATCCCCCCGGTCTGCTACCCTTTCACCATTAATGCTTTGGGCCACCCCTGCTGCCAGTTTCAGCCAGTCCTCAACCTACTAGCCTGCTAAGCGGCCAGCCTCAGACCTGCTGCCACCAGCAGCTCCAGACGGGCTGCCATATGCCCCTCAGCTCTGGCCCTGCCTCAGCCAGGTTGCCAGATACCTGGTTGCCAGATCCCTGTGCCAGATCCCTGCAGCTCTGACTGTGGCCCCAGCCCTGTACAGGCCCTGCTGCCATTGACAGCTCTGGCTGTAGCCCTGGCTGGGCTGCAGATGGTTCTGGCCTGCTGCCACTGTCCCCAGGAAGGGTCCCAGCCACTGGCTCTCCTGCCAACAAACTCCCAGCCTAGGTTCCCTGGCCCAGGAACTTTCAGGGTCCTGTGGGACCATGGATGTTACAAGACCAGAGAGCCTCAGTTTAGAGAGATGCAGCCTGTACAAATGCATTCTCTAATTTTTTTTCTGACCTCAAAAAAAGCTCAGTGTAACAGACAGCTGTTTCTTCTCAACAGGAGTTGGTCCAATAAAAATATTACCCCATCCTCCTTATCTCTGTAATATCCTGGGACTAATGTCACTATAACATTGTATGTAGAATTGTGTCCTTTAGGTTTTCAGAAATCATGTTGCTATATCTCTGTTCTGTACTCATGCAAGGGCAAACGGTGAGCATTTATTCATCAAAGCAGTACCATTGACCCTAGCAAAGAAAATTGTACATCGCAGGTCCTTTTTCTGATAGACTGTATTTGAGCATTGTGGTGATATACAAGATGAAGAGGGCACAAAAAGCCTCTCCTTTGTATACACCTCCCCTCCCCAGTTAGGAACAATCATGGTTCCTCCTAGTGCTTTTTGTGGGTACA
>CM057846.1:109885404-109897434 GCA_030068395.1 Apalone spinifera | reverse complement strand
GAATCCAAGTTTTGAAAATGATCTTCTTGCTCGTTTCTGGTAACAAATAGCATCCACAAAGCATTTAACGTTATTCATTCTTTCAGGATTTTATCTGTGACTGTCTAGAACAGGGCAAGTGCCTATGTAATACCAAAAGGCAAATTGTTGTAACAAAAGCTTTTGAGTGTTGGCTGATTCAACATCTCATAAACATCTCTCAATCTCCATTTGTAAGGTATCCATTGAGAAAATTCAATCTATACTGAAACAGTGTCCCACACTAAGATTAGCAAATAAAATTTAGTAAGAGGCAATGGATACTGGTGTGATCATAAAACTGGGTTTAGTGTGATCCTGAAATTTTCATTTTCAGACTGAATTATGTTTCTTGATCACTGGTATGGTGGGTGTGTCCCCCCGCACTGTGAGAAACATGTGACAGGACTTGGAAGTTGATTTGAACTATATACTGAACATCAAACAGAGGCTTCAGAGCAAATGGAACAACTCTGGGCTTGCAGTAATTTAACTGGCTATTGGAGTTAATTAACAATGAGCTTCATGGACTCGTACCTCTGGCCAAATTCTTTTTCAAAAACTTTGGAGCATCTTTGTATTTCTTGAAGATTTTGAAGAGCTTTTGTGATTTGTCTTGATTTCTGTCTGATTCACCTTGAAATTCTCAAGCTAAGATTTGACATACATGTGGTTACTTTCCTTCAGTGATATACAATGGTGAAATGACCATTCATCTAGCTGAGCTTTCACCTGGAGTATTCCTATTGGAACTTATAAGTTTCAAAAACAGAGGTTTTTTTTCCTCCAGAGAAACCTGTACTAAAGTTTGGTAAGAAGTAAATGCAGAAATTAGTAAAATAGAAGCTCCCATACCAACCTCCATTGATCAAGGGTGTAACTCAGATGCCATCGCTGACTCCAGCTTCTAATAATGAGCAGTTTTTGTTCTGTGTCGCTAGAGCCCTTGTTTTCTTGGGTATTCCGTTATTCTGTGTTGCTGCTTGCTGGATGGTATGTCATGTCACAGTGACGTATCCTTTTTGTAGTGGATTTGCTACAAAACTTCTTTGAATTTCTGAGGTGTACAGATGAAAAGCATTAATCTGGCAATTCCAGCAGTCCTCTCCAGTGTGTGTAATTTGTGTTCACTGGGCACACCAGACATTTCTTAATGTTCCCATGGTCCTCTGTCTTGCAGATTCACGAGATGAACTTTTCAGATCATACTCAATTTCAGAAAATCCTCTCTGGTTTCCACTGCAATTGTTACTTCAGCTGCCTCTTTGAAAGCAAACACTGATGCAGCCAGTGTTTCTGAACTTGGTCATGGAATAGTCCAGTGATTAACCACATAGGGCATCACTCAGTGTTTATCCAAAGGACAATGCTCTGACAACTTCCTTAAACCAGCAACCAACTGTCTTGACTCTCCACATCACAGATACCATTCTGCTATCATTAATAGAGTAAGAGAAACCTTCCTGCATTGCGGGAGAAATTGCTCCATACATGGCAGTTCCAAGCACAGTTGGAATATCACACTTTACTGTGTACGTCTTCAGACTTGTCACTATCAGCAAGGTTGTAAATCATTGTTCATTTGGAATGGTGTTGCAGGTTAAAAATTGTGTAAAAACTTTTGAGGTGCACAACCCATAATTCAGTTTTCACTGAACTCACCAATACTGCCCACAACAGATGCAGTTTCTCTGTTCTCCTTTTGGACTTCACACCACTTGGACACCTTTTGTTTCCCAGGGAAATTCTCTCTCTCCCCCCCCCCCCTTTCTACTATGTCTGATTGCCCTCTCTGTCAGCTGCACACTCCTTTGGCTATACTTGGAATTGGGCTGTTTGGACAGCATTGAGGGTTTATAAACTGTGCCTGCTTGTGTGAGGTCTGTCAAGATGTATTTCCACTTTGTTGCTTCTTTATTTGAATAGTTCAGGCAGTAATTTTAGAACTAGTAGCCTCTTTATTTGCTGTCCCCTCCCTAACTGGCTCCTTCATGGTATATTGGGAGCAAAAGCATCATGCTATGACTCTGTGCCTCTAGGTGAAATTAATCCTTTTTTACAGTATTATTTACATTTTCTTCTCCTTGGTCACTCATGGGATTTAAATTTCTCATCACCAAATGCTATATTTCTGGAGCTGTCAGAGAAGGAGACAGATTAGTGCAGAGGGATCTGATGAAAATACAAATGTCTGCTGTGGTGGGTATATTTTTCTGGTTGCAAAGCTGAAACTAACAGGAAAATGAGCTGTTGCACTGGGGAGGGAGGAGAGTTCATAACCCTCTGGACATTTAAAGGGACAGGACATGACAGTGGAGGCAAGAGGGCTTTTATTGCAGAGATAGGCCAACATTTTCAAAAATGACCATTGACTTTTTCAGCCTCGGTTGCACACATTCCGAATGGGCCATTTTTAAGAACAACTTTTTGTAGCAGATTTGCTACGTAACTATATTGAAGGTGTGAGGTTTACAGATGAAAACCATTCTTATACTAAACAATATTGTAATTATTTTAGTTTAATAGAAATAATATTTTGTACCAATGACTGCTTGACATAGAAGAACTTAGCTTCTTTTTCATAGGTTCATAGTCATATGTCACCACCAGATGATCTAGTCTGATTTCCTATCTGTGGTCATTAACTTTTACTTAATTATTCCTATATTGAGCCCAATGGCTTGTCTTTGGCTTACCCATATCTTCCAAATAAATTTCTGTTGCATAAAAGCATCCACTCGAGCTGCTATTTGATTTTACACATGGATTTTCTGGAAATACATTAAACTGTAAGGTCCTGCCAACACATGACTTAGAGCCTGACAAAAACCTACTGATGACTGCATTGCAGGGGAGGGGAGTTGTCTTCTAAGTCACTTCATTACTAATGTTTCAGCTGCATTGCCTTTTAAACTCTGCAACTCCTTGTAATCTTTGTTAAACCTTTGTAACTCTAGGCAACTTCACTTTGTAAGTTCAGAAACTTACTGTAAGCTTGGTAATTTTTGAGCCTTGCAACTTTGTAATCTTTGTAACTCTCGGCCACTTTGCTTGTAACTTGCTCTAAACTGCATTCTCCCCTGAGATATGAATGTATGTGAGTGAATGGAGACTATTGTGTGTTTGGGATTAGAAAGTGCAAGACTGAGCATGTGGAATCAGGTGATGAGTCATCAGACCAATTAAGGAGATACTGCTGCTCTGCTGGATCAAGGGAAGTCAGGGCATGCTCCCTGGTGATAAATGTGGATGAGTCACAGGAGTTGTACAGAGGCAATAAAAGGAGAGTGCCCATGGCAGTAGCCCTTTTTCTGAGAAGCTCCTGTTCCTGCAGCCAGTTTCTTTCCTGACCAACTCCCCAACCTTGATCAGCAGACAGACTCTCCAGAACTAACAAGCCTTGGGTCCTTCTGCAATCTATGTGCCTGTGTAAATGTGTAAGTGCCTAATGGCAGGAATGAATGTGTGTAATGAGTGAATGAATGAAGGTGTGTGTATGTGTGGGTGAGAGAAGGAGCAGGTGCTCCTTTAGTTTAAACCTTTAGTGGCAGCTCTATCCACTTTAGTTTAATCTTGTAGTGCATATAGCAGAGTGTTAATTCCTTGATCAATACATCCATGCTACTGTAACCCTGGGTGCTCTCCAGTGGGAATTTTTTGGGTAACAATTTCCAATTTTCACATAAAGACAAGAGATGAAGAATCCACCACTGCCCTTGGTAGTTTGTACCAATGGTTAACAACCCTCACTGTTTAAGAAAAAAATATGCTTTATTTCTAATTTGAATGTGTGTGTCTTCAGCTTTCATCAGGTGATTCCTGTTTCTCTACTCATTTAAAGATCTATTATTACACTGTATTTTCCCTAGTTTTCAGGCCAAGTCTGCATAAGAAGATAAGTTCAAATTAAGATATGCAGTTTGAGCTATATTAATTGCATAGCTGGAGTCACATACTTTGATTTGAATTTTGATACTGTCCACACAGCAGGAGTTCGATGGGAGAAACACTCCCATTGACATTCATTACTGGGAGTACTGGTGCCAAAAGGGGCACCCTTAACATTTTATTTAGTGGGTCCTTACTAGACCCACTAAATCAAATGCCAGAAGATGGGCTTCCAGCATGTCAATCCATGTGCAACTATAGACACGACCACAGCTGTATTTTTGATAAACTAAACAAATGAGTTCTTTGAGTGTCTCTCTGTAACATATTTTCTCTAGTCTTAAAATATTTTGTGGCTCTTTTCTGCCTCATAGCTATCTGTTTAGAAACACAAATGAACTAATTTTTTTAATGGCTTCAATTGGTATATTCAGTTTTGGAAAAACCAAGGGGATAATCTTAGTTCCATTGACTTCTGTGGGAAGAGGATGGGCCTTTATAATCAAATGAATATTTATCTATTTATCTATATCTATCTATCTATCTATATCTATATCTATATATGAATGAAAGAACAGTAGGTAGAGGTGTGAGGGCAACAGTAGCCTCACAAATGTGAGCAGAGAAGAAACTAAACTTTTTAACATTAGATATTTAACGTTGTTGTTTTGTTTTACTTTAGCAGGGGCTTAACAGGTGTGAGCATTTGGCACTTTATTATAGGTGCCCATCTATTCTTTCTCAAATACTTGTGGCAGAGAAATGCTGGTGGGATACAGAGACAGCAGCAGATGTGTGATTGATTAGATAATGGAAATGTAATCAAAACATAAGGGAGGAA
Organism: Apalone spinifera; assembly: GCA_030068395.1. NCBI lineage: Eukaryota > Metazoa > Chordata > Testudines > Trionychidae > Apalone > Apalone spinifera. The sequence continues at coordinate 109,892,687 of CM057846.1, read as the reverse complement.
CTGTCAAAAGACATATTTCTCCCCACTTCCCTAATTTAGGTTTGGGTTGTTTTGTTTTTCGGTGTGACAATTATGACAGATTTCAGGACTGCAAGAAAAAGCTTCCAGACAAAGGATAAATATTTGTATTATGTTACTGTTATAAAATCACTTTTCTATAATGCCGTGCATTCACTTTGCAGCCCTGCAAATCCTTACGTGCACGTGTTTTCCTTAGGACTACTTCTGTGTGGCTTCAAAACTGGACTCTCACATTAAGATGTTTTCTGCCCCATGATTTCAAAATGGCTGTCATCTATTCTAGGTCATTACCTAAAACCAGAATCCCATTGTTCTGCATCTTGTGTTGTCATTTTCACTAGTGTAAAGTGAATGTATATTTCCTGGATCAGAACAGTAGCCAAAGACTAAGGCCTTAATTAAAGAACAATGCCTCAAACTGTCACAATGAGATAAAGTGTATACACTTGTGATTTTGATTATTTGTTTTATACCTCCATTAGAAATTTTTACCCTGCATTGCTGGGGTCCTTAATTCCAATGAGTTTTGTTTTTCTTCATTTAATTAAATAATTTTTCTGGGGTGGATCTAGGGATAAGGAGTTGAGTATTCAGGCTGCCCTGGGGAGAGAGGTCAACTCCAGCCTTCTCTCACCACAGTAGGTGGGGCCAGGTGAGAAATGCCTGTTTATGACCACATGCTGCAGTGTGGAAAGCCGGGGGAGAGGGATTCATGTTCTCAACTGTGGGGGGATAGTCAGACACTGACAAACTCCCTGAAATATATAATAGATAACTAGCTAAATGATAAGAATATACTTACATTCTTAAAGACCATTACAGGCATGCCCAACTGTCTATAATCTAACTGTGGACCCCAAATCCATTTGGCTATTGACTCTCCTGTTCATTTCACTAGTTGGAGTACTGTGGATCCTTGCACTGGTTTGGAAAGAGAACATTGGTAGAATATTTTCTAGTTGGCATCCTGATATAGTCCTCTTACTAAAAAGAACCTAACACCTATAGGGTGCATCTAGACTGGCAAGATTTTGTGCAAAAGCAGCTGCTTTTGTGCAAAAACTTGCTAGCTTTCTACACTGGCTGCTTGAATTTGCGCAAGAGCACTGACTTTGTAATGTACAAAATCAGTGCTTCTTGCGCAAATACTTTGATGCTCCCACTCGGGAAAAAGCCTTCTTGCGCAAGTATTAAGAGGGCCAGTGTAGACAGGGAAGGAATTTTTTGCATAAGAAAGCCCCGATGGCAAAAATTGCCGCCGGAGCTTTCTTGTGCAAAATCGCGTCTATACTGGCTATGGATGCTTTTGCACAAAAGCACTTTTTGCACAAAAGCATCTGTGTCAATCTAGATGCTCTTTTGCGGAAATACTTTTAACGGAAAAACTTCTTTTCCGTTTAAAAGTATTTCCGCAAAATCATGCCAGTCTAGACGCAGACATACTGTTTAAGAAATATATTGACACCAATAAACTCTGTGCTGTGTGTCAGCTTATGTCATGAACAGGGGGAATGCTGACCAGCACCCGGTGACTAAGGGGTTAACTCAGGTACCTAGCAAAGATGTTGGCCGGGGGGCTGGGAGACCCAATTGAGAGAGAGGCTTGAAATTTGAATTGGATATAGATTCCCTGCCTGCTTTCTTTGTGGGAGAGTTAACACCAGGAGTTGAGAGACACAGAATGATTTAAACCCAGGCAGGACTACCATGCCCCCTCCTCCCGCCCCTGGAATTCAGGGCATGGGAGCGGACTGAACCAAAAGAAAATTAGAAGTGAGTACCAGGAAAATGTGAGTCTAGTCACGTTCAGGGTAATTTTTCTTTATTTTGTGTTTTGGTTTGAACTGCTCTGTGTGTGACCCTAACCCCTCCCCCTTTACAATCTAAGCATTGTGCCAGAGGTTCTTTTTTTTTTCTCCCCTGTTTTTTAAATTTGTTTTCCTTAGTTGCTCTGTAACATCTAGCAACCAACTATATTTTATCAAGTTTATCTTTTGTAATAAAAATCCCTTATTTTAAAGTGATGATTTGATTCTTGAGTCCTGGAAGGTCTGTCTGTGTGTATCTGTATGCCTCTGACTGCATGCCTCTTTGTGTGGTTTTTTTTTTTCCCAAAACTCTTTTGGAACCAAAGAGCTTTTGGGTACCCTGAGGTAGTTTTAAGTGTTCACCCCTGGCTTTTTAGGGATCAAAAAGCACTTGATGGTGGCAGCAAATTCCCCAAAATCTGTGTATTAGGTTTCTGGGGGGAAGTTTTTGTAACCAGTGCCTGTAGAGACAAGGTTTTGAAGCTTTCTTGCAGGCCCCCACCTTCTGCATTCGTAGTGCCAGAGTGGGGAACAGCCTTGACACCTTATTAATACCAGTCTGGCAAAATAGAAATACAGGTTTGAACCTCTGTGGTCTGGGACTCTCTGGTCTGGCAATAGCTGTGGTCCAACAGGACTACAGATGTTTCTTGACCAAAGAGCCTCAGCCACAGAGATTGCCAGTGGCTAAGAGCTCAGCCAGCAGGCAGCCTGGAGGGCCAGTGGTCTTGGGGGCAGGAAGCCCAGCTGGCAGCCAGAGCAGGACTGGGTGGGAGCCCTGAGAGCCAAGAGTGGAGCTCCAGCGGTGGGGACAGGGAACCCCTGCTGGCTGGGGGTATGGATCCGCTTCCAGCTTGGGGCATAGAGCTCCTGCAGCTGGAGACACAGAGCCCCCACCAGTCAGGGACAGGAAAGCCTCTGCTGGCTGGGGATGCAGAGCTGCTGGGGGCCAGAACAATGCAGCAGCCAGGATCGAAGCCCCACCACCAGCTCTGGACAGCGCTTTGGCTGGCCAGTGGCCAGGAGGTGAGCCTTGGGAGAGCCCCACGCCTGACCTCCCCTGCTCTGGCAGACTCCCTCTTTCAGGACCACTCAGGTCCTGAGGGTGCTGGACCAGGGAGACCAAACCTGTACTAGGTATATAATAGCACTTACTAAAAGATAAACCCTGTAAGATGTTAATGTAATTGGAGTGATTGTAAAACATTAAAAACAATGCCATATCTATAGTTCCTATTTATAGATTAATCAGCCAATACAGTAATGGTGTTCATTGGTTAAAGTGGTAAATTCGGTAAGATGTGCTAAAAACCTGCTTAAAATTTAAAATGTTCTGGGTCTGTTGTTCATTTTGAAATAATGTATTTTATTCATAAGGAAGTTGTTATGAAATTAACATTGTATCATGATTAAATATTACCATCACGGAGTATTAGTGTTAATGAATGAAGATAATAACGGCAAATGAAAGGATGAAGAAAAGCCAGATGAAGATATTGTTAAACATCTGAATCATAAATTGCATCACTCTCTAGTATTCTGTGAATGAATGAACAAGAGAGTGTTTGTATGTTGTTTTGCCATGCAGGAAAAACAATGAAAATGCATTTTAGAAAAATCTGCAAACTCCCAAAGTTTGAAAGGTCTGAAGACTCCTGGTATCTCAATGCAGTGGCACTCTGCAGATGCAGATAAATAGTGCTGCCAGCATCTGCAATGACTTCCCCTTGGAATAAGCCTACAAGAATTAAGAATTGTAGCTGTTTGGAAGAGTGATGTCTTCCAAGATGGAATACTACACAACTTAAATCCAGTGTTGCCCTATTTCAGAGGGCAGCTCCATGAGACATTGTCATAAACTAGTACAGAAAGCATCATGGAAGAAAGATGGGGGGGGGAGGACTGATTGAGTCACGAAGTGCACAGCAGAGTTTTGCGGCTGTTTCACCCAGATAGTTATTTAATACATTGATCTTCATAACATGTCTCTGGGATGAGCAGTTATCCCCATTTTATAGATGAGATCAAGACTAAGGGCCTGATGTACAAAGGCATTTTAAAATGTGAATCAAAGGATCATAGATTCATAAGATTAGAAAGGGTCATCTAGTTTAACCCTCTGCCAAGATACAGGATTTGGTGTCTAACTCACTCAAAACATGATTGTTTCAGCCTTTTTCTTGGAGCCTCCAGTGAAGGAGATTTTGTGACATCTGTGGGCAGTTTTTCATTGTCCTCCTGTTCTCACAGCTAGGAAATAGGTGCATTGTGAGCAGAGCTGGTTAGAAGTTTTCTGACCTTTTTTTTTTTTTTTGTCAGAAAGCGTCTGTTGATCAGAGCTGAAGCAATTCGAAAAAGGTGAGATTCAATGATTTTCCTGCTTTGAAACAGTTTGGACTTTAATTTTTTTTTTAATGGTCAAAATGTTTTTTATGTAAAACCTTCCTTCAGAAATTATAGTAATTTATACTGCAAACAAAGGTCAAAACAATCTGGCTTGAAACTGCTAAAAGTTTTGATTGACCTTATAAAAAACACTTATTTTTGGTTCAGGGGAAAAAATAGGTTTTGGTCCCATCTCAGGAAGGGAAAAATATCTGAGAGCGTAACTTCTGATGGAATGGGAAACCTGTGTCCAGCACAATTCTACTCCTGGAAATTACAAAATAACTGCGAGCAGCTAAGCGTCCTAGTATGGGTTCATTTCCATTGCCTGTGGATAGGGGTAGGTGGCTACACACCTGTGTAACTTTAGCCCTTAGAAATGTGTCCAAAGTCACATGAAGTCTGTGGCAGAGCAGGATATTGAATTCTGTTGTCTCAAGTCCCAGACTAGCACACTAACCCGTGGACCATCCTTTCTTTCATAGCCTAAAAATGGATAGTAGGTGAAGAATGATCAGAGTGCAGCCTCACAGCCTATCTGTTTATTAAGAAGAAAAGTTTATATTCCTCCCCTTCCCAGAAGAGTTTCCCCCACACAGTCTGGTTGGTCATGCTTTGTATATTAGAAATGTCGTAAGATGGACTGGGGAGCTAATTTCATTCCAAATCAATATTGTTAAATGTCAATTTATACTTGGCTCTGCCTTCCACTCTAGTCAATTAGCATCTTATCATTTGGAATGTCATAAAGCCATGGAAAATAAGTCATTATTGATGCCCAAAGTGTTTGTTTTTTCCTGCTACCACATTATTTCCACTCATAACCAGAAAGAAAGAGAATCTGAACACATGATACCAGATCTTCTGCTGACAGGGATACAGTAAAACTCCAATAGTCCGGCATCCAATAGTCCGGCACTCCTGATAGTCCAGCATCAAAATGGCAAGAGCCTAGTGAGTGAGCTTCGGCAAAAAATGAGTCACAAGGTAACAGCGGCAGCAGCTGAACTGAGCAAAAAGGGTAAAAAACTTAAAAAAACTAAAACATTACAGTATACTGTATACAGTATGTACAATAAAAAGGGTTAAGGACACTTTATATACAGTATATAATGTATACAGTATATATAGAACCTGTTTATAGTCTGGCATATCTGATAATCCGGCACCACCTAAATCCCATAGGTTCCGGATTATCGGAAGTCTGCTGTATATCTCCCCTGAAGTTAATGCAGCTATACTGTCACAACAGCTGAGATGGGGCTTATGGGGAATTTGTTCTCACAGAGCTATTTTTTTAGAGCTCTATAAGAAAAAAAATTGAATTCGAACATGTCAAGTAAAAGTCTTAGAGAAAATAACTTTAACGATTTGATTATATAATCTCCCTGTGATAGTGATCATTCTATTCATATTAACTGCGAAAGTGTCTTATACAAATTTATTACTTTTCTGTATCGGGATCCCAAATGCTTGCCTTGTCTCAAAGTCATACATGTTTACACATCCATCTCCACCTGTGATGTTGCAGATCAGTTTCCTTGTTTTCAACTATGTACTCCTTTCTACAACAGCCTATTGGTTTGCCACAGATAGAAAATGATGACTTTAAGTGGGAGATAAGCAGCAAGACCAAATGAGCTCCTAAGGGGGGGAAATCCTATTTCTTTGTAAATCACTTGGAAGTATACAACTAGGAAAGCTAAATCAGGATTCCTGTTATCTAAGCAGAATGAGAATGTCTGTCAAAGTTCACATGGGTCTTACACTTCCCTTAAGGTCCTTAATACACAAAGCAGCACAGCTTGTCTAGTGGATTAGGTCTTTGCCAACATCAGGAAACCGACTTTAAGTTTTTACATTTTTCCCTTAAGGCTTAGGCACATGAAAATGTTGCAAAACATTTTTGATTAATTAAACCAAAAGATATACATTTTTAATGGGAGAATTAGATATATTTTAATGCCCGTGCACCATGCTGAAAATTTACTTAATAGCATCTATGTATAGCATGCTTTTGTCTCCTCTGACAGAGTTGTTTGCCACCTACTGCTTATTCAGAGGGTGTCTTCATGGTTAATAGTGGCATAAACTAACAACTAAACGTCTTCCTTGCTGCAACAAAATTTGAGTGCTTTAGGTTTTATTAAATGTTTGAGAATTAACATAGATATTTTGGAAATCAAACTTATTTAACTACTTCAAAGCTAACATGAGCTGCCCTTCATGACTAGAGTTTAGGGATAAAGACTGGAAAGATATCTTCCTCAGCCAGAAGAAACGTCCATGATTTTATAACTAATACTTAGTACTTACATATATTCATCACTGTTAAAAATCTCAACATTCACTTGCCTTAGGAGTGTGCAGTAACAGTGGGTATATTCCCAGAACCAGAGTAGGCAACATTTCAGTAGTACAGTTGTTGCAGACACAGATGTTACATTTTAATGGCATCTACAATGGTTTATATGTCTTCAAAAGCAGCATGCAAGGGTGGGACATAGTTATGTAATCCTAAGAAATGGTTGAATGTTACAGGGCTTTGCCCTACAGCCTCCCACCCAGTGAAATAATTGGGACTCTGACACTTTTTCTACCCAATTCCTCATCCTTAATCCCTGCTGGGAAATAATCCTCACCAACTATTAACTAGCAGCAGATTACTTCTCCAAACATGTACTGCCTATTGCTGCTAGCACACTGTGAGTGTGTTGTGTTGTAAACTGTGTGAAAATAGTTTATTCTATCTCTTAGATTATCTGGGATTTTCCTAGTTGTGCTTAGTCTAGTGGACTTCATAGGGAAGTGCATCTTCAGTGTTCAGAAACCAGTCTAGAATCAGATGGATTACGTTATCTCTCTGTTTGTTTTAGGAGGCAGCCTACTTTTCTCTCTGTGTTGTTGGGGTCGTCTGTGGTGTTGTTCTGAACTCAAAAGTAGTAGTGTTAGGTTGCAACCTTCCCCAAAAAAGTGTTTTTAATCTAACATTTGTGTGTGTAAGAACATAAGAACATATAAGAACGGCCGTATCGGGTCAGACCAAAGGTCCATCTAGCCCAGTATCCT
>CM057846.1:109846553-109872660 GCA_030068395.1 Apalone spinifera | reverse complement strand
CTGGAATGGGTTACCTAGGGAGGTGGTGGAATCTCCATCCCTAGAAGTGTTTAATTCTCGGCTTGACAAAGCCCTGGCACAGTTGACTAAGTTGGGACTGGTCCTGCCTTGGGCAGGGGGCTGGACTTGATGACCTCCTGAGATCTCTTCCAGCTCTATGATTCTATGAAACAAAGTGGAGACAGCTCAGAGATAGTGTGTTAAAATACTAAGAGTACAGTTTCATGGGAAGTGCGAAAGAAATTGAAAGCAAAAACCTTCTGTAAAATCTGTCACCTCCCACCCCAGAAAACCAGAACTAATTTTAAATAAATATTTTACTATAACAAGACACACTAGACACTCTACCAAAAGAACTGGTGACAGTTGTATTTGAAAGAGGTACACTGAGGCAGAGATCATAAAAGCTGTGATCAGGGCAGTTTGCCCATGACTGATTCTCAGGGGTTACTTAGAGGAAAAACTTATTTGAAACTGCCAAATCTGAGCAATATCCTACTGAGAAAAAGGTATGAGGGAAATTTACCTCTCAAGAGCAGTGCAAGAGACAGAACAGACCTCAGGATTTTCTAGTCTGAGCACTTTATTTGAAAAAGAGTTTGTCTGGCTCACAAAAATCTCTCTCGCCTAAGATATCAACCAGTGCTAGTATAAAACATGGTTCACCATTCAGTCTTGACAGGCCCACAGGAAGACAGCATTCGGACTATAATATGAGACCTCATTTGAAAGATAAACAGGTTGCAAGTGAGAGCTTGTTGAGAAGCTGCACACTACTGTAAGTGATAAGGTAGAGGATGAGCAGAAGTTGAGGAATGGAGCATGTGCTAAGGCAGTACAAATAAACAATTAGGATACCGGCTTATCAGTGTCTAAATCCAATTGATGGACTAGCAAATGTATCATGGCTTTATTTCCAAATTTGTCACAGCCATGCCAAGTGTCTGTTCCTGTGCCATGTTCTATTAAAGACTGATGTGATAATGATGGCAGGAGAGAGGCCAACAGACTCGCTGGGCCCCTGGGCAAGATGTGGGGGGAATGGATCTGTGCTTCCAGAAGGGTATGTCTACACTACAGAGTTTTGTCAGAAATATGGCTGTGTTTCCGACAAAACTTGAGGAACGTCCACACTGCAATTACGTTCTTCCGCACGAAAATTGAAAGAACAGAGGGTTTTTTCCGGCATTGTTAATCCTTGTTCTATGAGGAAGAAGCCTTTTTCTGAAAGAGCTCTTTCGCACAAAGGCATGTGTGAACACGGAAGAGGGTGTTTTTTCACAAGAAAAGGAAAGAGGATAAAGCATGGGTGCCCTGGTGACCACTCCGTCCATAGCAATTACAGCTTATATGTGAGAGAGAGTCCATTCAGTCTGTAGGGTCTTTTGAAAAAGCAGATCGCTTTTTCAATACACTTTTTCAGTGTGAATGCTCTATTTCGGAAGAAGTTTTTTCGGAAGATCTTTTCTGAAAAAAGCTTCTTCTGAAACAAGCCGGTAATCTAGATGTAGCCGAAGAGGCGCTGGACCCTCTACTCCCACCTAACCCTGATAATATAGAACTGTTATTTCACAATATACTGATATTTTTGTGGATTTAAGCTATTCAGAGCTGATTATACAGCTAGGCTACGTCTACACAGGCACCCTTTTCCGGAAAAGGGATGCAAATGAAGAAAGTCGGAATTGCAAATGCAGCGGGGATTTGCATTTTCCCCGCTGCATTTGCATTAACATGGCTGCCGCTTTTTTCCGTTTCGGAGCTTTGACGGAAAAAAGCGGCTGTCTAGACAGGGATTTTGCGGAAAAAAAACCCTTTTCCGCAAGATCTCTTATTCCCTTTTAGAAAAGCTCCGAAACGGAAAAAAGCGGCAGCCATGTTAATGCAAATGCAGCGGGGAAAATGCAAATCCCCGCTGCATTTGCAATTCCGACTTTCTTCATTTGCATCCCTTTTCCGGAAAAGGGTGCCTGTGTAGACGTAGCCCTATAGTGGAACTAAAATTACTATAGAAACTTAATGTGAAGTGAAATGAACTGAAGAAAGATGTAAAAGCTTCCACTCTTGGTACCAGAACTTGTGACAGAAGAGAGGCCCAAAGCGTCACTTGAGAATAACTTTAGCTTTTTACAATGAGGGTGTAGCCATGTTGGTCCCATGATATTAGTGAGACATTTTTCTTTCATTGGACCAATACAAATAAAATGAGTTGGTCCAATAAGAGATATTTTATTGTCTACCTTATCTGCTTGTTAATGTAAGCAGAATCTGAATGAGATCTCCACTGACATCTAGTATTGAGCTGTGGAAGAGGATTTCAAGAGCTGATGTCCTTTGCATGGCTAGATGCTCAGCATGATGGGTTTGTTTGTTCCAAATGGTCACTTTTGGCTGGTATTGGAAACCCACGTCTCCTTGTTATAGGGGCAGAAGTAATAAAGCATTATCTGTGATGTGTGAATTGAGTGCAACAGAGCTGTGCCTGGCATATTCTGGTGGAGGGACTTGCTCTCAACAGGACAGCATTCATTCAACAGGGACATGGCTTCCAATGCCAACTTATTTGAGAGGTTGGGGACAAGTATTTGTACCAGGTGGTGCAGGCCTGGCTGTGGACATAATGTGACCTTTCCATGATATAATAGCAGTGCTAAGTTAGACTCATCTGAGAATCTTGTTTCATGCTACAGACCTGAAATCACTGATATCCAGGTCTAAATATTAGATCTACTTTGGAACAGAGTTTCTGATGGAAGAAGATTGCCTAGCATGCACCAGCTTCCCCACCTACAACTGAAAACTGGTTTAAGTGGGGGAGTGGGGCCTGAAAACATCTGGGTGGAGCACCATGGCAAGCAGAGTGATTGGCAAGGAGCAGTGCAGCCAACAGGGTGATTGGTAAGGAGCAGCAAGCCCAGCAGCAGAGCATGCAAGGTGCATCCTTACCCCCCGCCCTATGAATGCTGAGAGGTGAATTCAGCAGATGAACTTCTGAACTCTAGGGTTGCACTGACCAACAACAGCAATTGTGAGTGGGGTACAAAGAAGGGACAGGCATGTTAAAGGGACTTTTGGGCTGTTCATCTAAGAACCTGAGTGGAAAGGACACTGCCCAGATTATTTGGGTTGGATCTTTTGGGCTCATGGTTTGTTTATGAACTCTCCTTGTGGCATTTTCCCAGATCCACGCTGAGTTACTTTTATTAAACTTTTTGCTACACTCTGACTCCTGTGTTTGCAAGAGGGGAAGTACTGTCTGTGAGAGGCACCTAGGAGGTGACATGTAATTGTCCCAGGTCACCAAGTGCGGACTTGAGCCAGTTTTGGTGTCTAGTTGTTGAAAATGTAGATACTGAACCTAGCCCTTGTTGTTGCCAACTCAGTCCAGCAGAAGGGTTACGTTAGCTTAAGGAATTTGTGGGTGACTTATAAGTCAAATAGATTGACTGCATGTTATATTTTGTTTGTTAAAATATTGGTATGGCATTATATGTACCAGGAGGGTGTGTAAAAGTATGAGGGTAGTGATATTTTGTAACTTTAAAAACAAGTAGTCCTATAGCACCTTATAGGCTAACAAATATATAGTATCATGAGCTTTCATGGGAAAAACCCACTCCTTCAGATGTGCAGAGGGGGTATGTTATTCATAAGGGCATGTTTGGGTTAGATGTTCTTTTGCCCTATATCATAAGGATGGAAGGTCCCCGAAAAGCATCAAAGGGACTTGTATATGCTTTACAATAGAGCTTGTGCAAGCTGCATTTTTTAAGATTAAGTTTAATAAAACTTAGTATTAAAAGTGTCTCTGGTCTTGGCATGTAAGCTTATGATTGGTTTGTACACCTTCAGACTCTTCTATTCATAGTAAGAAATGAAGCAAGAAGGCAATAAGGTTACCAACTTTCCCAGATTGGCCTGAGTGTCCAGGAACTACAGATTAACCTTTAATGAAAGATTGCCATGGGATGGAACTGCCAGGAATATGTCCAATCAAAATGGGCAACTCAAGCAGGCAGAGTTGTAGGAAAGAGGTCTATCTTAAGCATGCTGAATGGACAGTGTTAGTTCCTAAAACTATTCAGTTTGAGAGCTAGCAACTTGGCCTTTGCTTGCATTCTTGAATCTCTTGGTGTCACATTGAAATAGGTCCCTCTCAAAAACTGACCCACTTTCCATGGTGTAATTAGTCATAATACAGGTTGAACCTCCCTGGTTCAGCACCCTGGGAATCTGACTGGTCCTGAACCATGGAATTTGCCAGACCAAGGAAGGTCAATACTGGCCTGTCTACTGCCGTGGGGCTCTGCTCTGGTGGCAGCAGAGGGGATGGCATTGGCAGAATAAGATGGGTAGGGCATTCAGGGAAAGAGGCAGGATGGCTGCAGAGCCCCATGACCAGGGGCCACAAGCGGAGCCTCATGACCACTGGGGCTGCGTTCTTGGACCCCACTGCAATCCACAGTACTCCTGGCCTCTGGGCTCAGTATTTACCCTGCCTTTTCCACTAAGCACCCTCTATTGCCCCCTTTTCCTTCTATCTCCCTGAGGTCAAGTGCCTCAAATGATCTATTTACAACACTCTGGGAGGGTGGGGCACAAATTAGTGAGCATGGAGACCCAGCTTTTCTTCTTGGGTTCTCCAGCCCCAGAGCACCTGTAGGGATGCTGGACCAGGGATGTTACTGGACAACGGAAGTCCAGTTTATAGAGATCCCAGATTAGCTCAATCATGTGGTATAATTATCCTTCAATGCATTTGTCAGGGCCTGTAAATACAAAGCTGAGTTTCAGAGTTCTAGCCCATTGTTTCAGTGAGAGATGTTCAGAGAAAGTATGAAATCCTAGGTGACACACAGACTTTGTTGAATAATTCATAAAGCTGGAAAAATGTATACAATTTCAAGAGAAAATTAGCAGGAAGTGTAACTAGGAGTCATAAAACTTTAAGTCAGGACAAGTGGAATTCTAGGATTTTAAAATTTTCAGGGCTGATGGAAATAGCAGGAAGCAGTGGCAAGGAATTGTGGGAAGGGGAGATAAAGGAACTTCAGAGAGAGAGAGAGACACTGTGTGGTAGTTCTTGGGGTTGGGGTCAAAGAGCCTTGGAAGAGGCCTAAAGAAGCAGTTTCAATCATTAAGTAAAGTTACATCACAGACTGGCTGGCCAGAAAGTCATATGTAGGTTACTTCTGAGGGGGAAACTAAGGGATGGTAGGACAGAAGAAAGAAGTATACTTGAAGGAAGAGAAGCAAGGAGAGTATGTGACCACACCTGTTGCTTATTTTGTCATCTAGAACCTGACCTGCAAGTGTGGACTGGAGAAGACTTGAGCTCCGATGTACCACCAGAAAACATTGCTTTTATACAGTAGCAAGGAAAGAAGAGATGGAATTCATGTATGGACTTTTGTTACCTTGGACTTTATTTACCCATGGGGGAAAGCTGGAGTTTAAATTACCAATAGGAAGATAAATGAAGACACACTTCCATTTTCATGGTATTAAGGTAAGGCACTGTAACAATGTAGCACCGAAGGTAGGGATAGAAGGGAAAAAATATTTTTGTATGGGATCCCGTAATATTCCCATTTAAATCAGTGATCACAGTAATAAAGTACATGTTTCCCCCCACAGCTTTGCCTGCCCATTGCATCACATATGACTTATGAAACGGACCTTTAGGCCTTTTACTAAGGTACAAAATTATGCACAAATTTTATATAGGCCAAATGACTTGTTTTTTAAAAAAGGAACAGAACATTGTCAATATAATAGAAAAATGCCTGAATCCCAAAACACGCATTGATAACGGGGGGGGGGGGGCAAATTGTTTGGTAGTTGTACAGAATGTCACAACTGTTGTAACGAGATTGGTGAAAGAGACATTATTTCTAGGGGGAAAGAGGTTTAATGCATGTAGACATTTTTATATGGAAAATAAGAACCTGTCAACAAATACATAGCAACAGAATAGATTATATATATTCTTTATCCATCTAGTATATGTAATTACCCATCTAGTCTATGTAATTTCCATTGTAAAACCTCATAGGTTTTTCTCAAAAAAATTGTATTATGTAGATAATAGCTCTTTTTTTCCTTCTGCAGAATCTAGCCACCCCAGAGTCTCACATATCAAGAAGGTATCACTTTTGTGGGGCACTAGATTGAATGGACTAACTCATTATGTTGCCAAGATACACGCGGTACTGCTGAAAAGTATATAATAACTTTGAAAACCATTAATGAGAAGTTTATGGTAGTCATAGACTCAGACGTTTCTAGGTCACCAAGATGTCTGCTGTCAAGAGTTCCCAAGCCTCTAGATGATGCTGTAAAGAAAGATTCGCTCACTGTACCTGCAAACAGAGAAAGTGAGTACTTTAGCCTATTTCTTTGCTAGCTTGGTTCTGTATCTGTTTTGTAAAAGCTGCTGGAAAGCATCAGAGATTTAGCTGCCAGGTCTGAACTGCAGGGGTGGAATTGGCAGTAGTAAAAGCAAAAAGATTCAGCAAATAAAAGATAATATAGATTGTCTCCTGGTGTGCCTGTTTTCAAATTACTGTGTTTAAATGAACTTCTTGTTCTGCAAACTGTCTTTAATCTCTTGCTTGCTGGCCTCCAGTGACCTTTGCCTGATTTACTTTCCTTTTTTATTCTCCTGGCATTGCAAACTTTTATCTGCCGTCTAGTGACTTAAATATGGGTAAATACAGTGAATTCTTTTTATCCTCTTGGAAGCTTGAATTTTTGATTTTTCCAGCCATTTGGATAATAAAGCAGAATGAGTTGCTATGCTCTGTTTCATATAGCGTTGTGCATGATTTTGGCTTAAAGAATACAAAGGTTTGTGTAATATTTCTTCTATACTTTTTTCTTCCACTGCTTCTGGCAATGAAAAGATTGTTTATTTTAAAATAATTCAAAAGGTAACATTGAAAAGTTGGTGTTAATTTTCCTTTAATTCTCCATCCCCCATCCACATATATTATGACTTTGTCTGCAGAATTAAAAATAAAATTTAACTAACTTCTTTCTAATGTATGTAATTTGAATTATATTTAAATACTTCTATCTAAATGTGGGTGTTTGTCAATATTTGTCCATAGGACTATCATGCATTTGCAACAACTTTCATTAGAGGGGTTACCTGTTTAGTGTAGGTTGTTTTCTTTAATTCATTCCGGAATTTGAGGGTAACATACAAGGCCTGATCTAAAACCCACGGAAGTCAATGAGACTCTAGATGAGATCCATGTTTTTCTCATCTGTATCCACAGCTCGCTGAGCCAAAATACAGATTGGGAGAATGGCAGAAATAGTATGCTGAGCTCTTAAGAGGCACCTTCATGCTCAGGCAACATCATCTGCTCTCTGGTGGTCAGAGTTGCATTGATCAAATTGAGAAAAGGTGTGACCAAAACTTCTCAGCCAGAGGAAAGGCCCTTTCCAGGCAAAAGGAGAAAAGTAAAAAGGGGAGTCCCATTTAAGCCTCCCCCCCACCTAAAAAAGGAAAATTTTCTAGTGTGTGAAATGGCAAATCTAAAACTTTTACTCTTCAGTAACTTTGTGCAAAGTGCCAGGAGTTGTACTGACAATGTACAGGAGAAGGATATCTAGGTAAGGCAGCGTCTAGTCCTGAAGTTCTTCCACACTAAAACATCAATTTTTTTTAATTGGCAGTTAACATGGAGACAGCAGTCCGGGGACCATAGTTAAGAAGAATGGCAGTAAGTAGTAGGAAGAAAATCTGCTAGTTCCTTGAGTAAAATAATCAAAGGTTGAGAGCTCCTGTTACAAGGACAATTAAAAGTAGGTCAGAGGAAAATACAAAATTAAACTTGCAAGTTATAAGACAAGTAGCATCATCTAGAGGTTAGAGCAAAGGACTGGAACGCAACCGACCTAGATTTTGTTCTCTGCTTTATTAACATGCTCTTGCCTCCATCTCTCTTACTTACATTAGCCCCCATTACTGTACTGTATGAGTATCTCACCATTTTCAGTATGTTTATCCTCAACACTCCTGGGAGCTATTATCTTTGTAATAGAAATGGGGATTGAAAACACAGATGATGTGATTTGCCTAAGGTACAAGGGAAGTGAACCAGAGTGTCTTCAGAATCTCAGACTCACCACCTTTCCTCTCCTTCCCCATCTTAGTTAAGTAGGTTATGCCCCCTTCCTGTAGATATTTACATAACATTCATCCCATTTACATCTGAGCTATTCAGTTTAACATTGTGCTGGTCATACAGTTCAGTATGTACTTAAGTTTTTGCAGGATAAGGATGTAAATTTTCTGACTCTTCCCTCCCTCCCTCATCAGTAAATTGATCACAATAAATGGCTATCTGACAGAAACATTGTAAGACTGTATACCATGTAATAGGTTAAGAAGGTTGGAAGGTGCGCTAAGTTAGTTGTGTGATTATTTTATTATAAGTGAATGCCACCTGCTTTTTCTGTGCATCCTAGCAGATTTTAAATGGAGCAGAAGAGGGGAGAAAGAAGAAATGTTGAAGAGCATATTTTCACCTTCTCCTACTCCACTTACTTCTGCTGGGAAAGGGAAAAAAATGAAAAGCATTAAATGAAAGGGATTGAGTGAATCAGAGAACTGAGGGAAAGGAGATGTAAGAAATAAAATGTGCCCCCCATAATAGAGAGCAAGTAAAAATAAAGATGAAAAACCAGGTGTGGATATCAGAACTGCTGCAATAGGCAAGGTTGCTCATATTTAAATTAGAAGTTGCCCACATATTATTTTTTCCCCCTTATGGACACAAGAGATCTGTAATCTGAGTGAAACTAATGCCATAGAAACAAGGAAGAAAAGCTAACAGAGTAAAAATAAAGTGGGAAATAGTACATTCAGCGAGTCCAACAGTTTAACTAGATTTCTGCCTTCTATGGGTCTTAAGTTGCCCTTTTTTGTCTTATTTTCTCACACCTTGGACAAGCTATTACTTTGTGCCTGGCTTTTTAAAATAATTCATTTCATAAAGAAGAGGCTTATTGCTCTTTCACTTTTGAATTTCTTCTAAAATAAACTTGATACCAAACTCCCTGACTGGAATATCTGACACAGGCAAGGAAAGTTGGATTTTTTAGAAGAAAAATCAATCCTGATTTAAGAATTGCTAGTAATGGGGAATCAAATGCAATCTTTAGGAGGTTGTTCCAGTGATTTAACTGCCACTATTAAAGGATTATGCCTTATTTATAGGGCTGTAAATTAATGCATGTTAATACCTGCAATTTAACACAGGGCAGAATTAACGCGTTAAAAAAAATTAATGCATATTAATTGCAGGCGTCTTGCATGTGCAGCACTGCCCCTTTGAGTGGTGTGGTGGCATTTCAAAGGGGCAGCACTGCACAGCTGACTCCTGACTCCCTGTGGTGCTACCCCTTTGAAATTCTGCAGCAGCATTTCAAACGAGTAGTGTCATTCAGCTGACCCCAGGTTCGCTGTGGTGTATCAAAGGGGCAGCACAACATGTAGCCTGGGGTCAGCTGGAGTTCCCAGCTGACCCTGGCTCCATGCAGGCTGCCCCTGTGAAACGCTGCAGCAGCCAGTTTCAAAGGGGCAGCTCCACTCAGAGCCTGGGATCAACACTATACACTTTGTATTCTGTGTTGTAATTGAAATAAATATATTTGAAGAGGTAGAAAACATCTAAAAATATTTAAGTAGATAGTGTTCTTATTATTGTTTAACAGCACAATTAACTGTGATTCATTTTTTAAATTGTGCAATTAAGCACGATTAATTTTTTAATCGTTTGACAACCCTACTTATTTACAGTTGAAATTTGTTGACCTTCTGTAACTCTGAATTGAACTTGGGACCTCGTGCATGAGCATTGTGCTCATGGGAGCATTGTGCATGAGCCTCTACCATATGAGCTAAAAGTCAGTGGCGTTAGCTAATGCTGAAGTACAGACTCATTATTCCTTCTGTAAGGACTTGTTTATACTAGGGAATTATTTTGAAAAAACTTAGTTATTTTGGGAGTTATTTCAAAATAGTGTGTCAACAATACAGAGAAGCCTCAAAATTAATCTGAGTAAGGCTCCCTTAATGTGGGTGGGCTACTTCAACTTAGAGCCCCAGGAAGCACTGGAGAGTAATTACTTTAAATGTCTCTGGAGAGTAGTTATTTCAAAATGGCAGCACTGGAGCATCCATACTATCACTATTTCAAAATAACTATTTCAAAATAAGTGTTATTCCTTGTGGAAAACAGGAGTTATTTTGAAATAACCAGACCCTTATTTCCAAATAATGGGCTTGGTAGTGTGGATGCTCCGCTTGTTATTTCGAAATAAGGGGAGTTACTTCAAAATAACTCCCTAGTGTAGACCAGGGCTAAGTGGTCTCAGTGACACTAGATGGGACAGTACCCAGACCCCGGCCTCCATGCTGTGCTGTTGATTTGAAATGCCACGTGCACCCCAGGGTTCCCTATTTTCTTTGTTCCTAAATGTGTAATGTTACATTTTTCTGTATTAAAATGCACAGCTTTCTTGCATCCAGCATTACCAAGCAGTGTAGATTGTTCTGTATCAGTGTCCTGTCCTCTTCATTATTTACTCCTATCAGAGATCTTTTTTTATTCTCATCCTGGTTGCTGATAAAAATGTTAGGTAGTGTAAGATCAAAAAAGTGATTCCTGTGGGACCCCACAGGTAACATACATGCTCAGTGATGATTCCTCATTTACAGTTACATTTTTATGCCCATCAGTCTGTTTTTAATCAATTTGTCACATTAATTTTGTATTCACTTTTTGTAATCAAAATGTTCTGTGGCACCAAGTCAAATGTCTTCTAAAAGTCTATTACATCAACGTTATTGCCACAACACCATCAAACAGAGTTGTAATTCCACCTTAAAAGATACCTAGTTAGAAAATATCTATTTTCCATAAGCCCATTTTGATAGGTTTTATAAATAATGCCATACTTTAATTCTCTGTTATTCAAGACTTATATCATCTACCCATTATTTTCCCTGGGATCAGCATCAGGATAACAGCCCTGTTATTGTCTAGGAAGTCCTGTACTTATATATTGGCACAACATTAACTTTATTCCAGTGTCCTGGAACTTCCACATTGTTTCATTAAACCATTTAAACTCAACATTAACAGTCCCTCTGAACTTCTTGGCTGGCTCTTTAAAAAATCTTGGATTCAGGCTACTCAGACCTGCTTCTTTAAAAGATCTTTAATAGCTGCTGTTTAACATCTCTCTGAACTACTGTTGGACTGTAAAATATTTCATCTTACTCCTATGATATAATTATATCTGGTTTTTCCCAACACATAAAAGACTTATTTATTAAACACCTTCTTCCTTGTCTGCACTTTATCTCCAATCCTACCATTTCCATCTGGCAATATACCAGTCCCATTATTGGGATTCTTTTTGTTCCAAATGTGCTCAACAAAAACTCTTCTTTATTGTATTTAACTCTGTTATATTGAGATTCACAGTGGAATATATCTGGAAAAAAATTAATTTTATGTCAAATATCAAGGTATGAAAGTGGTACAAAACTCTCTGTTCCACTCTGCCTAGGCTTTGAGTGTATCTAAGGTTGGAAAAAGACAAAATTGACCGTACACAAGACTGACGAAGTACAGTGGAAGCTACCATAATGAGAGATTCAGCCATTCGCATTAATGCCTATTGAGTGATGCTCTGTATGTGGAGCTTTTATCAATTCCCCAGAAGAATGAATGTATTTGTGGAAAGCTGTCTTCTTCTCTGCCTGCTCCCTGGGATTGATTTATTCTGATAATGGGACAAGTTTAGTATGTGCACTCTGAGGGACAGATTTTTGTGTCCTATTTTGCATACACCAGGGCTTAAGAAAATTCCCACATACCGAGGATACTCTTTTATCTCACTTTTAGGTTGTGTTCTTCTCATTTCAGATGATTTCAAAGCCCTGGACACACCATGGGTTCCCCAAACTGCTCAGCTTGCATAAATGAAAAGGACTGCAAGCACACTACAATGTTTGGGACAATTTTGAGTTAAGCAAAAAAACTGTGGGATGCTTTCTGCTGTATATTTGTGTCCCTTTCAGATGTTTCTCTGTAGATTACACCACCCACTGGGCAGTTTGGCTGTCTGCCATCTTCCCTGTTGTCCTGCACTAAGTCATGTTTTTCTGAATGATAAGAAGGTTGAGCCTAATATTTTTAACACCTGGATTCTTTCTTGAAGTGCTCAAATTCATCCTTCAAAGTTATGTATATTTGAGTTATTTTCTCTGCTCTGATTATTGTTTACAGGGGGACAGGAGGAAGGGCCTGAAAATGTATGTGGATGTGATTCTCTGCATCCTATTTACCACAAGTAACTCCCATGTTGTAGTGAAGAGAACACAGAGTTAAAAAGCAGGTTCCATATCCTTTCTGCTACTTACCTGAAGTGTGACCTTCAGGTCACTTTCCCTCTCTGCACTCAATTTTATAGCAAAACGTTTAAGCACATGCTGATTTTTGAGCACATATCCCACAGCTTCACTTGAACTGTTCTCAGGCTTAAGTGTTTCGCTGGATCAGTGCCTAAAAAGTTGAGCCCTTTTCAAAATGGAGTTCCCTGCATGTGTTTCCCTTTCCAACTTTTACTTACCTTGTCTGCTTAGATTGCCAGATCTTTTGGGACAGGAACCATTTCTTCGTTTGTGCATGTGTGTGCATGCACACATCTAACACAATGGGACCTTGATCTCATTTAGGGTTTTTACTGGATTTCAGTAGATGTTTTGCAAGGATTTCCATTTCAGAGCCCTTCTTTTAGATGAAAATGGTGTTGCATTCCTCCCAGCTCCTTTAATTATTCTTTCATGCTAATTATTATTATTTCCCTCTTAATTTCACACACACTCTTCCTCTGATTGGGCTTTATAGCAGCATACTTTTTTTTATTCTGTCATCTTAGACTTCAATTTTGAGCGTTGTACATGATATATTGGGCTGTTGTTGGTTTTGGTTCTTAATTTTCAATTCCAGCAAGAAAATATTTTCAAGTGAAAATCAATATTTTTCCCAAGCCCTTATCTTTGACTACTAGTAAAGAGAGTGGTATGAAGTCACAAAAACAAATGTCAGTGGTCCATATTGGTCTAAGGTTAGAATTGTATAGGGTTTGTGTTACTACAGTGTATTTAATAGTATTTAATAGATGGAAACGGCCTTGAATAAAAACATTTCTGAACTAGATACTGTCCAGCTTTGGGGAATATTTAATCTGAATCCAAATGAAGGACCCGAAATAACAGTACTTTATTTCTATACCCATGTTGGTCAATGATGGTCTAAGAACATTACATAAAAATCAGGAAAAAAATGACAATATCAAATCAGTGTGCTGTATGGGGCCATTTTGGGGGGAATACAAGGTTTTCTTTAATCCAAAGATACAGCCATTTTCAAGGTCTTTGTAAAGCCTGGAAGGAGAGATGTTTAACAAATCTTCAGAGACAGTGCTAAAGCATGAAGTTACTGTTTCCACTTTTTCTCATCCCAGGTATCAAGAGTTCTAATTTCTGATTAAGTAGGACAAGATGGTACATTGGAATTCCCAAAGCCTTGGAAGATACTTTGGGACCTAATCTATTAAATACTTTAAAATGGATATAAGCAACATATTTGGGGTGGATGATTCAAACTATGGTGTGGGTTCATTCCTAGTATTTGGTATCCATCATTTGTTTTCCCCCTCCATAACTTCCAAATCAAAATTACTTATTTTAAATTCAAATGATTTTTCTAAGTGCCAGTCCTGCAAACTAGTCATATCTGAACCTTGTGATAGTTCAGGTTTTGCAAAAGTCACAAAGTCGAAGGATTGCAAAACTGGGCTATGTTTTTGCATCTCCTGGACTTGTCCTCTAATTTGAACTGATGTTCTAAATTGCCCTATGTATTATGCATGAGATGCCCCTCATCCTAAAAGCTAAACTAGCACAAGTAGTTGCTCTGTATAGTACTCTGTATAGTACAGTATTTCATTTGGTTTGGAATTCTGTTCTCTCGCTCTTTTTTTTAATTAGTGTACATCTGGAATAATCCACTGACTTCAATGTCACTTTGCTAGATTTACATCCCTAACTTTGTCCCTTTTTTTAGATCTTCTCTCACTTGTTTATTCTTTTTACATAGTCTCAACTTTTGTGCTCCTAGTACACCCCAACGATGTTCACATTTTAGCAGAACTTTTGAATCCTCATTATTGAATAAGGTTAAAATTAAGCAAAACATTGGAATGTTTAGCCATAATGCCAGTTCATATTTTCTCATACAGGAATTGGTTCATTTGCTAAATTTTGCATTAGAAACTGAAAACTAACACAAATACCAGAGACTGTATTTAAAAGTACATAGATTTTGACTGTCAGTAGATTTAAAATTTGAGGATGGAACACACCATCATGATCATGAGGTCTGACCTCATGCACGTTGTAAGCCTTGGAACCTCACTCACCCATTCCTGAAATAGACCCACACACTCTGGCCAAGTAACTGAAGTCCTCAAATTTTGACGTAAATATTTTAAATTTTATACAATCCACCATTTACTGTAGTTCAAACCAGAACCACAAACAGGATTCCAGATTAGATTTCTCTAGTGCCTCGTACTTTGGTATAACACTTCCCTGTCTCTACTGGAAATACATCTCTTAGGATTGCATTAGGCTTTTTCATGGTCACATCACACTGGTGGCTCAGATTCATCGTATGATTGTTCAGAGCACCCAAGACTTCCTATTTGTCCTCCATTGCTTCCAACTGGTAAATCCCCAGTTTATAGAAAAAAATTCTCATGGCTAGTCCCTAAGTGTAAGACTTTACATTATTAATTTCATCCCATGCTACAACTCTAGTTGTCAATGTTGTTCAAATCTCTTTGTATACTTTTCTGGGCCACCTCCTTATTGGCAATATCTCCCAACTTTGTGGCGTCCACGAATTTTATTAGCACACTGCCACATTTTATGCCCAGATTATTGAGAACAAGACTGGTCCAAAGACTAATCCTTAAGAACTCTACTAGGGCATATCTACATTAGGAAATTACTTTGAAATACGTTATTTTGAAATAATAACTCCCGAAATAACAATTTTGAAATCGTGCTATTTCTCATGAGAAGCAGGAGCTGTTATTTTGAAATAACAAGCCTGTTATTTCAATATAATGGGCCTGGTAGTGTGGATGCTCCTCTTGTTATTTTGAAATAGGGGGATTATTTCAAAATGCCTTGCTAGTGTAGACCAGGGCCTAGTAATCTCCTTCCAACCATACAGTTCATCTTTCATCACATCCTCTTATAGTCTTCCCTGTAATCAGAATCGTCTTTCGATTCTCATATTAATTTCCATATTCTCTAATTTTAATAATTTTCCCTGTGAAAATGTATTAAATGCTTTACTAAAATTGGGGTAGATTAGATTTACTACATTTCCTTTGTCTAGATAATCTGCTATCTTCTCAAAATACAAAATCAGGTTGTTCTGGAATGATTTACCTTTTGAAAAACCATGCTGTATTTATCCCAATTATTGTTTACCTCTCTTAAATTGTGTCTCTTGAAATTTGTTCCAAGATCTTGCATGCATTTGAGATCAAACTAATATTATATATAGGTCTCTCTCTCTCAACTATAAGTACTCTTTATGGGTATGTCTGCATTCTCATTAAATACCTGGGACTGATCTGTGCCAGGTGACTTAGACTAGGGGGCAGTTTAATCGCAGTGTGAACATTCAGGTTTGTAACCTCTTGTACCCATCCAATCTCTTGTACCTTTCCTACTCTCAGGGCCTTAGAGACAGGGCTCAAGCCCGAGACCAAATGTCTACACTGCACTTGAAAAACTATGAGAGTCTAAGGGTACTTCTACACTGCAGAAGATGATCTAAGTTGCTGCTGTCGATTTTCCAGGGTTCAAATTAGCCGTCTAGTGAAGTCAGCTAATTCGAAGTGAGAGGGGCACTCCAGTCGATGCCAGGAACCCTGCTTCCATGAGGAGTAAGGGAAAGTCGAAGGACGAGTGTTCTTCCTTCAATTTCCTGCAGTGTAGACAGCACCAAAAATCGAGTTAAGCTACTTCAACTTCAGCTATGCAATTGACGTAGCTGAAGTTGTGTGGCTTAATTCTATTTTGTCCTATAGTGTAGATATACCCTAAATGAGTTGGCATGGAGCATCAGAGGATTTTTAATTGCAGTACTCTGTATATCAGTAGTTCCTAAACCCCCATTACCTAGTCTGCATCTTCTTTCCCTGGGAATTGTGGATGGGAGACCGAACAGGGACCAAGGCTGAGAGTGGTGCTGGGAACAGGGACAGTGGGGCTGACCCATGTTCCCTCACCACCATGTAAGGGCCTCCTTGGGCTCTGCTGCACCCCTCTGAATATTTTTTCTGCATCCACTGGGGGGCTGTACCCCACAGTTTGGGGATCACTGTGGTACATTTTATACAGACAATTCTCTGGTCATCTGTTATGACTCCAAAGTTTATGGATTCATTAAAATCTTTGTGTTGGGCAACTGTTTGTCTTGCTTACATCATGCATATGGTCATTTCTACTTCTATTGCCTTATGCACATTAACCATCCTGCCGCTACCACCAAGCTCCTCACTCTTCTTATTAAAAATGAAGGCAAATTATTTGTTTAGTTGTTGGGCAAAACCCAGATTATCTTTAATCTCTAGCCCGCCCTCAGGGTTTAGTGGTCCCACTTCTTCTTTCCTTTTTTTTTCTTTTTTCTTTTTATGCATATGGCCAAAGAATCTTTTACTGTTGGTTTTAATTTCCTTTTGCAAGGGTTAACTCTGCTCAGCTCTTGGCCATTTTCACCGTATCCCTACATTTCAATCTGCAAAATATATCTTTCTTCCCTTAAGAACCTGTTTAATATGCTCAGTCATCCAGCATAGTTTGCAACCATTCCTTCCACTTTTTCCCCCTCGCTTGGAGCACAGGTTCCAAATAGTTTCTGCAACTTTGACTTAAAGTAATTCCAAGCATCCTCTACATTTGGATCCTTGTTTTCAGTCCAGTCAACTTCGCTGAATAAATCCCTTAATTTCTTAATGTTTGCCCTTTTGAAATCAAGGGTCCTAGTTGAAGACGTATTTTTGTTTTAATTTAAACTGAATTAATTAATGATCACTTGAATAAAGGTTGTCCTTGACTTACCAATATTAGCCATAAAATGGAGTCCTTTTCTTGTTGGTTCAGTGAATATTTGCTAAAGGAATTTGCTATCATGCCCAGGAATATGTAATTTATATCTAGGAAATTAGTCTTCCATACTCAAAAAATCCCCATAATATTTATTTAATTAAAAACAATTAAAAGTCTCTTTCATTTCCACTTTGGATATGGGGGTCCGTAGCAGATGACAAGCACAATTCCAGTGGCGCTTGTACTATTTTTTTCCAAGGTGATTTTGACCCAAACAGATTGTTTTATCCATTCCACACACACAGATAACCCATTCTATTCACATGGCCCTAGCTGCAAAGAGCCTCTGCTGCCTTACTTCCTCCACATATCCCATCACCTGTTGCAGAGGCCAACACCTGCTCGCTTCTCAAATTTCAGCATTCATCTTTCCTTACCTCATTTCATAGTGACTCGATCAGTGTTTATATTCAGTAGAGAAATTGGCTGAAGTCCTGTAAGTCAAATTTGTATACCAAACCTGATCCAGGCTCCTGGGTTGAGTCCATCTCTGCATTCAGTACCCATCAGATACAGATCTCTTTGGAGAAATTTTACAAGGGCAATTTTTTCACATCCCTCATTCTTTTTACATATTTTTTTAAAATAATAACCACCTCTAAAAAACAGACTCTTAAACCCAATTCATGCTTGCATAAATAGCCATGACAACAGTTGAGCTAATGCCTCTGCACCAGCTGCAGAGAACAGATCAGCCTCTTTCCATACTTATAAGCCTAAAATGCATTTAACCCACTTTTAACTTGGTCACCAGCTGTTTATACTCATGCTTGTAATATAATTATAACAACAGACAATGGTTATTTTAGCTAGTCCAAGGGAAATCAAAGCAGCTTGTAGGCAGGCATACAGAAGCTTAGTTTTCACCCAAGAAATCTTTTGTGGTGTTGTCAAGTACACTGCCAACAAGCTACAGGTGCACACCACATGAGTAGGTGAAAATATAATTGGGAGGGGTGTGATGGTTGTTCTGAGCCAATAATAAGTTTATCCCAGTATGCATTTTTGCATCTGTTATAAACTGACACATTTATACTAAGGTTTAAGAGAACTAGGGCAGGTGAGAACATCATTCCCTCCTAAAGACTATGAGAGGGGGAAAAGACCTATGCTGTCTCAAAAAGACAGCAGAATTGGATGAGTGCCAGTGACTAAAAAGTCTTGCTCTCTTATATTAAAATGAATTATGTTTGTATTTGATAAATGCACCAAACACCCACACAAAGTTTGAAGGATAATTGGCAGAGTAAGTCACCTTTCAGGAGTGGGTCAACCCTTAAACTCTTGTATAGCATCTATTTTATCTCAAGTTCTGCAGTCATTTAACTACTTTTATATTTCTGTCAGTTGCTGAACTCACATGTTTTAATATCTTTAATCCATTGTGAGAGTACATTATGAATGTGATGCAATCCAATTTACTCCAACAATCCAATTTTGTTCAACAGTACGTGTATAATGAATCCTCCATTAAGTGGAAGAGAGGCAGGACTCATCTGTGTTACTACTTTTGTTTGGAGAATCTGTTCTAACATTAAAGATGGCTATTTTGAGCTGGCGAGCCAGTTATCTTGCACACATTTTTATGGTTTTTTTAATAAATATCTGTTGGGTATAGTAATCTCTTCTGATATTAGAAAAAAAGCACATATACACCTTGATTTGTTCTCTTTTTGTATGGGAAAAAATTAAATAAAAAAAATGTTGTGTCCAAATTATCCTTGAAAGCACATGAACAAAGATACCCCTGCATTAAACAGGCCTTCATAAATATATATGATGAAAGAATTTGGCACTATATTTAATTATAGCTGGGTGTCATTAAGAAATGGGTTTTCAAAGTGTTTGTATGCACCTATTTTGACATTTCTAGAATATTGCTCTCGTAAAATCAGATTTTTCCCTTCTCTTTCTGCACAAAGATTATTTAATATTTTTAAAAGTTTGAGTGAAAAGAGTTTGATTTTTGAGGGGAAAATATCAGTGCTGTTTCTTTTAAAAAGATTTTAATAGCATTATGACTGAAAAAATCAAGTTATGGGCATGGATGCCCAGGTGTTAAATCCTAAAAGCTGTGAGGTCTCCTAAGTTCTCATAGAAGTTAGTGGTAGTGAGCACCTAGTAAGAACCTGCAAGGAGGTTTACAGGATCTGTCAAAAAAGGCTTTCTTTCTCGACAGATCCCTCTCTAGACTGTGGCTTTTTGCTGACAAAGTGCTGAGTTGGCAAAACGTGGTGGCCATTTTTATGCAAATTAGGCACGGGATATTTAAATCCCTGCCTCATTCGCAATGTTGACCTGCCTAATCTGCATCCCTCTGCCGACAGAGGGATGCAGTCTAGACATACCCTTATGGTGTGCCCATGGCAGAAGTAAAATCAAAACACAAACCGATGAGATGCACATGTTCTCAACTTGGCCTATTTATTTTCTCAGAAAAATTGCCTCTAATCTACAAACTTAGTTGTGGATTCTGTACTAATTTTTGACAATGCTCTGGAGCTTGCAGATTAAAAAAAGGGTTATGAGAGTAAAGCATTAACATTAACCTCTCATTTTATGGTGAGGATGGCCGTGACACAATTATTTTGAACAACAATTTCCAATATTCAGTCCTTCCAAACTTTCTGACACCTTCAGCTTTCTGACTGAAATTTTCTCTGTCTGAGCATTAATTTGTTTCTAAAGTAGGAACAAAAAGACTTCAACTATTTAGTTTGAGGAGAATGGGGGGGGGTACATTTTTACTAAAATTAAACAGTTAAACAGCCTTAATTTTTAAAAGGTCAGCTGAAATGACTGTACTTCAAAAAATGAAATTTCTCCAGGAGATCACCCTTGTTGAGGGGACGAGGAAGGAAATTGGTTTTGATTTGGCTAGTTTGAGTGATCTAAAATTGATATATAAGCATGTGCAATTGATTTTCCTCCCTCCTGCCCTAACTTGTTAAGTGCACATCCAAGCAAGGCTTTTCTGTGTGTATGTGCACAGCAAAGTTAAGTTGCAGTAATTGCCTAGCATACAAGGTTGGAACTGACCCTATGTGTGTCTACCACTCAAGAGACTGGCAGAGCTCTCTTGCCTTGCCTCTGTGGATCTTGTAAGGCTCTGACAATGCCTTCTGTGTGATTTACAAGGTGCTCCTTCCTCTGCCCCTAACCTCAAGAGTCACAATTATGGTCTGGCAGACTGAATGTTGATGAGTACACTGGAAACATACTGAATTCAATTACGCTCCAAACAGGAATTTGTAAAATGCATAGAGGCACACAAAGGTTCATGCAGATCATATAAGAAAAAGTGTAGGGTTGCCAGGTGTCCGGTTTTGAACCAGACAGTCCGGTATTTGAGCTTTCTGTCTAGGAAACAAATTAAGAAAATACCAGACATGTATCATAAAATTGTAAGTATAATGCACACCTACGTATAATGCGCACCCTGACTTTGGAATCTTAGCGTAATGAAAAAATCTGAACTCCTATGTATAATGTACCCCGGGGTTTGAAGCCATCGAGCTTAGCGGCCCCACAACTTCTGCCAACAGGTGGCTGTCCCGCAGCTAGGAGCTGACCCGCCAGCACCAAGCCCAGCCTCGCCCACTTCCTGGAGGCAGCCCGGGGATGCAGGAGAGCGGGAGGGAGGGACACGCTGCTCCCACCAGCAGGCTCGCCCAGGAAGCCAATGGCGGAATTTGAAACCTGCCCCCCAGACAGCCGTGCCAGTACCAAGCCCAACCTTGCCTACTTCCCGAAGGTGGCCACGGGCTGCAGGAGAGCAGGAGGGAGGGACACGCCACTCCCACCTTCAGGCTTACCCGGGAGGTTCGGGCTGCACAGTCTCTTCCCTCCCTGATGCTCGCCGAGCTCACGCCTGCTGTGGGGACCCCCGGGCGCAGCCTAAAGGAGCACCAGGCAGGCAGCGAGCCAGGGTGCTGCCAAAATAAAACATTAAAAAATAACACCTATGTATAATGCACACCCTGACTTTGACCCAAAAAAAGTCGGAAAAAAGTGCGCATTATACTTGTGATTTTATAGTAAATGTCCAGTATTTTCTAATTAAGTTTTATTATTATCATGAGTATCAGTATGTAATTGCGTACTGTTTGGCTCGTAGACACGCTGCGTGAGCATGTCTACCAGCTAGGCAATATGCAACTAGGCAGTAGAGAGGAGGGGGACAGGGCAGGATGGAATTTCCAGGACCAGACTCACCTGTGCGTCCCACCAGGACCGTGCGTGGGGCAGGCAGCACCCCATGATCTGCGTGCACCCGGGCCAGCCCCGCTTCCTACCGGCCAGTTTTCCCCCGCACCCTCCAGCTCCCTTCTGGTGAGCCCCGCTACCCCCAACCCCCTCCCGGCAACCCTGCTTCCCGGAGGCCAGTTCCCCCCCAGCCAGCCCCACTCCTCCCAACCCTGTCCCAGCTAGCCCTGCTTCCTGCCAACCAGTCTCCCCCCCCAACCACCTCCCAGCCAGCCCCCCCCGCCCCCCCACCAACCCCAATCTGAGATCGTGTGTCCGGTATTTTTTTAAAACCATCTGGTAACCCTAGAAAAGTGTGACCTTCTGTTTCAGTAGTTACAAAATAGTATGCTATCATGTAAGTAAAGGTGCTATCATAATGCACACACCTAGGAAGGCAGTGTTAAAATTTGAATGCCAATTACAGTTTAGTCCTTTGTGCTTGTTCTTTTCTATCATCTTCTTTTTCCTCAAAGAACAAGAACTGGAAGTTCATAGAAAGTATGCCACAAATTCCTGTCATGTTTTCTAAGAGTCCATTCGTTTATATAAAACAACAGTCCATCAAAGGACGAGTTTGACATTTTATTTCATAAGGACTTCATAATGAAGACTCTGTTTAAGAATATATGAATAGTTTGCTCATGATTTGATCTACTGCCATTTCCTCCCAGATCAAACTAATCTGAACTTAGGTATGCTCAGTGTTGTGCAAATGAAGAAAGTGGCAAAGTTTTCGACTCTATGGCATGATGTTCTGCTGCAGTCAGATGTTTTTTGTTTGTTTGCTTGCTGTGTGTGTGTGTGTGTGTGTGTGTGTCTGTCTGTCTTTTGTATGGAACATCACATCTTGCTTATTCCTATTATGGAGACATGCAAGTTTCTCTTGTAGTTCAGTTTTCAACAGTCCTCATAGCATGATCCCAATTTTGATTCTGCTGCTAGGAAAAGAGCTACCTGCTTGATATATCATTCCCAGTCTGTATAATGAATAGCCACAGTCTTGTCTTGAATAGCCACAGTCTTTCTTTTTTAATTCCTGGTAGCAAAAGCCCCACCAGTTGCAGTTTGGTGTTACTGCTCAGGCTGCAGTGAAGTAAATTGGGGAACTTATTATATCACATTGACCTCTGAGCTGTTGATACTTTGACTCCCCTATCAGAACTGAGCTTTCCCTTTATCATAATGTTGGCATTAGTGTTCCTACTCCACCATTAAACAAATTTCCCCAGTAAGAAAACTCCATTACCTACCGTGGTAACTCTCTCCACAAGTGAACTCACTTCAGTTCTGGACACATTACTGAATGTCCTCCCAAGCTAGCATAGCACCAGATTTGGGGGCAGGATGAGGAATGCAAGCAAGGGGAAGAGAATCTTGAGCCTTGTAGCAGGATCAAATAGGTTTTGCAAATGTACTGCAATCTGTTTGAACTACCTCTGCTGATTCATAGGCATGGCTTTAGACCATGGTGGAACTTTTCTGGACAAAATAGGCTGGGTCTACAGGAGTGTTCAGAAATAAAGGATGTCATTTTTCCTTCTTAGTTGTTTCCCTACAGATTCTCCATGCCCCACCACTGGAAGAGCTTCACTTTTAAAACAGTTCAGTGTAGACATTGCTAATTCACTTGTATTTGATCCTTTGGCTACAATGGGCACAGGTGACAACAGTTCCCACCTCCGCAAATCAGAGAAAAGAAGTTGTCATGACAGGCCTGGTGGAACTTAAGTTACCAAAAAGTAAAACTAGTTAGAGATTGGAAAATGTTGATTCCTCAAACCTGAAATGTTACCTAAAAAATAGCCTCTTGATGAATTGGAGGTAGGGTTCCATATGTTGGTATTTCCAAAATGATTTTTTTTCCAGAATTTTCAGTTTGTGAAGAATTTCAAAAATCATTGTACTGAATTCAGATCTAGAACTATACAAATTTCCCATCAGCTGGAAATGCTGAGTGTTGTCCCCCTCTATTCAAAAGTAATTTGCTCAGATTGCCCCTTCTTCAGCTCTTGGAACGCTTACCTCTATCTACCAAGATAGCTATATTTTAGGTAGGTCTGAAGATGAACTTTAGTGTATACTGGCTTTTGATCAGTTAGGATTGCTGATGTGACCTGAATATTCCCATACTTTCCCCCTGGTGCTGGAGTTTCCTGAAGTCTATCAGTAGTATATATAACTATTAAGGTGAAAATTGTTTGGAAATCAGACCTATAATCAGAGGTGAAAGTAAGCAGGTGTGTCCTGGTGTGTAGCTTCAGCAAGAGCTGGTTAAGCTGTGCCAAAGCCAGCAGGAAGCTATTTAAAGAGCTGGCAGGGGCCCAGGTTGCAATAAGACAGTACCGGTAAGAAATTTTAAGTTACTTTCATCCCTGTCTATAATATATTAGATATAGAATAAACATATGAAAGGTGAAAACTCCCATTGTTAAAGTGAATTTAGGATCTAACATATGTACCGTTCTGAAAATGGGATTTAGGCTCATAAATTACTTAAAATGCTTTTGAATTGTAAGTTTTACCTCTTGAGCCTTTGGCTACATCTATACTACAAGCCTTTTTCAAAAGAAGCTTTTTCGAATGAAACTTTCGAAAAAGCCTCTTTCAAAAGAGTCTAGACTACAAGCAGATTTTTCGAAAAAGCGAGCTGCTTTTTCAAAAGACAGTCTAGACACTCTCTCTTGAAAAAGCACAGTTTGCATTCAATAGCACCTTTTTTCAAAAGAGTACTTTTGAAAAAAGGCATTATTACTCATAAAATTAGGTTTACCTCGATCAAAAAAATTTCCGTGTTCTTTCAATTAACTTTCGAAAGAATGCAGCTGAAGTCTAGATGCAGGTGAAGTTTTTTTAAAATCACTACTTTAAAAAAAAAACACAAAAAAACCTGTAGTCAAGACATACTCTTTGTCTTTTTCTCAACTTTTTGAGTCTATATACTTGCCAGCAATAAGTTCATATGCATGCTGAATTTCCTATGTAAAGCTGGTGGGAGTTTTAAGTGCACAGCATTCCGACATCTGCAAATGTAGTAAGATATATGAACCAGGCTGTTGGTGTTCTGGTAGACAATCGCTAATAATCAGGAGGAAAACAGAAACTTTTTAAGGGATATCTAGAAGAATTGTTAAAACATCATAATGAAATCAATGTCATTCACTGTTATCCACTTCATCCTCCAGAGTTGATCAAATGGCTAATCATTTTTATCACTCGCTATATTTTGAAATTTCAATGACAGATTGGACCTCCCCGGTCTGGCAGTGGTCCCAAAGGTGGTGGTTTATCATACCAAGGGAGGTCCTTTATGGACCCCCTGCCACCAGCTCCCCGGCAGGCTCTCCACCTATCACCAGCTCTGCTGCCTTGCCACGACAGCCCACGGTGCCGCCATGGGGCTTCCAGCTTGGCCACAGTAAACCTCTGCCCTGCTGCTGGTGCTCCTGGCCCCGCCAGCCCTGCTGCAGCAGCATCGGTCCCACCAGCCTACAGTCCTACCACCGGCACTCCCGCTCCACTCCCCCCCAGCAGACTGCTGCTCAACCACTATTCCCAACCCTGCCAGCCCTACCAGGGCAGCTCCTGACCCTGACAGCTCTGCTGTAGCAGCCTGTAGTCCCGCTGCCAGGGTTCCTGGCACCACCGCAGCAGCCCACTGGCATTTCAGCCACCCTGCCACTAGCTCAGTTAGACTCCCACAGCAGAGCTCCCAGCCACTGGCCTCCCTGCAGCCAGCCTGGCTTTGTTCCCAGCCCCTGCAGGGCTCCTGCCTCAGGCCCTCCACCAGGTCTCTCTGGTCTAGCAAAATCCATGGTTGGACCAGGGAGTCCTGGTTGAGAGAGGTTCAACTGTGTTTGTATGAAATTTCTAAGAGCTACACTTTATGCTCCGTTTCACACACCTTGTTTCTTGATATTCTGCTGTTTCATCCTTCCAGTTACAGAAGCAGTTTTAAATGTTCCACAATGCTCTGTCCAAAAACAAAACCCAGAGAAACTGGACCTTTAATAATTCCATTCATCCGAAGAAATGGATTGTGCCCACAAAAGCTCATGATACCATCTACGTGTTTTGTTTAGTCTCTAAAAGGGTATGTCTACACAGCAAAGTTATTTCGAAATAACAGCCATTATTTCGAAATAACTTTCCTAGCATCTACACAGCCAAACCGCTATTTCGAATTTGGTAAACCTCATTCTACGAGGAATAACGCCAAATTCGAAATTGCTATTTCGAAATAAGTGCTGTGTAGCCACTTATAACAAAATAGGGGGCCTCCAACCTTCCCAGGGTGCCCTGATGGCCACTCCAGCCTCAACCAAGAACACTCCTTTCCCCGCACCCCCCCGGAGCCTTTAAAGGGGTTGACTCTGGCCACAGTGCCTGTGCCAGCTCCTAGCCTGCCAGCCCAGAGCCAGCAGTCACTGCCCCGACCCAGTGGCCCCAAAACATGAGCCAGCAAACCACTGGCAGCCAGCCCTCCACCGATCTCCAGGAGCAGTCTTCCAACTCCCAGGAGCCTGCCAGGGGCCGGAGAAGGTGGGCACCTTCCTGGTCCAGGGTGGAGATCATGGACCT
>CM057846.1:109795763-109817405 GCA_030068395.1 Apalone spinifera | reverse complement strand
CCATGCTACACAACCATATCATAAGCATCCAGGAACCCAGCCCTGCAATCAGCCGCGGTACCAACTCTGCCCACATATCTATACAAGCAAATTCATTTCTGGAGCCAACAACATAAGTTTCCATATTAGATGATCATACAACTGCACATCCAGCAATTTGATCTAGGCCATCAAATGCCAGTAATGCCCCACTGCTATATATATTGGACAAACTGGACAGTCCCTACGGGAAAGAATCAGTGGACAGAGATCAGATATATGTAAAGGGAACATACAGAAACCTGTTGGGGAACACTTCAATCTAAATAATCACTCTTTGAAAGATCTCCAGGTGGCTGTTTTATCACAAACCAATTCTACAAGTCAATTACACAGAGAGGTGTTGGAATTACTATTCATCCACAAGTACAATTCTCATGCTAATGGCCTCAATCAAGATGAGGGATGGCTGGGACATTATCAACCTAACATTCAATGAAGGTGCAAACAGCTCTTTATCTGCATAGATTCTATCTATTGCTATCCTTTGATCCTTATCCGCTTCTTTTCAACTATCCAATCTTCAGGTGTTTATAGATGCCAGTTCTGCCTACTTGTTTTTCCTTTGATATATTCATACCCTCTGCTCCTTGTTTCCCACCTCCCCCCCTCTTTTTTCCTCCTTCCCCCATCTCCCTTCTCCCCTATTTATTTTGGGTCTGCACATCCTAAACTCAAAACTCCGGTCATCTGAAGAAGTGGACGGTGCCCACGAAAGCTCATGATGCCATCTGCATATTTTGTTAGTATATAAAGTGCTACCAGACCATTTGTTGTTTTTTTGTAATTTGGCCAACCCTGTTGCCTGTTCTGGGGGGGGGGGGTGTCTTTTTCTCCCTCGCATTTACATTTTGAACAAAGCTTCTGTCCTGGACCTGCAAAATAGTTCCCAGTGACAGTTTAAGCATTTTATCCAGCTCTACTCTTAACTGAGTGGCAATGAAGGAGTTAGAATGATGTTTGGATTTAAGATCTTTTTACATTTTTGCTGTAGCAGATGCAGCTTCTTAGACTGGCAGAGACAAACTCAGACTGGCACACAAATAATGTCTCTAAAGCCAGCTTATTTAAAAGAGAGAGAGTGCCATTCATCCATCTTGAAAAGCCCTTCTTTAGTGTACTCTGTATGCCTCGAAATATACTGTGGACAAGCCAATACTCTTCTGTGAGGAAACAAAACAAGTCTGTGGTATGACTGCCATTGCAAGATCCAGTGACACGGATGCACAAGAAAGAGGATGCTTTCTTAAGGAGTCTAGGGAGTAGGGAAACAGTAGGCAAATATACTTGTCTACCCTGAGAAATGGAGCTAAAATCCCCTACTATTTTGCTACCATTGGCTCAGCTCCGCTGACAGTATTGAGAGAGCTAGTGTACATAGACAAAGTGCCATGGACAACCACCATGTTGTGTTAGACTTTACTGAACAATATTCAACAGCGCTATACTTGAAACACCTGTGTCACCTGGTGTCCTGCCTACATTACTGGTAGCAATGGTAATTTCAGCAACTAATTACTAGGATAGACATAGCCTATAAAGAAATCTATTTCAATGCTTGTTTTTCTTTTTCTAATTCTTCTCTAGTTCTTTAATGAGAGGCAGAGTCTGCTGCAAAATACTCAGAACTTAGATTTCTACAAAGCCAAGTTAAGTGTGTGTCATTTGCATGCAAGATTTCTACTTTCAATTAACTCTTAAACAATCTGATTATTACTTGGGTCTTTTACTGATAAATGGCATTCATTCATTGGAATGTGCGAATTAGTTCACTTGCATTCAACACTCCCAATGGAGAAAGGGGGCTGAGTGAAACCTATTTTAGTCCGGCTGGACACATGCATCATGCATTTGATTACAGCTCTGTAAGATTACAGTGCTGTGATCAGGAAGTAGGTTAGCCATTGCTGCTGCTAAGCACAGGGGAATATCCTCCTTCAAGAAAGTTTCCTGACTTCCATAAACAAAATAGTATGCTTTGTTTCTCATCTTCTAGGAAGGATTTCACTTCTTTTCACATTTGTTTCATCAAGCTAAGCTTTTGCTGTTATGTTCCCAATTTAGTTAACAAATGAAATGTGCGACCTAATTTGGCAACAAAATATTCTATTGTGCTACAGACTCTTCAATGCTAAAAGTAGCATCCTATAATGATTAAGTTTTTCAAGCTTTGAGCTTAGATCAAAAGCGAATGACACTTTTGAAGACATTTCTAATGCATGCATTAAAAACACAAAAACAATAATAGTTTTCTTTGCTTCTCAATAGATTGCTTGCTGGAAACTAACACCTCTTATTTGGTTTACTTTAGTTTAGTTTGCTAAGACTTACGTACATAATTATATCTTTCGTCTTCCATGTATATTGGAATAAGAGTACAGAATGATCCTACACAGAGTACAAGAAGTAAAAATGACATTTTGTGGAGAGAGTTTCACAGATTTCTTAAAACAAACTCTTTCCAAACCAAAATGTTAAGATTTATTCAGAGTCTAACTACATAATAGATCGTCTTAAAATACTTAGAATGTTGTAATTGATACACATGTTTAGAAATGTGGAAATTCAAAATTCATTTATTAATGAAGGGAAAACACAGCAATTGTTAGCATTCAGGAAGTACCAACTTTAATTCTGCCATATTTTTTTAAATTCTCTCTCCATCACAAATCCTATTGGTTGCCACATACATTGTCACAATAATATGGTATTTTACACTACAAAGATCTAACCTACACCCAGTCTATGTCAGTTACAAGGGAATGTAAAGCATGAGTTTCTTTGTAGCATGCATATATATGTACCAGAGGAACATGATTTGTGATCTATTTGTCAAGGGTGAAGGTGTTCCAAATACATCCCTGGCCTCTGGATTCTCAATTAGGAGACTGCTTACTAATGAATGGACTACACAGCTCATAAGGGTGATGGGTGGGTCTTGGGTGAGCTGTATGTGGAGGATAACATATACGTATTGTATCTGGCCAATATGCTGAGGACGAGGGAGGCCATCTCCATCCCCTGTTATTAGAAATGTATATAGTTTAATAGCTGTGCCTGGCACCTTACATATAGAGAACAGAGTTTTTCTCTCAAGAAAATTACCAGTGGGGTCAGCAAGTTAAGAGGTTGGTAGTGGAGAGTGTATGGACTATACCTGAATGTTACATAGGTGAAGATAATTGGAGATAATAGTCAGATTTAAAGATGGTGATAGAACTTTAAGGTTATATGTAGACTCATCCTTTATGATCCCTGACAAGATAATGGGTATTTTGCATAATGTGGGAAGAAAGGGGGTCCGATTGTACAGCACTTAAAAACAATGGTAGGAATATATAAACTATTCAGGACCAAGGTTCCTTCCTGTGTTCTGAGAAGGAAGTCTTAGATCTTTTAAGAGCTACAGACTGTCCTCCTGGAGTTTCCTTGCTGAAGAGCTTATAAGTATTTTCAGAACTGGTCTAATTATGGAGAGCATTCTTCTCTCTCATCTAATGCTGCATGAATTCCATTTATGCAACTTTCATTAATGAGCCTGAGAAGGCTCTCATGAACCTCGTCCTGAATTTCTATCACAGTATTGGTAAAATGGGAATAACATTTTTTAGTTTAGTGTAGTCACCCCATCTTAGAATAGATTTAAACCATCCTAACCAGTATCTGATGACTTCTCAGATGCTTATTAAAGTGACATGGTGAACTTATTTATTTCTTGGCTCTTCATTAGAAAATAGAAAGTATTTTGTATAAAATCCTAATTTATAGGATAGGGGACATGTTCTTTATTCCCACATCAAATGAAAC
Organism: Apalone spinifera; assembly: GCA_030068395.1. NCBI lineage: Eukaryota > Metazoa > Chordata > Testudines > Trionychidae > Apalone > Apalone spinifera. Next base: position 109,813,559 of record CM057846.1, on the reverse strand, counting down.
AAGTTGAACCTAAGCTGTATTGTCAGTATTTCAGGGTTTGTTTGGTTTTTATTTTCAGGATTAATGTGGAAGTATTTCCAGAAAAGGCATTTGTTATAAAGTTGCCGAATGTCACTGCCTCCTCCTTTGGTTATAGTCAAAAGAAAGTGTTCTTCAAATGGGAAAACAAAGGAAAACGGAAGAACATAGTTTCACTCTTCTTAAGTGCAGGCCCATACACCCTGGAACACAGAGGTACTATTTATTGTGGCTGGAGGCAAATTTCATATAATATTTGGGTGAAGCTTGCTGCAAAAAGAAGTTGTTGCCCCTCTTCCCCACCCCCATCCTTGCTCCATTGCCTTCTGTAGCCACACCCCCTGCCATGGAGCTGTCCCTGGCCAAATGGCTCTGGACTTGGAGTCTCTTGATCAGCTGCACAGAGTAGGCTGGGGCTGGTATCAGGGAGTCCTTCCCATGTATCTGGTCTCCACTCAGGTAGTGTGTGGGCACAAGGAGCCTCTCGGTGTGCGTGCCTGAGAGAGCATGTTAACGTGGTGTCTCTTTACGATGAGATCTCCCAAGCCTGAACACTTATTTAGTACAGCAGCAGCCTCCATTCTGCTCCAGTCCTGAGTAGAAGCACCAGCACAGTCTCCCACATGCATTCCCCTCACCATACATATACGTGTATACACACACACATACACACTCTCTCTCTTGTGGTGATGTTGCTGTTGTTACATTAAGGATTACAATGTCTTATTTTTTGACTGATGTGTGTACTTCATAATTTTATTTCGCTCTTCTGCTTATATTTAATTTTTTGAGTAGTGAGTTCTAAAATGCTTATCCTGTCCTGGCTGGAGTAAGTATCATCATGGGTTTTTACCATATTGTGGTAAGTCATTCATTATTTAAAGTGGTACAATTAAATAGTAGTTTTCTTTTAAAATGTGAATTTAACTTGTTCTTAACTAAGCAGTGACAGTGTAAAACAAATAGCTAACAAAAATAACATTACACACTGTGCAAATGAAGGTCAGTTATTTTCATGTTGTATTTTTCATTATATCTATAAAATAACTAAAAAGTCATTGAAATTAAATGATAGACATGATGGAGTCAAATATTAGTGAATCACATACATCATTGTGATTGGTAAATATAAATGGCAAAATAATTAGAAAAATAAACTCTCATTCTTGAGAGAATAGTCATGAATGTTAAAATTAAATATATGTCTAGTGTAATTAAAAGCAATTGGCTAAAATACAGTAAAAAGTAGTAACACAGAGTGCCTCTGTTAGGAAAAAGTAAACATATTTTTAAAAGATTGTATTTTTTTATTTTTCTCTACTAAAAATAGTATACAAAGTATCAAACTTGTGTTTCTAATGTCTAAGACTCCAAAAGTGATATTTTAATGTTTAGGATTGGGGATATCTTGCTGAATTATCGCCAGATTGTTCTAAATTTACATATAAATTTGCAATACGGCTTTTTGTTGGTATTTGCCTAAATTATTATGTAGGAAGTTAGAGACAGTGCTCCTTCTAGATATTTTCGAAATTATTATCTTAAAAAAAACTCAAAACCCAATGTTTTCAGAAATCTAAGTAGTTCTAGGGATCATGGTTAAAGTTGCTCTTCCACCCAAATCTAAAATAGCACCTCTGCTGGAAAACAGGTTCTCGCAAGCTAATGGGCATAATATGTTAAGAACCTGTTGTTAGAATTCATCACTCTCAGCGGTGGAATTTCCCAGTTATGTAATGTGTTCCTAACCGTTGATTCCTATCATGGGTATGTGATACTTGGAAGGAGGCAAAGAGATAATTGGAGTTAGGGAGGTGGTTCATAATTGTCTACAGGTAGAATGAAGCATTACATGATAATCTATTTTTAATTTTTTATAAAAGTTTCAGTCCTTCATGGTTGTGCAGAAAATCCTGCAAATACCCAGCAAGTGTACCCGAAGGTTTCAGAAATCAGAAGGCAAGTATGAAAAGAATTCCACTTTGATTATTTTTGTGGATATATCCACAAATCTTTAAAATCTCAGGATTTTAAAGCCAATATCATAATTTTTTGTGGTCCTGGCTAGTGATTTTTGAACACTTGCATTCTATAGAAATCAAATGCAAAATAATCAGTAAAGATCCACAATGCTATTTAGAGATCAGTGATACTATGTTAAAGGTTGGGGGTAAGTAAACTTTATTAAAGGTAAGAAATGAATTTACCTGGTTTTAAGTGTTGAGCAAGCTGAAGAGATCTCCAGTTTTGTCTGGTTCAAACAAATTCCTTCATATGGCATCATGTTCCAAATGACAACATTAAAGAAATTTCATTGGTTGACCTTCACTTTGGGGGCATAGTGAGGTTTGCTAGATATTGTTGAAAGCAGTGGTAATATCGTGCAAATAAATCTTTCTGGGCACTGATGAACCTTGTTTTTTGACAATGGCATCTAATAGTCTAGTGTCCTATGGAATGCTATACTTTGTGTTGGGTTTAGTAGATATCTGTGGTGATCTATGAGATACAGGTCAGCCTACATCATCTGCTGGTTCCTTCTGGACTTAAACTCCATGACTTTTTCTTTTCATAAGTGTCAGATGCTCCACTGTGCAGGGTTGGGTAGAAGAATTATTTATGTGTCTTGGCCTTCTCTGGGATAAAATGAGACTTGGTGTAAGCAGATGCAGCTTCATTAAAGTCAATGATCTAGCCAAGTTCACAGCTGCTTTGCTTAGCTGGTGCACCCAAAGCAAAGCGAGCCTACTGGTGAATCTGGTCCATTCCTTTTAAATGGCTTAACCTTCATTTTAATGGTGAATAAATCCTGGTTTGGCTTGGCAATTTTTACAGTAAGTTTCAGCTTTGTAGTAATTGGTATAATGATTAGTGAATATGATATCAAAAGATTTCATTTCTTATCCAAGCTTTGATCCTCTTTTGATTTCTAGGTGTAAACTCAGTGTGACAGAATTAATAGCTTTCCCTAAATCCAGCTTGAAGCATAGGTCCAGACAGAGTCCTGAGTCTAAATGGAATATATGTTCTCTCTTAGTTTCCTTTATTGGAATATTTTGTTTAAATCTAGGCCCCAGTCCTGCAAGAAACTCCATGAAGAGGGATTTGTGTAAGCGGATGGCAGGACTTGGGTCCATGATGATTTTAAGACCTCAGCGAAGCATATGGATGTTAGTGGCAGTAACACACAAGCACCCAGAAAAAATGTGCGGGGGGGGGGGGGGGGGAGAAGGGAGGGAGGAGGAGTGGCAGGTCAGGACAAATGTTCCCTAATCTTTTCTATATGCAGAATAAATTTTGATATGCACAGAGGCATGTGCAAATGTGCACTAAATGAAAAACACAAAACTAGGTGTGAACCCTCTGCTAATCAGCTGAAGGGGGCATTTGAATCTCTCCTGAGTGTCTGCACAACTTCACAGTTTACAGAGAATACTAGTCAGGACCCCATAGCACCTAGGCCTGATGCTGGGACATGGGCCTGAAGCTCAAGCCCCTCTGTTCCAGGCCTGAAACCAAAGCCTTAGGGCTCCAGCCCTGGGAGGCAGGATTCTGATTACAGGCCCCTTGTCTGGGGCTGAAATCGGAGGGATGGCTCAGTGGTTTGAGCATTGGCCTGCTAAACCCAGGGTTGTGAGTTCAATCCTTGTGGAGGCCATTTAGGGATGTGGGGCAAAAATTTGTAAGGGATGGTACTTGGTCCTGCTGTGAAGGCAGGGGACTGGACTCGATGACCTTTCAAGGTCCCTTCCAGTTCTAGGAGATAGGCAATCTCCATTATAAATAAAGATGGGCTTCAGCTTTGGCCCTCTGCCTAGGGCAGGGAAATCGGGCTTTGCCCCACCCCAGCCTTCACCTGAGGCGACAGGGCCCTGGTGGGCTCAGGCTTCAATTCCCCCTCATGGGGTACTGTAGATGATGTTTTGTTGGTGTGTGGTTTTTTGTTTGTTTGTTTGTTTGTTTGTTTGTTTTTGTTTTTTGTTTTTTGTCAGAAGGAGGCCATAGTGCAAATGAAGTTTGAGAATAACTGGAACAGAGGCTTGGAGGTTTTAAAATCATAGTTCCTCCTGTGATCTTATGTATCTGTTTGAATATAACAGGTGGCTACAAAGTTACTTATATTTTTTACCTGAGTTCTGCTCTTCATCTGTGATAGATGCAGATACGTAAAGACATGTTGGATTGGTTTCAAGTCAAGGTGCTTTTTATTGTTGACCTTAAAAACGTTCATGAGATGATTCTGACTTTCTGTCTGACAAATGACTAAATTACTTATTTATATTGATATGCGTGCATTTGTGCATATGCATCAGAAATAGGGAGAAAGTGGAACATTCTTGCTCAGGATACTGTTGGGGACAAGTAGAATAAAATCAAGGATCACTTAAAAGATCAGTTGCTGGTATCCTACAAAAATAAATTTATGTGATAACTGTGAAATTGTAATTTGATGTATCATAACATTGCACAGGATCCCTGACTGTGTATAGTATCAATACATTAGTTACTTAAAGGCCCATATTAAATTTTGCAATTTGTTAGCTATATTTTGACTAGTGGATTCATGTTTTTCATATTTACAGTATCTTATATTTGATATGAATAGTGACCTACCTAATTATGATGTGCACAGGATCAATAAAGGCCATTAAAGTCTTTATGCATTTGTATTAAGAAGGAATACATTATTGATTATGCATTATATTAGACTTCCTACATAGATATGTTATCAGGTCTATTTTCATAAACTTTTCCCTTATCCTCTGTATAATGTGCATTAATTGGTTCTGACTTAGCATTGAGTGCATATAACAACACTGAAATGTGCCTCTCAGAGAAATACACTTTCTCATGTAGTTGCAAAAGCATATTTCAATTTGCTTTACTATAAATTACCCAGTTTATATTAGTCCCAACTAAAATTAGTATATTAAAGATGTCACTACCAGTCTTCAACTCTGATAGTGAATGACAAACCTCAAAGAGTCAGTTTGGTTACAAAAGGTTCTCAAAGATAGCATGCTTATCTGAAATACCAAAATGTCTGGTCTAAAAACTAGTTCAAAAATACAAATGTCATTCTTAAAATTTTTTAACATTTATTTTAGAATGTTCCAAGTGGGTCCAGCTTTGTTCGTTTAAAAAATGTGAATTATTTTGGTAATCATTTTTCCAATTTATTTTATCAATCAATATTGAAACAGTTATCACATTTTTTTCATTCACTGAAAAAATCTTGGGTTTTTTGTAGAAAGAAACCTGAGGTATGGACAATATTAACTTTTTAAATGAAAAACTTCAGTTTTGAAAAAAATCAGGATTTCTGTGAAACTGTTCAGCAGCAATATGTAAATTGTATTAAAAAAGGGAATTTAGCTTCTATAGACGTGTAAAAGCATGAGATTATGTCTTTGTTTTGTTTTTATGTAACTTGTATATGTTTGCTTCTCTGTGCTACTTCATCTTAGGATCTAGGATTTTTCTATGAAGTGCACTTTGTTTATTTTTACCTCAAGCAGGTCTCAGTGCAAGCTGTGTGGAGTGCGTGTGATAAAGTGAACTGATAATGGGGGAAAGTTTCATGCCTTCAAAGCTGATAAACCTGGGGAAAGGGGGAGTACAGTTGTACATTCAGGAAGATGGATTTGAGGGGACTTAACCTCAGCACTGTCTTGTTGTTTCTTTCAGGATAGAATCATTAGGCTGTTGGAAGCCAGGGTGAGATCTTATGCTTATGGGCTATCTACTGGAATCAGAGTGCTGAACTCTAATGGCATAGCGTTGACGTCCCACATTACAAGGCAAGTAGGGACCGAACCCCCTGTTGGTGTGAGCAATTCCCAAAATGTTACAGTAAGAGAGGATTGAGATTACACCCCATATTCTTCATAGAGATATGTTTGATTATAGCATATCTAAGACGTATTTTATACAAGATAGAAAAATTGTGATTTACTGAAAATGATTATCCTATTTGTATGCCTATATCATTTCTGTGTCTTAAGTTAGGAATATTGATTATGTATCAATTAGAAGTGTGTTTATACCCAGGCAATGCTCACCAGACAGAATGCAATCAGTCTAGATGGCTCGCTGTGAGGAGGAGCCATTAGCGAGAATAGCTTTCAGATGTTTATCATCCACGGAGATAAACGACTTCGAAGGCACCAAATTCTGGGGATACTGCAGATAAACTGAGTTATGGCTGCAGGGTCATGTGACCAAGTCACATGATACTAGACTCCATGATAAAAATGGTACTTTTCCACTAGCTGGAATGGGAATCAATGGAAAATAAGAGTCTCATTGTACATAAAACCTATTTAAGTCAGGGGAATGAAATCACTGAGGATCTCTTTGGCTTCCCCACTCAAAGACACCTGGAAACAAGGCCTGAACTGCAGGGAGAAAACCTGAACCCAGGCTGAAACTGTGTCTAGCTTGTGAATGAAATATCTGAAGATTTAAACTGCAGGCCAGTACATCAGGCTTCTAAGAATCTCTGCAATGTGCCTGAAACATCATTTAGGGTAAGAAGTTGCTTCTTGCATCATTTCTTTAGTACCTTAAGCTTAGATTGCATATGTAATTTATTTGCTAAGTAATCTGCTTTGATCTCTTTGCTGTCATTTATAAATCACTTAAATCCTATCTTTTGTAGTTAATAAACTTGCTTTTATTTTCTTCGGAACCAGTTTGTGAAATTCATTATTGGGAGGCAAAAAGCTGTGCATATCTTCCTCCACCTTGAGGGAGGGGATAAATTTCAATGTGCTTCTGCTGTATAGCTCTCTGTATATTATATACAAATATAATGTTGGGTTTAGACTCAGCGGGTGGGTGGAAGGAAAGAGTGCTGGACAATTCCTTAACTGAGCTTTCCTATGCAGAGTTGATCTCAACAGCTATGTAGAACTGCAGCCTTGTCTGTTCCTGCAAGTGTATGTGCTTCAAATGGGCTTGAGAGCCTGTCACAGCAGCGTAGTGTAAAGCAGGGGTGGGCAAAATACATCCTGCTAGCTGGATCTGGCCTGCGGCCCTGCAAGAGCCTTGAACAGGCTCCCTGTCTGCCCCACATCAGTTGTGGGGGGCATGTGCCTCTCTGAGCACTGCCACAAGTGCGGGAGGAGGGAAGGCTTCATGCACTGCTTCATCTTAGCACAGTATCTCCACTCCTATTGACCAGAAACCAGCCAACAGGAGCTGCCTGTTTGCAGGTCAGGGCAGCATGAGAGATATCCTTCCCCCCATTCCCTGGAATTCACAATGATCTGAGTAGCACATAGCCCCTGCAGCTGGCTGCTCTAAGTGGCATGGAAGGCAGGGAGTCTGCCTGAGGGACCTGTTGGGCTGCTGACCAGGAGGTGCCTACGTAAGCACTGCCTTATCCTTCCTGTCCTCAACTCTCTGCCATACCTCATGCACCTCATCCCACATAACTGAAACCTTCTGCACATCCATCCACTGCCCCAGGTCACAACCTCCTTCTGCCCTAAGTCACAAATAAACCTCTGCACCCTTTCCTGTACCTCTGCCCCAGGTCATAACCCTCCTCCTTCTCCCAAACTCCCAGAACCCACACTCCCTCCTACACCCGAATCCCTTAACCCAAGCTCCCTTTTGTACCCAGCCTTCATCCCAGACCCCACATCTCCATTAATATTATGGAAGAGCGCAGCCCTTGAACACTTACCAAATTCTTGGAGTGGACCCCCATTAAAAATTATTGCCCCTCCCCCCCCAGTGTGAAGGGAACCCAGGCTGGTGGGTCAGGTGATATCAGTGGTACTGCAGTTCCAAATGTAGCCCAAATGGGGGGAGGATTGCTGGCAATGCACTTTTTATCAGCGCTACGTGGACTATGGATTTAGGGTGTAAAGGGTATAGTCAAACTTACAGGTTCTTAATTCAGGTGTAAGGAATTTTGTTAATTTGAGATTGGTTGTGCACACATAGGAACATGAGGAGTTTATTTAATATCCAAATACATCTAATCATAAACAATTATTCAGAAACAGATGCATATAACAAAGCACACCCTGGAATGTGCATACTTACAGTCATTGGCTGATAGAAGAAAAAACAATCCCCCCCTCCCCCAATATTGACATAGTTTACAAAGGTATCATAGAACACTAGAACTGGAAGGGCCCTCGAGATCATCAAGTCCAGTACCCTGCCCTCATGGCAGGACCATTGAGTTGGGTAAAAAAACAAAGGTAGCAGAAAAATCAGAGATCACTACAACAGAGCTTGTTCATACTCAGATTTCTGCCATTTTGTCCTCCCTCATGTCCCAGCTATAGGTTAGCTTGACTATATTTTATACCATTTTCTTTCTATCCCCCACACATCTAGGACCATATTGGATTTAGGTCTGAGCTTCCTTCCCGTGTGTGTCGTTCCAGGGGAACCACAATTACGGTTCTGATTGCTCACAAAAGTGATTTGTGTTCTACATTTCTCAGTGGTTTAGCTATGGAAATGTGTTTTTTTCCACAGATACATATATCCTCAAATCACCTAGAAATCCATTATTTTATGTTTCTGTGGTGTATGTGTTTATCTCAGGTAATTTATTGCAACTTCTTATAGCCTCAGATCAAGCACTTGTACTCAGCTTTTTACCATACTTTTCTTAGGCCTCAGCTTGTTGCTGAGTCTAAAAGTCCATATTATAGGTCCTCTTGCTTCCATAACTATCCTATATAGAATATAAAGTGAACAGGATCAGGTCCAATTTTGCAACTTCAAAATATTTTGAGAATTAGGGTATGTTATAAATGCTCTTCACTGAAATCTTTAAAAAAAACAAGCAAACAAACCCTGCAAAGTGCCAGACTTTTTTCTTTGCACCACACAACATATTATATATAACTGGTAGAACACATTGACATGTATGGCCCTTCTTTATCCCACAAAATTCATACCTGCATTACTTCATATGACCTTAGAAACCTACATTGTCTGCAGTGAGGAAAACAGCAATTTCACTTGGTTAGAGATATGGCCCACAGGATGATTCATTAATTTAACTTTGTAGCAAATACCTGAAAGTCACATCAGGTTTATGGCTACAATAAAGTGTCCCACCTAACAAAGAATGTGAGCACTTCACAGTATCTATCTAAAAGTGAAGTGATAATTGCGCTGTTTTACGAGGCAGTAATCCAAGTTCCAGTTCAAGGCTGAAGACTGAGTAGTATATCTTGACATAGAAACAGGATTATTGCAGAGTACTGCACCATGACAATACTACTGCCACTATTTAGTTCCTCTCTTCTTAAGTACTTAAATATTTGTCAAACTATCAAACTGCATTTTAATAAGGCAAAGAAAACTTTGGATTCATTTTTAAAAGATAACAGGAGAAGCAGGCTCACAACCAATATAGAACATCTAAATGAAGAGAGTGTATCCAAATGGGCAGCATTAAAAAAATGTAAAATGCAATGTAGTGATAATATTGGGGAAATTTCTTTTCTTTTTGAGGATTTCTGTTGGGCTCTGTAAGGGAAGTAACTAAAAGTAAACTGAGTTGCTCAGCTGTGTGGAAGGTTCTCTATACTCCCTGCACATGGTGGATAAGTTCCAAGCTAATTGCAAATCAGCAAGATTTAGGTATAGACTACAGGAAGAAATGCTGGACCTATGATAACTTGGATCTCATGGTTTAGAGTGATTCCCCTTGGCTACAAAAGATGAAACGGAGCCAATGGGAGCTGCGAGGCTCTGTGGCCGCGGTGCCAGTAAATAAACAAATTGGGGCGGCCAGTTAATGTGTTTCTCAAAGTGATTTCATGGAATACTTTCAGAAACACTGGTTTAGAGACCCAGTACAAAGTGGCAGTAGTTGTTATAATCACTGCTGAAGTGCTGAACTAAAACCTCACTCACTGTTTGCCTGTCATGTTGTTGGAAGAAGTTTTGGTAAGGTTTTCTGCAAGTGTACATGTGTAACAAGTTCTGGTATTTTTATTTCAGCAGCTGCAGCAAAGCAATTCCCAATAACTTGGTCATTCTTAAGCTTCTATTTTTGTTCTGAAGCTTCTGAAAGGTGCTATATAAACAACAATAAGGTAGTTCATTTTTTTCTTTTAAACGTATGTTTTTGGTTTATGCAGAGACTGTTAAAATATACAGTTCTTGTGAATGAAAATGATAAATGGCATCCTCTGAGAAGTCTGGATTATACAGGAGATATTGAAGGGGAAAAATATCTTTCAGCTATCATAATGCCTTTCTTTGGGCTTGATCAGAAAACATAAAATGGCACTCACTAATTTGTAGACAAAATATACTGCGGATTCGCAATCATTTACCCACAAAAATAAAACCAACTTGAGAAATATTCCTAGTTACTATTAGAAGGAATGATCATACACCTCACACTGGAATGTTTTTATGGCTGCCATTTGTCAGTCAAGCTAGAGACATTTCTTTGCTCTATTTCATTGCCCCCCAGTAGGAACCAAATGGCAGCATAATAGAGGAGATTGTCCATGTCATGCTACCTATGAAATATTTTATGCTGAACCTAAAAACTCAGTTCTCTTTGACTGATGGTCCATATATGTATTCCATACATGGGTGCACATGCACCTGAGTCCAGAAGTGAAGCGTTTATTAGTAGTGTCCATTGGCATGCATCTGCTCAGCACTTCACAGCTACAAGGCAGAGTGTTCTAACAGCTAGGGACATAATCTGCCCAGTGTATATGTTGCATGTTCAGTTGCACAATGCTCCCTCATAAAGGGATAGCTATATTAGTCCTGCTACTTAATACACTCCCTCTTTTGACACTGAGTCATCTTACAATATACTTGTATAATGGCTAAGGTAGGCAGTATGTCTGGCTAGTATTCTTTAGCGCACTTTCTTGATTCCAGTATGGCTTTAGCATAGAAGGACAGAATTAACTAAATAGTTCTACAATCAATAGAAATGTTTCCCTGTGTAGCTTAAGAATAATTATAATTGTGTGTGTGCACATGTGTAATACTGCTCACAGCTAGCTGTGCATCAGAGCCTCGTGTAGTATCTGGCCTAACAAAAAGTCTCCTTGAGCTCTGAGATCTGGACCTCTAAATCCACGTATAATATCAGAAATGCAAAAAGTGATTATTAATCTCCCTTGTCTTTGGCTAAAATATAAAACACACATTTCACTGCTCTCATTTGTGTCGATTACTCATCTTAATGAAACTAATTCATTTTCACACAGTCATTTTTCAGCCAGTAAATCTTTTCATGTTTTCAAATCTTCACAAAAAGACCTGGTCTACAAATATGCTGCTCAGAAAACATGCCTCTTTTATTTTCCTGGAAGCTGCAGTCTTATTAGAAAGCCATGTGTCCTTTCCAACATCCTTTGTGATCCATTATGCTGTGGCAAGTCAAGGTCAAACATGCCAGTCGCATCATGTTCTCTAACATGGGTGCAATAAACAGGCAAATTCTCCCTGTTGTCTCGACATCTTTTTTTGGTACATTTGTTGTCTCCACCTTTAGTTCAGAAGAGCTCAGGGTTAAGAGAGCTCCAAATCAACTGATTGTCTACAATCTTAAATATAATGTCTAAAGTCTAAATATAATGATTTAAAACAAGAGAAAGAAAAATTGCAGTTTCAGTCCTATTACCTCTCCATTAATGAGCACAGAAATCACCACCCCAGGTTCTATAAACCTCATTAGCTGTGTCAGCAAGAACCAGAGCTATATTAAAGGCCTAAAACTGAAACAATAATTGAGAAGGCTCAATGCCAATTACATTTCATCTCCAAACAATTGCTTACAATTCATTCCTGACACATATGGAAAGGTTATCAGGACTTATTTTCTTACAAATAATGATTATTTAGATTTTCTGTTTGTTCCTAGCAGCCTGCAGTGGTAGGGACAGAAAACCGTATATGATGCAAGGCAAACAGGGCATACATCTCTTTGAAAGCCATTGAAATTGAAGTCACACAAGGACGGTACATTTTTCTTTTTAATCAGAGGTAATATTCATAATAGTTTTTGTGCCTTCCATTTTCTTTCTTATTACTTACAGATAATGCAATGGAAATGTAATCATTTTTAATTATTTACTTTATCCTCATCCTTTATCTCCTTTCCTTTTATGAAAGGTGAGTTTGTTTCATTCTGTTCCCTTTGTTGAAATATTATAAAGCCATCAAATAGCAGCATGTCCCTTCCAGAGCTAATATTCATTATAGCAGCTAGCCCCCCTTACTTTAGGATCCTAATATGGTTCATTCCTCCCATAAAGGTTAATGCCATGCATTTTTAACTATAAGAAGTCAATGCTCTTCTGTGACATGGCATGACTTTGGTGTTATGCCACAGCAGAAATAAAGATTCCGAGGTGTATCATTTCAATTATATGAACACAATTATATGAACACGTCATTCTCTTCTGAGCTCTGATGTTTCAAAGAAGATGCCAAATTAATTCTCATAAATATTCCTCAGTTTATGAATGCTGAAAGGTGTCTTCTCTTTTGATGTTCAAAGTGCTGTTAATAGGAAAACGAGGTATAATCTCAAGTTAAAAATCATATATTGTTTTAAAAAATGTCCTTATCTTACTAACACCTTAAAAAAGTTTTAACAATCTAATTCACTTTTTACTCTCTATGATGTTTTACAGCCCCTTTTCCATTTCACTTGTTTTGGACCATGAAAATAGATTAGCTGGCTCCATTTCACTTTCAGTTCCCATGAACTAACAGTGTTTGAATTATAAATACAGCAGGAAATTATACAGCATATTTGCTTTATAAAATCCCTATTGAAATTTTAAATGTTGACTGGACCATTTCTATTTCTCTTACACTTTTTAAAATCTTGTTTGTACAAAACTTAATTTGGGGAGGAAATTGATCCAATGATTTTTTTTTAAACAATATTGTCTCAGCTCCACAGCCAAGGTTCAAGGATTCACAGTACGGGTCTGCTGCCAAACAAAGAGAACAACAAAAAATACCCTGTTTCATTCGCTTGCCATTTTATGCAGTGTGTTCTGTTTTTTCTCTGTTCTCTCTAATTCAGTGCCATTGTGGGTGACCTTTTCTTCTTTTCTCCAACTTCTCTGGAAACATGCCGCAGGCCAAATATTGGGATATGGTGAAAATAGAAATATAGGAGGCATTCTCATGTTCATCAAGCAAATTATTCCTGTTCACAAAGGAAATGTTTATAACCTTGTCCAAAATGTGGACATATTTGTAAATGATTCTTGGCAGGGATGGGCAAAGTGCAACAATAGAGCTGTTTACTCTAGAGTTCTATTTCTTAGCTCATTAAAGCCTCTTGTGCCCTACTGAATTTACCCTGCCAAGGAAGTTATCTGGGTACTTTTTTATGTTGGGAAAACATTCTAGACAGTCTACCTAGAAACTGAAACCCCAGCATCATTTCACCCAGTAAAATGAGGGAAATACAAATTTGTTCCAAAGGTTTGATTTTTTGACTCAGTAAAAAGTGGCTCTAGGCAAGGTCATGTAACAGCCAAATGATCATGGTTGCTATATGAGAGAATCAGAAAGAAGCTATAATAGGAGGCATGGGGTCAGTCATAACTAACAAAATAAAACAAAATAAAAGCTTTTGGATAACAGTAGTAGCAGGAGAGCAAAAATGTTACCCCAAATCAATGAATGTATAGAGTGATAAGTTATGTCAGTCACATAGGGCTTGTCTTCACTATGGTGTGGATCAACACAGCAGTGATGGATCCACCAGCGATTGATTTAGCGAATATAACAAACTAAATAGAGTGCTGATTGCTCTCTTGCTGACTGTTTTTTTTCTGTCAACCTCCCTCAGGGTGGACCTCACAGCAAGTAGATCTAAGCTACATTAATTTGAATTATGCTTCTAACGTAACTCAAATTGCATAGCTTAGATCGACCTGTACTTGTAGTGTAGACCTGCCCATGGAAATACCTGAAAAGATCTCCAGAGTTTGAAGACAGTAGATACGAGGTAAATGGGAATTTTCAGTGGGGCCAGGATTTTACCCTAGATGAGTAACTGTCTCCTGTACTATAAATGTTTGTCACATCACCAAACAGATATAGTTGATATCTATGTAGTTGTGTCACAGCTTTAGTCAAAGAGGCTGATGATGTAAGTGGGAACAACAGAAATTGAATGTCTCTCTCGTGACAAATCCCACCAAAGTTAGTGATCATTTATGATTTTGACTTAAAATCAGAAACTAGAACGGGATATTGAAGTCATATATATATATATATATTTTTGTTGTTGTTGTTGTTCTTGGTGACAACGGCAGAGGTAACTGGTGTGCTTCAAATCAACTGTTGATATTTTTCATATGATTAACAAGGATTTTAAGGTTCATGAGTAATGACTGAAGCAAATATCCCTGCCTGGCACTATAAAAAGAATTTTATGTTTAATCCTGTGAAGAGAGCTGTGATTTGCTTTGGTGGCTTTGACAAAATAACAGCTGTGGTGACTGACGGTGCTCCAGCTGTGCATGGGGGAGTCAACAACTTTATCGGTTTGCTTAAAAAGAAATATGAAGTGAACTTTGTACCTTTTTATTGAATGAGACACTAGAAAGCCTTATATAGGAAGGTGCTAGAAGCGACAAATGCCAGGGACGTTATTAAAGAGATTAACTCTGTTAAAACAGCAAATCCAGCTCTCAACAACCATACCTTTGTCTCTTACTCACAAGTTGCTGAGAGGAGAATCTGGGGATTTCTTTTTTCCTGCAAAGGTACTCTGGTGAAGAGGAGACATTCTGAGGAATGAATAATTTTGTCCTCAGAGAAAACAACATTAACTTCCATGCTGAAGCCTTTTAGAATCAATAACCTACTTTTGAAACCTATCAGCAAAAATTGTTGAATATTATTTTTTTCTGAATTGACATTTATTTGTAATGTAACTCTTATCTGAGGTGAGGGTGTGAGGGGCAGTTAGTGGCAAATTAACAGGTATGGGAAAATAAAATGAGCAGAAGACAATCTCTTCTCGTTAGCTACACAGCATGCTCATGCTACAGCACTCATATGAATGGTGGGTTTTTTTTCCTCCTGCTGTTGCAGAGAGTAGCTTTCTGCTAAGTATGGAGGGGGGCAGAGGAATTCTAAGCACTGGAACGGACTTCCAGGAAGGGCTAGCGAATGCTGATCATTGGACGATTTTAAGAATAGGTTGGACAAACACCTGTTACAATTGTCTAAGATATCAATTAACTCTCCTGGGATCCTTTCCAGTCCTATATTTTTGTGAGTCTGTATATTAACCCGTTCTTGAGATATACCAAATCAAGCTACTGGTAGCTACTCTTCTTTATTAAAACATATATATATATATTGCCTTCAAGGACCAAAGCATCTAGCCCTAAAAGAATAAAATGAAGGAGTTGAGGTATGACTAAAACATTGGAATAGTTCTATCATTTGGATTACACTAAGAAGTCTAAATTCCAGACAGTTCAAAATCAATCTGTAGGTTAATGATAATAATTTGTATAGTATTAGAAATAGAGACAAGCTGGAAAATTCATCCTTGAATTTTGACACCTAACCCACTTCACAAAATTGGGGAGACTTTGAATTTGGGTTCTGGCTTTGTTCCATATCCAATAGCTGCTGTATTTACATAGGAAAACACCATTGTATTACACCAGGTATATTTGTGTTTCAAAAAGGAAGAAATCAAAAAGGAAGAAATTTCATATATGCAAAGTTATAAACAAAATTGATTATTTTCCAGCCTTGCCTAAAAAAGGGTCAGTTAACACATTTTCCTTAGTGTGAAATGCAGCATGCTGACTGAAGTAAAACTTGTGAGCTTTAATAAGAAAACCACATCAGTCAGCCCTCTGATCATCTCAGGGAATGATTTCTGAAGTTTCAAAGCATCATGACATTCTATCTTTTTGCAATGACCCCATTCAGAGCATTTCAGCTCTGAAGCAACAACTTAGTCTGCATTTAGCTTTGTGTGAACTGCGCAAAATGGCATCTTCCCAAATAGAAAATATTCTGTATTTTAAAGAAGCCTGGGATTTTGGAATGTATTATTGTTTGTTGAGTACGAGCAATGTAGTTAGCATTATAGAATGGGGTGTCTTCCTTGAGGAGCTTATTACTGAAGTGCTCTATTTTGTCCGTTAGAACTAGAGTTGTAATCTGCCTCTGTGTGTGCATGTGCATGTGCGTGCACTTACAAACACACTCATAGCACCTGCCTCTGGAAGTGGATTCCTTAAGCGAATGGAACACCTATGGTAGGATTGGAACAAATTCCCAGACAGAATTTAAGAGCAGCTTTAGCCTTCTTTTATGACACTGCAGCAACCATCAAATAAGACCAGCCTCATATTATCAGCTGACTCATAGGGAGGACTGTAGATGGCTAGAATTGCTATATACCCCAATTATCCCTCTGCAACTGGAGTTCAAACATGATTCCAGCAGCCTCTGTATTAAATGCATAAATTGAATATGGGCATACTTCCTGTACATCCATTCCTCCCCTCACTGTGCACTCATTCAGGACCAGGAGATACTGATTCTGAAGAGGCTAACAATAGGAAACAATCACAACTTTTAAAGTGCTTTGTGGCCTTAAAATAGATTTGACACATAGTTGAGCAGTAGGTATTGGTTTTATAAATTAAATAATCAAATATCTTTGGGTGACAGAATGACACTGACGAGTTTCGTGAAAGAAGTGAGTTTTGACGAAGGATTTGGAAAAAAGATGGGTCAGGGATGTCATTTTGAGGCATAAGGGTAGAAGAAAGGCATGTAGATGGGCAGATAAAAATGCAGAAGGAGCACATAAGTGTGAGGAATGGACAGAGCAAATTGAGCTGTGTGGCAGTCCCAGAGACTCTGGCTGAACAAATATTATGTATGACTTAGAACATAGGGACACTAAGGATAAACTTCATTTAGAAGAGGAGAGGAAGCCAGAGGAGGGATTTGATGAGGTGAGAAGACCTTTCCCTGCCATAGTTTTGATTAAATCAAACAGAGTGAATGTGAGGGGCATTAGAGAGAAGAAAGTTGTAGTAGTCTAGTCAGGAAATGATCAGAAGATGGAGAAAGCTTTTAGCCATAGATAATACTATAGAGGTATACCAAAAAAAAAAAAACCCACACGCGCGCATGCACACGCATACGCCAAAACTTGATTTGGCAACATCTTGGGCATAGTGGGGGGGGGGGGAAAGAAAATGGTAACAAGTGTGGTTAATGGTAACTATCTCTCAAATGGTCCCCTAGGACTGGGGACATTTGCTTTAAAAATGTTCGTATTTGCAAGTACCGACCTAGGTAACAATGCTTTCTGCAGGTTAAAACTCATTAAAGCAAATTACAAAGAATAAAGAGATTTGGTTGATAAAAATCACCTATATCTTTTTCTCAACAACAGGTGCCACTGTAAATGTAGATAGCACATTAAAGTAAAAGCTATTGAAGTAATCTAATCACTGTAGCTCTTTGTAGTTTACATTTGAAATAGGTTTCTATTTTATTTTTGTTATATTTTGTTCCTGTTAATATTCTGGAACCATAATTGTCCTTTTAATAAATTATATGAGGCAACATGCGAGTTGAATATGAAAACATTCAATATTTTTCATATAAATTATATTTTATGTCAACATCCTTGGTCCATTTGGGTTCAATCATATTTTGGTTGCAGACAAGAATATTATTAGAAAAATAATCATTTGGCTTTTTCAATATTAGTCATCTCCTGAGCTAAAGAGCCTCCCC
>CM057846.1:109770291-109791660 GCA_030068395.1 Apalone spinifera | reverse complement strand
CCTCATTTGCATAGCTTTGGCGCAAAAGCGCGCCAATGTAGACGTAGCCATGGTCTTTCTGGTCCAATCTCCTGTCTCTAACAATGACCAGGATGAGAGGCTTCAAAGGCAGGTACAGGTTGCACCTACCTGGTTTGGCACCCTCAAGACCTAACCCTTCCCAGATGAGGGATTTTGCCAAACTAGGGAGTCATTTCTGTCCCTCCTGCCATTGTCACAGCTGCTGGCCTCCTTGTCGGCTCCCCCTACCCCTGCCAGCTCACAGCACTCCTACTTGCCAGCCCTCCACCAAGACTCATGGTCCTGGAACATCCGTGGTCCTCATGGACCACGGATGTTGCTGGACCAGAGAGTCCTAGTTTAGAGAGGTTCTACCTGTACAAGAATTCCTGCAATAGGAAAATATGAATAGCCTGCACTCAGAGGATATTTTTTTAACCCTTCCTCCTCTCCCATTATAGATTGATGTATGCCCTGAAGCATGAGAGTTCACATTTACAATCACTCTAAACTTTAAAAAAAAATGCCATCATGGAAATCTACTTCATTAACGGAAGTTTGTCTGAGTCAAAACCTGAGAAGCAGCTCTGAAACCATTCTCAGCTGGAGATATGTTTATCAGTGCAAGATAATTGTGAAGGTGGCTTTTAAGCCTCTGCTGCAGCTGCTGGTCTGTTCAGTGCTCCCCCCATGGAAGCTTAAGAGTTCCTTGTTAGAATATCTACTGCATAGTCTGGAGGTTGTGAAACAGCTGCTGCCTGTGGCTTATTCACATGGAAGATGAAAATGCTGTACTGTCAAATGTGTTGCTGTGAATGGTGGATAGAAATGGAAATATATATGTATTTCACTTTGACATTTTCTTCTCCCTACCTCCCTTTCGAATTGGGCCAACTCATAATACAACATGTCCTGTATTACCACACAGGGTCTTGCCTGTATTATGCTTCACTTTCTGGTGTTTTAGATAGACCAGATTTTCAGAATAAAACTTAAATCAGGTCAGTTCAGGTTATTGGGATTTTGGTCCCCAGGATGCCATTCCCATTCTTCATTTAAAAACAAAAAAATCAATCTTCACACAAAGCACTTGATACTAACTGGTGTTTTTGCTTCACCCACCATTGTCATGGTGTGCAAAGAATTAATAAGGCACAACTCATAAATTAATGCCCATATATATTAGGGGTTTTTTTCTTCACTAAGTAGGGAGCACATAATCTTTGATAATCATTTGTTCAAGTTACTTTAAAAATGCAACTTTGATATTATTTTCCTGTTAATCTGTGAGAAACTGTAAAAATCTAACAATTTCACCATGACTAACCCATGAAATTTGTCATCTTTGTCTCTGGCTTATACAACAGTATAGTCATCATGAATATTACTATACTTAGCTTGGATGCATGGAGGAGGAGGAGGAGGAGGAGGAGAAGTGTTTTTAATGGGGGATGTGTATGCTGTTGGATGTGGATGAATAGGCTGTTATTTTGAAGGAGACACACATCTGAATTTGGGTTCTTGCACTGTGGGCCCATGAGTTCTATTTTTCCAGTGCTTCCTATTAAATGTAAGTCATTTTAATAAAGGTGCTGAGAATGAAGTGCTATTAATCCATAGGACATGTTTTGGTACAGCATAAGTAGAAAAACAGCAAGGAGTGCAGTTAGCTTGCATGGCTAATCAGGCAGCACCTATAGGATGTGCAAATATGCAGATAACATCAGTTCAGCTCAATAAATATAGGCCAGGCTGGAATACAAATCTACTTACATATGGGGTGAGTTCAAGATTTTTGTCATAAATATCCTACATTAACAAACATTTCTCAGAGCCTAGGAAAATACCAGTGGAGGATTGCTTTGAACTGGTGAAATTGAGATCAGAGGCTCTGAAAACCATCTCGGCACATGAGACTGTCCTTCAAAGTTCTTCTTTCTTGAGCCATCATATTCGTAATTAACCGGAGACTGGTGTCAAACTGGAAGCTCAGATTGAGCTCCCTATCTGCTTAAATATGAGAGCTAGATGGTTGAAGAGTTTCTTATCTTGTGAATCCAAATCCTGCAATTAAAGTTTTAGTTTTGGATCCAAAATCAAAATTAAAATACTCAATTTACTTTGGACACAGCCCAACAAAGCAGCCCTGCAGACCATTCATAATTTTATAGAACATTCTATATACCGTATCCCATTCTTGGTCATGTCTTTTCTAAATTGAACAGCTCCCATCTTTTTAATCTCTCCTCATATTAAAGTTGTTCTATACTGCTAATAATTTTTGTTGTCTTTCTCTATTTTTTTCTGTTCTGAGATCTTTTCTGAGATGATGCAACCATAACTACATACAGGCTGTGTCTAGACTGGCATGATTTTGCGGAAATACTTTTAACGGAAAAACTTTTCCATTAAAAGTATTTCCGCAAAAACACATCTAGATTGGCACGGATGCTTTTGCACAAAAAGTGCTTTTGTGCAAAAGCATCCATGGCCAGTCTAGATGCGATTTTGTACAAGAAAGCCCCGATCGCCATTTTCACCATCGGGGCTTTTTTGTGCAAAACAGTTCTTCCCTGTTTACACTGGCCCTCTTGCGCAAGAGGGCTTTTTCCCGAGCGGGAGCGTGAAAGTATTTGCGCAAGAAGCACTGATTTTGTACATTACAAAGTCAGTGCTCTTGTGCAAATTCAAGTGGCCACTGTAGACAGCTGGCAAGTTTTTGTGCAAAAACGGCTGCTTTTGCGCAAAATCTTGCCAGTCTAGATGCAGCCACAGTGTTCAAAGTGTGGCTACACCATACATTTATAGAATGACATTATGCCATTTTATGTTTTATTGTATGTCCATTTCCTAATGGTTCATAACATTCTGCTAGCTTTTTTGATTGCAGCTTGTAGCCTAGATCCAACTTCTTAAAGGATAGATCCCTGTAGGGCCTTGCATTACTGTTAACATAGAATAACATAGAATAAAAACATTAAAAAAGTTTAGAGGGAGTATATCAGTTTGCAGGCAAGGTTAGGCTTATAGGCTACAAGTAGATCATATCATGGAACAGGCCACTCAAATATTACAAGAGAATTTACTTCAGTTCTCTCAAATGGCCCATCCGTGGCTGTAACCTAAACCCATACAGAGTATTGTCAAACTATTAAAACCAATGCTTGATGGGGACTCTATTCTGAAAGATTTCTTTCAGAACCTTCTCTTCCGGTCTTCAAACAATGCCCCCAACCTTTCCAAGCTCATTAGAAGTAAGCTCCTCACAAAACAACTCAACACAGTGTCAGACCCTCCCAGAACAGATGAAAAACCTGAAGACATCTCCACTTCTACAATAATCAACAACCCCCCTCAACACATCTTTCAAGATCCTTAGATTCTACGCATACCTATTACAACATGTGGCATACCTCAAACAGTGCATTAAATGTCCCAGTAACAACTATGTCAGTGAAACCAGATAATCACTATGTTTTTTTAATCAGCTCACACAGGAAAATCATAAAAACAACAAAGCCAATCATCTGTGGGTGGCTTTTTTTTTCCCCCTCACAAAGTGATCATTCTAAATCTGACCTGTTAGACCTAACGTTAAAAGGAAACCTGTGTAGGGCACTTACAAGATGAGCCTGGGAGTTTAAATTTGTAACTTTGCTAGACACTAAAAATCATGGTCTTAATAAAGACACTGTAATGTCCCATTTAATGCATTACATTTAATGTAATGATTTATTACAACAATCTGTAACCCACAAATCCTATTTTTTTGTCTTATGACTGCAGGCCTATTAATTGACCATTTCCCCTTGAAGGGTCCCATAGAATATGTACTAACTACTTACGATGAACTATTTTTGATCTTGTATTTAGCTGGTACTCTTAGTATCTTTCCAAACCTGAAGAAGAGCTCTGTGTTGCTCAAAAGCTTGACTCACTCTCTCCAACAGAAGTTGGTCCAATGCAAGATTTTTACAGTAGAACCTTATAATAATATGGAGCAATACCATCTCTCAGAACTGGAAGGGACCTTGAGAGGTCATTGAGTCCAGTCCCCTGCCCTCACAGCAGGACCAAGTACCATCCCTGACAGATTTGCCCTAGATCCCTAAATGGCCTCTTCAAGGATTAAACTCACAACCCTGGGTTTAGCAGGCCAATGCTCAAACCACCACCCTCAGAGTTATAGATACCTCAGGAAGGAAGGTTGTTTATAACTCTGAAATGTTCCATAACTCCACATCTGAAACAAGACATTACGGACTTCAACCATGTGACGTTGGGGTTGTACCTGTAGGGGAGGGGATCAGGGCTACTAGCAAGGGTGAGCTCAGAACTTTTGACCCTTGGAGAAGGGCAGGGTTCAGGACTTAATAGTTCCAGGGAGCGCTAGGGCTTGCGCTAAAGCTCCACAGCTACACTAATGGTTTCTGCCTCACAGGGGTATCTGGGCTTTCCATTACTTCACTCCCAGTTTTAGCCATGGGAAGACACATTGGGGAGTAGCACAGGGGCTGAAACCAGATCTACCCCTGTAGTTAAAGCGCTGAGCCTCCTAGCCCTTGATTGGCTGCTTCCTCCATTGCTGCTATAGACTTTTTGGGGGACTTTTCTCTTGTCTTTTGGAGTGGGATGTGGCAGGGCCACAGAGCTTCCAGCTGGGGGTCTCAGGGCCTGGTCCACCTCATTACAGGGGGTCACAATTCTGCAAGGGAAACTTGGAAAGTATAAAATGCTCCACATCTTTACAGGATGTCCAATGGCTGAAGTGCGTCTAGTATAGATCTACCATACTGCATAGTGCAAAGCGCTAGGAGTGCATACTATATTCACAATGGCAGTAAGAGAAGCAGTGAATGTACAAAATTGTCTTCCTGGTCTCCAGATTCTTTCCCCAGTGGTAATTAAGCACTAAGTCAACTTGTTGGATTTGCTGAGAGGAAATTATATTTATCCTTGTTTTTCCTATGGATGAAAGTAATTAAGGGCATGTCTACACAGCAAGGCTAACCTCAAAATAAGCTTTGCAACTTGAGCTATGCTAATTGTGTAGCTTAAGTCAAAATAGCTTATTTTGACATTTGGCACTGTCTACACAGTAGTTATTTCGAAATAGAGCGCTTTCTCCCCAACTTCCCTTACTCCTCATGAAATGAGGTATAGAGAAGTCAGATAAGAAGCCCATTATTTTGAATTTATTAATTTGAATAATGGTCTTGCTGCGTAGACACACACTACATTATTTCGGAATAACTGACATTATTCCAAAATAATGCTGCTGTGTAGACGTATCCTTATATCTGGCACTAGTGTTCATCAGATATTTCTGAAGAATCTTTGGAACCAGACTCAGAGCATTTGTTTGCTTTCCTTTATAATGTAGAGACTAATGTGTGGTAATTAATAGGACAGGCTTAACATTTCATTTATTGGCAGAGCATTTTCATTGGCTAACGAACATTATAAAGAACCACATTAATCTCCTCTGTATAAACCTCACAGATCAATTGAAACTTGTTGTTAGCAATTTAAACTACTACCTTCTTCCAACATTATATATTATGCAGTTCCTGCAATGTCTCTTACAGTGGAAATAAAATTACTCCAAATACTAGTTATCATGATGTAGGTTACCACATCTGTGCTTCCAAGCTTATGGTACTCCAGGGTATGTTTATCTCAGCTGTGATTTATGACTCTCAACTCCCGGGGGGCATTAAGCTTTTCATAATGGCTGTACTTCCAAAAGCTTTACTTTTTAAGAGGGTTGTTAGAATGGGAGATGATTGAATTTGATCAAAATTAGCCTTTTCCCACACTATTCCCCACAACCATTCAACAATTTGGAGTGTTACATTCCTTTGAAGACACACTATTTTGCAAGAATGATGGCAATCATTATATAAGGGAACATCAAAGGCTCAATTTCCATGCCCCAATTTTAGAGACTTATTCTGTGCGTGTGTATTGAAATCTAATGAACTTCAGTTATATATCATTATTTATCATTTTATCTTGGTGGAAGGGGCCAAGAACTTTGTGTAGCAGTCATCAATCAAGGAGCCAGTGAAATTCACTTAGAGGTGGGGGACTGGTGGAATCTTTCTAAAATCAGCCATACAAGGTTCTAACACACAAGGTCCCCCTGGTATCTGGAAATCTCCGACTTAAGCAGTGGCTATCTCAAACTCATGCTATGGAGTTTCCTGGTCCATTTCCCTGTGCAATTGTATTTTTACTGTGTTGTTCACTGGCTCTAATCTCACTGGGCTTCAAGCTTTGACTTCCCCTCTTGCTCCCATTTAAGGAAGCAAAACCTTTGCACCCAGATGTGTGGGAATGGAATGGGGCATAACATAGCAAAGCCTATGAGGCCTATTGGCAGCTCTGGGGCATTCATGAGCTTCTGCAGTATGGGACTTAGATATAGCTATTGTTGAGTTTGACCTTTAAATAGGGGCTAGTACCCTTTATATTAGAAATTCCTCTTTTCCCCTTTTCATTTAAAATAAAATATGCTAAAAATCCTCTCTTCTGTTACTGCAAAATTGCTTCTAAATCATGTTTGGAAAACATAGGAGTAAATGGTGCTTTTAGGATTTGGTAATTACACACTCACTCACTCATTCACACTCACTCACTCACTCACTCGCTCTCTCTCTCTGCAGTTCTTTCATGCCCTTCCGCAAGTTGATGTTATAATGCACTACCCAAAAGTATTAGATTTTAAAATACAAGCTCCTAAAACTGGAGCATATCCATTAAGTCTTTGATGTTAGGCCTACAAAGCTGATTCAGGGCACAACAAAGTGAGTCTAACTTAGCAGAACAGAAATTGCCTGGATGAGAAGCATGCCTGAATAAAAGAGAGCATTTAGTACAAAAAGGACTGATCTGTTTCAGGCTTTCACTTCAGTAACCATACAAAAGGTTTGTCATAAACTGGTCAGAACGGCACTCTTAACCCAGACCAAACCTGGTAGCCAGTGAGACGAGAAGAGAGTAGATTGCTGACAATGAGGACAAAACCATCCCATAAGAATTTGATAGCTATGACATGTTGGGGACATAGAAAAAGCAAGGCTATACAAGACTTGCAATGTGTGTTTTTCCTATATGTGTAGTGCCTGGGAGGGAGATCTGTGACAACACTCTGATTTGCTGTATACACTGTCAAGTTTAGATGCCAGAAAAATGAGTAGGGGGTCAGGTGGGTCTCTGTGTTTCCTGCATGTCCATCAGATCCTAAGTTCTAAAAACTAAAATGGAGCCTTTATAATTTTACACACTGAATTAACTGAATTGAGGAGGAGGTGTGGGGGATTTTGTTCCTTGGCATATTGTTCTATCAATGCATTCAGCAGGCTGCACAATGACATACATGTTATGCTGTATGAAAATAGATTCTTCTTCCCCTGTTGCCCCCATCCTGCACCCACCACAAAAAGACTGAAAATTTTTCTACAGAATACAAGTAGCAGCAAAGCATCTCTACTTTCCTCCTCAGATATACCCCTAGAGATGTACCCGCTAATGCAGGTTGACTGTCTCTAGTCCAGCAACATCTGTGGTCTAGCATGATTTTA
The DNA here is from genome assembly GCA_030068395.1 of Apalone spinifera. NCBI lineage: Eukaryota > Metazoa > Chordata > Testudines > Trionychidae > Apalone > Apalone spinifera. The sequence goes on along the minus strand of CM057846.1, from coordinate 109,784,074 downwards.
GTTAGTCCACTTCTCATGGGTGTGGCCAAGTTGCCTGCAGTCCCACAAAGTTTGTTTATGGACACTAGTCCTGGCTCTCAGTGTTCTGTGCTGTTATTTAGCTTCAATTTACCCCAAATGTCGTCTTAGAGCCCAGTCGGCAGTGGAAGCATTGGTAATGCTGCTAGACAGTATTATACAATGGAAGTTACAACTATTCGGGCATATCTGCAGAATGAACAATGAGCAAACATTTAAGACCCTGGTATTTGGCATAATGGATGGTCCGAATAGGAGAGGCAGACCCCACAGAGAATGGGTAGATGATATAGTAGATTGGTGCAGAGCTAGTCTACAGAAACTAAGCCACTCTGCACCGGGCAGGGAAAGATGGAAGGAAATAGTGAGGGAGGCATCGGAATCCAACGGGGGCTGAGTCCATGGTTGTTGATGATGGTGGTGGTTCAGCAAATCCTCTGGTTTGGCACTGGTCAGACCCCAAGGGTGCTGAACTAGAGAGGTTCAACCTGTATTATGGCTTTTCACCACACTGGGGACTAAATTACCTCCTCAGTACAAAATGAGTGATTGGAGGTTTACATTCCACTGAATTTGGATGGGAAGAAGATGACCTTCTCTCCCTAGGCTTCAGAAATCTAGCAGAGTTGCTTCACAGCTGCTACTATAGTGTTGGATCTATGCCTCTGCACCGCATATGAGGTGGATCTGTCTCATCTCTTTCACTGACCCTTCCCTGGCCCCACTTACAAACCCCGCAGCAGTACTAACTTGAAAGTAGCCTTCATAAATCGCAGCTCCATAATGCAAAGAGATGTTTCCACCCCCACAGATCCTGTCCCATCTGTAATTTTTCACAGAGCAACAATAGTTGTTTTGCTGCATGCAGGGCTATATGCACCCATGGAGAGAGGTGGTAATTAGTTTATTTGTTGCTAATAAATCTCTACACACTGGGCACATACAATGATGCACCTTTTATTACAACAGAACTGCAGCTGTTATCAACTATTCTGTGTCCATTAATAGTGAATGTTTGTAAGACTGTGAAAGGTACCCAGTTTTATTTGATATACTCCACACACTAGTCATACTGAACGTGTTTGAAAATTTGTAAGCTTGTATTTGCAGGTGAATTATACTCTCTTTTCTTTCAAAGAAAATTACAACTTACTAAATCTTTGATATCTGAAAGTGGATCTGAAAAGGGGATAGTTGTTGAATTCTACATTATTACTCTGTGTGTGCCCCTGAGATATTGGCAAAATTGAAACACCAATTAAATTCAGCAGACAAAATAATATGCACATCAATCAACAGTATCCAAAATGTTATTAATTGCAGGATTTCATCAAATACATGTAATTTTAATGACTGACACATTACAAAGACAGATGTTTTAGAAAAAAACTATGTAAGAAACTAAAAAACTGTGATCTGGTAGGGAACTGTGCTTTAATTTGAAAATCATATAACTCTTATGGGTAGAAGCATATAAATCAAGGATTTTAATGTTCACAACATTTTTATTGGGCATTCTAACCCCTTCCAATATCCCTTCTATTATCCAATAAGCATGTATAAATGAAGTCAATTTTCAGGCTGTTACTATAAGAATAATAACATAAGTTTTCCTCCCTACCTTCCATTACTGGGAAAGTTTTGTCCTATTTTTTGACATTGGTAAGAATAAGAACATATAAAAGAAACCATCTGCTATGCCTATGGACTCATCTGTATTGCACATTGCCTGCAGCTTAGCTACAGTTCTTAAAGTAACTACAAAAATCCAATTCAGATTCTCTTCCTCCCTAGCTAAGTGAATTGAGTGGATGGAACAAGTCCTCTGTCTGTCTGTCTGACTTGAACGTGGACATTGAACAAACAGCTTTCATGAGAAATATCACTACCACCTGATCAATTTCCATTTTTTCCTACTACTCTCCAATACATTGTGCTTGCCAAACTAGGTCCTGAGTGTATGGAGTGCCTTTACCTAGCAACTCTTTTGTTAAGTATGCTTATAGAAAGCCATAGATAGGCTTCTAGGTGTGGCTAGTATTCAGATAGGAGGTAAATGGAATAAGAATGAAGTGCTTCTTTTTTGTTACTCAACAGAGACCTGTTTTGCAAGTTAAGGAATCAGGTTAACTGATTCCCATTGGGAAGCTGACCTTTAGAATTGCATGTTTAATGAACTTCTCAATTGTCCGGTGAATCTAAAAAAAGCCATAAATATGTATGTTTCATGTCAAATATTTTGGCAAATTGAAAACACTTTTCAAAAAACTGCTTGAGGCTGAACAATGTTTTGTGTGAGTTGACACAAAATATTTTGTTTCAATTTTTAACATTTTTAACATGTTTTACTTTGGCATTTTATAAAATTGAGGGAAACTTCAACGTAGTTTCAAATAAAAATCAGTATGTGTGAGTGTGACGTAGTGTGAGTGTCCTCCACTGGCTGCTGGCTGCAGCATGGCCCAGCAGGGCAGGTGATGAGTCATTATGCAAAGGGGGTTTCAAACCTGTCTGACCAGGATCTCCCAGGGAGCAGAACAATGGGAAGAAGGGGGGCAGGGCTGGAAGTGAGTTAGTAGTTTCTGTCTGAGTATCATGGGGGAAGCAGCCAAGCCAGGGGCTGGGATTTAAGGGCCCTGTCCCCCCTCCCCCATCTCAAGGGGGGCTGAGGCATCCTGGGCCTGGCCCTTGTAATCAGATTGCATCTATGCTGTGCTGTATCCTGGAGAAGCAATACACTCCCTCTATTCTACTGGCTGGTGGAGTCTGTCCATGCCATTACGGGGGTGCAGGAGACAGGAAAACCCCAACGCGCCGTCACAGTGAGGAGTGTGGGTGTATGCTTTTTTGGTATTGGATGTTTTGTCTATTTTCTCTGAAACAATTCAGTAAAACTTACATGTATTTATGAAAGGTTTTGATGTGCTAAATCCACATTCTTCTTAATGAAAATTTCTCCCAGCTCTAACGGTTGGTCACATCTGGCCTCAAGCCTGAGTTGACTAAAAATTCCAGGAGAGAAAAAGAGCTTGAGGACTTCATTTCTGGTGCAGAAAAGTCCCTGGTAAGGTGGAAAGTTGAAGCATTTAAAACAAATTGCCAGGCTTCCAAGGTTATACATTTTATTTCCAAACAAAATTAGTTGTGTAATGATAGATCTGTCATCTGTCTTTTAGACATCACTGTTCCACTCTCTTCACAAAGCAGAGTGGAATTACCAAGGAAAATATATGATGTTGGAATGAATAACTTCATGGAACCTGACTCTTAAATAAAGAAGTGACAGGAAAAGAACAAGTTAAAAATTACTTAGAAAAGTTAAATGTCTTCAAGTCACCAGTACCTGATAAAATGCATCCTAGAATATGCAAGCAGCTGATTGAGGAGATATCTGATTGCCTATCATCTTTGAAAAGTCATGGAAATCGGGAGAGATACCAAAAGACTGGAAAAGGGCAAATATAGTGCTGATTCCCCGCTCTGGTACGATGAATGCAGAAGTGGGGGGCCTGCAAAAGTTCCCCAAAACCTTATCTTTCCAGGCTTTGATATAAAACTTCCCCCAACATCCTAAAAACCTAGATTGTGGGGATAAAAATCTGCTGCCACCATCAAGTGCTTTTTGAACCCACAAAACAGAGGTAGTAGACACTTGAACCCAACCCCAGGGCACCCCAAGCTATTTTCTCCAAAGAGCTTGAAAAAGAAAAGAGAAAATACAAACTGCAATCTGTGGCTCCTATCCCTTAGTCAGAGGCCTGCAGATCCCACAGACTGATTTTCCAGAACACAGAACGCAACCAATACCAGGTTAATAAAAAAGAAAGAACTTTTATCATCACAACTACTCCTGCTACAAGCATAGTTGGATTGGCTAGATGGTAAGAGCCACCAATTAATAAACTCATGGGGAATTTTCCCCTGGGAACAAAACTTAATTACAAAAGAGAGGAAAACTAATTTCTAGCTGCGCAGACATCAGATTCCCATTCCCAAACCATAAAACAATAAAACCTAACAGATTTATTTAGACTTTGCCCTACTTACAGATGGTGAAGAGTCTTTTCTTGGAAAGGGACATGTTGTCTGTCCCCCTCAGTAAGTGGAGAGTCAACTGCCCAGAGACAATGGAGGGAAAAAACAAAAATTCCTTTGTCCCAGTTTGAAATTCCTACCTGCATTTCTATTGGCTGACGACTATCTGGCTAGGTACAGTTAACCCCTTAGTCCCCAAGCTGCTGGCCATCCTCATGACTATGACGCCATCTATAAAAAGGGAAATAAGAACAACCCAGGAAACTTCACACCAGTCAGTTTAACTTCTGTGCCAGGGATGATAATGGAGCAAGTAATTAAGGAATTCATCTGCAAACATCTAGAAGATAATAAGGTGATAGGTAACATCCAGAATGGATTTGTAAAGAACAAATCATGTCAAACCAATCTGATAGCTTTCTTTGATTGGATAACAAGTCTTGTGGATAAGAAAGAAGTGGTGAATGTGATATACCTAGACTTCAGTAAGGCATTTGATACAATCTTGCATGACCTTCTTATCAATAAACTAGGGAAATACAACCTAGGTGGGTGCATAAATGGCTGGATAACCATTCTCACAGCATAGTTATTAACGTTTCACAGTCATGTTGGAAGAACATAACCAGTGGGATTCCACAGAGGTCAGTTTTTGGGATCAGTTTTGGTCAATATTTTCATCAACAATTTTAGATATTCATATAGAGAGTATGCTTATTAATTTTGCAGATGATACCAAGCTGGGAGGGGTTAAAACTGCTTTGGAGAGTAAGGTCATAATTCAAAATTATCTGGACAAACTGTAGGAATGGTCTGAGGTAAATAGGATGAAGTTTAATATGGACAAATGCAAAGTACTCCACTTAGGAAGGAGCAATCCGTTTCACGCATACAGAATGGGAAGTGACTTTCTAGGAAGGAATACTTCAGAAAGGGATCTATTTATTTATTTATTTAAATATTTTTACCCCACCTTTCTATTTAAAATATTCAAGGTAGCTTACAAAAACAAACAAAAAAAATACAAATATATATAAAAATTTAAAATATGAGAATTTAAAATATGAGACCCCAGAGGGACATAACTAGCTAAAAACATATAGAGAGGAGGAACACACACATATTGACTCAAACATTAATAAAAGCATGAGTAAAAAGGGTGACTTTAGCCTGACGCCGAAACAACGCTAGCGTTGGCGCCATGCGAATATCCCAAGGAAAAGAATTCCACAGCCTGGGAGCAAAAGCTGAGAATGCCCTGTTCTGCATAGATGTTAATCTTATTTCCACAAGTGGAGGAACACGAAGCAAAGCCTCCCCAGCTGACTTCAATCCCCGGGCAGATTCATACGGGAGAAGACGGTCCTTCAGATACCCTGGACTCAACTCATTTAAGGCTTTATCGATCATAACTAAAACCTTAAATTGTGCCCGGAAACATACCGGAAGCCAGTGCAGCTGCCGAAGCACTGGCATAATGTGCTCAGTATAACTAGTGTTTGTTAGTTAAAACTCGAGCAGCCACGTTCTGGACCAGTTGAAGTTTCCGAAGGCTCTTTAGAGGCAGCCCCACATAAAGTGCATTACAGTAATCCAGTCGGGATGTAACAAGAGCATGGATCACTGTGGCCAAGTCATGCTTGTTCAGTAAGGGTCGCAGCTGGCGGATCAAACAAAGTTGCCCAAGGCATTCCTGGCCACCAAAGAAATCTGATTTTCAAATGTTAAAAAAGGGTTCAGGAGGACTCCCAAGCTACGTACTTGTTCTTTCAGGGGGAGAGTAACCCCGTCTAGAACAGGTGCCATGTCACATTCACGAACAGATGGCCTCCTGATCCACAGGACCTCAGTCTTATCTGGGTTCAACTTCAGCTTATTTGACTTCATCCAAACCATTACCGCCTCCAGACACCGATTTAGATCAGTCACTGCCACACCACACCTGGTTCTAATGTCACAGGGAAATAGAGTTGGGTGTCATCTGTGCATTAATGGCACCGTCCTCCAAAACTCCTTATGACCCCTCCCAGCAGCTTCATGTAGATATTAAACAGCATAGGGGACAAGATGGAACCTTGCAGAACCCCATAGCACAATCGCCAAAGGGTCAAATAGCATCCCTCTAACTCCACCTTCTGAAAGTGTCCCAACAGGTAGGACCAGAATCATTGCAAAACAGTGCCTCCAATACCCAACTCCGCCAGGCATCCCAGAAGGATATCATGGTCAATGGTATCAAAAGCCACTGAGAGGTCTAGGAGAATCAACAGGGTTTCACTCCCCTTGTCTATCTCCCGGTGTAAATCGTCTACCAGGGCAACCAAGGCTGTTTCAGTTCCAAAACCAGGCCTAAAGCCAGACTGAAATGGATCTAAATAGTCTGTTTCTTCCAAAAAAGCTTGGAGTTGCAGTGCCACCGCCCGCTCAAGTACCTTGCCCAAGAATGGAATATTAGGAATTGGGCAATAGTTATTTAAGTCATGTGGGTCCAGGGAAGTCTTCTTAACGGTTTTATCACTGCCTCTTTCAAGGCAGCAGGAACCATGCCAGATCTAAAAGATGCATTAATAATCCCCTGGACCCAGCCAGTCATCCCTTCCTGGCTAGATTTAATAAGCCATGAAGGGCAGGGGTCAAGTGAGCACGTGGTCGGTCGCACTCCTCCAAGCACCTTGTCCACATCCGTAGTCTCCAATAGCTGAAATTGATCCAGAGAAAAAAGACTGGGTGGTGCACTCAACACATTCTGTGCCCCACTTACACAGCAACCAGAGTCCAAATCCAACTGGATGCAGCTGATCTTATTTGCAAAATGCTTTGCAAACAGATTGCAGCGGGGGGCCAAAGGCTCCTCTATTTCGTCATGAGTGCCAGACTGCAACAGGCTCCGCACCACTAGGGGTCATAGTGGACCACAAGCTAAATATGAGTCAACAGAGTGACACTGTTGCAAAGAAAGCAAACATGATTCTGGGATGCATTAACAGGAATGTTGTGAGCAAGACACAAGAAGTCATTTTTCCGCTCTACTCTGTGCTGATTAGGCCTCAGTTGGAGTACTGTGTCCAGTTCTGGGCACCACATTTCAAGAAAGATGAGGAGAAATTGGGGAAGGTAGAGAGAAAAGCAACAAACTGATTAAAGGCCTAGAAAACCTGACCTTTGAGGGGAGACTGAAAGAACTGGGCTTGTTTACTTTAGAAAAGAGAAGACTCAGAGGAGACATGATAGCAGTTTTCAAGTACCTAAAATGGTGTTCCAAGGAGGAGGGAGAAAAATTGTTCTCCCTGGTCTCTGATGATAGGATAAGAAGCAATGGGCTTAAACTGCAGCAAGGGAGGTGTAGGCTGAACATAAGGAAAAACTTCCTAACTGCCAGGGTAGTTACACTTCCTTGGGAGGTTGTGGAATCTCCATTATTTAAGAGCACATTAGATAGCCTCTATCAGGGATAATCTAGATGATAATCTTGGTCCTGCTGAGAGGGCAGAGAACTGGACTTGACGATCTCTCGAGGTGCTCCAGTTCTAATATTCTGTGAAATATAACTGAAGGCAAAATCAGACTCACTAAGTGTTAGTACATGTCTAATGCTAACATGTTTGTCAAATTGTTTTCTTTACGTGAAGGGAAAATACACCCTTTGACTTCATACTGTTAACTTTGGATCAGATTCTCAGGTAGTAGAAGTTGGCATAAGTCCATTGACTTCAGTGCTACTAGGCTGTTTTACAGCAGTTGAGTTTTCCTAAGAATCACCCTTTCTTGAGGTGGATGCAGTGTTAGGTCCCATCACATGGGCTTTTCAAGTTGTCATACCAATAAAAGTGAGAGCAAGAGCTTGGAGTAAATCCTGTACAGCCCTCTATAGAGAGAAAGGTATTTCCTGTGTGTAAGACATCTATTAACTTATCAAAGACAGTCTATAAGTACTTACCAGATGATCAAAAAACTGATGATGAATTCTTCATTCCAGAAGACAAATTTATAAGACAGGTGGGGAACTTCCAGCCCATGGGCTGCAGACCATTTATCTGGGTTAGCTACTGTTGGGCTGCCAGATGGTTTGTTTATCTGAATGTCCACAAACATGGCTCCTCCCTGCTCCCATAAGCCACTGTTCACCATTTCTGGCCAATGGGAGCCATAGGAAGTGGTGGTCTGGCCTTCGCTATTTCCTGCAGCTCTTATTGGCTGAGAACAGTGAACCACATAGCATCTGGAAGCTGCAAGTGGTGGTGCCTATGGCCTCTCAGGTAAACAAACCATCTGGCAGCCTGCTAGTGGCTAACCCTGACAAACCACATGTGGCCAGCATGCTTGTAGATTCCCCATCCCTGGTTTATATAAAGATGCAGTGGCTGGAAGATGAAGCTTCACAAATTCAGACTCTAAATAAAGCACTGATGTTTAACAATGAGGGAAATGAACAACTGAACAATTTACCAGTGGTTGTGCTTGTGTCTCCATCACTGGCAACTTTTAAATCAAGACTGGATGATTTTATAAAAGATCTGCTTTAATTCAAACAGGAATTAATTTCAGGGAAGTCGGATAGCCTGTGTTATGCAGGTGGTCAGACACCATGATCACAATGGTACCTTCTCAGTTTATAATCAATAAATCTCTGACAAGGTGCAGAATGCAGCAAACGATGCTGAAAGATGGCAAATATGCATGGTATTTGTATTTCATATTCACCCAGGAGAAATCCAGATTAATAACAATCTATTAAGAAAGCTTGGCCTCAGAAATGCTTGTGTTTGGTAAAAGAACAAGCCTGAGCCTAGATTGCATGGGAAGAGGGCCATGTGATAAACACTCTGGGAAAGCAAAACAAAGCAGTCATTTATTTCTGAGTTTGGGTCATTTAGCAGCAAGGCATGGCAATAAGAAACACTTTTCACACCACATCTCCTCGTGAGATTGTCCACCGGGAGAGGAAATAAGTTCCCGTTGTGCCAAAAGTCATAACATCTGTCAGCTATCCAAACAGTCCTCCCCAAAAGCTTGCTCAGTTGCATTTTTTGGAAAGTCTTTGTAGAAGCTGAAAAAAATGAGAAAAGACAAATTAATTTTATAAAAAATCTTTTCATAGGAATATCCACACAGAATTTGACACACTATCCCTTGTATTAGTTCAAACCTTTTTACCAAGAAAAGAAACCTGTAGTTTGCAGCCAGGAATTTACAAATGTGAATGCTAACGGCAAGCTATCAGAATAATCTGCTCTGACTTGGCGGCTGCCACTGCTGCTGATGGAACTGCTGCTTTGAGAGTTATTGAAAATATGATCCTATATTTATGTTCTTCTTTCCCAGATGCTCCCTGTGTTTTGGTAGGGCCAGCTAATCCAAGAAGTATAAATCATCTGGGCTCAGAACCTCAACAGTTCCTGTCACAGTTAGGATTTACTATTGGATCTTATATGGTAACATTTGTCTAAAGGTAAACATTTTAAATATGACCTGTCTACTTATGGATTTTACAGTCTCCTTCCTCAGTTGTACTGACCATACCACAGTCTGTTGGCTACATTTTGAACAGTAATGGATTGCCACAGCAAATTCCCAAGAGGAAGGACTTCTGTTACTTGTTTGGTATAGCTCTTGCATTGCAAAAGAATAGAATCATACAACATAGAAATGGAAGAGTCCTCAATAAATCATCTAATCCAATCCCCTACACTCAAGGCAAGACTAACAAGCTAATAGGCCATTTCTGAGAGGCATTTGTCTAACCCAGTGATGGGCAACCTAGGCTAGTGAGTGGCCACAGGAGTGGCTCTCCTTCATCTCAATGGGCTGCAATATTGTTGTAATCAAGATGGTTTCCTGGGATAGTGTAGTTTTGTTAACTGCGCTTGTGTACTTAGAATTTGCATGGTGTGCCAATTGCACAGTAGCAGCACTTTGACTGGATGCAGAAGGATCACGTGGCCCTCACATTCAATGTTGTGTGCATCAGCACACACCTCCGTTCATGTGCCTTTGCGTTACATGGGTGTTACTTTAGTAATACCAGTATGGGAAAAAAAACCCTATGGAGATGGAAACTAGTGGAATCTGGTAACGTGTGATCTGCATGCTGCAGGTTGCTCACCACTGGTCTACCCTGTTCTTGAAAATCTCTAGTGATGGAGGTTCCACAACCTCCCTAAGCAATTTGTTCTAGTGATTAACTACCCTGACAAGAAATTATTCCTAAAGTCCAACCAAAACCATCCTGGCTGCAATTTAAGCTCATTGCTTCTCATCCTATCCTCAGAGGTTAACGAGAACTCTATGCCCATAAAAAAGTGAACATGCATCATGTTGAAGTGGTCAATAATCCCTAAATGTTCATTCCTGGCAATACTTACTGTTGTGCATAGGACTCAGTACTGTGAATAGCCCCATGAATTTGAGTGAAACTACTACTGACACAAGCTCTATAGACAGTTGTACAATGGGCACTCTTAAATGTTTGCTACATTTATTCTTTTGCTGACCAATTTTTGCAGCAATCTCTGCAAGCACTGATCTTTTTGGCTGTCTGCCCTTCCCCCTCTTTTTGCTTACTCTAGACTAATCAGTAAAGGGGTCTTTTTCTTCTATTTTGATCAGTAAATGGTGATTGTGTGCTCCTTGCTTCCAAGAAAGATCCCTGAAAGCTATTGTGCTAGAACTACAGCTGGTGTAAGATAGCTTCCTGTATGTGCTAACAGCGCTAGACAAGGATTACAATGGCAAGTAGCTTGCTGCCAGGAAGAAACCATGTTTGTCCATTACTACTTCCACCTTATATAAATACACTCAAAGAACCTGTAGAATTCTGATCAGCTCTGTGTTAAAAAACAAAATATAAATCCCACAACAGACAACAATACAACCCTTTTCTGCCTGTAGAGCCAATAATTCAGGAATGACTGATGGCTGCCCTCTTTGGATGGTAAGGGAATGCCCAATACCGAAAGGTGTCATTGGCTTTCCTTTAATTTTGTCGATGGATGCAGAAATTCTCTCTCTTATATTTCTCATCGTTGAGGGACGAGCCCCGTGTCGGGGGTGCCACCCGTGCTCGGGTTAAACTTCAGCCCTCCCTGGCCTAGTTCTCCCAAAGTACAGTGCCCCTGGCTTAGGGGAAATTTGGCCCTCTGGCCTAGTCCCAACGTACGATGCCCCTGGTTTAAAGGGAATACGGCCCTCCAGCCTAGTCCCACAGTGCAATGCTCCTGCGGTCTCTGCGGGTGGCGTGTGGAGGGGCGGAGGAGGCAAGGGGAGCCGGGCCGTCCCACTCCACCGGGTCCCAGCCCAGGCCCTGATGTCAGTGAAAGTTTTCACTGCCTTGTCGGCGGGGATGCCCACCGGAACACGCCGACCTCCCGGCGGTCCTTCCTCCGCCCTGCCTGGGCCGCCTCCTACCTCTCCCCGTGCCAGGTCGGGCCCTCTGCAGGTTACTCCTGGGCTGCTCCTGGAGCAGCTTGGATGGTGAGTGAGACTCCTGTGGGGGTTGGTTGGACTCCTGAGGTGGCAGTCATAGCGGACTGGGTTCAGGCGGTGGTTTGGGCTGTTTTGGAGCTCCTCTCTGAACCTCTGCCTCTTTGGCCACACCTCCTGTCTGCCTTCTTGTCCAGATATTTATCCTCAACCTGCAGCCTGAGCATGCTCCACAGGGCTGCGGGAATGGGGCTCCTTCAGCCACCTGGGTCAGATGGACTCCTTGGGCTTGAGTGCGGGGCGGTGCCGCCCTGTCACACTCATGTTAAACTCTCTAGAGGAGGGTGTAGAAATTGTGTTGCATGAAAGGCATCTCATGCTGTGTTAGGTCTGGAGAGATACTTGCTCTCCTCCTTCTCACTTTGCGGCTTCCTTGACACTAATTTCCTGTTCAGTACTGTCCCTTACTATACCTCCTTGTGTTTGTGGTCTTACTGCAGCTACTACTGTACATTTGCATTCTGTCCATTGGAACAATCCCATGTTGATCCTGAGGATCTTGCCCAAGCCTTGAGAGAATTGAATGCACTTTGCAATGTGTCTGGGAAAGTCAGTAATATTCACTTACAATGAATGGTCCTTTATTGTATACGCTAGCTACTTATGCTAAACAATCTGTCTCATTTTGCTGTGATGCCGGGAGTACTTTTTCTTCATTTGAGGAAGAGCTCTGTGTGCCTCAAAATTTCTCTCTCCCACCAACAGAACATGTTTTCTCTAATAATGTTAATTTCCATGTGAATGCTGATACAATATCAGGGAGTCTGGTGAACTGCCCTCTCTACCTGTTCTGTGGCAAGGTGTTCACTTACAGAATCTAAATCTTTTGGACACAACACATCTTTCATGTGGGCGAGGGGGTTACTTAGATGACCCTTATGGTTTTTTCCAACTCTATGGGTCTTTGAATCTTGTCTGTGTGACTGAGCTGTGTGTTCATGATGTCAGCTATAAAACTGATGTTTACATTGCTTTTCTGCTTAAATGAATGATTGTTACTGTTACTTTAGATTTGTAGTATTACACTATACATTTTGATGGGTCTAGTGCCAATTTTCACTTCTTATTAGTGTCACCGCTCGACTTGATGAGTTCATTAACTGGATTTAGTGCTGCTTGTTGCTGATGGCAAGCAAAATATTCAAGTCCAAGTTAACGCCTTCCTTCACAGGTACTAAACTGTAGATGTTGAGCATTTGATTTGCTTATTGCTACTCGCATTCCTGTGACATTGAGTGTGTTAATGATTATTATACAGTATGTATAGCATGTGTGTGTGCATATTTATTAATTTTTACTGGTTATCTCCTCTGTTTGATTTGCTTAGGTCTGTGAAGGTGGCCAAAGCCTGAGTTTTGATACTCAGCAAGTGCTGATACTCATAGAAAAAGCCTAGAGGTGATTTGGGATGCCTTGTTGCACCAATAGTATTTCAGTGCTCTGTGAAATGGAGATAGCGTAATAGCCATGAAATCTCTTCCTGAACATCCAGCTTTCACAGCAGTGTTGTAAGGGTGCCATGGAGCCCAGAGGGCAATGAGGACATTAATACAAGCAGTTCTAGAAAGGGGGATGTTAGGGCTGAGGCCAGATACTTGTTCATCATGGGCTTGGTGACAGCTGAGAACTCATGGCTAATGTTGTGGGGTGCTTTGGAATATGTGCGCTTTGCTTCACTTGCACTCATTTTAGCATTGTGTAATAGAAACTGTCATTTCTCCTAACACTTTCAGCCATGCAGGCCAAGCCTGATGCTCTGACATCCTTCCTCACTGGGCTATTTATGCTATCTCTATGGGGAAAGGTGACACACTACACACAATAGGTGTTACCTTTTCCCTGTCTACAGCACTGTCAGGATTCTGTGGACAAAGGGACCTAACACTACACAGTTCTGAGTGGGTGGATGTGGTTAAAGACTTTTATGTGTACACTGAGCATTTTTGTAACATTTCCCACCATCGCACCAACTGCACATCTCCAATAGTGGGAACTCTAGTATTGACTGAGTGTTGGCACTTTTACTTCCATCTTCTGTAGTTCTGCTCAGAGTAGTTTAACAAACAATGTGTTAAGCACCCCAGCAGTCACCAGCATATTGATTATGCAAAAATTCTCAGACTGAGGTTCATGAGCCCCAAGTGGCTCTTCAGGGTGTCACCTAGTGTTCTTTGCAGCACATGACGTTAAAACACTATGGATATGTCTACACTAGCCCCCTAGTTCAAACTAGGGAGGCTAATGTAGGCAT
>CM057846.1:109754522-109765381 GCA_030068395.1 Apalone spinifera | reverse complement strand
CAGACCTTGCACCCTCAGGCCCTCCTGCACCCCATCTCCTGCCCAGATCCTGTACCCAATTCCTATCCCACTCACTGGCCTCCCTGTCTCACACACTGAACCCCTCATTTGTGGCCCCACCACAGAGCCTGGGGAACCCACAAAATCCATTAACCCTGCAACCCCAAAAGAGATAATCTGGCCTGAGCCTTGAACCTCAGTCCTCCCCCACGTCCATGGGGCTGGAGCACAAGGGGAGTGAAGTATTTGTTAGGGGACACATCAATGAGGGTTGGTGGTTTTGGGAGGGGCTTCTTTTCCTCCTTTCTTGTATGGTTCCCAACTGATTTTTCTGTGGGTCAGTGGCCCCCAGCCCAAAAAAGGTTCCTTACCCCTGCCATAAATAAAGACAATTTTGCAACCTTTTTGTGCTGGACATAATATTTTACTTTGTTTAAAATGAAGCCTGGCTAACAAGGCCCCAAATGGGGCCCGGCCCCCATCTGGCTGCAGCATCCTGTTCCTAGCCCCAATCCTGAGGCAGGCCCTGTAGTCCAGCCCCCCATCTGGCCGCAGAATGGGCTGGTGGAGGCCTTCCTCCTGCTATGGCACAGGCAGGAGGAGAGGCCAAGATTTGGCTGCTGTGGACGGAGGGGCATGGGTGAGTGTAGGGAACAGGGGGCATAACTGCCTATTATTGTAATTGTTTATTTGTTTAAGTTTAAATGAAGGGGATGCATACAAATATTACAGCACTGTGCCAAGACAGCATTATCACAGATTTTGTTAGTTAATCTCCCATCTGTAAAAAAAGCTTTGTTTGGATTATCTACAGGTCACATATTCCTCTCTGAATTTGTTTTCTGGATAATGGGAATACACTAAAGTCAATTAATTTGCAAACAGATACAGCCACTGCTGGATGAATGGATTCTCTCTTGGCACTTGAGACGTAGCTCTGTTGGTATCTAAGATATTGGCACACACTGAAGTTCTTAGATTGCTTGCCAGAAATCTTCCTATAATATTGTAAGAAAATATGGGATAATTTTGCAGTTTTAATGGCAGGTTGGAAACTAATTCCCTCCAGTTTGGAGCTTAGCTAGTTTGAGGAAAAGGCAGTAAGGGGTTGCAGGGAACTTATTGTAACATGATTCTTTTAATACAGCTGCAGACAGTAGGCATGTGTTGCCTGTACTGTGCCCACCTACTGCTGTTATAATTTCAAAACACTGTTTCTCATATGTTAATTGGTTTGCTCATGAAAATATACAGCAAAACGCTAATGACTTACTACAGCCAATGGTATTGAATAGAGATGATTATGTTTTCTACTCAGAGGCAAGCTGGAAAACACCCACCCCTCACAGCCTGTGGCCATGCTACTCATAAAACTGTTGCTAAACATTCTGCTGCCCTAGGCAACTGAATGTTGCCACATAATTCACAGTTCAACCAGGTGATACGTGGATCAAAACCAAAATGAACAAAAAATGACTCAAGGGGCCCCGAGGTTCAAAGGGCTGTTCTTTTGTCTTTCACACCAACATGACATTCAAAGTTGAAGTGTGAAGTAGACAAAACAGACTGGTTACAAAAGCGGGAGTAATGAAAAATACCCAATTGGAAAACCTCCATAAGAAATAGAAGAATAAAGCATAGCCAGAGAAGTAGCTATATAAAAATGACACCATCCACCACATTATCTCCTTGTATGGCTTCTAGGTATAGCTTCTCATTTTATGGACACACAAGTTATCATCATTTTTACTACAGTTACTGCTGCAGAGTCAGTACATCTGTCGCAAAACAAAATGGATTATATTCAGCTTCCTACATCAGTAACAGAATGGTCTGCTCCAAGATAAAGTCCCCATCCTATTGGGGGCTCTATCCCAGCAGACCCCACCCCATCCCAGCACAAAGTTCCATGGACTATAGTGTGGCTGCAGGTGAGAGGAGCAAGCTTTGGAATTGCAGTCTAGTCAGAATCTTTGTCAGCCATGATCCCTTGTTTGAAAACCCATGGCTGACCTGTGGGACTGTTTCATTGTTGAGTCAACTTCTAGGGCTCTGTGAAATGGGAAAGCCTCAGACCTTAGACTCCAGTCTTAGCCTGAAAGTCTGCACAGCAATGAAACAGCCCTGACGCCTAAGCCCATGAGCTCAAGTCTGCTGGCAGAGGCCACCTGTGGGGTTTTCTTTACAGTGTGGGGCTACCCTAAGTCTAATGATGAGCCAGTGCAGTCACCCTGTATGTGACTTGACAAAAAATGAAGTTGCTCTCAGTGGTGAAATGGGGATAAAGTGGGGCTCTATGACCCAGAGGCAAGGGGAAAGTTTATAAATATTCAATTTGCTCAAAATCAGAATAGTTTTGCAAAGTTTGGTGTCTCTCTCTCTCTCTCTCCTTACTCCAGGATTGGCAGCATTGCTACAGCTTGAGTTTCTCTGCAAAGGAAAGGGACAGGGATTTGACAGGAGAGAAGGATGGGTTTCTGCCTACTTTATTTAACCCATAAGGTTGCACTCTTACTTCTTTCTTGCTTTCCAGAACATTGGGTCTAATTCTCATCTCCAGGTTGCTGGCATAGGTAGAAACTGAACAAAAGTAAATAAAGTAATCCCTCTGTAAAACAAGTGCAAAAGATCAGAATCAGAACTTTTATCTCTAACGAATACCTTTCCTCTAATTTAATGTGAGGGTTGTTTTAGTGGATTCCCCTGGTGCAAGCAGCTCTGGAAACAGATTCCAAAGGGCGCCTCTGGATCTTCTCACTTTTTTGGGGTACTGAGGACGCCCCTGTTTAAACTGAGGATGTGACCAATTTGCAATTCATGTGCATTTCCCATCTACACATTCACCTGCCCACATGCTGAGTATCACTGTATTAAATGGGGGAGAATGATTAGGCTGAAAAGTTCTCTCCGTGCACATCATATTCCCTGCCATGAGTTTAATTTAAGCAAAGAAAAAAATAAAACTAAATGAACAATGCAACATCACCAGGATCAACCTAATGATATCTGACAACCTGCCAAAAGGCAAGGAAGAGGACAACAGAATGTAAAACTGCACAATAAATAGTGCTGATCTGCCAAACTCTGCTCAGTCTATCTGAGAAAAGGTTCTGATCAGTGCAAAAATGATGCTGTTGCGCTTTCCATGTGTAGTCTCCAGAGAGATGATGGGATTTGCACATGATGAGAAATAGACTAAGGTTATCTAGCCCGGAGAAGGGTTAGAAGAGCGTGACTGAGGTGTCCAAAATTATGAAGGCTAAAGTGAAACCTCATCATTCCTGCCTTTTTCATCTATCCCCTACCATCAAAAAAAGAAGCTTTCTATTAAATTACAGAGAAGTAATTTGGGAGAACCAATACAATTAAATATTTATTTTTATGTAACATGTATCAGTCTTGGAATTCATTGCCAGAGAAGATCATCACATCAGATATTGTCAATGGAGGCTAAGACAGGGTGCGTAGCTTAATGAACATTGTTCACATCTGTGGCAAAGCATGCTAGAATAGGTAATTCAGTTTATAAGATGTGTGCTGAGAGGAGGGGACAGGTTAGAATTTCCCTTCTTTCTTTCCTGGTCATCCTACCTTATAAAAAAGCTCTAACTGGCACAGTATTCAGTAACCTGTTGTCGACATGGACTTCCCAGCCAAGTGCTCTTCCTTGACTCCCCATTGAATATAGAGTTTACAGACTCTGTCCTGACATTCAAAGGATTGCTTATAGTAATAGGAGAGATGTTCTCCCCACAATATAACCTCCCACAATAGGGAGGTTACTTTCCACTGGAAAGGTGAAACAGACAGCAAGGGATTTATGAGAGCCAGTGACACAGCTTTCGCTGGAGGGGGACTTAAAATGTGGAAAGCACTCTCACAAGTGATATGAGAGAGAGAGTGAGTGTGACAGGATTACCTGCTTTCAGAACTGAATACAAGCCTGTGTCTTAGCTATCCTGTCGTGAAGTTCCCTCTATCTCAGGCACACAATAACTGCTGTTTAAAAAGAACTCCAAACTTTAGACAAGCCAATCTATTTCTCCTACAGAGAAGAAAAAGAGGCTATGTTTTTTTAATACTTGGAAAATATTGAGATTACAGGGTAGCCAGCATATCAAAATTTAGACAAATAGGTGACTGAGTACAGTGATATTTGATATGTTTATGAGACTGGAAGGAGAGGTGTTCATCAGGGGAGAGTACTGCTTTTGGGGGAGCGAAAGGAGAGATTGGAATAAGAAAAAAGAATCATAGTAGGGAAGTGAGAAGGTAGAGAGGGAAAGGGAAAATGGAGGAAGTAGAATTGAAACAAAGCAGGGAAATCAAAAGTGGGAACACAGAAAGAAAAAAGGAGCAGAGGAAAAGACAATATACAATACTGCACATAATATAATCATGAAGTAAATTGAGTAAGAAGATGAAAGAAAAAAAGAAAGACTTTTAAAATTTTAATAGAAATCTGAATGGCAGTTAGAACATGCACATAATATTTGCTTATTATGCTTCCAGCTGGAGGAGGACTGAACTCTCCCTGCATGACCCACTGAGGCCTTCTTCTACCTTTCCCTTTTCACCTCCCTAACCCCCCTTCCTAATATAAAATAAAAACAGCTGTTTTGGGGAGGGATAGCTTGGTGGTTTGAGCATTGGCCTGCTTAAACCCAGGGTTGTGAGTTCAATCCTTGCAGAGGCCATTTGGGGCAAAAAATTGTTGGGGATAGTACTTGGTCCTGCTGTGAAGGCAGGAAACTGGACTCAATGACCTTTCAAGGTCTGTTCTAGGAGATAAGCGATCTCTATTAATTTAAAATTTATATAAATACATGTAAAAAAAAAAAGAAGGGGAAGGGAATGAGATAAATGAAACACAGGGAGAGGAGTGCAGGGATTTTTCCTGTTTCATGAAAATATCCTCCTTGCAGTCAAGCGGATTCTTTCTAAGATACAAATCTTCTTCCAAAGATTATAGTGAACACAGTAGTGTAGAATAGATACTTTGAGGTGGTTATTCTTTTCCTGTATTGCCTTTCAGTTCTCATGCCAGTCATGGGAGAATTACATGACCTGAGTCATTTCTAAATTTAAAGTTTGTAGTGTGGTGAAAAGCAGTGGAGACTGGATGGTTAACTGGCTTTGAGACGCTGCTAGCAATCCTCCTTCTCAGCTGCCCATATCCTCAGAATTCAAGTTAGTTCATTGCTGCCAGTGTATTCATTATTACTACCTCATTTCTGCTTCTTTATTTACAAAATACTCAATACAGCTGTATGAGGCACTCCAAGCTTTTCTATACATTCTACAGCATCTGGAGTTACTGTTTGGTTTATATAAGTTTCCCTCTACACACACAACATCCCATTTTGCTATGAAATAATGTAAAAGCCACAGAATTAGGAAATACCCAGCATTTTTCAGCTACTAATATATAATTATGAAAGCTGAAAAATTAACTCACGGGGAAAACACACTGTGGAGTCCTATCTCCAGTGATTTTTTTTTTTTTGAGAACTCAAATGAACATGAATCTCTAGAGGAACAGAAAGATCTTGGAAAGCTTGAAAAACTGAAAAATGTAGAAAAGCTTCAGAGGGGTAGCCGTTAGTCAGTCTGTAACTGGAAAACTTAAAAAACAATGAATAGTCTAGCAGCACCTTAAAGACTAATAAAACATGTAAATGGCTTTTGTGGGTACAACCCACTTCCTCAGATGAATGGAGTATTAAAAGTCCATGGACTTTTAACAGAGGATGTGAGGGAAGAAGGAAGGGAAAAAATAGTGAATAGTGAATAGTGAATAGTGTCCATGTTACAAGAAGAAGCTGCAAATTGTTCTTAAGCACCCATTGTTTGGTTGGTTAAGCCATTAGGATGTGGAAGGTAGTGTGCTAGCCAGGTAATGTCTTTATTCATACCTATGTGACGGGTCCCAAACTTGCAAATTAAATTAAGTTCCAACCTTTCCTTGATTATTTGGTTTGTGAAATTGGCCTGAAACAGCATGGTAACATTGAGATCCATTAATGAGTGCTCGGGTGGGTTAAAATGTTCTCCAACGGGTTTCTGTGTGTTGCCTTTTCAGAGATCTGATTTGTATCAATTAATTCTTTCCTGTAGACTATCCAGTTTGGCCAATATACCTGGCAGAGGGACATTGCTGCCATTTACTGGCATAGATCACATTAGTGGATGTGCAGTTAAATGAGCCCCTGATGTAGTAGCTGATGTGGTTGGGTCCAGTGATGAAATCGCTTGTGGAGATGCGTGGACAGAGTTGGCACTGGAGCTGATTGCAGGAGTGGGTTCCTGTATGATTATGATGGAAGTGTTTTGCCTGGTTACTGGAAAGAATTTGTTTGAGGTTAAGGGATTGTCTGTGGGCGAGGATTGGCCTTTACCCCAAGGCCTGTGAGAAGGCGGGGTCATTTTCCAGGATAGGTTGTATATTGTTGATAATGCATTGGAGGGGTTTATGTTGTGGGTTATAGATAAGTGGAAATCTGTTGTTTTCTCTTCTTGGCCTGTCTTGAAGTAGTAGACTATCTGGATATATTGACTGTCTCCTTAGACCCTATGCTGCCAGCACACCTAGCTGTCTTCGAGACACCACCGACTTCCTGAGGAACCTACAGAACATCAGTAATCTTCCTGAAAAAACCATCCTGGCCAATGGACATAGAAGCTCTTTACATCAACATTCCACATGAAGATGGGTTACAGAAACACCATCCCTGAAGACATCACTATACACCTGGTTACAGAGCTCTGCAACTTTGTCCTCACTCACAACTACTTCCGATTCGGAGACAATTTGTATCTTCAAGTCAGCGGGACAGCCATGGGCATCTTCATGATCCTACAATATGCCAACATCTTTATGGCTGACTTTGAACAATATTTCCTCAGCTCTCGTCCCCTAGCACCTTTTCTCTACTTGTGCTACATTGATGACATCTTTATCATATGGACCCACGGAAAAGAGACTCTTGAAGAATTTCACAGGGATTTCAACAACTTCCACCCCATCATCAACCTCAGCCTGGATCAGTCCACATGAGAGAGCCACTTCCTTGACACTACAGTACAATTACATGATGGACAAATTTCCACCACCTTATACCAGAAACCTACCAACTGCTACACTTACCTACGTGCCTTTAGCTTCCATCCCAGACACATTTCTCAATCTATTGTTTACAGCCAATCCCTAATATACAACTGGATTTGCTCCAATCCCACAGATAGACAAATACCTATAGGATCAATATTGAGCATTCTTACAACTGAAATACCCACCTGGAGAAGTGAAAAAACAGATTGACAAAGCCAGAAGAGTACCCAGATATGAACTACTAAGAATACTAGGGATCCAGGTGGAGGACCCCAGGGTGCAGGGGCACTGACCTAGAACAGTTGGAGGAAGAAAGGGCACCAGGGCCAGGAAGGGATATGAAGCTAAAGCCGCAGGAGATCTGCACCAGAGGCTTGGACACTGACCAGCAGAGGTCATTCTGAAGCAGGAGTGCTGATTCCTGGAGTGACCAGTGGGATGTGCCATAGGGTGAGTGCTTGCCCCATGATATCCACCTAATAGAAGTTTTTTTTTTCACACAGGTTATCTTGGCACCAATGTATGTTTACAGTTGAGTGAAATTTCAGAACTTGAATTTTTTTCCTCACGTAATGACACACATTTTTCACATCTCCAATATTTCAAGTGTTTGCAAAAATGTGGGTGTAAAGTAGAGAATCTTCATAAGATTTTCCAGTGGATACAATTTTTCCTCCAACTGAAATGAAAAATAAGCCTATTTGGACTGAAAATGGTCTCATTTTACCATGAATATTTCACAATAAAGTATCCAATTTCAATTTGTGGTAAAATGAGAAAACATTCATGTTTTTAACTTTGCTGCAAAAATGTCATACTTGCAATAAAGGTCATGCTTCTGACTGAATTCCTGGCCTTGTGCTAGAACTATTCTGACTATTTGTACTGCAGTGGAGCCTAGGAACTCCAGTTGTGGACCAAGGCCCAGTTCTGCTAGATACAGTATAAACACAGGATCTATGTGGGCATACCGCTCCCTTTGCACCAACCCCGTTCAGATCAATGGACTCTGCTGAGGTGCAGTAGGTCACCTGTTAATGATAAATTGCAAGATCAGGGTCGTAATCTTGCCTTTAAACATCTTATGCTTGCATTTTCAATTATGATGAATAGATGTTCCGTATATTTCTTGATTTTAGTTTCTCATTCTATCCATTCCCTTCCACCATAGTGAAGTTCAAGCCCTGTCTTCTAAGCACAATACGATTTGATAATACACCATGGGTGAATTAAACTCTTGTCCATCCCTTTTGAATAAAGCTCTCTTTACAAGAACATTCTCTGGGAAATGTATAAATGAAAATTCTGGGTGAAATAATGATTCCATTGTAGTCCATGGCAAAAATCTCACTGAATTTTATGGGGCTAGATTTTCATTCTACTCTCACAGATATAACAGCTTGCTCCTTGATTCTTCCAAACCTGAAAAATATAGATCATATTTTGAAAAGTCAGTTCTCTATACTTTATGTGGACTTCAGGAATCTAGTAAAATTCATTTTGGTAAATATAAATATCCTAATCTATCCTGGTATTATTCCATTATGAAAACAAGAAGTCTATCATCCTAGTTCAAGTTTCAGAAAAGATTCAGAATCTTTATAGTAGGAAATTGATCTTTGGAGCTATATCTCTGGTCCTGCAGTTGACAAATTGTGGATGTTCCCATGGTAAAATGGAGAATATTATTATATCAGAAATCTAATCCACATCTGCCTGCTCCTGAAGCCTTTATGTATCAGGCTATTTCCTGTCCATCACATACAGAGATAATTTCTTAACTCACAGACCTGATTTCATATCTAAAGTTCTCCTTTATGTTTAGATCTGATTGCATGGCTTATTCATAAACACTTGACTTTTTAGAAGTCACATTTAACTGATTTGATAAAACACTCTAGCATACACACAAATATAGAAATCTATGTTTAACTGATTTGATAAATCACATACACACACAAAACACCTTAATTTAAAGAATAAGGCTGCAGAGTTGAGCATTGAAAAGTTAGGCATTTTGATTATTCCTGCATTGAAAATTTTCCCCCTTGTGAATGCATTGTGATATGGTCTTTAATTCCGTGGACACGCACTATTTTTTCCATTGGAATCCTGCCTCATCAGTGCCTGTGACTGACTTAGGAGTGTGTAGTGAAAGAAGCTACTATCTGCAGTACCCCGTCTCATTTGTTGTAGATGTTGGAAGGGGACTAGTGAAGGAGGCAGGGGACTGCAGAAAGGAAAGGGATGGTCTCATACTGCCTGGAGAACTAGATTCTGTCCCTGCTTCTGCAACAGAATTCCTATGCGCTGCTGGGCAAACCACTTAAAGAGATTGTTTCACAGGTGATTGCTAATGTGGCTCATCATTTCTGGTTGTCTGGTTTGGTAATGGGGAGGGTCTTAATTTTGCAAGTGTCAAGCCCTCACACTTTCAACTGTAATCAGCTGTGTTTTTAACATATAAAATATTATATAATGCAAAGTACTCTAAAAAATCAGCTCCCAAATGTTTCATATTGAGCACTCAAAATTAGTGGATACATTTGACCATAATCTCATTTTGCCTCCATTTCCCATCTGTAAAATTGGGATAATAGCCTTTCATAGCAAGGGTTGTCATTACAATAAATTAATGAATATTTGCTAAGTTTTTAGGTACTATAAAGATGAACACCATAGAAACAGCCAGTGAGGAAATTAGTAATTCTAATTTCAGAGCAGTGTTTGAATAGTGTAAAGTAAATGACTGGGCACCACACATAGAACAAGGAGAATAAAAGAAAATATTGAATAGCTGCTCACTAAATGAAGAAAAGAAGAAATGGATAGCAGGGACTTCCTGATTCATCTAGCCAGATCAATGGGCAAAAAGGAGACAGAACAAAAGATGGGAGCCATGCAGTTTAATATGGTGCTATATTACTATAGAGAGCATGGAAACTGACAAGTTATAGATGAGGAATGGCATAGAATTATTACCACTAACTTTGCACAGCACCAAAACTGCTTTGTCAACCATTTCTAGAGACCCCTTATTGTTTAGGACTCTGTTTCTCACCTTTTCGTTCTATTGAATCTTTCTGCTGCCTGTTCATTCTATGGCCATGGACTTTCTATCAGATCAGTTTTTGAATAATGGAGATCTGGCATTGTTCTTGAAAGCTCTGGATTTCATTCTTGTTAATCAAATTCTTGTATGTTTCTTTTCAGGGGTGTCATTGTTGGTATTATTTAGACTTTTGGGATGGTCCTTGATCTTCTGTCCTGTTAAATACCTGATGCTTTTTGGGGGGATTAATTTCCATCTCTATACCATGTCAAGGCTATGTATTGACCTATTTCTCTGTTACAAATAAGACAACCTGAGTAATCCAGACTCTGGCCCAGTGTCTCTCAGGAAGAGACCTTGCAGAGGTCATAAACAAAAATTAAATTTGAATATCAACACAATCCAAATGTTTTTTTCTGAGCCAAAGTAATTGATGATATATTTGTAACCCCCAAGGAGATTACTAAGATTCCTGGGGCCTTGTCAGCTGGCAGCTCAGGGAGAGGCACACTGAGTTTGCCTTGGCTCCCCCTCCCTACCAGGGTCAGAGTCTGCCCGGCAACCCATAGGGAGTGAGATACCTCTCCCAGGGGGAAGGAGAGGCCATTGTGGAGGGGAGTCTGGAACCAGCCAGGGCAAGGGGAGGGCTGGCTGTGTGGGAGCTAGTAAGCCCCTGGCTTGCATGCAGGGTTCCCC
>CM057846.1:109742488-109754422 GCA_030068395.1 Apalone spinifera | reverse complement strand
CACTGCAGAGAAGAATTCTGTGGTCAACGGTCATCAAGGGCCCCAACAAAGTACACGTACCAACAGGAAACTGATCGTGCAGTTGCTGGGCACCGGTGACCCTACAAATAGTGTTTTACCCTGTTCTGTTATATTTGTCTCCTTTTTAATATAATTGTGTTTATTATAGTGTATGTGTTTGTGCTATTTTCTGGGAGTCTCCAACTATCTGGCAAATACATGGGGATTACCCTGGGCTAGAATTTTTCTCCCAAGCTGCCCTGGTGACCCTGCCAGGAAGGAGTGAGGGGGGTGGAGGCACCGCCAAATAAATCCATCAGAGAAAAGTAAAGTTGAGTGGGTGGCAGGATCCAGAAGAACCCAGACCTATCCATCAAAACCTGTAAGGAGATTGGCTTTAAAGAAGGCAACCAGGTGGAGAGGGGGCGCTACATATTGTCACCTTCTTAGAATGTATCAGCTAAGGATCTTAAAGTATTTACAAGCATTCCCTAATTTAATTCTAAAATATCCCTAAATTAAGGATTAGAGAGATCATTTCACTCACCACTGAAATTTGGCTGTTTCCCAGGGGAAAATAATCAGAAAATAGTTATCTACTATATATTTGAGAGAGAGAGAGTGTGTGTGTGTGTGTGTGTGTGTGTGTGTGTGTGTGTGTGTCCGTCCGTCCGTCCATCTGTGAGTACATTTGTTCAAGAACTCTCCCTAAACAGAAAGAGTTTGGACCATCAAATTCAGTATGCAGCTTCCTCTTATCATAACTTAAAGCAAGGTTGGAGTTTGGGTGTGCCAGAACAATGGGATATGCCTAGAAGGTGATGGTTTCCTATCAAACAGAAAGAAAGGGGTGTGATAGCAGGGGTAATTATACCCAGAATGACCACTGGGGGTAGCAAATATCCCAACCCTGGGGAGCAGCTACTGGCTGGCAGCATGACCCCAGTTACCCCAGGGATCTGCCACTGTGACATCTGCTGCCCCAACCACTCCCAGGGAGCAGTGAGCTGCACAAGCCCTCCTGTCCCAGGACAGCCCCAATGATAAGCCAGTGGTGGCCTCCATCCTTTGCCCTGAACCCCCACCCCCTTCCCTGAGTACCCTCCACCCCTCCCAATCCCCTGCCCTGACTCCTGCATCTGTCCACTCTTCCAGCTCCCTACCCTGATGGACCAAGCAATGGTGGGCTAGTCTTCTAGTACTGCATAACTGTAGATTAGATCCACAAGTGAAAAAGAATATGATGTCTAGTTGAAGTTAACATTTTCAATACTGCATTGTATGCCAGGTTCTTCTCTGCAGCAGAGCACAGTAGAGTTTTACTTTAGATTATGATTCTCAACCCATGGCCCAATCAGCACACAGCTGCTGCCCATGTGACATCCTCAGGGCCATAATGGTAGTTTAACCTAAAGTGTGGGTGTAGCTCACATAACATTGGGAGAGCTGCAGATGTGGCCCACAATGGTAAATAAGCTGAAAACCATTGCATTAGGTTGTTGAATCCAAGTGACATATCTGAGAAAGAGGAGTTGAGATTTTTAAGATACTTTCATCCTTAGGCTGCTAGTTCTAATCCAAGATCAGGTTGGTAGCAACTGAAAACAGTAGTTACTATCTGATGGCTGTTTAATAGCGGGTGAAATGGCTTTGGGCTCAGTGCAATGTCTAGTGAAGTGCACACCTCACAAAATTACAACCCAGCTAGGGCTACCTGACATCATTACTAAATTCTCAGCCACAATCTCTAAATCTAGGTAAGCATAGAAAATGAGCTGTCCTTTTCATACCAGAAGCATATATCCAGGTTAGGGATTAATCATATTGGCAAGGCAGTGTGAAGCAACTTTTACTGCCATTGCAATTTACATAGCCATATAGTACTTAGTGTACATTTTTCCCTGCATATAAGATGCATTTAGCAGCAATCAAGTGGCTGAGTTTGGCAGTTTGGGTCCTATTTCCCACTGATAACCACAATATTCTGATAATTGCCTTTTTTAAGAATTAGAGCCCTGATCTTTCCTACATCAGTATTAATCAGGAGCAATGCTGCTGATGTCACTGGAATTACATTGGCATAAAATTGGTGTTAGAGCAGAACCAAGAGAGGTTGTGACTTTTTCAATTCCCGGAAAATATATTCTATTGGAGCACATTGAAAAGGTCTACAAATATTCTTAACAATACTGGAAGAATACAAGATTTTCCCCCTAAAAGCTGGTTTAAATATTGGATTTATTGTGTCTATGACTTGCAAGTTTGTTTATTGTAATTGTTTGCATGGCTCGCTGCTAAATTGATCATCCGACTCTAATTTATACAATATGCAGCTGCTATAGTAGGTTTCTGGGAAACCTCACAGATGACTGTTGGTAACATCCCATGTTTGTTTTAAGATCCTTCTAAGCATTGATATAGCCCCCACTACAATAGTATCTGAGCATTTCATATTTATTAGTTATCCCCATAACCATGCCTCTATGAAGGAACTGCTGTTCTCCCCATTTTGCAGAGAGAAATGAGGGCATTCACCATACAGAAAGTTGCCGGGCATAGCAGGGAATTGAACCCATGTCTCTGTTTAGCACTATCCATTTTCTTCTGGTGCTTGTTTATGTTCTTGGGGGTTCTATTGGTGGTAGTTGTTTGGAAATCATATGTCAGTTCTTAGTCTGAAGTATGGGAGCTGCTCTTCTGTAGTGAAGAGCAAGATTTTGGAAAATTCACTGAATACTCTTGACCAAGACTTTGAACCCACTAGAGTTGACCTACTCTAAATTCCATTCCAGGTGTTACGGAAGAGTCGCTGCATTCTAGAATTGTACTTTAGGGGAAATGATACTGGTTAGTCCTATGTAGATATCAGCTACAGTAAGTTATATTTAACAAAGCTGCTGATGATTCGTATTAGTGCTGATGTCTAATTATACTAATTTAAGGTTCTTAGCAATCATTGACAAAGCTTATAGGTGGGATTTTCCCCTCATTCTCTTAATAAAGCTCCAGCTCCTCAGCTATTTACTAAGACACATTTGCATCCCTAACCCAGACAGCTATTGTCTTGCTCTGTCAATTACTTTGTGCACTATACTTGCTAAGCATGAATGCTCTAATTTTACAGCTCGGCCTGTAGCCAGTAACACAGTCAAGTGGAACCAACTAGACCATTGGCCTCATTTTCAGAGGTGATAAGCAACAGCCTCTTACACTGACTTCAACTCATGGTATGAGTGCTGGGAATTTCTGAAAATCAGACTCACTTTTAAGAAATCATGGCAAAGACCTTGAAGCTGCAATGCTGTTGCTGGAATACAAATAGAAACTATACCTTTTCTCTCTCCAAAGCACGTGAGAAAGAGAATGAGTTGTATCTCATCTATTCTTTCTTATGTTTGTTTGCTTGTTTTTTAAGCCTATTCACTGAATGCCCAGCATGGGAATTGTGCATACACTTATCACGGTCAGAAAGGTGAAATGTGCTTATTCCACTGTTTCTTAGTTAGTATTGCAAACTGTCTTGTCCAGCATTTATAAAGAATTTTGAGATACAGGTTCATTCATATTCTTTATGCTTTACAAATGTAAAGCTCTATGATCTAGTAGTCTCTTTTTTCCACTTTGTAGTCATAAGTTATTATTCCCATATACAAAATGTATCTGAATATATTTCCAAAATTTGTATTTTTTATAATCTTGACCCATTGAAATCAGTGGGAGTTTTGTCATTGATATCAGTTAGAGGACTAGACTCTGGTTCAAACCCTAAATGGTAGAAACTGAAGTTGCTCCATGGAAATAAAAAGAACTATAACATTCCAGGATGCAATCCAGACCAGTGAAGGGTGTCTCACTACTTGCCCTCGCACTTGGAAAATCTCAGAAAGACTTGCTGTTGTAGCTCCTAACCTGGAGTCTGCATGCAGGTCACACCCCAATTTTCTATGTGTGGCCAGAGCTCTGGTTCAGCAGTCACGGTTACTACTTGAGGGTGATCCTAACATATGCTCAATCCTAGATTTTCCCTAAGGAATCTGTGTTTGCACGGTCCAGCCCTCTCCTGGACAGTCCAGATGTTAGTTGCCCTCTAAGTGCCCACACCTTCAGTCCAGTGTGTCTATGGGCTTTAAATTTTCCCAGATCTAGTTTTGGGCTGTATCCCCAAAGTTCCTGGTAACAATGGCTTCATCCTTTTAGTCCCAGCTCTCCAACTGCAGAACAATGCAGTTCTCCCTCCAGGGAGTTTACTGCTCTCTGACTATAGGCTGGTTCCCAGTGCTCAATGCAGAGGATGGGACCTTGGCCTACCTACGTCTGAGTCCCAGGCTGGGTTTCCTAAGTATAGGAGCCATGTACCACCATGTCCTTTTAATTTCACTTCTTTCAGTTTCCTGGGCTCCTTCCCCACAGCTCCAGGGTTTGCCAAAGTTTCATTCTTGCTTCAGGGCTCATCTGAGTTCAGCCCTAGCAGCCAGCCAGATGTTCCTTGCTCCCCTGGTCCTGCCTGCTTTAAGCTGTCCATCATGCTGTGGTTCCGTTTGGCCAGCAAGGAACACCCTCTGCACTCTTCTAGCTCCACCAAGGAGCTGACTGCCTCTCTAGCTCCTTTTATGTGTCTCTGTTGGGCCCTGATTGGCCACTCCTCCCTTCTTTCTCGCCCCTCCCCCCACAGCTACTCTAGGTTGTTTGTTCAGCTCTTGTACAGCTCTTTTCCTCAGATAGGTGTGACAGGATACTGGGGGCCTTCAGAAACAGTCCTCTGGGCTTTGTCTACCCCATCACAGGAATCAACATACAACAGTCTGCCACCTTAAGTGAATTTACCCAAACAATTCACACCACAGAATTAGTTTTAATTAAAGAATAAAACAAATGTATGTAATTACCAAGATTTTGAGTGAGTGCAGACATAAGGCATTAAAGACAGAAATGGTTAAAATAGGAAAAAATATAATACTTTCTAAACTAAACACACCAGAATTGTGTTAACATGTAGTCCCTTACCATATTTTTTTCAAATTGTTGCTGACCAAAATCTCAGGCCAGAATTTTCTTCCAAAATCTAATAGCTGTTTCTTTTGTAGTTCAGGCTCCCTTTGGACTATCAGTTTTTCCTCAGTTGCTTGTCTAAGAAATGTTTTTTTCCAACAGGAAGATTGTAACATGGTGCTGAAAGAAATTCCATGTTTTTTCTGCTCACTTCTGTTTGCTGAAATGCAGATTTTCCTTGTCTCCTCTCTTCTTCATCTCACTGTCTGAGGATCCTTTATACAAATTATATGAAGGCTAAGGTAAACACACGTTCTTTTGTTGAAGACATGCTTTTCCAGGTCTGTCTAATCAGAGTGATCTGGGCTTGGACATATGCTACCAGCATCATAGGGAATTCATAACTTTACCTACAGAGTTGCTACACATATTTCATTGTATTATTGACCAGTAATTTATTAGTGTTCAAATGATATCTCACTAGGTGTATTTTGTACAAAGATTATCACAATGGTGTGTAGGATGTAAATAGAGAGGTACACTTGGTCACAACAGCTATTCCTTTTTTTCAACCATCTTAGGATCACATCCAGATGGGTTTCCTTGATGGCCTTAATAACTTCATAACCGTCCCTTTCAAAATATGAGTCCATTTCCAGAGAACAATGCTACTTTGATTAACCCATTAAAATAAAATACCACATATTAGGTATGTGATTACCATGGGGGCTTTATTAAGAATACATTTTATGAAATATGATGCTGAATTAAAATTAACTCCATAGCACTTGGAAGACAGTATGCATCATCGGAAGCTTCCAAAGTTCTTTGCAGACACTAAATAATTCTCATTATGCCCTTCTAGATAATGTTGTCATAACTATATAAAAATGGGCAAACTTGGTCACAAGAGTACACATATATGTATATGCTATTTAAGATGATTTATCCATGTTTTATTAATCAGTACCATATATACAACACTTGTATCTTGCACACCTGTGACTTTAGTAGTAGTTCACATTCAGTAATATTATATCTAACTTATACTTTTTATAATTATAAATTGCAGTCTATTTTTAAAGAGAAACTGAAGAAATTAGATCTCAGTGGATTAATATGTAACCTACTGTGTGTTACAAGTTCTTCCTCTGTGCCCTGTTTGCAGAGGAGTCTATCACATAAGTACGAAAAGAAACTTTGCTGTATAGCCCAAGCTGTAGCAGTTTATGCCTTTAAATTTTGCAGATTAACAATTCAATCCCTGGAATGTCAGGCCTTACAAATGCCCTCATCTTCAGCTACAGTGCCTATGAATACTTCAGTTCAGGCCTGCAAATTTGGTAACAATAGCAAATGAACTTGGTAGCTCAGAATAGTTCCTGAATATTTCTACACCCCATCAATGGTCCAATCTAGCACGTATTGAGTCCAAGGTTTCTGAATCAGGATCATAATAATCCCAATGTGCTGCCAATTAATTCATTTTCAAGATTTTATTCAAGAGCATCATAGATCTGGAATAACCATGTCACATTAAAGTGAAACAGTAGAGCTGCATAGGTATGCACAAATTCTGTCTGCACTTGGCTTAATCCAGCAAGGAGCTTCCATGGGATATGGGGGTACTCAGTTTACTGTGGGATCAAGCTCTTAACCTGCCTCTGACCACAGCAACTAATCCTCTACTTCAGTGTTTCTCAAACAGGAGTGGGTATCCCCTGTGGATGGAGGGAAGGGGTACACAGATGTCTTCCAAGGGGTACATCAGCTCACCTAGATATTGCCTAGTGTTACAACAGGCAACAAAAAAGCACTAGTGAAATCAGTATAAACTAAAATTTCCTACCGGCAATGACTTCTTTATGCTCCTGTATATATCATACACTGCCATGTAAGTATAATATTTATATTCCAATTGATTTCTTTTATAATTGTATGGTAAAATGAGAGAGGCAGCAATTTTTCAGTAATAGTGTGCTGTGACACTTTTGTATTTTTATGTCAGTTGTTGTAAGCAAGTAGTTTTTAAGTGAGAGGTAACTTGGAGGTATGCAAGGCAAATCAGACTCCTGAAAGTAGCATGGTACTCTGGAAAATTTGAGAGTCACTGCTCTACTTAGCTGCATAACTAGCTCATGCAGATTCTAAAATGCAAGAGGAGATATTGTGAAACACTGACTTTGTTTATCTCACATGGACTGTTGCTATAGAGATAACAAGGGAATCTAAAGGAAAGATATATGACAGTTTATAGCAATAAATATATAAAATTAATCACTTAATAGAAAAAGGTAACTTCCCTCCTCCCCCGTGCACGCACACACACGGAATATGCATGATAGCTACAGTCTGTTCTAACCTCTCTCTGTGAGGAGTGATCTAATAACTCACTTTTAACTGTATCATACATGAGTTATTGCTCTGCTTATTCCTGGAGATGAATGTAAATGTCACCACAGCACTTGGTTATAGTATATTCTGCAATTCTGTGTATGTCTATGAACAAGCTGAGTTATTAAATTCATTTTTAAAAAGCTTCACATAGATTACCACCTCAGATGTATATTTTGTTTCTTCTTAATATACTTGGATTTGTAGTACCATGAGTGTTAATCATTAATTTATAAGTGCTTACAGACATCTTCACTATTCCAGTAGTGCAAATGGAAAAAAAAGTTAAGTATAGATTTCCATTCTTTGAGAGAAGTAAAAACATATTTTAGACAGATGGACTATAAATTCCAGTTGTTCTTCTATGGCACAACCATGGCAGAAGTGCTCTTTCCTGCAAAAATGAAACTGTTAGATCGTTAAACATAGATGATAGTATAATACCAATATTACAGCACAATATAGTATAGTACTAATTCCCACAAAATTGGTTGTTACAAAATGTGAAGACTGGTTTGCAAGAGTTTTAGTATATTCAGAGTTTCACTTGGATTATTAAATGAAGAGTGAGTTGATTTTAAAAAATGCCCTGTATATATTATGCATGTGTAGTTGCGCCAGCTGTGGCTATATATAAATGCAGGACACACAGATATAAAAACATTTTGGATTTGATAAAATATAACAACCACCATATAATGGTTCCGGTGTATACGGTAATTAGAAAGGACAATTACCCACTATATTTAAAATATTTTTTTTATTGGAATGTAAAACTAACAATTATACTCCAATCAGTCACGCTGGTATGGAGCTGGTGGAGAAAGGTCTTTTTTCTTGTGGAACATGCCAAGTTTTCACATACAACCCCTAACACTTTTCATTTTCAGCACAAAACTTTTCAGGTTATAGTTTTTCAGTGAACATTCAATTTTCCTCAGAAGGAAATACCTTTTTTTGCTTTTATAAAAAAATCAGATGTAAATCCAGTTCAGTCAAAAACAGTTGGAATGAATAATTTTTTACCTTCCCTACTCAGCAGTTATTGAGCTAACTCCTATCTTTATTTATCAATCATGTTCATTCCAGTTGCTTTTGGACCAACCAAGATTGAGACCACATTGTGCTACGTACTGTACAAATATAGAGTAATAGACAGTCTCTGTCCTGAAGAGTTTACAGTCCAAATGGAGACAGGATAGGAGAGAAAGGTAAAACTCACAAGCCGAGTGAACAATGTGATGGTGGCCAATGTCATGTTAGCTCCAGGATTTTTTGAGGGGAGAGGAAGTTCGGTAGGAAGGGGGTAAACTAAATGGAAAGAAGAGTGAAGGCAGAAAGGACACTGAAGCAAAGGAGGTGAAGGGGATATGGTAAGGGTGAAGAGCATTCGAAGGGCAGATATGAACTGAAGGGCAGAAGCAGATAGTAATACCTCTAGAACTGGGATGATTTTTTTAAGAACACCCACTTTATGTTCTTCCCTTAGGAGGTAATGTTCTGTAGAGTCTTTAAAAGATGCCACAATATCCATAAAAATGGAAACAAAATTAACAACCATAAATGTTTAATATTGAAGCATTATAATACAGTAAATGCAATAAAGACTGCAAAATGTCCATAGATATTTTATGCACAAACTTGTGTTGTACAATATGATCTCTAGCATATGGGTACTGTTAATCTGCCTGATCCTGCACCTATTGAAGCCCATAGCAAATCTTCCATAGTCTATAAATAAAGTTCTTATGTTCTAATAGTATTTCTCTAACTAGTCACAAGTCAAAGAAAAAATGTTAATGAAAATGAAAAGCTTTTCATTTCAAAATAATTCCTAACCAGAGTAGGTCTACTCTGGGAACTTCATCCCAAGTACAGCTTTAATTTTTTTTTAAGATGGGCTCTCTGAGGAGCTAGGCAGGAGGTCATTGCATTGTCCAAGGTGCAAATGTCTACCTAGTAAATTGAGTTTGGAACAAGCCAACAAATCATGATTTCCTGCAGTTTTTAATTACTTTTATTAATTGATATTACAGTTAAGGCAGCTAAATATGTTAATTCAACTAATATTTAAAATACATAAATTAATAAATTATCTAGCCTTGTGCCAGTAACATCAGGAACAGCGAATTGATGTCTGTTCATGCCAGAAAAAAAGTCATTCTTTTTGTCCTGTCTTTCCATTCCATTGCAAGTGATCATCCTTTAGGTGTCTTCCTGTATAGTCTGTACTGTGCTGCACATGTCCACAAAGCATGACTGTTTTATGATATGGAGGATACTGCTATGCATGGTGCTTCCTTCTTACCACCTTTGTGTCTCTCACAGCTATACCACTTTGGAGGTAACACTGTTAATGAATGTAATGTTTTGACATCATTTTATCTTCTAGCACACCATAATTTAATTTAGATAGCAGTAGATCATTTTTGTTAAATTAATTAGGGTTCAATCCTTTACTGCTCACATATGTGGGATAGCTCTTCTCTTTGTGAATGAGTGTCTGATTCTCACAAGACACATCCAACCATAGCATGATGTACCAAGTTCTCAAGGTATCAGTCAGATGATTCATGCATTTTCAGTGCATATAGTCTTTCTGATGCCACTTTCACATGAATGAAAAAATTCTTTAAAGATTAAAACTGCAGTTGCATACTAGCTATAAGAAAGAAGAAATAGCTAAAATGCACACTGGCTTTCAATACACAGATGAGAGATTATTTAAGCTTGCCTCCTGGCATCTAAGACACCTCAATTACTAATAAGAATATAGTTTTAAAAAACACAATATTGATTTATAAACAGCAGTACAGGTTTGCCAGGGCAGGGTGGAAATGCAGAAGGAAAGTTAGATACAGAATAATTACTGGTAGCAAATATTATATATTGTAATTCGAACACTAGCCACTGCATAATACAGTTTATGGGGGGCAGTGTGCTTTACTAGATAAAATACTAGACTAGTAGGAGGAGACCTGCATTTTATTTTTAGTTCTGCCTCTGCCCTGTTGTGTGACTATGGCCAAGTCATTTCCCTTCTCTGTGCTTGTTTCCTATCCCACCATTTCTCTCTCTTACCTATTTACATGTGCACAAAGTGCAAACTCTTTGTGGCAGGGTCTGTCTATGTGTTTGTACAGCATCTAGCTCAACGAGGCACAAAAGTTGGGTTCGGACCTCTAAGTGCTATTGTAGTGTGAACATTAATAATAAAGCAATATCTTTATTCCAGCATGTTTCAACCAATACCAAAGACTGTATCCAGAGACTTAGTCTAATGCCACACAAGTATTGTAGTCAATCTTGGTCATTGTCTTGGATAGTTCTCAACCTGTGTGAAAAGTGATGCATAAAATTCAGTGGCATTGGTAGCCACTATATCTGCATCTGCACAGACCTTGTAAAAGCCTGAGTTCCCATTAGAATCATATAGGCATCTATATGATCAGTGGGTTCAAGTAAGAACTATTCTCATAGGCTGCGTCTACACTGCAGTGCTACTTTGGTATCCCAGAATAGCTATTCAGCGTCTGTCGAGCATGCACGTTATTTCAAATTAAAATGTGCTTGCTATTCCGACATACCTGTAAACCTTATTCTACTAGAAGTAAGGGACATTTCAGAATAGTGATTTATTTAGAAACAAGTGCCATGTAGATAGTGCCAAATTTCAAAATAAGCTATTGCGAAATAACATTGAAATAAGATGCACAATTTGCGTAGCTCAAATTGTGTATCGTATTTCGACCTACGGTGAAGTGTAGGTGCACCCCTAAGGTACGTCTCGACTACAAGCCTCTTTCGAAAGAGAGCATCTAGACTATGAGCAGATTTTTCAAAAAAGTGAGCTGCTTTTTTGAAAGAGAGTCTGGACACTCCCTTTCGAAAATGCACAGTTTGCATTCAATAGTGCCTTTTTTCGAAAGAGTACATTTAAAAAAAGGCGTTACTCGTAAAATGAGGTTTACTGCGAACAAAAAACTGCTGCGTTCTTTCGATTTACTTTAAAAAAAAACATGACTGCAGTCTACACACAGGTGAAGTATTTGTGAAAAAAGACTACTTTTTTTTAAAAAACCCTGTAGTCTAGACATACCCCTTGAGGAAAAAAAACCTTTCCTCTTTGTCTGATGGAGTTAAGAAAATGTTGGTAACACTGTACTGTAGATTAATAAATGTTTTACAAAACATAAATGTTATATGAAACATAAAATACTGGTAACATATAATTATCAGATCTCCCATAATAACCAATTAATAGCAATGGACCCTCATGATCTAGATCCATGGCTCCATGTCTTTTCCATAGACATCATATATGCATCTAATACACAGTGGGTTCACCCCTTCGTAACTCAGCTACAGGAATCAGGCTGTTCCCAGCTGCGGCCCCTTGGAAGAAGCTCTCTAATGCAGGTAGCATAGTTTTGTTGAGCCTTAGCATGCCTCTCTGGCTACTCTTATCCACAAACACTTATCAGAAAACCTTTCCTGAAGCTCCCTGATGTAAGGCTATTTTTACTAAGCTTGGAAAGGGAAGTCAGTAAG
>CM057846.1:109722716-109742388 GCA_030068395.1 Apalone spinifera | reverse complement strand
GTAAACTAATCTACATGGCTCTGACGACAGAGCCATGTAGTCTAGACATACCCTAAGAGAGGCTCCCTGTGAAGACATAACACAGATGACCCACCTCAAAGTTTGATTCCTGGAGCTTCTCTCTCTTACATGACAGATATGGAGAACTACTCAATTCTTCCTCCTGCTTCCTGAAACTCTCAAAATATGGTTTTCTGATTGCTTCTAAGGTACTTCTGGCTGGCTGGGGAGGAGGTTGTCCAACTTTCTCTGGCATCTGATTCTTTCAGTCAGGAAGAAACCATGCTGTGCCATGATCATCATATCAGTTCTGAAGTTTCAACAGCTCACTCTCCTGCTGATGGAGATAGCAGTGACAGCAATGGATTTTTCAGAGTTAATTACAGTTTTCTCCATCAACATCTAACTAGCTCCCAGTATAGCTCACCTCATAGCAGTTCTTTCTTTCTCTTTTTCTTCCTTTCTTCACAGTATCTACAGAATACACTTAGGGTATATCTAGACTGGTGGGTTTTTCCGGGATACCTCTAGTATCCCAGAAAAACTCCGCCGCATCCAGGGAATGTGCTTTTTTTTTGTAGAAGAGCAAATGTAGTCTTTCGGGGAAGCCTGTATACCTCGTTCTAGGAGGAATAAGGACTCTGCCGAAAGAGGAGGCTTTTCCGCCATTTGGCCCCGTCTAGACAGGGCCAAATGATGGAAAACCTCTTCCGGAAAAGCAATCAGAAAAAGCTATGCAAAATGTAGAGCTCAGTTTGCATAGCTTTTTCTGATAAGAGTGTAGTCTAGACCTAGCCTTAATGATGAGAAGATTATTCTTATATTATTTAGGAGAGCTAGTCAACAATTTTCCATTAAATGTGGTTTCTGCAAAAACTTTCTACATGGAAAATTTTGAATTTGCCACAGTGTTGTGGGGAAAATCTAAATTAAATGTTTTATTTTGAGATGGTCCAATCCAAATTGAAATATTTTGTTGAACCAAATCAAAACAATTCATGGATCCACTGTTTAGCATTGAAAGTTGGTCTCATTCCTAGTTGAATGGCTGCAAAGCACCATTGGAGATTTGTGATGATGGTGCATTGAAGGAGATGTTTGGGATCTACAGAGGAAAATGGCACCCAAACTACAAGTCCAATGGGTTGCTGAATCAACTTATGTGGATACATCACAATCTCAAACCAAATATTTTGATATTTCCAAATCAAGGGATTTGTGGAACTTCTCATTCCATGAAAATATTTTGCTAGTTTGACTTTTCATCCCAACTTGGAATGCAAATTAATGTCTTTATGTATTTGTATTTCAGTAAAAACGAAAGGCCCTGAAATTGAGGTTACATTGAATTAAGCACTGTTCAAACACACAGTAAGGTATTTCCTCAAATTTCAACCTAATACAACAAGCAAAGGATGAGAAGAATAGCGTAAGAACATAAGAAAGGCCATACTGGGTCGGGCCAAAGGTCCATCTAGCTCAGTCTCCTGTCTGCCGACAGTGCCCAATGCCTGATGCCCCAAAGGGAGTGAACAGAACAGGGAATCATCAAGTGGTCCCACTCCTGTCATCCATTTTTAGCCTTTGACAAACAGAGGTTAGGAATACCATTTCTACCCATCCTGGCTAACAGCCATTGATGGACCTAATCTCCATGAATTTATCTCATTCTTTTTAGAACCCTGTGAAAGTCCTGGTCTTCAGAAAATCATCTGGAAAGGAGTTCCACACGTTGACTGTGTGCTGCATAAAGAAAAAACTTTTCTTTTGTCTTAAACCTGCTACCTATTAATTTCATTTGGTGACCCTTAGTTCTTGTTATGGGAACAAGTACATAACTTCCTCATTCGCTTTTTCCATAACTGTCATGATTTTATAGACTTCTTTCACACCCCCCCCTTAGTATCCTCTTTTCAAAGATGAACAGTCAGTCTTTTTAATCTCTCTTCATATGGGACCCATTCCAAACCCCTAATTATTTCTGTTGCCCTTTTCTGAACCTTTTGTAATCTCTGTGTATCTTTTTTGTGATGAGGTGACCCCATCTGTAAGCAGTATTCAAGATGTGAACGTACCATGGTTTTATATAAAAGCAATACGATATTCTCTGTCTTATTCTCTCTCT
Organism: Apalone spinifera; assembly: GCA_030068395.1. Taxonomy (NCBI): domain Eukaryota; kingdom Metazoa; phylum Chordata; order Testudines; family Trionychidae; genus Apalone; species Apalone spinifera. Next base: position 109,740,263 of record CM057846.1, on the reverse strand, counting down.
TTTTTTTAATGATTCCTAACACTCTGTTTGCAATTTTTGACTGTCACTGCATGTTGAGTGGATGTTTTCAGAGAACTACCCACAATGACTCCAAGAGCTCTCTGAGTAACTATAGCTAAATTAGTCCCCAAGATGTTGTATGTATAGTTGGTATTCTTTTTTTTCCAATGTGCTTTACTTTACATTTATCAACATTAAATTTATTTTGCCATTTTGTTGCCCAATCACTTAGTTTGGTGAGATCCTTTTGAAGTGCTTCACAGTCAGCTTTGGTCTTAGCTATCTTGAGCAGTAGATTAAGGATTAAGTGGTTTTCCTAAGAGCACAGAGAAGATGAGTGGCAGCATTAAAGATAGAACTTAAGTCTCCTGAATCTCTTTAGACCAATACCAGTATAGTCATTGCTGTGGGGGAAGGAGCCATAAAATGAATTATGAAGTCACTCCTCACTCAGCTGTGGAGCTGGAATCGATATTCCAGGGTCCTTGTTAGATGATGATATACTTTAATAATTTTGAAAGAAGATTCATGCTGAATTATGCACAGGCATTGCTTTTACTTTTACTTTTTAGTTTATTCAATAGTACTATAAATGTAATCGTGTCACATCCATGTTTGCCTCAGTAGGTGGTGTCACGGCTCTCTGAATGTTCATGACAGGTTGACAGGTGAAGAATTTATTTCTGTGCTTTATTATTATGTCTTTTCATTTATGAAATATAATTTTCAAAGTTGTTTCTGTATTTCTTCAACACACAATAAGTTTTCATTTCTGAGTTGACAATTGTATCTACATTGGAAGATGATCTTCTAAAATTTAAAACAGACCATATTGACTGTATGGCCTTTTCTACAGATTTGGATGCTGTTCCTTGGCAATAACTTTAGAAGACGAATTTTGATTGACCTCTTGAGTGGATTTATTCAGCTATGCTACATAAGTAACTTGTTTTTCTTGACTTCAAGGTTACTCAAGTGCATTTCTCATTGGCCCAGTCACTACACGTCAAGTGGATCACTAGTTTAATCAATAATAACATATGCAGCATCCTCAGTTCACATGTCTTATCCACAAATCATGCTATTCAGATTCAAGCTTTTTTCTTCCACAATCTAATTTTCAGTTCCAACATATGACTAATAACTAAGTGTTGGACTCAAATGTACAACCTTAAGTTGTGTGTCATTCAAAATGGGCTTAGCAAACTGGAGAGTGCAGTCCCAGAAATTTAATGAGGTCACTGCCAGAATACTTGGCAGTAATGAGTAATGCAGTACAAAAGCCAATCACAAAAGGGAGTGTCACCTACAAATGACCTTTCTGAAGAACTTCCCACTGTCCAAGTTGCTAGTAAAATAGTTACAGAAATTACATCAAATTGTACAGTAAAGCTGCAAGCAAGGTTCAGTAAACTGGAAGAAAGAACTGGACAGAAAACTAATCTGTTGAACACATATAATGACCTGACCGATATAATGGCAGGGAAGAAATGTGACAGAAGATGTCAAAGGTAAGGGATAATGTTAAGCAGCAATATAATAATGGCAAATTGAAACGGCATATTATTTTTTTCATGAGCAAACTGGAGAACTTTGAAAATGGCATCAGGTGTGAAAAGCAAAAAGTGACCATGTTTCTGAAATTATATGTTGCTTTCTTGTTTCTGGTTGTTTTGGTGCTGAACAAGTGGTTCCTTTCACCATCTAAGAATTACACCAAATTTTGAGGAAGAGTAGGTTCTTCTTCCAGAGATGTCCCTGTGGGTGTTCCACAGCACATCGGTGCGCCGCTATCAAGCCTTCAATCTGGAGCTTCAGAGCAGTGTCCCTGGAGCCGCACATGCGCATACCTCTGGCCGCACTCTCCTAGCATGTAGGCATCGTGCATGTGTGAGTTCTCCCTCCCCCAGTTCCTACTCTACTGCCTCCAGCCAGTATTCCCCACCTCATTCCACGATTTAGATAAGTATACCCTTTTACCCCATTCTTACCTACCTTTAGTCAGTTTTTTCATGCAAGTTTTATTCCCTGTAGTTAGTTTTTAGTGGCATCTGTAGTTAGTTTTAACAGGTTTTAAGCGCCACTCTTCCTGTCGGACGAACAAGCTCAGTGTTTCCCCTGTCTTGGTGAGGCACATGTTTCACAGAAATACCCTCACTGTGCTAAGCTGAAAGCGAGAGTGTGGCACGATAGACTTACTCCTCAAGCTGATTCTGCTTGAGAAATCGCTAAGACCAGCCTCAGATCCAGGTCGGTCAGCAGCTCAATAAATCCCAGGTATGAAAAGAGAAAAAATCCTCAAAAAACTATGCCTCCACGCTTCCTCAGGAGTCCCCGGCACCTAGATGATTTTCCACAATGAATACAGTGCTGAGAACAACTCCAGCACCACGTCTAAGTACTTAAAACACACCGGATGTGTCTGGCACTACCATGGAAAACAGTCATGCAAAATCCTGTTCAAAGGTCTTGGGCTTCAAGTTGCCTGCCTCGACTGCCATGGCACCTACCAGCACCAACACTGCTTTGCTTTGCTGGCATTGCAACTGGGCCCAGTGCTGAGTTCACCTTCCAACACTGCTGCAAGCACCACCACAGCATTGACTGCATCATCTTGGTTCCCCTTTCTGCTCAAAATGTCACGCACACTACCAATTCCCTTGCCCTGCAGCCCAGATCTCCTCTATGAGCTCAGAAGTTGGACCAGCCATCCCAGTCTCCACAAGCTGAACCTGAACATTTGGCTCCTCAGTGGTTTTTTGCACAAGAGCTAGAGTGCACTGAGGATATCCAGTGTGTCCTGCTGCACAATAGAGCTCAAAGCACTAGTAAAACATACCTTCAGAAGTGGAATAGGTTCTCGGTACAGTGCTCACATCGCCATGCTAACCCATCCACATCTCCATTACCGCTGATTTTGGACTATTTATTGCACCTTAAACAAGCTGGTCTTGCGCTGAGTTCCATCAAGGTACATCTTGCTGTTATAGCTACTTTTGATCTTAAACTAGATAATACCTCAAAATTTGCATATCTTCTTACTAAGAAGTTCATCAAAGGCCTACAAGCACTTTATCCAGAAGTGGTTCCACCAGTGCAACCTTGGGACTTCCACCTGGTTTTAAATATACTCACCAAAACCCCATTTGAGCCAATGGTCACATGCTCACTTTGGCACCTTTCTATGAAAATGGCCTTTCTCATAGACATTATATCAACCAAACAGGTAGGAGAAATTGCAGCACTCATGGCACACCCCCTTACACCACCTTTTTCAAAGACAAGGTAACCTTACACACCCATCCCAAGTTTTTACCCAAGATATAGAATCATAGAGCTGGAAGAGACCTTAGGAGGTCATCAAGTCCAGCCCTCTGCCCAAGGCAGGACCAATCCCAACTACATCAACCCAGCCGGGGCTTTGTCAATCCAAGACTTAAAAACTTCTAGGGATGGAGATTCCACCACCTTCCTAGGTAACCCATTCCAGTACTTCACCACCCTCTTAGTGAAATAGTTTTTCCTAATATCCAACCTGGACCTCTCCCACTGTAACTTGAGACCATTGCTCTTTGTTCTGCCATCCGTCACTACTGTGAACAGCCTTTCTTCATCCTCTTTGGAACCTCCTTTTGGAATATCTTATTGCCCTTATATAAATCCATGGTATGCTCACATCTTGAAATCTGTGTACAGATGTGGTCTCCTCATCTCAAAAAAGATATACTGGGATTAGAAAAGGTTCAGAGAACGTCAACTAAAATATTAGGAGTTGGCACTCATCATCTCCATATGAGGAGAGATTAAAGAGACTGAGACTTTCCAGCTTGGAAAAGAGGAGACTAAGGGGGGATATGATAGAGGTATATAAAATCATGAGTGGTGTGGAGAAAGTGAATAAGGAAAAGGTATGTATTTGTTCCCATAATATAAGAACTAGCGGCCACCAAATGAAATTAATGGGCAGCAGGTTTAAAACAAATAAAAGGAAATTCTTCTTCACACAGTGCATAATCAATCTGTGGAACTCCTTGCTTGAGGAGGTTATGAAGGCTAGGACTATAACAGGGTTTAAAAGAGAACTAGATAAAATCATGGAGGTTAATTCCATAAATGGCTATTAGCCAGTATGGATAAGGAATGGTGTCCCTAGCCTCCGTTTGTCAGAGGATGGAGATGGATGGCAGGAGAGATATCGCTTGATCATTACCTGTTGGATTCACTCCCTCTGGGACACCTGGCATTGGCCACTGAGCCAGATAGGGTACTGGGCTAGATGGACCTTTGCTCTGACTCAGTATAGCCATTCTTATGTTCTTATATTCTCTCTTCAGGAAGTTGAAGGCTGCTATCAAATCCCCACTCTTTTCTTCTGCAGACTAAACAAACCCAAATCCCTCAGTCTCTCCTCATAGGTCATGCGCTCCAGCCCCCTAATCATTTTGGTCACCCTCCGCTGGACCCTCTCCAATACATCCACATCCTTTCCATAGTGGGGGGCCCCAGAACTGGACACAATACTCCAGGTGCTGCCTCACCAGAGCCGAATAAAGGGGAATAATCACTTCTCTGGATCTGCTGGCAATGCTCCTCCTATTGCAATCTAATATGTCTTAGCCTTCTTGGCTACAAGGGCACACTGTTGACTCATATCCAGCTTCTCATCCACTGTAATCCCCAGGTCCTTCTCTGCAGAACTGCTACTTAGCCATTCAGTCCCTAGCCTGTAACAACGCTTGTCCTTGTTGAAGCTCATCAGATTTCTTTTGGCCCAATCCTTTAATCTGTCCTGGTCACTCTGGACCCTATCCCTGCCCTCCAGTGTATCTACCTCTCCCCCTATCTTAATGTCATCTGCGAACTTGCTGAGGGTGCAATTCCATCCCCTCATCCAGGTAATTAATAAAGATGTTGAACAAAACTGGTCCTAGAACAGATCCTTGGGGCACTCTACAAGAAACCGACCGCCAACCTGATATCGAGCAGTTGATCGCTATCCGTTTGGCCCGACAGTCTAGCCAGCTTTCTATCCATCTTACAGTCCATTTATTCAGTCCATATTCTCTTAACTTGCTGGCAAGAATATTGTGCGAGACCATTTCAAAAGCTTTGCTAAAATCAAGGTACATCACATTCACTGACTTTCCCATGTCCACAGAGCCAGTTACATCATCACAGAGGCTAATCAGATTGGTCAGGCATGATTTGCTCTTTGTGAAGCCGTGTTGACTATTCCTGATCACTTTCCCCTCTTCCCAGTGCTTCAAAATGGATTCCTTGAGAATCCCCTCCATTATATTTCCGGGGATTGAAGTAAGGTTGACTGGTCTGTAGTTCCCCCGATTTTTCTTCTTCCCTGTTTTAAAGATGGGCACTACATTTGCCTTTTTGCAGTCACCAGGATCTCTCCCGATCTCTACCAGTTTCCAAAGATAATAGCCAAAGGCTCCTTAATGACATTTACCAACTCCCTCAGTACCCTCAGATGCATTAAATCCTGGCCCATGGATTTGTGTATGTTTAGCTTTTCTAAATAGTTCCTAATTGTTCTTTCCTCACCAAGGGCTGTCCATCTCCTTCCCACACTGCATTGCCTAGTGCATTTGTCTGGGAGCTGACCTGCTCTGTGCAGACAGAGGCAAGGAAAACATTGAGTACTTCAGCTTTTCCCACATCATCTGTCACTAGGTTACCTCCCTCATCCAGTAAGGGTACCACACCCTCTCTGATCACCCTCTTATTGCTAACATGCCTGTAGAAACCTTTCTTGTTATCCTTCACATCTCTTGCTAGCTGCAATTCCAATTGCGCTTTCGCCTTCCTGATAACTCCCCTGCATTCTCAAGCAATATATTTATACTCCTCCCTAGTCAACTGTCCAAGTTTCCACTTCTTGTAAGTTTCAGATATGATCATCCTTCACCTGAATCAGACCATACACCTCCCTACCTTCTTCCCCAAGCCCTATGCTAACCCATTTGAATCAAACTCAACTTGCCCAGGGTACTTTTTTTCTATTTATAACACACAAAATCATTCAGGTCCTCTCCTAGATTGCTTGTCTCCATAGCAAATCACAATAAATGTCAAGACATATCAGCTCAGCAGCTCTCCCATGAGATTTCAGACTGTATAAGACTTTGCTATTCCTTATCAGGTGTTAATCCCTCTGACTGCAGAAAAGCACACTCAACTAAAGCTATTTCTACCTCCGCAGCATTTCTATGAAACGTCCCTATAGCAGACATTTGCAAAGCTGCTACCTGGTCATCAGAACACATCTTTGCAACACGCTATACGCTTACTCAAGGACCTTTCTCTAGCCTCAAATTCCCCAAAGTTGTTCTGTCTACTGTATTCATGCTAGACCTCAAGTCCCTGCCTGCTTAAAGAGATACAGTTTTGAAGTCACTTGATGTGGAGCACCCATGGGGACATCTCTATTGAAGAAGAGGAGGTTACTCACCTGTGCAGTAACTGATGTTCTTCGAGATGAGTGTCCCCATGGGTGCTTCACTACTCTCCCTTCCTCCCCTCTACTTCAGAATTCTGGTCTCCTTCAGATAATACAGTTCGGGGGAAGAAAAGGAACAGAAGGGGGGGCTCATGCATGCACGATGCCTGCACACTAGAAGCGCAAAGCTAGAAGTACATGTGCGGCCCCAGGGACACTGCTCTGAAGACTCTGGATTGAAGGCTCAGCGATGACGCACCGACTTGATATGGAGCACGGGTGAGTTGCCTCCTCATCTGTATTCTGGAAGAACATCACAAGATTGTCAAAAGTGAATAGTGATTTTTGGTGACTCAGTCTCTGAGTCTTCAACTTGAGACACCTTAAAAAGGCGTGTGCCCTTAAAAAAATTACACTGTTAAAATGTCTCAGTAGGAGTTTCTTCGTTTGCTTCAACTTCTTTGTGCGTGCGTGTGTGCGCTTAGAAATTAGGATAAAAGTGTTTACAATGGAGTCAAATAAACATTGTAAATCCCCCACAGCTCAGATTATAGGCCCTAAAAAGGATACTGATGGACTTAGTAGATATTTCAATAGTGCTCCATAGATTGCGCTATTGAATTCCTAAAGTTGTGTGTTTGCCAACATTTTTCAGCTGATAATGCTGTGTAAACTAATAACTGAAAACTGTGCTATATAATTGTACAAATACTAGGAAGGGGGTGAAAGGAGACTGAAAACTGTTCTGAGAAGTTTCACTTCTTATTTTGGTCTGAAAGAGCTCAGATTTGTTTGGCCTTCAGGGAATGCTACAAGGCCTTTGTTTACTTTGAGTCTGTCTCTGAAGGGAACATTTGAGTGTTTGGGAGTAGAGCTTGGTTTGCCTGGCGGAGTTTCATAGTTTGTTAGCTAATGGTGTTGTGTGGCTGATAAGCAGTGATGTGGCATTATGTATTCTTGTAAATGTCTCTGGAGGTTATCAAAGGCATTCTATTATAAACATTTTATTCATAAAACCCTATATACAAAAAAGTCTTAGAAGAGTATAAGCGACACAAGGAAGAAAGACCTAAGAAAGACTGTCCCAATAAGTCATTTGAGACTTAAGCAGCATAGAATCCAACATTGTCTGCACTTACAGGAAGAGAAAGACACAAATTAATAGGTATTGAATTCCTGAATTTTCCTTGAAGATAAATCATTGATTATTGTTCTCAGTTGTTTACTGATAGCGACACTGTGTAGATGCTATCAGAAGGCTACCTGTACTTGCCTCCTTTTGCATCTGTCTTTTGCAAATAGGATTAGCCATATTTATGTGCAAGTTATATAGTTATTAATTTACATGCATAGTAGGCACAAAGTTTAAGCCTCAGCATTTTCAAAGATGAATGTAGTTATAAAATGTGTGATGTTGGAAGTTACTGTAAAAACAGGGAGGTTTTTTTATTTTTATTTTTTTTCCTCAGTGCCAAATCCTAGAAGAGACCTGGCACAGATAATTCTACCTTAGTGTAGCTAGCTAAGGACAAAAACCTATACCTCACACTTGGGGTGGACCTTGAGTAACTATAATGAGGTACAATCTACAGTGCCCTGTCTCTAATACAATCGTACAGTGAGCTATTTCTCCGGCTTTTTTGTTTGTTTCTGGTGATGGTGATGGGGGTGGGTTTTGTGTTTGTTTTTGTAGTGAAAGCATTAGCCGTGGCCATTGCTTTGAAAACTACTGTTTCATCCCAGAAACAGAATAAAACACAAAGATGAAATATGATTTGTTTAGTGTCAATTCTTGAGGTGAAATTCAATCTCAACCTGATAGTATTTTTGTAAAACAGAGATGACTCTGATCCACAGTAGCCAGATCTCAACCTGAGGCTTCTCAAAAGGTGTTTCGATGCAGGATGTTGGGTTAGTACTATCTGTGTTGTAAAGACTTCATTTTTGCCCATCAAAAGTATGCACCTCTGCTCCTATATTCTATGCTATTGTGTATTTTTCTTGCGATGTAAGCGCCAAGACAAAATATCTTAGTATCACAAAACATATACCTGACTTAGGGATAGATTCTGATATCACTGCTCACATTTGGTAGTACTTCACTATGCAGTAGATCCATTGAAGAATATGGAAGTTGGTCCAGTAAGGTTCATTGTGATTATGGGTGTCAGAATTTGACTTGGAGGGGGGAGGAAGGAAATTTGTGTGTCTTCAAAATACTTCACCATTACCTGCACTTATGTTCTGGCAGAACTCGTATGAAGCAGTGTCCTGAAAGCTAGTTCATTAACGAGGTAATTAAGACTAAAAGAATAGGTACTATAGATCTGGTGCCATCAGGTGCAGTTCGATTCCTTATATTGCTCTTAACTGGTTTTAACTATCTGTGGACTTCAACAACTGAATCAATGTGTTACAGGAAGGACATTTTTTTTCATATTGCTGTATTGTAGTTAATGTGCAATGCTTCTTCTCTTCCGTCAGTACGTTATGATGATTTCTTGCAATGATTTAGTTGGGAACAAAATGTGTTCAAGCCTTTCCTCTGTGTTGTTTTTTTAATGTAAGGACTAATAAAATTTCACTCGTACGTCATCTGTGTTTCTAAATTATCTGTATAGAAGTTTGTGTGTAAGTGTGTCTGTGTGAATAAATACTGATACTTCATTTTTTGAAAGAATGTTCTATAAAGGGCTCAGGTATTTGGATTTCTGTTATTTTATAAAAGAAAATATCTATAATTCCCATGCCATGAAGGATTTTTAACTTAATTTTCTTTTTTTTAATATAATTTCTATATTGACTCTAAGAAAAGGACACTAGTAAGAGGACATAAAAGCAATGTTTGGACTCAATTATAATATTTAATACAATCAAAGCTAAACTGGAACATCAGTTGTTGCTGGCGTCTTCTGTATAGGTAAATACACTTTTTCCCCTCAGAATCAAAGCCGCAGTCTGTTCCAGGAGAGCATATAGCGACAGTGTGTGATTCATCTGTCATTGTAACTAAGGTAGGGGATTTATGTGCAAAATTAGAATACCTGGCACAAAGCTCAGTCCTGAAAAGCATTACTATACAATGTGTCAAATAACGTAAAGTCTCCTTCAATTCATTTGCATGGAATAAGCATGAGACTAGCCTACAAGTAAGTGTATTTCTCTGCCAGCCTGGAATAGATCTAGGATATAGTCCTATTGCTCTTAGTCACTATTCCAGATGACCACTGAGACTGATGTTGTTTGTAATCTCTGCTGAGCAGCAGCACTACTGTATGTCAGAATCACTATAAATAAATAAAAAAAATTGCCAAGTGGTGATGTTCAAAGTGAATTTTTACCCACCATATAATTTCATTCAAAAATGCACACAAATCGGTTGTATTCATCAGATTATACAATAGTCTAGTTCATTTGCAAAATATTACATGAAAATATCATTGCTACTCTCTCACATAATAATGGAACTCTGATTTACTAGCAATTCCTGCTAAGGCTCTGGAAGACATTTTTACTCAGATTGAAGATTCTCACACTATGAAGTAGCACAGGAATGTGCCAGGGGAGATGTGCCTGTGGTTTTTTGGGTTTTTTTAACTCGAAGTGTTGTACTGCCAGAATGCTCCAATTATCCACAATGGCTCTGAGGCTCCTATCTGGAGGCTGCACTAATTAACACTCACGAACTAACTTCACTACCTTATGCTGCATTTGCATAGCCTTTCCCTGTGTACAGTTGTGCAGAGTCTCGGATCCTGCAGGGGATGGGACCAGGTTTGCCCCCTAAATCACCTGCAGGAAAGGTATGGGGAAAAGCAATCTGCTCAGGGCCAGGCTACACAGGGGGGTCAGTGCCCTGCCTAGAGTTAGTTGTCCTGTGCCTGTCCCAGGTAATGGCACAAGTGGCAATAGGAACAGGCCCTAGAACCACAGCTTGTCATGTAACCTCCAACCAGCAGCCAATGGCAGCATATGGGGATCCATGGAGTGGCAGAAGCAGGGGTGGAAAGCAGGCACCAGCAACCTTCATTTGATTCTGGAAAAAAATTCTAGACCATGTTGCAGTAGATGGAAAAGCTGTTGCGGGCTAGGGAGCCATGGGAGTATGGCTACACCCAAGCTGTGCTTAGCTCCTTCACCCATGAGAGCTTCTCTTGGCCCAAAGAGCTGCCAGTTTGAAAAACTCAGGGCTTTTTAAAATAAAAAAGAGCTTTATGTACTGTCCAATTTAAAAATATCCCTTCTCATTGAGGTTCAAATGGACTTTCTATACAAAGATTTAAAATTGTGGGAGAATGTGAGGGATCATGTACAGTATCAAAACAAAAGTATAAGCAATATTACTTAGAGGGTGCTTTCCTGTGCATCAAGAAAAGAAATTTAAACTCATCAAGCAAATGATAAATATTTGCGTTTAACTAATAAAGCATGACATATTTATATATACAGCAGGGTTTTAAATCACATGGTTTACTCTGTTGTACAAAACAGACAAAACAGTGTTTTGAAGAGTTTAAGAAAATTGTCTTGGCACTAGAGAATGTGTTAATTTTTACTTGATCTTCATTTTCATGAAGACATCTAAAATATATTCCTTCCTTTTGACTCCACTTATCTTGAATATTGAAATTAGAAACACAAATTTGTTGAAATTCAACAGATTTGGGGGAGGGTGGAAAAAATCTCCTGGAGATAGCCACAGATATCTGCACAAAATATCTTCAGAGTTGTATTATCCCTACAGATGGGGACTGCTCTGTGCTATTTTATATGTTTTGGGTATCTCGGCTAACATTAATCAGCAGACTCTATTTACTTCTGTGGAGCTAAGCCAGTTTACATCAGTTCAGGATGTTTTAAAGTAGGGATATTAACTGGTACACATGAGGTTTATCGATTAACCAGTCCTTGACAGTTTACTCTGGTGGTAGCCAGCTGCACTGGGCATCCCTGGTCACAGTAGGGCTAGGGGGCCATGCAGTGGGACCATGGCCGCAGTGGGACTGCACGACCACAGTGGTGGGGCAGGCGGCAGACCCTAGGTTACAATAGTTAAATATTTTAAAATTGCTATATAATGTAAATACTCTAAGGCCAGGCCTACACTAGACCTGGATGGTTGGCTTAAGATACGCATCTCCAGCTACATAGAATAAATAGGTGGAGTCATCTTGCCTTAAACTGAGCTTGGCAGAATCCACTCAACAGTAGGCCAATGGGAGCAAATTCTCCCAGCGGCTTCCTTTACTCCTTGCGACTGTGAGAAGTACAGGCAACAATTGGAGCTGCCCTCAGCATTCAATGTATGGGTCTAAGTAGAACCCGCTAAATCAAACACCTGAACGTTGGTTTTCAGTGTGGCAAGTGTAGACATGCCCTCAGAGTGGTCCATACTCCTTTTATACATACACAAGGAGAACAGACCCTAGAATATTGTACCCATTGAATGAAATATGCTCATGAAAAGAATGAAACACTATTTATATCTAGATAAATGGATTAAAGCCTGGTAATAAAATTAAAATGGGGGGGGGGAACCTTTGAAACTGGCAGAAATGAAGTTAACCTATGTATTAGGAGTATTGTTCCCTCTAAGATTTCCCATCCATGAGCAAAGTGAGTTTTATCTTTTGCAACAGTGTTGACATATGCACTTGTTCGGATGTGTGCCATTTGCTGCAGTCAGTAACTAACTAAAACTATATACACTTGGAATACTTGGTAGATCCATGATTTCTTTGATGCAGATAGTCTCGCCACCGATGCAGATCTCAACTTTTCCTTGCCATCCTCACAGTTTTTCCTCACAGTTCTCGTCCATGTCCTTCTATGAATCCTTCATAAAGGATTCACCCAACGTGCTGGAGGCCTTCCTCTTGTTCTTTTCACATCTCACTGATACCAATGGAATATATGCCCTGTCCCTCTGTTGTCACTCAGTCCCGCTACATGGCCAGCCTATCTCCTTTCCGACCGTACTTAACATGGATGATATCGTTGATACCGCTTCTTGCATGCAAATCATCGATAGTTTTGGGTTTTGATACAATTAAGATGATGTCATCTGCAAAAAGGAGTATCTGCAGAATCTTGCCATCAATCAGAAATCCATCTTTCACTTCAATCTTCCGCAGGACAATTTTAGGATGCTGGCAAACAACTTCAGCAAACAGACGTCTCCCTACTTTACTCCAGTCTAGAGCTGGGCTGCCCATTCCTCTGGAGTTTCTTGCAGGAGGTGAGCCCAAGACTTGGCTTTCTGGCCCCCCACAAAGCTGCTTGCTGGAGAGGGGGAGCTGAGCTGGGCTACCAGACCCCTGGCCAGCTGACTGCTCTTTATGGGAGGAAGGGCTGGGGTTGGGCTTCCCAGATCCTTCAACCAGTGGATGAGGGGGGAAGCTGGGGATGCGTTGGCTGGTAAGGGGGCCAAGGCTACTGCCTGGAGACTACCCATTTGTCCAGTATTGCAGCCAAGAGCTAGGGGGATAGGCTTGAAAACCATGTGGCAGCTCCATCACCAGCCAGGGCTGCGAGAGCAGCCTCTGCCCACCACATGCCCCGCCAGTGGGATGCGGCATCCCACCCATCGTAGCTGGAACCAGGCTGGTGAGGCTGCCCCATTGGGGACAGCCTCATAGCACCCTGACTCCAGCCAGAATAAATGGGGGCATGGCAGCCATCTGCCACCATCACCACCGCTCGCTTTCCAGTCCAGCAGGAAGGTAAGTGCTGCTGTGCAGCTCTCCAGGTGAGGTGGATGGGCCTAAAACTTTTTGTGCACTGCCATGCAAGTGCGCAACATAGCAGAAACCCTGAGTGGGAGACTGGTGAACAGACACTGTGCATGTGACCAAAAAAAGTCTTAGGCATATGAAATGCCTTTATCTCCTCCTTCTCCTCTTTGCAGCTAGGCCATTCATCCATCCAACGTTGGCTTTGGTGATGCTAAATTTAAAATTTACCTCCCCCAGAGGCGCAGACACACTGGGTGTTCCAGGGCTAGAAAAATGAGTAGGTGCAGAGCACCCACCAGTACCAAGCTACCCCGTCTGTTCCTGTGCTTCCAGCACACCAGCTGCCCCACTGACCTACTCTTTCCCCCCTCACCCAGTGATTCCAGGGTGTCACAAACAGCTGATTCATGGTGTTCAGCAAGATCTGGAAGGGGTAAGAGTAGGGATGAGGTTAGCAGGCAGAGTTGGAACAGTTCTGTCTTCTTCCTTGAAAAGTTCTCAATCTATCTTTTTATGCGTCTTCTATGGCACATCTAAAACACGTTTCAGCACTTTAGAAGATGTAACAGCCACCATCCTTACTTTCCATATCACATGATATTTCATTTTGGATTCAGGAGCGCCGTAGATTAACCCTGCATAGAAGGAATTCCTGAAGTAGCATTATTCATGATGGGATGTTCACTTTGGTCTCATAACTTAAGTCTGTAGTCTCAGCTTGTTGAATTCTCAAAATTCTCTTTCTTTTTTTAGAAGTGCGCAGGTTCAGAAGACATCTGCCTCTGTTTAATGAAAAACATGTCCATAATCAACACTTGAATGGTATTGAAGCCAATAGGCTTCAAAATGTTCCAAATGTGCTTGGCAGTTATTTTGTGTGCAGCAGCCAGTTGGAGAGACCACCTGACTAGAACATTTCAGAGAACATTTAACGCTTCATGGTTAGTCCCACAAACAACATTACGAGTGGCTACATGCCATTTGTGGTCATTGGAAGTATGTAGGGAATAGGAAGATAGAGTATCCGATTAACAAGATGGAAACAATATCCAGTGAACTATTTACATTTTAGATGACTAGGATTGCCCAGACTGTAATTATTAATAATAATAAATTAGCATTTTATAATACTTTTCCATACAAGCTTATCAAAATGTCACTTACATAAATATATAATTTGTACTGGTTTATTATTAGATCCATTTTAATAATATTTTCCCATCTCAAATAAGAGAAAGTTGAAATCTCCAGAATATTCATGAGAGGAAAAAAAAAATTCTTTTGTTTTCAGGTCATTCAAAACATTTTGTTTCAATAATTTCAAAATATTTTGTTTTGATTTCATCCTTCTGTCTGTCAGACTTTTTCTTTCAAAAATGTAAAAGCATTTTTATTTGGAAATTCACGGAACATGGTCCTGATTCATGAACTTTTTTCAATTTTGATACATTATTTTATGCATCGCTGATAGTACCTAGGACACCCAGTCATATGCCAGGAAGGACTGCATTGTGCTATGTGCTGTACAAACACAAAAAGAGTGTCCCTGCCTTCAAACAACTTAGTCATTCCTATGTAAACAGTGGGCAGCTCACTAGTCATCTACAATCTCTGGTAGGCTGTTTTAAATGTGCTAACTACATCAGCAACCTTCTTCTTAGCCTAAATATTTTCCATCCTTTTCTCGCTGCAGAGTCTAATATTTGCTGAATTTTATAAACTATCTGATGATAAATCCAATATTAGATGATGCCTAAAATGTCGTGTTACAATGTGTTTGCCATCCACTAACTGAGGGGATTAGGAAGTAATTTCACATATGGACACTATCTTGTAGCTTCTTCTGATGCACCTGTCACTAGCCACTGTCTGAGACAAGGTACTAGATGAGATGGACCATCAATTTGATCTGATCCAGTCAGTTCTTTCCAAAGATATGATTATGTCTTAACAATGTTTTCTTAACTATTACTACATTAACTACATTCATTGGTGCACAATTGTACTGTATCTTACCATACATCCAGTCTAGCAAATAATTGTGTGAACCATTCAAGCTGCAGTCAAAAGGTGACATGTTGACAGATTACCTTCAGGTACATTTGGTGTAATTCCCAGTTTGCATGTGCTTTCATCTGAGCTAGCACTCTAAAAATAGTGTGGCTGCAAAAAAAGATGAACAGCAGGAGCAAAGGCATAGATTAGCTGCTCTGAGTGCAAATCCAGCAGGTAGAAACTCAAGGGAGCTATCTTGAGCTGCCACTGTGCATGCTACCTCAGCTGACTATATTACTCTTTTAAACACAGTAGATCGGGTAGGAGCTAGTGTGAGAGTGTCAGTATTAGCTGGGTAGCGCACTTCTCCCACCAAGTGTAAATATAGGCTTAATGGGTATTTACAAGAGCGCTTACTATATAAATATGGTGTTTAGTACTTATTGACATTGAAATGGTACTCAGTGTCCTTAGGCAATTGGAGAATTCCTGAAAAGATGCTGCATAAAACCAGTTTAATCCTCATTCATCATGAGGGACTGAAAGTAGTGTAAACAAAGATGAACAAAGGGCTGTAAAGTGAGTAAAGGAACTTTTAAAGTGACAAGGAACTTTTTGTGTCTAGGTTTTATAACCCATAATGATAGAAAGAGTTCACCAAAGAAATCCTTGACACCAATTATTTTGCCTCTTTCTCTCGTAATGCACTCAGGGAATAGTCATTGAACATAATGATTTGCAGGGCTCTTCCTAGTGCAATATATTCATTAGGACAAAGCTAATTTAAATTGAGATACAGCTAACTGTGCTACTCAGAGCATATTTTTTTAGTCTCATTTTATAAACAAAACTAGGTTCAACCTTCCAGCTGTGTCAATGCACTGATTCAAAAATCATGAAGTAGAAAAGCTAAGGGATTTTTTCCCTTAATGTGGCCAATAACATTATTGTAAACTTTTCAGCGGCTCTGATTTTAAGTGACCGGGATTCTTCAGCTAAGTTTAGAGGTGGACAGAAAAACTGCATTGGGTTGTATAAAATGGATGTTTAGGCATCTAACTGCCTCAGTCGGGCTCTCAAAATTGTAAAACATTAAACCTAAGTTCACCCCGAATCCTAGATAATAAAAAATTGGATGCCCAACAACATTAGCCATGGAAAATTATTTGTGAATTTAGAGGCTAGATGGAGAGCCCTTGAAGAACTTGACCTAAAAGGTTAAAAATTCACTGTGCATGCCCTATGCTACATGCATGAAACAGGAGAACTACACATGCAGCTACAAGTTATAAACACAATTTTTCTCTTTTTCTTCTTCCGACTTCTTTTCCTTCTTCCTCCTTCACTTTAGGCACAATGGGAACTAATATTTCTAAAGTGCTTAAGTAACAAAGGAGCATAAATCTCATTTACAAAAGTGAGTAAGATATTTAGGAGACAAAATCTCGTTCGCAATCTGAGGTTTATGCACCTAAATCACTTTTGGAAAAAGGACTTCTACTTTTGAACCCCTTAGCTGCTTTTGAAACATTTATGAAGGTTTGCTTATAAAAGTCTCAAAACAATTTGAATTACAGTGTATTTAGGACATACCAATAAATCCACAGAATCCGATTTTAAAGTATTGCTTCCCCTATAAGAGAGGGGAAAGCACAAAGAAGTATGTTAAGGTTAATGTTTGTTGAGCTTTGTAATTTTCACAAACAACCTTACTTTAAAATCAAAATATAACCAGCTGAGAGATCATAGGACAGTACTAATAATGTACCATAAACAGCTGAAAGAGTTAACACTCCAGTGGCAATGTTCAGTATCAGCTGCTATTCCCCTTGTCACCAAAATGCTAACGTTCAGTCTGGGGTTTACTTGAGATTGTCTCTAGGTGAAAAGTATTAACTAACAAATTTGAGTCTAACATCAAACAAGGAGGTTATTCCATGATTCATTTGGGACCTCTCTACGACCATACAAAATGTATTGTTTCCTGAACATATATAGTGTTTGAGGGGAAATGATTATCCCATTCTGAGAAAAAATTCTGGAATCTTCTTAAACTGAGACAATCAAAATCTCAAATTTTTGCAAATCTAAAATAACTAACATCCATTCTTCTTTTTTCCATTTTTCTGTGTGTTGATGGTGTCCACTGATCTGATTTAAAAACAAAATAAATACACTAAAAGTCTGAAGCTTTCAAGTTGTACAATTAGCTAATCTTGTGTTCAAAATACTGTTGCTTTTGTTTTCTCCTGAGCGTCTTCAAACCCATTGTTTTTTTGTTCCCTTGTTATAGTTTGTCCTTATTTATATGTCAGTCCATGTTCAATGGGTCTATTTACAGTGCATTAAGTAAAGCACCTGCCT
>CM057846.1:109709818-109720439 GCA_030068395.1 Apalone spinifera | reverse complement strand
CTCTCTGGGGCATCTGGTATTGGTCACTGTCAGCAGACAGGATACTGGGCTAGACACCGGTGTGTTTGACCCAGCATGGCTGTTTTTATCTTCTTATGTACCAAAATGAATGCCTTTTGATTTTTTTTTTACTGAATTTGTAAACATTTTTCATCAGTAACACAAGTTTGTGTTAATTTACATAAGAACATAAACATCCATACTGGGTCAGACCAAAGGAAAAACCCGCCTGTGCTAGTCTGGAAGTCTGCATGGGAAGACTATGCAGGCTTTGAATCTTCACTTTTGTTTAAGCGACGGGGAGTCCTGTAGCATCTTATAGACTAACATATTTATTAGAAAATAAGCTTTCGTGGGCAAAGACCCACTTCAGTCTTCGTAGTCTTTGCACACGAAAGCTTATGCCCAATAAATCTGTTAGTCTATAAGGTGCCACAGGACTCCTTGTCGCTTTTGCAGATTCAGACTAACATGGCTACCCCTCTGATACTTGACTTTTGTTTAAGTTACTTCCTTATTTGAGCATTACCATAGTGGTGCTACTGGTGAATGTATGCATGTAGCAAGTTCTCTTTAGGAGCTTGAAGTCTAGTCAGGACTGGGAAGTGTAACAAATGGCTGCTTGGAGTATCTTTGGAGTGCAGACTCCAGGTGACAATCAATCTGTCACACAAACACCTTTTTATGTCCACTTTCTATCTTTTGATAACAGATGCTTATCAGGAAAATCATGGGCTGATTAAAAAAAAGGTTGTTAGCCAATAGAGGCATTGTAAAGATATCTGACCATGGAAGAGGGAAACAGGATCTTTAGTCTTATGCTTTGGCTCAGCCACTGATTTTCTGTGCTTTTGGGCAAGTTGCCTACCTTCTTGTAATGCACTTTGCTCCTTACACATTATACGCAAAATGAGAGTAGTAAAACTTTACCAACTCAGTTAGTGGCATAAAAATTATTTATCCATATCTGTAAAGCACTTTCAAAATTAAAATCTCTAAAGCTGTGTTAAGTATTATCATCAAACAAGAAGATAGGATCTGAAAGGACATGTCAGATGTGATGCATTTAGCTCTCAACCACTTTTAGGTTGCCTAATCTCTCATCTACATTATGTTCCTCCCCTTAGAAATGTAATTGCGCTGCATTTCAGAGTCATCTGATTGTATTTTCACATAATTCCATTGTCCAGCATAAAAACAACTGTATTGAATCAGAAATCCTTGTGGAGTTTCTCTATTGGAGCAGTTTATCCTTTCTCCTAGATAAATATACCCTTATTAAATGTCAATAAAATTACTCTTTGCTAAAATCATGGCCATCTATTTTATTTCCTTTCTTCTTGCTAAACTACATTTGGCCTCAAGAAGCCCCAACTTTTGTGCACAAAGGCAAACAAAAGGTGCTCCATGGGTTATCTTTATTAAACTGCTGGATCAATATTTCAATCATCTGACTTGTTCCAAGAAGTGAAAGACTCATAAATCTTTGATGGCATAATTACCTTCTTGCACCACCCATCAGCCCTAAGGTAGACATGATTTAATAGAGTTTGTGCTTCATTGTTAGTAAGTGTGGATGGAAAGAGAATGGATTAAAAAAAATCTCAAATAAAACTTTTGAATTTTGTGTCTGCAAGACTACAAAGGCAGTGACATTGCCTGAGATGAATAGCAGAAGACAGTGTAACAAATTAATACAAATGAAGTCATTCCTGAGTAACTCCATCTGTTTTGGAAATGAGGCTTGGACTCTCCAAAATGTGGCCAAGATCCAGTTAATTAGGCCTGACTCCAAATGAAGCCACACAGGTAACTTATAGCTTCATTAATTCTCTTCAGAAAGGCAGGCATCCAAAAACTACCATTAATAGAGCAACATATGATCCACTGACAATCAGTTTAATATTAAAAATGAACTTTGTTGTTGCTATGCCACATGAGTATTAGGCAAATAATGTATGCAATCCAAAATGCAGTGGACCCAGGCATATTTTATCCTCTTGCATGCCAATCACTATATTTGAAGAACATGGCTCATAATTTTGTTACTACAAAGTTTTTCAAAATGTATTAATAATCTAGAAACCAAGCAAGACACATAAGGTGTCTGGTAGTGTGTTTTCTCCATAATCAACTGGAGGATTATTAGGTAATAACAAATGTTATTCATCTTCATAATAGCTAAATGACAGCCTGCTTAAAAATAACAAATGACTACTCCTCATTGACTATTACAGGGTGAATATGACCTTCACATATTTTAAGCAAACAGATCCTCTTTTCAAAGACTTCCCAAGTTCTATAATTGATAATGATGAGATGCTTTGTTTTTGCTAAGAAACAAAAGATCTAGTTTTATATATTTTTTAAAGGAGCATTCTGTATAGGCCTCTATTAGAAGAGACACTTAAGGGTATTGTACTGATTTTTTTCATAAATAATCAATTAATGCATAAGCAGTTAGTGAGGTGAATAATGAACCCCAGTGAGAGTTCTCAGTTATCTTTATCAGTCTTTCTTTTGTCTAATATTTTTAAAGATTATTCTGCTTGATGCCGTGTCTTGAAAACTAGAATATGGCATTTTAAAGCCCGGCCTATAAATAGGTTTAACCCTGCTCTCGGCCTGGTCTACATTAGCGAATTACTTCAAAATAACTCCCCATATTTTGAAATAACAAGAAGAATGTCCACGCTACCAAGTCCATTATTTCAAAATAAGGGGCTGGTTATTTTAAACATAACTCCTGCTATCCTTGGGGAGGGAAGTTTATTTTGAAATAGTTCTTTCCTAGTGTAGACATGCCCTCGGTGAAGGACCTGATCTTGAAAAGACACAAGTATGTGCATAATTTTATACACATGAATAGTGAGGTTGACTAAGATGGAGGCCTAATAAGCGTTTTTCAAAATGGCATATGCAGACTCATTTTTCTTGGAAGATCTTTGGAACAGTTTTTGTGGCCTTTTAAGAGTTTTGACAATGAGAACTGTGTGTTGAGCCACAAGAATGACACAGAAATTCTCTCCTTCAGCACTCCCCTCACAGGAAGAGAGAGCCAGTGGAATGTATCCACCGCTGTATTTGAGTGTAGTCTTAATCTTAAATGGACAATTAGCGTAGCATTCCCTAGAGACAAAATAAAGAGCACAACCACATGCCTGCTTCTGTGATTTGAAAGATAATAAATTATTGCAGCTGTCAACTAGTTGCCTTGTTTGACTTATTTACCATACAGCTTGCATCCTCCCAATCTTTAAGGCTTTCTAATATCTGGTTTTCTTCCAAAGTACTGAGGGTATGTCTACACTACAGTGTTATTTTGAAATATCTTATTTTGAAATAGCTTATTTCGAAATAACGTGTTTACACACAAAATGCATTTCGAAATAGCTTTCTAGTTTTTGCTATTTCAAAATAGCGCGTTCACACTGAGTGGACTCTGAATCACATTTAAGGCTGGCCGGAACCAGTTCCAGCAGGGCACCAGATCAGGATTTACTGTGTGGGGCTGCTGCCTGAGGCTATCTGAGGTCTGTGCTTAAAGGGACCCGGACAGCCAGTTCTCAGGTTTCCCTGATTGCTTGTCTACCCTGATGAGGGACAACAAAGCATTTTGTCTCTGCGTCCTCTGGTTGCCCTCACTCGGGACACCACAGCACTCTGCAACATGAAGCCAGAGCCGCCCCTGGGCACTCTGGTGCTTCTATTGGACACGTAGCTGTGAGCCTGGCTGCACTTTCTGCAGACTGCCATCCAGGAGGTCCATCGGGGGGCTGTCAGTATCCAGGAGGCCCTGCAGGAGAGCTTCCACCCTGAGGAGCACTAAGAGCTTCCCTGGTTTGCCCCACTGGGGGCTTGTGCCTCATTCTTCCCTCACGTCCTTCCACTTATCCCTCCCTAACCCCCCTTCCTGATGTCAGATAAAATACATGTATTTTCATGAACACTGGGGCTACGTCTACACTGGCAAGATCTTGCGCAAAAACTCTTTAGTACAAGAGTTCTTGCGTTAAAGTAGTTGTGCAAGAGAGCGTCTACACTGGCTTGTGCTTTTGCCAGAAAGAAAGCTCTGATGGCCATTTTAACCATAGGGCTTTCTTGCGCAAGAAATTCATGTTGCCTAACTACACTGGCCTCTTGTGCAAGAACAGTTGTGCAAAAGGGCTTATTCCTCAGCAGGAGCATCATAGTTCTTGCGCAAGAAGCCCTGATTTCATATAGTAGAACGTCAGTTTACTTGTGCAAGAACACATGGCCAGTGTAGACAGGCAGCAAGTTTTCGAGCAAGAGCGGCCGCTTTGGCGCAAGATCGCGCCAGTGTAGACACAGCCAAACTCTCTTTATTTAACAAAACTGGAGGTGGGGATGAAACTCTGGTGAGACTGGGGAAAGGAGGCGGGAGAGGGAATGAGAGAGGAAGGGGTAAACCTAGGAGGAGGGAGCTGGAAGGGGGAAGCAATGGGAAGAAAGGGAAGGGAAGCTCGGGGTTGGGGGGGGTCTCGCTGGACCAACTTGATCTTCATGCAAACCTGCTCCTGGGTTCGCATGTGGCCTTTGGTGGCCAGGCTGGCAGCTATCCTGCCATAGACGGCCACGTTCCTCCATCTAGTGCAGAGATCATGGACATTGGGGGCATCCCCCCCAAACCTGAATAAGGTCCATGATCTCCATCCTGGATCAGGAAGGCGCCTGCCTTCTCCAGGCCCTGGCAGACGTTCCTGGGGAGCAGTGGAGGGCTGGCTGCCAGTGGCTTGCTGGCTCATGTTTTGGGGCCACTGGATCAGGGGCAGTGACGGCTGGTTCTGGGCTGGCAGGCTTGGAGCTGGCACAGGCACTGTGGCCAGAGTCTACCCCTTTAAGGGCTCCGTGGAGGGGGGGAGGGAGAGGAGTGTTCTTGGTTGAGGCTGGAGTGGCCACCAGAGCAGCCTGGGAAGGCAGGAGGCCCCCTATTTCGAAATAAATGTGTACACAGCACTTATTTAGAAATAGCTATTTCGAATTTGGCATTATTCCTCATAGAATGAGGTTTATCAAATTCGAAATAAGTGCTCCGCTATTTCGAATTAATTTCAAAATAACGGTTTGGCTGTGTAGATGCTAGGAAAGTTATTTCGAAATAAGGGCTGTTATTTCAAAATAACGTTGCTATGTAGACATACCCTAAGTGTGTTGTCTCAAACTGTAAAGTGCCAGAAATCCATAAAAACTGATACAAATACTCCAATTTATCTCTTTATTAACATTTTATAATTGTTTGTAGCAGACTGTTACCAAGTTTTTGGGTGGAAGTCAGGAACATTTTAACTATGCCTCATAAAAGACCATTTCCGTACTGAAGCAAGTGTAATATTCTCCTTGCACAGTCTCACATCAATTGCACCAAAGCACATTGTTCTGCAGCACCTTAGTTTTTCATTTTATGTGAAAGTGTTCTCCCTGAGGTAGTGGAACAGTGGGCTGAATCATTCCAACTTGGGTTCAATTTCCTCCAATAGCAAATTTTAGCTGCAAATCAGCATGAGGTCATTTATCATAGATGTGTCTTTATTCAGGCAAAAAATGAAGGCATTGATTGTGTTACATATCAAATTATCTTCATAAATCAGTTAACAGCTGAGCAAATAATGTCATAAACAAAAGTAAATGGTGTTGTGATCAGGTGGGGAAAAGTTGAAGGGTTTTTGGATTCCTTCACTGGGGCTGCATACAGACTCCAATGAAAACTAAATAATATTTAATCATTTTTATTTTTAAAAAATGGATGAATATCTGCCCTCTCTGACAAACATATGTCACGTACTGATTACTTCCAAGATGTACAATGAAAGCAGGTTGCCTTTGGTAATGTTTTAGGCACATAGCTTAAGATAACTAGACATGGTAAAGGCAGGTGGGTGATTTGATGTTCACAAACAACATTGGGTCAAAGGCTAAGTACCATTCAGTGCAAAAGGAACAGAAAAGTAGCAATTATGCCTTCAGCCTTATGAATGTGATATATTAAAGCTACCACCTTCACCTTCTATAATAACAGCTGTTGCCTGTTTGTACCAGATTTGTGAAAATCAGTTTTATATGGAGGAGTGAGGTAAAAGGGAAGCATTAGGATTGTAAGATATTTCACTGTTTTATTTTTCCTCCCAGTGTAGCCTTCCCCCAGAAGTATTCACCATCACTGTAGTTCTGGGAACATTCTGTGTTTCTGTCATTTCTTGCCTGAATTGTGATTTTTTTGTATATCTCCCTTGTGAGATTATAGGCATTACAGATGTGTTTTTAATGTGAATCCTCTGTCTTCCTCATGACAGGGCTAAATTAAATAACATCAGGAAATAGAGAGTTGAAGCCTATTTTCCCTAACCTTTGTCCAATGAAGAATTTTAGTCACTTGGTAAATAAACTGATATATGGGTGAAATTAATGGTAATGATCTCCCTGTATATTATTTGTTTGGTACAAAATAATAATGCGAAGAAAACACACATCGGTCAATAACTAACGTTGGGATCAGGAGCCATTTTTTCCCCGCTAGCTGCCTGTAGACCTAGAGTCACTCATTCAGTTATGGAAAACCCACACACCAGACCTCATAAATCACTTGCTTGACCCTGGGTCAATTTTCCTTCTATTATGTGCCTTCATGCCACCAAATTTCTGCTGTGCTTCAGAATTTTCTCTGGAGTGGCTTGCAGATTGGCTGTGGCAACAGAGAAACTCACTGTCCTTGACACTGAGCTACCGTCCCACAATCTGGAACAGGCATGCCTGCATAGTGTAGTCACACACTTGCATATAATTTTCAAACACAGATTAAATGTCAGAAAATCTGTAATAAAATCTGTGGGTTGAACTACAACAAGTATTCTGGCCTGATTTTAGCTGAAGGGTGAGCTTGTGAGATGCCCCTTTGCACTCCCTACTACTGGGTACTCATCCTGGAGGTACCATAAGGAAGGGGAGGACAGTAAGGAGAGCAGCCTCAATAGACTTTCCTCTCCCCCACCACCCCCCGCGCACATGCCAACCCAAACAGATGAACCTGCATGGCACAGATTATTTCCCACCCTCTCCCTGGAGAAACAGGGTAGGAAATGCCAATTCTCTCTGTCTCTGAGTCTCAGTTTAGATTCTGGCCTTCTCGTAAGTAGCACAGCTATACATAGCCCTTTATTCAGGGAATATAGCAAAGTTGAACCGCGGGTAAATATATTTCTTTCTATTCAAATCCCTCCTTCAATGTAATGCATTCATTCCCCATCCTAATGTAGCTCAAGGTCCAGTGTGTTTCAGCAGCAACCCTGGGAACTACAAGTTGTGGACTACAAACTGCAGCATCTTGGGAGAACTTCCTGGTTCCTGCCAGGATGTGCCCTCTGCCCCCAGCAGGGTCTCAGCAAGCTATCACTTTTTTTGATTGTATCCCTTTGGTATATATGGTCATGCCAATTTTCTTTCACAATTTGATCTGAGGAAGTGGGTCTGGTCCACGAAAGCTCATCGCCTAATAAACCATCTTGCTAGTCTTTAAAGTGCTACATAGTCCTGTTTTTTGTTTCAGCTAGACTAGACTAACATGGCTTCATCTCTATTACTATTCAGCAAGGACTGTGCTAGAAGCAGCACACAGGCTGCATGCTGAGAGAAGGGGCTGCTAAACTGTTTTCCTCTTCTATGTTTTTTACAGATAGGACCAGAAAGGGCTATACAGCACCCTGAGAGGAGTTTAAGTGACACAGAGAGAGAACCTGGACTTGGTTATGTGGGGTTTAGGTTACTGTGGGAGTTGGAACATGTTGTAAGGGGGCTGTGTTGAGTGCTGTAACCTCGGCCCCCAGCAGGGTCTCAGCAAGGACTGTGCTAGAAGCGGCACACAGGCTGCATGCTGAGAGAAGGAGCTGCTGAACTGTTTTCCTCTTCTATGTTTTTTACAGAATAAAGCCTGTTCCTGGTGATTTGTCTGAGTGGGTCAGGTCTGAGGTGCACTCACACATACACAACACAGAGCACACCAAGCAGCCTCAGGCCTAGCCCCCCACAGTGATGTAAGAAGTCACAAGCTTCCTCTATGCTGAATAACCTCACACTGGGCTAGCCAACAGGAGGGGTTACACTAACATTTTTTGCTTTATGGTTACCATGGCCTGTTAAAGAACTACCAAGTTTATCCTCAGAGGTGACTGCATTTCAATAAAAAATGAAGCTGTATGTGTTGCAATCTGAACATCAATTTGCAAAACCTTTTTTAGCATCAGGATGTGAGGAAATGGCACTATATAAATCAGTCAGCTATCAATATTGCAGCTCAGCTGTGCACTTTTCAAAAGGCAAATTGTGTGTAGAGGTTTGCATTTAGCTGAAATGAAAACATTGACTAATTGTTTATAGCAAAAGAGGAGCTGAATCCTAAGAACTGCTGAGCACTTGCAATGCTAGGAGAGCTCCAGCTGAGGACCTCTCAGGATTCGGCCCAGTCTGTGTACAGTATAAGCAGGGAAATCTCAGTTTTCTTATGTTAACTTCTCAGAAGCATCTGAGATTTTGTATTAGACGAAAGGCTCTTGATCAGATTAGAAGGCAATATCTACTGGGGTTAAATTGCTGTGTAGGAGTTGGCTATCCAAATACTTTTTGGATCTCACTGACAAACAAGATTTAGATAAAAATATAACAGACTATTGTGAATCTCAGTAAGGTTTGAAGAGTTACATATGTATGAACTGTGCTTTAACTATAATATTCCAACTTTCATCATCCATAACTCTCTTAACAGACTTAGTTCAAATAAAGCTAGAAAGAGAGCAGGTCTAATGATTTCACATCTCTATGGGGTAATTACTATTGGTTTTAGGAAGTTTTTATTTAGTTTGATGTCAATGATTCCTAGGTAGGGACAGCCGGGTATGTCTTTTTCTTAAATGCACACCTACAGTAATAATAACCCATGCCAATCATCTCTGGGAGCTATGGATTTTACCACATACACATACTTGTCATTATCTCAAATGGAAAGACATATTAAAAAAGGAAAATATATGAAATCTTTGCAAATTATAAATGCATATGGGATAAATGTGACAGTTTCGATTAATTATATTAACAAAACTCCTAGAATTAATCAACCCAAGATAAGTACCATTTAGAAGAGAGCTGAAGACATAGCAATTTAAAAAACCTGCTTTTTTTAAAATGAAAAACTATAACAATAGATTTTTAAATTGTCAAATTAATTTCATTAATGTACCCGTGAAACAGACTTTCAAACAGGCCTCAGTTATGCGAGTGCAATGAATTGCAGGAGCAAATGATAAAATGTAATGTCTGCACCATTTTTTTGTCAGCACCATTTTTTCTTTGTGTTCACAGATCAGGTGGGTAGACAACTAACTTTTTATTTATGGTTGGCATGTAAAGACCATTTTGGCAGATTTGGCCCATTTGTTAGGTTTCTCATAGACTCAAAGACTTTAAGGACAGAAAGGACCCTCATGCTCACACAGTCTGTCCTCTTGCACATTGCTGGCTACAGAACCCCACCCATGCTTGCCTGTAATTGACCTCTGACCTCTGGCTGAGTTACTGAAATCCTCAAATCATGATTTAAAGAGTTCAAGTTAGAGAATCCATTGGTGGTTTAAACATGCAAGTGAGCCAGGCCCCATGCTGCAGAGAATGTCAGAGACCCTACGGCTTTTTGGTCTATCAGGTTCTGGAGAAAATTCTTTCCCAGTCCCACATGTGGAGATCAGTTGGACCCTGACCATTTTGGCAAGATCCAACAGCCTATCATCCAGGAAAGGAGTCTCTATAGTAACTCTGAGTCTTCCCATTCCAGCGTCCCATCACTGACATTGAGGATGTTTGTTAATAGCAGTTGCATATCAGCTACAGGCCATCATACCATCTCTTCCATAAACTTAATCGGTCTGGGTATGTCTACGCTAGCTTGGTAGTTTCAGCTAGGTAGGCAAATGAGGGCAACCAGAGTGGCAAATGAAGCCTGGGATTTAAATATCCCGGGCTTCATTTGCATCTTCCCGGGCGCTGCCATTTTTAAATCCCCCTTAGTCCGAACTCCATGCCCGGAGTTCGAATTCGAACTACCGGTACTCCTCGTAGCATGTGGTGTGGAGGGTGGGCCAGGAGGGATGGGGAGTGCAGAAGAAGTGGGAGGGGGAGCAGAGCTGGGAGGAGGAGCAATAGGTGGGGCTGCCACAGGGGCTGGAGCAGCAGGAGGCAGCAATCAGTCCGCCAGGGCCTGCAGGTGCTTGTGGAGGGCATTGCACTGCTCCCCGAGCTCCCTCAAACTCTCCTGTCGCAGCTGCAGGTCCTTTTGCACCCACTGCTCCTGGCTGTGGACCTGCCATCCCTGCAACCGCAGCTGCTGCCTCTGGAACTCCTCCAGGTTGTGGGTCACCTGCTGGCCCGGGTTCAGGTGAATGGTCCAAGCAGGGTGGTCCTGCACTCGCAGGTGTTGTGGCTGTGGTGAAATAAGGGAAGTGGTCAGTTCTCCCTGGGGACACAGTGAGTGAAACCCAGCCCCCCTCTGCAAGGAAAGGACAGCAGGTGTCCGCACCATCACGTCCTGCTATCCCCGGGAGTGTGAGCTAGCCCAGGACTG
>CM057846.1:109682998-109694671 GCA_030068395.1 Apalone spinifera | reverse complement strand
GGGGGGTCACATGGTGGGGCTTTTTCCTCCCCCTTGTCTGTGAGGGGTCTTTTCTCTCTGCCTCCCTCACCAGCACTGCAGCCAAGGCCTGCAGGTAGGAGGTTATGTGGCGGGGAGAGGAGGAAGGTGCTACTTATCTGATCTAGTGGCAGGCAATATGGTGGAGCCCCAGCCCTGCTATCCATTCTCTTGGTGGTGCAGTTGCCCCTGGTGGTCACTCTACAGCAGTGGTCTCCAACGCGGTGCCCGTGGGTGCCATGGCGCCCGCTGGGGCATTTATGTGCACCCGCCTAGTGACCAGGCCGGCCCGAGTCATTCCTGCGCCCCAGGCGCCTGGCGCATGCACGGCCCTCATGCCGGGCGTGCAACGCATGCGTGGCCTTGCCCCAGGGTGCCTGGCAGCCCCAAAAGGTTGGGGACCACTGCTCTACAGTATAGCCTTTCCCTGCGCTCACTGTCCCCCAGTGCCCACTCTCAGTATCACATATCTCCTCTCTGTGCCCCTCTCTTTCCATGTTATAGAAAACAATCCCATTGCCACACTTTCCATTTTCTTGCCACATCCAAACCCTGACCTTGCTTTAAGTTTCGGATAAGAAAAAGTTGCATTCCAAATTTGGTGGTCCTAGCTCCTACTGTTTAGGAGGCGTTCTTGAAGATACTCACAAAAAGACAACTGTTCCAGACTATCAGTTCCATATTTTATAACCAATAAGAATACTCCTTCCCAATTATATAAGCCTGAAGTGCCATTACCCCTTCCAAAGTAAGGTTTTATCCTGTATGAAATGCTTTTACAGAGTTCTGTTGAAATCACTTGGCTTCCATATGGGTGCAGGAATTGGACTGCATGCATGCCATTGCATTCCTGTTTATTACTCTTACTTCATTGTCTGCACTCTTTCTCTTAACGTAAGATCCATTGCTTTTCAGCAGTGCTCCAAGTTTGTCCTACCAGGTGAAAATAATCCAGCATTTCTAAAAGATCTTATTACCTAATAAATTACACTTTAAATGTTGCTCCCCTGGAAACTTGATGCTCACTACTCTGTATGCTCCATAAATCTAACAAATGTGAATCCTAACGACTTTTCATTTTCTTCTCCTTCTATTAGCATATTAACAGGTAAAAGGCAATCAGTCAGAATAGAAGCTTTCTTTTTGGTAGGTAGGGTCATAGGTCTGGAGGAGGGATGAGGAGACAAAATCAAACAAGATAGATCAGCAGTCACAGTTGGAAGGGGTATCAGGGAAAATTAGCCACTAAAAAGGAGACAGTTGGGGAACTTAGGGTTCATCTAGACTATGGTGAAGTTTCAAAAGAGGTTATGCAAAGTCCACTAGAATGTGCATATCTTCTTCAGATCTCACTTTCAAAAGTGGAGCTTTCAAAGTGAAAGTAGTCAGGATGCAGGGGTTTTTTGGCAATCCCCCCTTTCTTGAAAAGCCATGCAAACCTCATTTTTTGAGGAAGAGTGGCTTTTCGAAAAAGGGGGGGCTTGCAGAAAAAAATGCATCCCGACTACTTTCACTTTCTAAAGTGAGATGGGAATTTGCATATCCTCTTTTGAAACATCAGCACAATCTAGACAGAGGACAGTGAGGCTATAGAGCGAGAAGGAAAACTTGCGGGGTCTGAGTAGATAAGTCAATGGTCTTATGTACTAGGACACTCAATCTCAGATACACGTACATTGCACTTGTTATGACCCTTGGGTACTTTGAAATGGGGAGCTGTAATTGTAGGTCACATGTCCCTCAAAAAACCAGGTATGTGACAGAGCTATGCCCTTAACCTCTATAGCAGTGGTTCTCATCCTGTTTACCATTGTGAGCCACAGATACAGCTCTCTGTGTTATGTGGGCCATATCCACACAATGTATATGCTACCTATGTGACCCTGGACCACCACTGTGTGCTGACAGGGCTGCAAGCAACCAGTAGGCTGAGGACCACTGCTTTAAAGAATAAGGCATTCTCTTCTCCCATCTGTGGGTGAACAAGTGGAAAGTCAGCCACAGAACTGCATCATCTGCACAAACTATAATTCAGAACTCCAGCAGCACAGACACTTCAGAGGAACATAAGAATGGCCGTACTGGGTCAGACCAAAGATCCATCTAGCCCAGTAGCCTGTCTGGAAAGGTGCCTTCTGTCCCTATCTATTGGGGAACAAGGGGAAGTACATCTACAGAGTTTAATTTGCACAAATTGTCTACCCAAAATTCCTCTAGTGACACATGGGGAGTTGCTAAGCATTGCGGGAAACTCAGAATCGGTTGGGTCATAGAATTGAATGGAACAGTAAAGCATTTTTATCTTATGGCTAGGAATGTATCCATGATGGTAAGGATCCTATATGTTTGGTTCCCCTCCAGTGAAGATTCTGGGTTATTAGGGGTACTCTTCAGTTGGAGATGATGGATAAACTGCTTCTCAGAGGGAATTTACAAGCAATGGCTCCTTGACAGGATGCAACAGAAGGAAGACTTTTTGCTAAGGTCACAGAGGACAGCAGCAGAGCTGAGCAAACTCCAGAGGGGCCCTTCCTATCCAACTTTAAATAAACTTGAAATCACCATAGCCAAATTAGGTGGTGGAGCTTTGGGGCAGGACTAAAGACAAACCTTTCTGAGGCACCTCAGGATTCTGCGACTATAGTATCCATGTCTTCCCAATTTAGGTATAATCACTTTTCACCTTTATGTATACATTTCAGGTAGAATTATTTCACATACCGTGTCTGGACATACATTTACCAGACAAAATAGTTGACAGAATTGGTAGATATGCTTTGGAATGTGGTAATTTTGGGTCCCAAGAATTCCTTCCACAATAGCCCTCATCTCCATGGATCTCCTGGTCTGATCCTTAAGTCCTGTCCTTCAGTTTCTGGTCCATGGTTTCTCCAAGTTGGGTCTATATTGATTTAGGTCTTTTGTACATTTCTATATTACAGATTACATACTCTTTAAGCAGTTGCCTTTTCTTTCTCCTCCTTTTTCCTTTATGCCAGTGAGGGTCACAGCAGCAGCCTGGAGAGTAGGGAAGCACCATTCCTGCTTCATTCTGGCATCACTCCCAACCCTCACCCTTTGCCTCTTGGATGATGAGTCTGCAAGATAGAGAGTTGGACTGTAGCACCTCAGTCCTTTGGGGTTTGGTGATGAATACACTATGGCTGTGTGAGCTTCTATTACCCAACTTTTGCAGGTTGGGTTTGTTTGGGGGGTTTTTTTTGTTTGTTTGTTTTTTGTTTTTTTGCTGGTTTTGCCATTCTTGTGACATTTTGGTTTTTGTCACCCTGCCCTGGGTCTTCACAGTAAAAGGCTTCTTGTTTACAGGTTTGCATATTGTCTTCTCAAAGCTTCCACCCAAACAGGTTACCTTTGTTCTGTCAGCAGTAACATCATTTTAAGCAGATTAGCAAACCGTTGTAAAAGAATTGGCAAAACCACACTTATGTCAGCAAGGCTGTGGCCTAACTGCTACCTCATCTGTACTCACTGTCCATAATTACAAATCATTAAAAATATAGCTATCAAGTCTCTTACACTTCCCATTAACAACTCTTAAATGTATATTTCAATGTTATAAGTCAGTATGTTATCCCCTTCTGCTCTCTAATCTATTAGAAGGAGGGAGGGTAGGGAGTTATGGGAAACACAGTGAGTCTTTAATGTCAACATTTATCTTCTTTAAACATGGGATTTTTTTTCAAAATCCATTTGTATTTGAATTATTATGAAGAAACTTCATTAAAAATTTCCCTACAAAGCCATATGGAGGAGTGTTCATATTCTAGGATCTTGATTTTTATTTGCTCTCAGTGGTTTCCCAACACTACTGACACCAAACTGTGAGTGGGGTTTAGCCTGTGGAGAAGTGATGTGATAAAGAATCATTTGCCTGCTGGAGGATCTTGCGGAAAAAGGGTTTTTTGTGCAAAAAGAAAACGTCCACACTGCTTGTTTTTGTGCAAAACCCCAGTGCAAAAACAGATTGGCAGAAAATATGCAAATGAGATCATGACTCATGCAAATGAGTCCCTCATTAGCATATTTTTTTCCGAGAAAACTCGTAGTGTAGACGTAGCCAGGGTGATTAGTAACCAGTAACTTCAGTTCCTTTGTTCTTGTTCTGGAATTCTAACTTGGAAATAAAGCCAGCCCTAAGAATAAGAAGGGGGAAGGAGCCAGCAATTTACACTGTAGTTTTTATTTCAGAGATCTGCATGAGACAAAACAGCATGTTGGCTATTAAGATACTCCTCATTTCCCACCAAAACATTGTCCCTATCTATCCTTCATGTTCAGCCATAAAAGAGGTAAGCAGAGAGCAGTACTTGTGGTCATAGGCAGGGAGCAGCAGCATGGCAGAAGAATTAAGCCCTGCTGGAAGGGGAAAGGGGCAATTGCTCTGTGGCCTAAAATGATTCAAAAGGGCCCAAGATTCTTGGCCACTGCTACTGCAGCAGTGGTGGCAGCCAAACCCCGGGACCCTTTAAATCATTGCCAGAGTGCCACACTCCAGGTAGCTCTGAGACTTTGGGGGGGCTAGAGGATGCATTGCTATACACTCCAGATGGCACTGAGGGCTGGCTTTCCCAGTCCCACCACTTCCAGCAGGCCGGAGCCACCCCCCACCTTGTCCAGAGACAAGGAAAACTCTGTTGGCTTCCCTGAGTCCTACATAATTTTTCCTACCTG
The DNA here is from genome assembly GCA_030068395.1 of Apalone spinifera. Lineage (NCBI taxonomy): Eukaryota > Metazoa > Chordata > Testudines > Trionychidae > Apalone > Apalone spinifera. The sequence goes on along the minus strand of CM057846.1, from coordinate 109,689,961 downwards.
CTTTTTCACTCTTCTGACACCTTTCCACACTGCCAAGGATGCCAGCAGCATTTGTCACTCAATGTTTTTTCCTAGAGGGTCTGTCATTTTTCACAGTATTCCAACTTTCATTTGTGTTCCACTGACAGCAATATAAACAGCACCCAATTCAGTGTTGGTGAAAAGTGCCAGATTAATGGCTTTGGAGAGAAAAATCCTTATGTCATTCAAAAACAGGTAAATGGGCTACAGAATCCTCAGCCAAACTGTGTTTCAGGTCAGGTCAAATCACCTCAAGGAGGGAGGAAGGTGATCCATTCTCCACACTTATTCATGCCTCCATTTCAGAAAACAGTTAAATATGTGCTTAAAGTTAACCTTGTATTTAATTGCTTTCCTGAACAGGGATGTTTCTCTAAACTGGAAGCACTGTATTAGCTGTCAGTAAAGATCTTAATGTCATTTGATGTGATTATTTTTGTCATTATGAGATGCATAATACAGTGCTGACACAAACATTGCTAATACCCGAGTGAGGTCTGTAAATCCCCATTTTAAAGAATTACCGAGAAGTTAAACAGTTGACTCACCTCAAAATGCAAAGCCAACTTCAGATTTTGAGTTCTTGCTTTGCCGTCCCTGCACATCCAACTAGCCCACAGTGGTATAGTGAGCGGGGGCAGGGAGGGGCAGTTGTCCCCAGGTGCCATGCTAGAGGGGCACCAATTTAGCAGCAGTGCAAAGGATGTCACTAGGAGTCCTAGGATCCCGTGGGTGCCGGCTGGACAGCAGAGGGAAAGACAGTGCTAGGACCCCGCACATGCCAGCTGCTTCCGCACCTGCAGGAAATTGAAACTGAGCATGCAGTGCCCGGCGGCAGTGGCGCACAGGGTGGGGGAGTTCAGGCTGATCATGCGCAGAACGCAGCTGACGCACAAGCCCCGCCTGTGACTACAACCCCCACAATCCCTTGCGCCGCCAGTCAGTCCGAAGCGCCACCCATTGGGCCATAGCATCCAGGTCCTCACCTGCAGCTCACCCCTCTGAGAAACCACAGCCACCGATTGGCCAGAGGGCACATCAGTCTGGCTGGAAGTGGAATGGCCCCTTGCGCCGTAGGGAGCCCCATGTGGCAGTGGGACAGACAAGGGAGCAGTCCAGCTGGGGATTGGGGGGTACAAATTTTGCCTTTGCCCTCGAGCACATAACACCCTCACTATACCTCTGCTGAACCCTATATGATTTTTGGTTTGCCTTTCCATAAAGAAATGGACTGTGATGACCAACTCTTTCACAGGCCACAGTTTATAATAGCGTAGTTGCTGTAGTGTACTGAGAAAAACAATTGTAACAAGGGTTCTCCAGACTTAATTTTGGAATCAGAAGCGTTTTCTCATCCCTATGGCCAAAGCTCACTTCAGCTTCTGTATGCTTCAGCCTTCCACACCTGCAGATACTTGTGGAGCAGAATTGGCAGCAAGCCACATTGGATCCTCCCTTTTCTACTGTGGCTACAATATGTAATACTAAAGGTACAGAAGCATTTTTTGGTAGCGATTCATTTGAGAAGTTCATGAGACCTGATTCTAATTTATTAGACTTAAAAAATTATTTTGTCACTTTTGCATAATCGCAAACAAGCATAATAACTTAATCTAGTTTAAATTATTTTTTGAATTTTATACGTATTGTCTGAACAAGGATTCATGCACTCACCTAGCAGCTTCCACACTCAGAGTCCTATCTCTCCCCTTAAATTGCTAGCATGCTAATCCTTATTGTGCTGTTTACGGTGCTCTTTTGATCCTACTTTTTTAAATACCCCCTCCTGATACTGGGGGTCTTAGCCATAATAATTCTGTTCTCAACAAAAGCAATGTTTAAACTGCAGCCAGCTGTCTGTCGGGGCTTCTATATGCTTTGTATAGAAAATGATCAACATGAGCAATAAAGTACACAGTTGTGCATGTTTCCTTTAAAAATAGCAAAATCCCTGATTTCAAACACTAGTATAGAAAGTTTATCTGTGACCTCAAAGATACATTAAATGAAAAAAGTAACTTAATAGACTTCAATAGTCCACTGACCGGATACAGCCCCCTTTTGAGGAGGCATTGTGGCCTGGCTCACTGGCCTACAACTCAGAACATATGGATTCTATTCCTGGCTTGGCCACTGAGCTCAGGGGGGCTGTGGTCAAGTCACATCATCTATTTGTGCCTCAGTTTTCCTATTTGTAAAATGGAAACAATGGCACTGACCTTCTTGGTAAAGTACTTTTGAGATTTACTGATGAAAAATGTTATATAAGAAGTAGTTATGTTATGTTATTTTATTTTATTGTATTATATTATCAAAATGGGGTGAAACTTGGATAACCAAGGTGAAAACATCTTCCTTTACCCTTACTTTTTCAGGAAAGTCTGACTTTTCCTTCTGTATATGGATCTGTGATACATGCATTTGTCACTTCTGGAAAGGAATGCTGTAATTCCTTATATCTGAATCAATGCATCAGCTCTCACTGGCACAAAATGCAGCTTCCCAATGTCTAAAGTGTCTTGCCATCTTTAGAAAAAGCTGCAATGCTTCATTTTTCAGTCATACTTTTCCATCGTATCAAGAATGGCATTCACAGTACCAGCTAATTCCTTCTTTCTGTTCCCCACTGTCCTGTAAGTAAGAGACCTACCCGAAACAGATTTCTATGGCCAGAAAATTGAGAAGAGATGGAGATTCCAAGAAGTCAATTTGGAATTATTGTCACTATTTTACTGGGATAACACTCAGATAACCACAATGATGGATAGCAATCTAATACTCTAAGGCTCTGTCTAGACTACGAGATAGGGAGTGATCCCCGCTGCACACCCATTCATGTACACACATGCACTGTAGCTTGATGAGAGCTAGCACACTTGTAAGTAGCAGAGGGCAGCTGAACCATGCTGAGTGCAAACCTGCCTGAAAGCCATGGGTATGTACTTGGCTGTTGACTGTGCTGCCATGGCTACGCTGCTGTTTATAACTGCACTAGCTGTCATCAGGCTACTACTAGTATGTTTACATAGGCTGGGGAATTGCAATCCTAGCTCAGTGTAGACATATGCTTCCTGTATGTGCTATTTTTAAGCTAACTGAGAAGTTCTGTCATCTTTTGGGGTAGAATAACTAGAACTTAAATGCCCTGTTTAGAGTGCTGTAAATAGAAACATAAATGAGGTGAGAGTGAGATTGTAGGGGTAGCAGTATCTCTGATATCTGAACAAACAAAAGATTCCCTAAGTTAAAAACTGAGAGAAGCTGTTGTAACTTTGGAAAAGCTATAGTCAGAGAATAGAGAAGGATTAGGATATTTGCAGGTCTCTGTTAATTACTAAAGCATTTGATTATCATTAACATGAATTGTGACGGAAGAAAATGGGACTTTGCTGTATAACCGCAAAGAATTACCGATCTTCGTAAAGAAAACATACAGAAATCTGTTGGTAAACACTTTAATCTACCTGGATCTCCAAGTTGCTGTTTTGTTACAGACCAATTCCACAACCCAAATACAGAGAAGGATTAGAACTACAATTCATTCACAAGTTTAATTTGCATGCTAATGGTTAAAGTAGAGATACTTGACATATGCTTCCTGTATGTGGTATTAAATTGTCTGAGTAAGCTAATACTGGTCTGAAGACCATGCAGCATAAGTTGGAGCCAGTGGACATACAAAAAGGAAACCTATAATTCTGCTTAGGCCACAATTAGCAAAGATCTTAAGATCATGCATAACTTTAAATGCTCTGTTGAATTAATAGTAGCTGGAAATAACATTCCTAATTTTTCTAAAGGCATAGCATGTGTGATGGACAGGAGCACCAGTTAGCAAGCCGGGGTATTGGCAGGGGGTCAGAAGAACCAATACAGTCCTGAAATCTAAATTGCATAAAATACCTTGCCTGCTTTCTTTGTGTGGGGAAGTTAAGCCAGGAGTTGAGAGACACAGAATGATTTAAACCCAGGCAGGATTGCCATGCCTCCACAGAATTCAGGGCATTGAAGTGGACTGGACCAGGAAAGGATTGTGAGTAAATAAAGGGAAACATATATTTAGTCATGATTAGGGTGTTTTTCTTTATTTTTGTGGTTTGGTTTGAACTGCTCTGTGTGACTCTATGCCTCCTTCCCCCATTCACCATTTAAGAGTTGCTCCCAGAGATTTTCTCTGTGTTTTAATTTGTTTTACTTGGTTCCTATGTAACACCTAGCAATCAAGTATGCCTTATCAAATATATCTTTTGTTTTGTTAATAAAAATCACTTTTTAAGGTGATTTTGATTCTCATGTCCGGGAAAGTACAGGAGGTCTGTCTGTGTGTGTACATGCAAGCCTCAGACTAAGAGGTCAGCTACCAGACACTCCAGTTGTCTTCTCTTTGTTTTCAAGCTCTCTTGTGATAAAGGAGCTTGGGGGTGCCCCTCTAGAAAAAGTCAAAGTGCTTTCTTCCTGGGTTCCAGAAGAAAAGGTTTTTTTTTTAAAATTTTTAATTTTTTTTTAAATTTTTTTAAATTTTTTTTAAATTAAACTTTTTGTTTATTTCCCAGAGCCAGTGTATCTGTGACTCTCCTTTTTCGGAGGGTTTTTGTTTGTTTGTTTTTTGTATGCAGAGCCTAAAGGCAATGTATTTGAGGTCTTTGTGGCCCCCACCTTCTGCACTCAGAGTTCCAGAATGGGTAGCGGCCCTGACAGCATGTCATAGAATTAGAGAATATTAGAACTGGAAGGGCCCTCAAGGTCATCACGTCCAATCCCCAGCACTCAAGGTTTCACCGAGCACCATCTAGACCATCCTTCAGAGATGTGTGTCTAGCCTGCTTTTAAATATCTCCAATGATGGAGATTCCACAACCTTCCTAGGCAATTTATTCCAATGCTTAACCACCTTGACAGTTAGTCAGTTTTTTTTCCGAATGTCCAGCCTAAACCTCTCTTGCTGCAATTTAAGCCCATTGTTTCTTGTTCTATCATCAAAGGTTAAGGAGAGTAATTTATCTCCCTCCTTCTATAACAACCTTTCAAGTACTTGAAAACTATCATGTCCCCTCTCAATCTTCTCTTTTTAGATTAAATAAACCCATTTCTTTCAATCTTCCTTCATATATCATGTATTCAAGACCTTTAATTATTTTTGTTGCTCTTCTATGGACCTTCTCTAATTTCTCCATATCATTCCTGAAATGTGGTATCCAATACTGGACACAGTACTCCATTTGAGGCCTAATCAATGCAGAGTTACTTTTCATTTAAACACATTTTCTTTTAAATTGTTTTTAAGGACTTTGGAAATGTTTATCAGATGGACAGGGAAAAGACAGTGTAGAAAATTATCTGAGAAGAAAAATCAACAGGAAACATTTAAAATACGATTTAAAACCATAATTTTATTTTTGTGGCTGTTATTGTTTTTGAGTCCTACAGTATTTGAGGACTCTTCTGTCTTGGAAATGTACCTGAATGTGTACCAATATGTTTCATAGACTCATAGAGTCATAGGGTTAGAAGAGACCAACTCCCTGCTAAAAGCAGGACCAATCCCAACTAAATAATCATAGCCAGGGTCTTGTCAAGCTGGGACTTAAAAACCACAAGGGATGGAGGTTCCACCACGTCCCTAGGTAACCCATTCCAGTGCTTCACCACCCTGCTAGTGAAATAGATTTTCTTAATATCTAACCTAGACCTCCCCCACTGCAACTTGAGACCACTGCTCCTCATTCTGTCATCTGTCACCACTGAGAACATCCTCTCTCCATTTTTTTTTATTTTTAAATACATCAGAAGCAGGAAGCCTGCAAAACAACCAGTGGGGCCACTGGACAATCAAGATGCTAAAGAAGCACACATAGATGATAAGCACAGAAGCTAAATGAATTCTTTCCTTTAGTCTTCATGGAGAGATTCCCAAACCTGAACCATTCTTTTTAGGTGCCAAATCTGAGGAACTATCCCATATTGAGGTGTCATTAGAGGAGGTTTTGGAACAAACTGATAAACTTAACAGTAACAAGTCACCAGGACCAGATGACATTCAACCAATTATTCTGAAAGAACTCAAATGTGAAATTGTGGAACTGTAAGCTTTGGTTTGTAACCTATCCTTTAAATCAACTTCTGTACCTAATGACTGGGACATACCCTTTAAATCAACATCTGTGCCTAGTGACTGGGAGATAACTAATGTTGCCCTTTTCTGAACTTTCTCCAATGTTAATATATCTCTTTCAAGATGAGGCAACCACATCTGTATGCAGTATTCAAGATGTGGGTGTACCATGGTTTTATATAGAGGCAGTAATATATTATCTGCCTTATCCTTTGTTAAATGATTGCTAACATTTTGTTTGCTTTTTTGACTGCCACTGCACATAGAGTGGATGTTTTCGGAGAGCTGTCCTTAATGATTCCAAGATCTCTCTCTTGAGTAGTTATAGCTAAATGAGTCCCCATTGTATTGTATTTATAATTGGAATAATGTTTCCAATGTGCATTACTTTACATTTACCAATATTAAATGTCATTTGCCATTTTATTGCCCAATCACTTAGTTTTGTGAGATCTTTTTAAAGCTCTTCATAGTCTGCTTTGATCTTAACTATCTTGAGCAATTTAGTATCATCTGCAAATTTTGCTACCTCATTTTTTACCCCTTTCTCCAGATCATTTATAAATAGGTTAAATAGGATTGATCGCAGGATGGACCCTTGGAGGACACCACTAGTTACCTCTCTCCAGTGTGAAAATAGACCATTTATTCCTACCCTGTGTTTCCTATCTTTTAACCAGTTATCAATCCATGAGAGGACCTTCCCTATTGTCCCATGACAGCTTTACTTAAGAGCCTTTGGTGAGGAATAGTAATAGAGATGTAGCCGTATTAGATTGGTCTGAGGAAGTGGGTCTGGCCCATGAAAGCTCATCACCTAATAAACCATC